>JAVXUP010000124.1:185000-779704 GCA_033070095.1 Escallonia herrerae
TTTTTTGTGATGTTCTAGAAATTTGTCACTCTATTCATCAATTTGTGATATTCTACACATGATGTCACTCTAACTTTAAAAAAATTCATTATAGTTAAATTCAATTTTTTTGAGATTCGCTAACTTAAAAAAATTTATCCTATTTAAATTCGAATTTTTTGAGATAT
The DNA here is from genome assembly GCA_033070095.1 of Escallonia herrerae. NCBI lineage: Eukaryota > Viridiplantae > Streptophyta > Magnoliopsida > Escalloniales > Escalloniaceae > Escallonia > Escallonia herrerae. The sequence goes on from JAVXUP010000124.1 coordinate 185,168, forward strand.
GTTTGATGTATTTTGGCATGATGAATTTGTCTATTTATCTTAGTAATTTTAATTTGTTATGTTCAATAAATTAATAATTGTTAATTTGGAGACACTTTTGAGATTATGTATATGGTATATTTGTCATCCTAAATTGGTCTATTCGCCAAGATAATTTTGAGGTAATATTTTCAGTTAGAAATGTCATTTGATTGTTAAGCGTAGTCTATTTCTACACAGGTCTTGTTTCACAATGTCTGATTTCGTGTCGAGCTCCAACGCCCTCGTAGATGCTAGTGATCCGTATCTAGGACGAACATTTCAAACATTGGAAGAAGCTGAAGAATGTTTTCGAGCGTATTCATTGAGGGTTGGTTTTGGCATTAGAATAAAGACTACAAGAACAAGCAACGTAACAAAAAAGATATGCTCTCGCTTATACGAGTGTCATAGGGGCAGAAACCCACTGCAAAATGAGACACGCGTAGGCAATGATGACAGTGATGTCGAAATAGGATATTCGCGTAGAAGACGGGACTGCTTTGAGCGCACAAATTGCCAGGTCAAGATGTTCGTAAGCTATAAACCCAAGCAAGATCATTGGCTTATTACCAGCCTGGAACTGGCACACAATCACCCGTTAGTAACCCCTTCTAAGGTGAGTCAGATGCATCAACACAAGAAGATGGGTAAGGTCGCGAGGAGCCTAATTCACACAATGAGCAATGCGCGGATAGGACCTACTGAGATTGTTAATGTTCTTGCTGAACAGGCTGGGGGAATTCAAAATTTAAACTTTAACACGACAGACGTTCGTAACGCGGTCCGAACCCATAGACGAGCCGCGTATGACCTCAATGATGCTCAATCCACAATGAGCCTATTGAAACGGATGCAGATGGAGGACCCGCAGTTTACCTTCGATTATAAACTTGACGACGAGCATCGAGTTAGTACAATTTTTTGGGTCGACGGTCGTTCGAGGCTAGCTTATAAGCATTTTGGGGATGTCGTGACTTTCGACACCACATACCGTACCAACAAGTACTCGATGCCGTTCGCTCCTTTCACGGGCGTCAATCATCATTATCACTCCATCCTGTTCGGGTTCGCCTTGTTAAGGGACGAGAGCGAGGATTCTTTTGTATGGTTGTTTAGGGCATGGCTGGAAGCAATGAACTTCAAAGCACCCAAAGTTATCATCACCGATCAAGATTTGGCAATGAAGAAGGCTATTGCTACCGTCTTCCCAGACACTCGACACAACTTGTGCACTTGGCACATAAGCAACAAATACCCTGAACGTCTGCATCACGTGTATGCAAAGTATCCAGACTTTAAACAGGATTTTGACAAGTGCGTTAACAAGTCGTTAACGATTGAGGAATTCGAGGAGAGGTGGGAAAAGCTTGTTCGGGATTACTCATTGCAAGACAACGAGTGGCTCCAGCACTTGTACGAGCGCAAAGAGCAATGGATTGGCTTTACACGATGAGGTATTTTTCTGCGGGCATGAAAACGACGGGCAGGAGTGAATCTATGAATGCCACGTTCGATAGTTATGTGGGTACAGCTACCAATTTGAAGAGTTTCGTCACATCCGCACAAAAAGCGGTTGCTTCGTTATTCGTAAAAGAAAGGGCTGCAGACTTTGCAACCACGTACAAACAAAGGAGAAGGTTGCTTGAGACCCCGCTGGAGCTGAACGGTGCCAAAGTCTATACGAAGGAGATCTTCTTGCTATACCAAGTAGAGCTGCGAAAATCGGGACGATACAGTATAAACAAGGTGGCAAAAATGTCTACGCGTGAGTACAAGGTTTATTCGCTCGTGAATGACCTCGTCCCTGAGAAGCTGTGCAGAATTTATACGGTGAGCCATGACACATTGACAGATTCGGTGACATGTGTTTGTAAGAAGTTTGAGTTCCATGGCATCCTGTGTAGACACATTCTGCGGTTTTTCACCCAGAAGAATATCAGGACAATCCCCGATAAATATGTCCTGCCACGGTGGACGAAAGGTGCAAACAGGTTGCACGGTACCATTGCCTTTCCGGAGCACCCGTATACTGACTTTGAAGAATCAGAGACGTTGCGGTATAATCATCTGGTGACAATGTTCACCCGTTTGTCCGTAAAAGGTGCTGCTACAATGGCCGGATATAAACATCTCCTCGAGGTAGCTCAGCAGCAAGAGCCCATCGTCGACCAGTTGGAAGCAGCTTCAGTCAGCAATGCGGTTGACACTGAGCCTAAAACGAGATCAGAAGATGATGAGCCGGGGGAGGAAGATGACAATGATATCCGGCCTTTGGATCCAATTATATCGCAAATGAAAGGCCGCAAGAGATCTACGTGGATGAAGAGCTCTATTGAACAGGCAACTCAACCTAAAAAGCTGAGAAGGTGTGCATTGTGCAACAAAATGACCGACCATGACAAGCGGAACCATTACAAGGCACTGGAGATAAGTCCAGGGGGTTTGCAAGACGAGGAAGAAGATGACGCCGAAGATGAAGAAGAAGCAGCTGCAGTGGACCTTTAGTTTTTGTATAAGCCATCAAGTATGTTTGACATTTGTAAAAATACATAATATTTTTTTGATGAGATTATCTTTCGACCGAAGACTGGAAGGTTATTTCTGATGGACCTATCAGAGTCGCCATCAAATCTAACTTTAGGTTTTTTTTATTTGCCCCGGCTCACAAATTTTTTCGTCTTCATTAATGTCCGCTACCCAATCTAGCGGACGGCGCTGCAGAGTCTTCAAACTCCAACACTTAGAAATTTTGTATTTTTTGGAGTTCTAGAATGTTCGCTACACAATCTAGCGAACAACGCTGCAGAGTCTTAAAACTCAAACACTTAGAAATTTTTTGGACTGCTTTATGTCCGCTACACAATCTAGCGGATGGCGCTGCAGAGTCTTAAAACTCCAACACTTAGAATTTTTTTGGAGTTCTTTATGTCCGCTACACAATCATGCTGATGGCGCAACAGATTGCCCCTATTTAATGTAGTCCGCTAGACAATGTAATAGACGGAGCCTCATTAAAAAACTCTTGGTATTCTTTGTGTCAGCTACACAATGTAGCGGACGTCAAAGTGCTTTTAAATATTAATCAAATCGGCCATTCTTCTTTCTCCCGTTTTTCTATCTGTCTTGAACATCTCACCTACCCGCGACCCCTTCTACTGCGACCCTCATCTTCGGCGACACCACCATCCTCCCCCCGACGCTATGCCACCTTTGGCGACAGCCCTGTCCTCCCTTCAACGCCGCGGTTCCTCCAGCGACATCCCCATCCTCCTTCCGGCGACAGATCCATCCTGATGGCTTCTGCTTCGGTGAACAGGGACGTTTCAGTCGGTAGACACTTCTTCAAGGTCAATTTCTAAGTGTTGAAGTTGAGAGTTTTTGCTGCACCATCCACTACACCGTGTAGCGGACGACGCAGCAGAAACTCTCACCTTCAACACTTAGAAATTTTTCGGGCGATGGAGATCCGCTACACTGTGTAGCGGACGCTGCAACAAAGAATTTATTGGACTTTCCCCCATTTTGTTTTCCACCATTCAATCATTCTCAATGAGAGCAAAAAAAACACAAATATATACTTCAACTCAAATCAAATCAACCCAAATCAAATGTCAACTGATTTCAACACAAATCAGTCAAATCAATCAATCATATTCAACACAAATCAAATCAAAACCAATGACAGCTTACTTAAAAATAATCAAGATTTATTAAAAAAAACTAATTCTAATGGTACAATGTCAACTGGGGTCCTCATGTTGAGCCGGATTCTCGTCCTTAGACGGATTTTCAATAAACTTAACCGCTCTAGGCCGGCCTTTCATAATTTGCCAAGCTATCCTATATCTAAAGCTTTCTACGCATTCTTGACTCCAGACGGCCGCCCTGAGGCTCTCAGACTGACAAATGTAATCCATGTACATGCAAAGGAAGACGCCGCAGTCCGAAGTATTATGTTGCTTGGGCCTCATCTTCTTCAATCGGAATTGGAGCTTTGGTCGCGCCGATACTATTACATCATGGATAGCATGGACCATGGCACAAAATAGATTCTGCGAGAAATAGAAAACGGCGTAAGACACGAGTTAATATTTACAATTGGCAAGTTACAATAAGCATTAGACAACAATCGTAAGATTACCATAGCATCCAACTGGGCTTTGTACATCCGCAACACAGGCATGTGGATCGTATCATCGTGGAGACTGTCGATGACTGATACGACTTTTTGTGTTGGTTCATAGCAAACCAAGTACCAGTGGCTTTCCCCTAAAAATGGGATTAGAAACACGTGGGCAACCGTTGCGCTCACTGGACTATCCCTAGTAAGATACGCTCGTAGGTTAGGTGACGGTCTCCACTAGCTCAACTTTTTCTTCCCCCTTTGTTCGACCCACTCATGCCATTCAGATACTAGGACCTATGAAAAAAGCATCCACCAAAAAATGCCCGGATACTCTTTCAGCCGCTCCCAACCCCTTTCCTTTAGAATCTCCACGTAGGTAGAGATGACACCGTTGTCTAACCAACTCCCCAGAGCCAGGGAGGACATTTCTCCCCATGAGTAATAGTAATCCATGCCCTCCAGGTGATCCACACTATACGACGCTTTGTCTCAAGGGCGCTTTGTCTCAAGGGGGCCTGCTAAAATAATGCTCTCGGATTATTTGGCATTTATGCTGCTTTAGGGGCTTCAATGGATGCCTTTTGTGATATTGCCCTCAGGGGTCGACAGGGGGATATTGCACTCCTTCGGGGGGGGGGGGCGACCGGGGGATATTTCCCTCCTTCGACAACAGATGGTCCCGCCCGCTGGACAATGGGCAGTGTCTCGGATAGACTGATGTTTTCGAAACCCCAATCCTGCGTGACTTGACTCTGAGAGAACGAGGGCGCACTATACTCTTCCCACGGCGCTTGAGCGTGGCTCATGGTGCTTGGTGGTCCTTAATCACCACCCATTCCCTGGCTCACCCCCGTACAGAGGGATCGTATCCCTAGCTCACCCCCGAAGTCTGTCTCGAGGGATCACCGTATCCCTCGCTCATATAAAAGGGCTACCACCCCGGATAACCCATTCCTAAGCTGACGCCTGAAGGCTGTCTCGATGCTTGGCACAAAAAATTTCCGCAGCCAAATGCCAACGCTTCAACCTGTTGGCGAAGCTCCTCGCCCATTGCATCCACCAGATCCTTCTGCTCGCTTAACTTCTGAAAGAATGCGAACGAGGCATTAACCTACATCCAAAGAGATAATAAATAAGTAACTTCATACACACACTTAAAATCATCAAATTCAATTAAAAGCACTCGTTGGGCAACTTACGAGATCGTATGCCATACGCTCATCGATCTGACCCCTAGGGTGGTACTTCTCCCCGTGTTCAAACCTTACTGGGCTACTCTCCTTCGGGTGATGCGGTAGTACCACTCATTGTACTGTTCGATGCTGATCACGGGGTCAGGCTTCAACACAATGGCCGCGTGTCCTGCCAGGAATTCCAAACCTCAATTTCTTGTGTGCACAAGTCATGCGCATTCGCCTTGCCAAACCGTCTGACATCCGGTGGGTTCCTGTTAAGCCTCATATCCGGCGCATAAGCTGGCAACCCCTGCGGCAGTCAAAATGGCGCATAGCGCGATCTGGCAGCTGCCACTCTATGACCTCGAAGTGGATCAGGGGTGTGCGTTGCAACCCAGAGAGCGTGAAGACGAACGACTCTCCCACCCGTCGCGCCAAACGTTTGTACGGTGCCCATCGCATCTGGCCTGGAGATAGCGAGTTAAGCTCCCCCCGATAGTACGTAATGTTATGATAGGGATCGTCTCTCCTCGAGTAGTGGCTATCCTTCCGGCTGTACTCCCAAGCGCACAACCGAGGCCACACATTATCGGTTCTGTCCCTACGCCTGGGTGCGCCGGTAGCAAGGTGTTCATAAGACCACACCTGAGAGCAAAGATAAATTAAATAAAGTATCGTCAAAATTTATTGTCGATTCAACAAAAAAAATCGAGCACGTAATCAAGATTTGTATGATATACCTGCAATAGCGAGAGACATGCACATATAGCTTTGGAGTCGGGCCTCGTTGCCTTGTGCAATGCTCGGTACAGGTACGCAAAAGTTGCTGCACCCCAGGCATAATCCCCAACCTCCAGCAGGTTACCCAACAACGGTAAATATTTGACGCTGACCGTATTCTTCGACGTTGTTGGGAACAGAATTGCCCCCATCACCCACAAGAGGAAAGCTTGTGTGTACAACACAAGCATATGATCCGTGTAGTTATCAGGCAGAACCTTGTAGGTATCTACCAACCACTTCAACTTGATACCACCAGTGCTAAATTGATCCTGGGGTATCGAAGTAAAGAAGTCTCTAGCGGTTCTCTTATTCGTTGCTTCTGACAGAGGAGCTATTACCCTACATCTTCTAGGGTAATTGTCATCTCTCCCAGAGAGAAGTGAAACGTATTCGTTTCACTTCTCCACCTTTCAACAAGGGCACCTATTAAGTGCCAGTCAAGGCGTTGAAAGATCTGCCCATGCGTGAAAATTCCAAACCCAATCCCACGCAGTAATCTTTTCTGGTATTTGTTCAATTTCCAGGCTTTGAAATTATCAGATACTTCTACTGTGTTGAGAAGTGCTCTTTCCTACGAATTAATAAATACAATTTAAGCAAAACAAACAGTATACAACGTTCGTAAGAATAAGAAAGTTGATAAAATAAGTATCTTACTCCACCATCCCATATGAGCGTACTGATATGGTTTGCTTGGTCGTATAATACGGAGGGATCTTCTGGTCCAGGGTTAAAATCCATTTTTTGCAACTGAAATTATGGAAAAACGGCAATGTTGGAAGCATAAACATTCTCAAACATACAACGCTAGCACATGCAACGCTAGCATGTGCTCACATAATACATACAACGCTAACATGTGCTCACACAAATTCACATGTTGTATATATGTATGTACAAGTATCTTGTCACACAAAATAAAGACAAGATACTTGTTGGGTATGTTTATGACATCAAAAAATTTTCTGAATCAAGCTTGTAATGCCTCCTCTGTTGCAGTTGGAGACTTCAAGGCACTCTCAGGGTGGAAAAATTACCAAATATCTTCTTGACTCACTTTGGCCTAGCTGAGGAAAAACTCTTGGTTTTTGTATAATGGTCCTTAAAACATTGAAGGAGCTTTGCTTTATTGCAACCTTGGACTGAATTCATGATTTACTCATCTGTTAGATTTGAAACCATAGACATATTGGTAAGAGTTTATCAAGTTCCAAGCGACTGTTACACCCGGCACCTAGATGAACAGATCGAGAATATGATGAGCACACCTCTTCATGTTGATTGGTCTGCACTTTGTGTCAAATATACAGATTATTTTTGAATCCTCATCTGTGTGCAAGTTGATGATCTTTTGCTTACGAGAGTCTTTTTACTTCTACCTAAACAAAACACAATTTGGCTTAGCTGTGCATTTGAGAAAATATTTCACATTTGCTATGGTTGTGGCTACTGTGGTCACACGCTAACCGCTATTAGAAGGACGTAGATAAGATCTGAGACGCATTCACTCAACAAGTTCTTCCTTTCAGAGCAGCATCAAACAATCCACCTATGTTCGAGCTTAGGATTCCCATGTATGGAGACTTTCTAAGGGCTTTATCAAACACGGATTTTAACAAAATATCTTGGATAAGAACTGTGGGCACCCTCTTTGGTTTTGAACTGCACCATGTATTCTTGACACTCTCACTGTTGGCATCGTCAACTTCGTGATGAACCACCGGTACCTAATGATGATCCAATGGAAATGGACAAAGCTATAGAACAAATACCATCACCATTCTCCTCTAGTTCATCTCTGCAACACCCAACAACAGATTCCAGTCAAAGAAGCCTGGTCTCAGGACCCTTAGTTTTCCTGGACTCTGACTCAGACATGCAGGACACACTTTTGGGCAACTCACTCTGGGTTGACTCAGCTAGCTTGCTTGAAGATTAAGTGGTCCCTGAAGTCACAACGTGGGATACTATACAAATAAAAACGTGGTAGCACAGAACTTCTTCTCATTCCAATATTCTTAGTGCAAAGGATGCTTTTGTGAGCCCTTTAGAACCTGGGTTTCTATCACGACTCAGCAAGTTCAAAACCAAATGGGCCAACTCTAATTTCCTAGCCTTTGACCACATACTTTCCCTCATTGGAATTCCTCCAACACCACCACCACGTCGCCAGTCAACCCCTACACCAACGTCACTGGTCTTCCACATGGCCACCTCAGTCCTTCTTCTTTTACTACTCCATTTGAACCCATAATTCCCTATAACGAACCCATTCATCCACTACAATCTGTGATGAACTTCCCCTTACAACAGACTATACTTGATAGGTCCCTAGCTTTCCTGACACCTACCTTGCACCTTCCCCCACCCATGAATACTATGCCTTCCACTTCCCTGAATGGCTTTCCTCCTATGCCCTCTTCTCCTCTCTATCCCCTCTCGATAACCTGCCACACTGACCCGACAAAGAACTAGAAACGATCGAGGGGGAATATCTATACTTAATGGCATACCAATGGCCCAATCAAAACTCATGTTTGATTCTTTTCGTGTGGCTCAATTAAGCAGAGATGGGAACGCAAGACAAGATGCACCAGTTAAGTAAGCCCCGGAGTCTCTAGATCGCCTTTTGGACCCCTCTTAGTTACGGACTTGATATGCTAAGTAAGGACACTAATGTTCTTAATGTAGTAGGGAACTTAATTAAAAATTTGAGCTCAGTTGATCTCCAGGGACATGAGACTCGGTTTTATGCTCCAGTGTTTGAAGAAGAGATTTTTCCAGAAGACAATACTGATATAAAGACACAAATTAAATGGAAGGAATTATCCAAGGGCCTGGGAATGATAGCATTACACCAAGTTTCTCATTGCAACATTTTATCAGCTCACATAAGCGCAATAGAGAGGAATCAGATGGAATTCTTATGTCACCTGATAGAAAAAAGATAAGACACTCTCGGACTCTCTTGGATCCCCCTACTCTCCCACCACCAGGTTCTTATCTCTCTATATCATCCTCATTATCTTTCACTACTTACCATATGTCCTCGTGCACCATTCTTTATATCGCTAGTTTACCGTGCATAGGTTAAACGTTTGCATATCTATATACTTTCGTTATCCTTCATTTCTGCTCTTATCTTACCCTAAAAAACTCAGGCCTCCAAAATGAAAATGCACCATACCGCCTCTAGAATGTTGAGATTGACATGTTTGAAACATAACTCAAACTTTAAACCTCAAACGTCATAAATTTAACCCATCCCACAAATATTACCTTGAAACAATCTTCAATAGAAAATGGAAAACTAATTGCCTAGATTCCATCCATACCAAATGTATTAAAGCTTTTTATCCCATCGGCGGGAGAGTTTCGAGTATTGTCCCAGTACAACCCCTTCTCCCCCTATAAGGACGTTAAGCTGGAACTGTCAAGGTTTGGCTCAGCTTCGCTTCATGCAGCACGTCAATTGATTCGTCTTTTCCGGCCTTCCATCAAATATTTCCAAGAAACTCATGGTTCACCGGAGCTACTCTTTAGAAAACTTAGGTCTCTTAGTTTTTCTCAATTCGATGGTATCGAACCAAAGTACCCTCATAAAGGAGGTCTTTGGGTTGGTTGGCTCCTATCAGTTGAGGGACGTGTCCTTTTTAGATCCAAGCATATGATTCTGGTTTCGTTCACAAATAATGGTTGTCACATTTTTACGGTTGGTTTCATTTATGGCCATCCTCGAGTTCAGAAACATCAACAGACGTAGAAAAAGTTATACCACGAAATCCTATTGAGGGACCCCTTCATCTAATAGGAGACTTTAATCAAGTTCTCAATTTCTCTGAAAAAAAAAGGGTTGCCATAGTAATAATTTCCCTGGTTATCAACATCTTCAATACCTCTTACATAATTTGGGATTAGTTGATATTCCTTGGTTTGGCACTACATTCACTTGGTTAAATGGACGATCCGGAGACGATAGTACCAATGAAAAATTGGATAGAGCTTTTACGAATATTGACTGGGACATAAAGTTCCCCCACGCCTCAATTACTAATTTGGGTATCCAACATTCTGATCATGCACATATACTTCTCGACACATACCCTAATCATAAGAAATTTAGAAGGAATAACAGATTTGAGGCTACGTGGTTACGACACCAGAGGGGAATTAGAATCATAAGAGAGAGTTAGAATACGGAAATGATATGATCGCATCGACTCAATCAATGGGGCCACCGAATGATGACACATTTGCACTCTTGGATTAAATCACAATTTGGGAAATTAAGCCATCAGATCACCACGTGTAGTAATCTTTTACTTGAATGGAAACTTCTCCTTTTGAATCTTGAGGTCGTCAGACAAGAGGAAAGTCTTCGATAGAAATTAGACTGGTTACTTGACTGTGAATAAGTCCTTTGGGCTCAAAAAGTCAAAGGGACTTGGTTACGCTGGGAGATCGTAATAACCACTTCTTTTATGCCCTCACCACAGATAAAAATATGTACTCATCTTTCTCTAATATTAAGAATACTTTGGGAGACTTGTGCTCAACTGACCAAGACGTCCAAGATTGCTTCCTCTTATACTTCACCTCACTACTTTGTCCACTCCCAACCGAGTTCAAGCCGAACATAGGTGTGTTCGAACTCGGTCCGTTTAAATTTTGGTACGTTCGAGCTCGGCCCGATTTCGTTAAGAACCAAAATATTGATGTTTGAACTCGGCTCGAGTTCGTGACTGTAAAGTTTGGGCTCGACTCGTTCGACTCGTTTAACAATACGAGCCAAACTCGAGTTCGGAAACTCAGCTTGTGTCCATGTTAGGCTTCCAACCAAATCCCTAAAATTTGCAAAAAATTATTCAAATCCTTCAATTCAAGAAGGGATGCAATATTACAGAAGATATAATGAATCAAAACAAACAATATTACAGAAGATTCAAGAAGGGATGCAATCTTGATCGATTGGGGATGAAGATACAGAAAACAAAATGATGCATGCACCGTCGACGAGGAGAGGACGACATCGAGGACAGGTGATTACGACATCGTTGGCAGACAAAGCTGCATCACTAATCACAGATCTAGGGCACCGGTGGCTGCACATATAAGAAAACGGCTCGATTAGAGTAGCTTTCTTGCACAGCGGTTGCCCTCTTCCTCGGGATGGATTGAAACTGAGAATGATCAGCGTCGTAGTCGTGATGTCCGTTTGTGAAGAGACAAAGAGAAGCTATGTGCGATCTATGAGGGGCGCGAGCCCGCTTGCGTGTGTGTATGAGAGAGAGAGAAGAGCATATGGAGCCATGGGAGAGTACACTATGGCTGTGAGAGAGAGACTTTGAGAAAAATAAACACGGCTGTCGTTTGGGAGAATAAGGGTGTTTTAGGATTTGGGGGTTATTTTTTGGACTTGGGCTTAGCTTATATTTGGGTTTATAAGTGGGCTTGGTCTTTTAGTTAATTGGTTTTAGGTTATCAAGTTTTTAAAATTTATTTTACATGGATATATGTACAATTAACTATTTTAGTTATAAAAATATTAATTTATTATACGAACACTATGTTCATGAACACAATCATGAACATTTTTCAATGTTCATGCTCGACTCGTTTAATAAACGAGCTCTAAAAAATTATTCATGTTCGGTTCGTATATTATACAAACGAACATGAACGAGCTTTTTAGGAAATGAACCACGAGTTGTTCGCGAACAACTCTGTTCATTTATAGCCCTACCCAAGAATATCCAATGTTAACACTGTAGGTATTATTTCTTCTACTTTATCGCCCTGACATTACCAGGAACTAGATCAATCTTTTACGTCCTCGAAAATTCATGACGCCATTTTCAACTTGAACCTATAAAATCCCCTGGGCCAGATAGCATCCCTCCCATACTTTATCAGAAATGTTGGAGTTTCATGAATCAATCTATAAAGTCAGCTATCTTCTCTTTCCTGCACTCAGGTCGGATGCTTATGGAAACCAACTGCACCTTTATTACCCTAATTCCCAAATCCTCTCAACCTTCCTTTCCTGGTGACTTCGACCTATAAGCCTATATAATACCTTTTACAAAAGTATAGCCAAAGTATTTTCCAATCGCCTTAAACAGATTTTACCTTCCCTTATCTCCCCCTTCCAAGATGCCTTCATTCCAGGCGACATATTGTGGACAATATCATTATTGCCTAGGAATTGACTAACAAAATTCGTACCACCAAACACGACAAACGGGTTCTGGGGGCACTAAAAATGAATATGAGTAAGGCATTTGATCGCCTTCAATAGGACTTTGTTGAAGCAGTCCATGTGCAATTTGGTTTTTCGCCATGATTTATAACTCCAATCATGCAATGCATCTCTACTGTTTCCTATGCTATTCCAATTGATAATTCTCCTACAACATACTTCTATCCTTCTTGTGACCTTCATCAAGGAGATGTGCTCTCTCCTTTTCTCTTTATCTTATGTTCAGAAGTTTTATCATATCCCAGTCTCTTATTCAGTCTCTTTAGGGGCAAGCTAAATCCCCATGCTCCCAGGGTCTCCCATCTTCTATTCGCGGATGACTCAATTTTATTTTTTCATATAGATCTCTTCGGATATGAGATAATCAAAATTCTCCTTAAGTACTTCCAAGACTCAGGACAATAAATCAATGGTAAATCTAACCTTGTCATTAGCCTGAATTGCCTTCCATACTTATTGCACTTATGTGCGGATACCCTGGGAATACCTTTTTCTTCCTATTTTGGCACATATATGGGTACATCTCTAGATATAGTTACCCATCAAAAAACCTTCTTTCGCCATATGATTGACAAAATTCAAAGCCAGTGTGCAGGGTGGAAAAGACCTTTGTTGAATAAAGCAGGACGAGGCACCTTGATTTCTTCTATTCTTTCTACTATGGTCATCTATCATATGCAGGTCAACCTTTTTCTGAAACAAGTATGCCAGAAAATCGATAGTCTTCTCAGTAATTTTTTCTAGAAAAGGAATATGATAAGTAAAGGCATCCATTGGATAGATTGGTTCTCCCTCCGAGATGCGAAATCACGAGGGGGATTGAGCTTTCGATCTATGAAGTGCTCAACTTAGTCCTCCTTGCAAAAACCAACTGGCAGCTATTAACTAATCCTGAACAATTTCTTGCCACATTCTTCCATTCTAAGTATTGTCGTCACCAATCTTTTCTTAACGCAGGAAAACGTCTTCCAGTTTGTGGGGGTGGCGAAGTATACTAACATGATATGATGTTCTCAAGTTGGGACTTGCATGGCAGGTTGGAAATGGCCAAAATATTAATCCATGGAATGACAGGTGGTTACCTAGTAGTGTTCCACAACCCCTTTCCACCTTTATGGAGTCAGCACACCCTTGGAATATAGTATCGAATCTTAATCATCAACACAATTGGGACATCAATACCCTTAATACTCTCTTCCCACCAACTCCCATCCTAGCCATATAGAGTATATATATATATATATATATATATATATATATATATATATATATATTCAAAAACAATTATTCAGATGTTGTCTTCTAGAACCAAACCACGAATGGCATCTATAGTGTCAAGTCAGCATGCTATCCTCCATAAAATGGACAAAGACCTCCTCCCACAAATCACTCCCGCACCTCCCGTGTTTATGGCCACCTAGGATAATCTATGGTCACTTCATGTTCTGGCTAAATTCCAAATCCTACTATGGCAACTTCTCCTGAATAGACTACCACTTAAATCAATACTATACCATTGCCATATGATCCTTGATAACCTATGTATTCTATGTCACCAAGATATTGAGACAACTGAACACCTCTTTCTGCGTTGTCCCTCCCTCCATTCGGTTTGGGCTAAGTTAAATCTTGGGATCTTATTTAATCAACATACCCCATGCTTTAAGAAATGGTTTATTGCTTGACTTTGAAAATCATCAGCCAATTCTTTTCTCATAAAACTCGTCAAACATAGTTCATTTGTACGCTTTGGTGTATCTGGTTACACCGCAATGAGTGCGTTTTCTGTCAAGCCTTATTTTTTCCTATTCAAATTATTTTTCAATCTCATTCTTTATTCAATTCAATTACAATGAGTTATACTCACAATCGTATAATTCTGCTAATAATCTCACCCACCTTAACCTTAACTACCCATTAACCTCCAGAATAGACAGCCAATTCTTTAAACTTCTATCTCTTCTACCCATTCACTTACAACTTGAGAATCATCAATGCCATTGCACAAGACTGCCCACAATTCAGGTCTTCTTTGATTCATACTGGAACGCCACTACTGTTACAGCTACTGTGGGATTGATTGTTCATTATAACAATGGATTCAGAATAATCAAACAATCCTTTTATTATTATGCAGCTTGCAATCACTTTGCATAGGCATTTTCATTTTGCAAGCTTGCAATTGGGCTGAACAGGAAAATTTCACACATCTTATATTGCATACTAGTTATCATTATCTTCTCTCACAGATGACGAACACTGATACGCTTGACAGAGTGATGAAGCCTATTTTGTATGATCTATGCTACCATTGCTCCTTTTTTGATATATGCAATTTTACTGTTGGAGATCCAGACATTCTCAACGAGGCCAAACTGTTAGCTCAGACAACAAGCTAACTCTTCCACCAACCATGAGTGGTCTTTGTCTGTTACAAAGCTATTGAGAGGATCTTCCTTGGCAAACTTGCTGCTTGCATTTTATACCTATCATGTATTGTATACCTATCTTGGAGCAGTCTTTTGGTTTCTAGCTTCACCACATTAAGCCTTTTTATTAATATATGTACTAATAGATCTTTTTGTAATGATCTCACTATGCCACTATGGTTGAACACTGTGAACTCTTTATTTGAATGCAATTCTAAATGATCGAAAGATCTTTTATCAAAAAAAGTATGCGCGTCCATTGCACCTCATGCTTCTCCTAAGCAATTCGGAACGATTTTTTTTGTGTCTAGAGATTTCCTAGATGTTCTTTATCGAGTGACATTCACTCAGCTAGATCAGATGTATCAGATATTCCTTAGATGCAATTATATGTAGTGCTTCACGGTTACATACTAGATAAAACCGTGACCGGAACTTTTTGCTTGGCATTCAACCTTTGACGGTGTTTTTTCCCTCAAGGTCACCTCTTAGCTAAAAAGAAGATAGTGAGATATTCAAAGCATTATAGAAAAAAAAAGGCTAACTCTAGTTATCCAAGGCCAAGACAAAGTGACTGCAACAAGATGAATTAGGAGAAATGAACCAAAAATAACCAGCAAAAGCCACTTATCAATAAGGAAACCACCTTTGAACGAGCGAAGATGACACAAGAAAAGAAGACAATTAAATTATCTTGGACATGTCACTAATGCCTTGTTGTAAAGATGTTACGCGGGAATTACGGTAGTGATGTCTAACAACACAACATGAGCTGTTTCTATTATCTTATTTGCCAATATTAGGACAAGTTAGAATTATTAATACACGAGTGAGGGTCGTAATAAAATTATTGCCCATTGTGAGCCTGTTTGACTTGAGTTTAATCTTGATTAACTTCTGTTGGTATTTGGCAAACTCAAAAAAATGTGTAAATTTATTACCAAATACTAAAAGAACATGACTAAATCTAGGAAATTGAGGATTTTAACCTAATATTGTGTACAATATTGTTTGACCAAGTGCATTGCCAATTACCTATCCCAATGTTCAAATAAAAAGACATTAGATGCTTTTTTTCTATATCCAATTGTATACACAAGAACATGATTCAACCACCTAGATAAGAACCCACCACAGAATCCTTAGGGAAATCTTTAGGTTGTTTAATATGATCCAAATTCCCTCAAAACTCTAGCAGAAACACCTAAGAGTTGAGAAAGTTTTCCGTTTGATCTCGAAGAAGGTCAAAAAGGAACGGTGCGTTGCATACTCCATAACCAAATGCCAAGCTCTTTTTAGCTTGAGGTTACAGTCGTTTGTAATGCATGGCCTTCAACTACAAAATAAAGTGACGATTCTTTGCAAGTGTGGGATTCTCTTTTGTTTATGTGTTATCTCAAATTTTTAAGGAGTTTTTCATTCTAGGCAAGATTTTTGCTTTCTTGCTTGGTGCCCTTCGACAGTAAAGAATATAGATTTTCTAGCGGAACTTGTGCCACTCCTCGATTTATTTTCTTTGCCTCCCCTCGATCTACTTTCCTTGCCTGCGCTGGTAGATTCTGAATTGTTGTGGCAAACTTGCTCTATAATTATTTTGTTTTTATTATCTCGTTTGGCTATTAAGGCCACTTCTTTATGTAAGTTTGCGGTCTGGGTAGTTGGCCCTTAGGTCTGCTATAGATAAATGTCAGTTCTATTAGTAAAACAATTTTCACTTTTGTACTACCTAATTTCAAATTTCATTTGACAGAATTTATATGCTTTGGTTGCCTGCGAATATGAGTATTAATCAAATTCCAATAATTAACTAATGCTTTAGTACCTTAATCTTGGTCTTTTTGGTGAAAAAAAGAAACTTCTACTTTCCTTAATTAATTATTTGTAGAGTTATACTCCCAATTTTTTCTTTCTAATTCTTGACTTTCAAAAAACTTTTACTTGGCCCCGGTTCTTCTTGTTTCTTCACTGCCAAATTTGAGTCCAGGGGCGGGGGTGGCCTCTTGAAGAATCCAAGATGCAGCAGGTGGGCAATAACAAAACCCTTGTGTCCACCGTTTTCTCACACAACGTAAAACCCTAACACTTATTTTTTTTTTTGCGTGAATTTACATGGAAAAAACAGGCTGGAGGAGGCTCTGATTCTGAAGTGACATGGGAGGACCAGCAGAACATCAACAAATTCGGCAGGTTAAACAATCGGTTTCACGAGCTCGAAGACGAGATCAAGATCTGTAAGGTATCTTCAATCTCTCTCTCTCTCTCTCGTGTGTTTGTGTGTGTGTGGGTTTTTGTATAATGTGAGGGTAGTATCCATATGAGTCCAACTAAGTGTTAGGGCATTTTCAGTTTGTGGGGTAGAAAGGTTATGAGTTGAAATTGGGTATGTTTGGTGCTTTCTTGTACGTGAGATTACTACAATGCGAATCTTTACTGGGTTTATGGGGGGAAATGCGATACTCAATTTGTGAATATATATATATATATATATATATATATATATATATATATATATATATATATAGCTGATCTGTTGAGAGAGCTAGCAACTTGGGTTAAGTTGCTAGCGCGATCTGACTGTCCACGCGCGATCTGTGGATGGTCTAGATCTTTTTTTTTAAGTCTGTCCGTCACATTATGTAGCGGACAATATTTTGACAAAATTGCCCTTGATCCCGCACACAAAGAAGCAAAAAATAGTGTGCAATAGTCGTCCGCGGATGACTGTACTCAATTCTATTCTCCTGCTCGGTAACTCCTTAGGAAGATAAGATAGGAAAGATGACCAAGTACAAAGTCAATGCCATGGAAGAAAAGACGAACACATAAACCCGCAGATGGATCTCTGTTTGAACCTGTAGATGGATCTGTTAGCTTCCATTGGATCTCTTCCATTGAATCTCTGTTGGTCATCTTTCCTATCTTATCCTTGGGAAGATAAGATAGGAAAGATGACCAAGTACAAATTCAACCATTTTGTCTCCACTGGATCTCTGTTGGCTTCCATTGTTGTAACCCGCAAATGACCTGTCTCACACGGCCTTCTGACTTAGGTTGTCTGGCTACATAAGATCAGGCTATGTTGAATTCGACTTTGGAAGAGGATGCGTTCTCTATTTCGCTGTGATGGCTGTCTCAGGCCTTCCCATACTAAAGGGAGTTTTGCGATCTTCCGCTGTAATCCGTTCTCTATTTCATGGCCGTTGTCGCTCCCTGTTTCTCTTTACTCTTTTGAGAGTGAAAAGTTGCAGTAAAGGATATGGGTCTGTTTCTCTTTACTTTTGTCCGCTACATAATGTAGTGGATAGCTGTATTGCACATTATTTTTTGCTTCTTTGCGTGTAGGGCTAAGGGCAATTTTGTCGAAATATTGTCCGCTACATAATGTGGCAGACAGACTTAAAAAAAACATAAAAAAAAGATCTGGACCGTCCACAGATCGCGCTAGTAACTTAACCCAAGTTGCTAGCGCTCTCAACGAATCAGCTCCTATATATATATATATATATATATATATATATATATATATATATAGGAAGCGACCGAGCAGCTTGTGGCGAGGGAAGAAACAGTAGTGGCAAAGTTGTCACGGTGTGTTAGAATTAGAGGGAAAACCAGAGGTTAGTTGCACGATGCGGGAGCCGGAGTGGGAGGAATGGAAAAAGCTCTGCAAAAAAAGAAGATGCATTTAGAGTATCGCGGGCCCTTGACTGCATCTTTGCTTTCCCAAACGTAAGGGTGAGGGAACAACTTTCTTTCCGTAACAACATAGTACGTCTAACGCATGTATATGTTGGGTCGCACTAAAGGAATCGGTTCATGTTTTCTATCAACTAACTCTCTCTTTTTCGTCCTTTTGTTTGTTGGAGCTCACTCAAGGGAGCAGTTCAAGTTTTCTATCAACTAACTCTTTACTCCTAATCTTTTTTGTTTAATTTGTCTATCCCTTTTTACTGTCATTCTAAATCTTATTCCAGAAGTTTGCCTTCCTACCTAAATGTGCTAAAACATTTTAGCAGCGATACAGCCTTGTATGGCTAAGTTTTTAGATTTCTCATATATTAAAGGTGGCAGCTGAGTGGCTATCCTGCGGGTTGCAAATGGTAACAAAGCCTTCAAGTTTTTGTAGTTGTAGCATTATTTAGGTGCCCATGATGTAATGCATCATTGCGATTTATGCGTTCATGGTTGTACGCTTGCTCTGGTAGTAGGTGTTTTGCTCTGGTATTATGACTACTTAATCAGAAGTTGTTGAGATACTTGTTCTGTGTCTGAAGTTCACACGTAAAAAACCAACTCTAGTCTTAATCATGGAGTTTTCCTTCTATATCAAGTTACCTAGTTTTCTCGTTAAAACTTGATTTATAGCAGTTTACCCTTTAAATTAATGGCAATAACCAGGGCTGTTTAGGCCTTCCTCACTCAAATTGCAGATTTTGATTGAAAAGAAGGCTTACCAAGCCTTGTTCTATTGAAAGAGAATGTCTTAAAGTGTTAGGTTTTAAAATTTCCTTTGATGAAATCCCGGAAGAAACTGAGCTTATCCCATGACATTCAATAATACCTCAAAAGATGTCAGCGGTTAAATATCCACAGCACTCGGGACAAAATCCTCGATGGAGGAATCGGCTTTCTGGCTGCAAAAACAGTAGGCCCCTTTACCAAGGGAACTTCTATATCAAGTGACATAGTTTTCTCATTTAAACTTGATTCATATCAGTTTAACCTTTAAATCTGTTTCAAGCATTAAATCAGTTACTCCAGTTGTTGTGTATGGCCCAGCATGTTGAATAAGTTGTGTCATGTGACTCATGTCTTTGGTTCTAGCAAACTAAATTGCTTAGTACACTGTTGGTCCTCTGAATTTCTGTTGCCCCCTACCTTCTTTGTCCAGTCCATAAAGCTTTTGTGATGATTTCTTTTAATAGAGAACAACATGTACCTTCCCAGTATAGGGATTACTAAATACAGTTTCACGTTCCTAACATCCCGTAATTCCCATAATTTTTTTTTACCCAATTATCAGATGACACTAATGTTTAAGGAAGTTGAAGATGGGTTTTGATTTCCCTGCATTGTAGTAGAATCCCCTTCATAAATATGATGAGCACGATTAGGGGGACAAGTGAGCAATTGGATCTGTACAAGTTTTACTGTAACCATTCCAGATTAAACTGTGTTGTTATTTGAAACAGCCTACATTTTAGACAACTCAGACAGAAAATTAGATTCAACAGGTTACTTGCTCAACCTGCTCACTTTAAGTGCTTAAGTTTTGGGGTTTACAAAATTTTGGTTTTTACAGTTGTGATTATCACCCAATATTTTGAGTGGAGAGAAACATTTTGGTCTCTAGGGTAGGGCTTTTGAAGGTGAAACTCTTTATTCATGTGGAAGAAGAATGCCACTAAAAGAGGTACAACCCTGTAGTAGGTATCCTATGGACATCCTGTTAGGCAACGCAACGACGACAGACTGTAGGGAATTCAACTTTTCTGTGAAAAAAGCAAATACAACAGAAGATTCTAAGTGTAATCAGGGTGTGACAAAGTCACCAAGTTACTTATTAGAAAATAAAAAAAGAGAAAAAAGAACAAAATCATCAAGCTACTCTTGGAGTTTCATGTGGAAACATAATGGAACATGCATCATTATGTGCGAATTGTTTGGGAATCACCTGCACTCGACTTCTCTCTCTCTCTCTCTCTCTCTCTGTCTGTCTCTGTGGGATTCTCCCAATCTCTCATATGCCTTTTATTGGTTACAGATATATTTCCTTCTGGAGGATCTTATGTTAGAAACCTCCTTTCCACCACTACAATTTCTGTCTGCCTTTGTAGGAGTAAATTCGCGGCACTTGGTTTTTTGTGTGTCAGTGCTTTCGTGAGGTACACTTGTTTAAAAATAGTTGAATTTTGGACTAACTTACTTGTTGAAGGGGTCAATGCTCTTATCTTATCTCTGGAACTATACTATTTTACAAGTATTTTATTTATTAAGTTCTATTTTGGGTCTGTCAAGTGCCGAAGTCTCTCAGCACATTTGAACAGTAAGATTGGATAATCATGCCATAGGAATCCTGAAATCAGGAAAAAAACAGAGATATTTGTTAGCGTTGTATACATTCTAAGGTACAATAAGCAAAAAGCAGAAAAAAGCTTCATAGTGGTATATCAAGAAGATCAAAGTCATTCTTGAAAATTTTGCACTAAACTCCATTGAGAGCTAGGTTTAGCATGAACCTCCTATGCCGAAAGCAAAGGAAGATGCCGTGTCCACAAAATCACACATGAATTCCATTGCATTTGACTGACATCACTAGCTATCGTATGAGATTTCTTGAATTTTCCAACAGATGAATGAAAAACTAGGCAATGCTTACTGGAAAGGAATCCTGAGTATAATGTAAGGCTCCTTCATGAAAGCAACTGCAATCCAACTGTCAACAGCGTTGAAGTTATTTGGGTTTGTATTTGTGTTATTTGGAAGAAAAGGGATTTTCTTGTCGTATTAGGATTATCAAATTTGAGACTGTCCAAATTTGCTGTTCCTATGGAGGTTTTTTGTGATCCCCAAAGTTTAATACTTTACTAAGTTTAGACTTCGTGTATTGGCAGGGCGTAGAAAGTCTCTTCTCATTGCTTTTTCTTTATTGTTTGCCATAGACAACCTCTTCCAGTCCTTTTCTTCTTGTTTTGCACACTCAAATTCTACATTAATTGGTATCTGCTGAGTGTACCTCAATCCTTTTTCTTTGTCTTCCTTTCGAGCACAACACTTTCTCCTACCAGCCAAATAGCTAATTCCATATAGATAAATTAATGTGTCATCAACACGTATTTCTAGGTGGTAATTTGACGTTTTGACAGTCCAGTTACTTTCACTTTAGGTTCTACCAATTTACCATTCTCAGGCCAGTGTTGTCAAAGATGACCCAGGCGAGTGCCTGAGGCGAGAATCGACATTAGGTAGCTGGTTGGTGCCTTGACCTGGAGGCGGGCGATTTCAGAGACGCTTATGCCTCTCTTTAAGTTGAGAGGTGGCAATACAGGCTCGCCCAGGCAAAAAACCCTAGTCAGTGGGTCGAAAAAACTATAAAGAAGGGATCAAAAGGTCAAAAACTTTTATATAAAGGTCCGAAGGGTTAAAGACTCGAACAAAAATGTAAAAAGGGCCAACATTAGGCCATAACACAATTAAATCCGGAAGAAAAACAAATGGCAACGGGTGTTCTTGCCCTTGGCTTACCCTAAGGGGTCTTCTCTCCAGGTAATTTTGGTATTTGACTCCTCTCTTTTGTTTCTTCCTGTCTTCTTTCGTTCATCTAAAGAGGTATTTGGAACTGTTTAAATTTTACTCACTTTATTCTTTATTATTTTCGTTTAGCTGTCTTATGTTTTCTGGGAAAGAAAACAAATTTGTGAACAAAATTAACTCTTCCTTGAAAGCTTGTTTTATTAGATACACATACCTTTTTCATTTTTTTGGCCTATATTTGTTGCTTCTTCAGAAAGATTTATGCTATATGGCTTCTTTGACTTATTTACACTCTACAAAGAGCACCTTACATCGCTTAGGTGGGCGAGCGCCTCTCGCACTTGGAGACCTTAGTGCTCTAAGACTGCCTTCACCTTTAAAGACAATGTCATAGGCAGTTGATTAATGCCCACAAGTAAAAAGGACTTGAACTATGGATGGGTTTAAGCTTTGTGTCATTTGCCTTTTGTGCCGTTGTGGAGGGTGAAGCAACTTCTCTTCTCCTATCTTGTCTATGTCATATGCAATTCCTCCCGGTCATTGTTTTCTGTCCACGATCTCCCTTCCCATCTTCTTTGCAAGTCTTCAGATCCTGAAAGATGGATTAAAGCTAAAAGCAAAGAATTGCTGAAAGTAAGATGCTTAGTTGTTCTACTGCTAGATTATATGTTAAACTGGAATCTAGAAACACAGAGAAAGACGGGAGAGACATGTTGGGACAACAAGTGCTTTCACAGTGGTTATAGAACAATTCTCTCAGGAAACAATCGTAGGGAGAAAACAATTACACTTACCTGGCACATGGCTGTTAGATCCTTAGAAAATAATCCTCGGCTCAAGTGCAGCAGATGTTAAATACGGCGAGGAACTACCATCCTTGGCAAGTGTATCAGATAAATGGCTTTCTTTCTTCTAAAATTGAACATAGTTTCTTAAAAACACTATTGAGGCGCAATAACTAAATCACTCTGATGGTATCCGTGAGGCACATGCATGGTACTCTCGGACTGGGCAAAAGAGATGTGGAGCATGCTGACAGCGTCACAGCTGAAGGTGGGATCGTAGCAGTAATCAATTATGTGACGCTTGGTAGAACGATGAATTAGAAAACGGGTAAGTAGACATCTAGTATCATGGCCAAGACCGTCTTCACCCCAGTCATCTCAAACCATGATATGAACCCATCACCTCTATTCACGACCTCTACCATGACTAATCACCATGATCTATGTCTCTTGGGGACAAATATAATAGACCTGATATCCTTGGAGTGTTGCCAAGTCAGTAGAGGACATACTGGTCAACAGATTGAACTCCTGTTTCTGTTTGATGAACCAAGAACCTCATTTTCATCAAATATCTAAATCTAATCAGATGGCATCCACAAAATTTAGCTTCTAATTCAAATTGCTTTAAATCTTTCACAATGACACTATTTTCATCCCTTAGTTGGCGCAAGTTGGTGACATCAGCATTTGTTGAACACTAGTTCAAAATCCATTTGATCATCCGGTGTTTTTGGTTTGTTTGCTTTTACTATTGTAGAGTATTTCCTACTTTCCCGTATATTTACCATCATGGATTGTTCTATCGTCAAATGATGAGCAAAATTAAAATGTTGCCTTGACCTTAGTTGTAGAAAGCAGAAGCAGGGCCAACGGTGGGTTAGTGTAGCCACCTAGAAGAATCTAAGGTTGGGAATGGCTACAAGTAATGTAACATCCCGGAATTTCCGGAACGTTAACACTCGCTGGATCATTCACGCTAAGACAATAATATCCTTAAAACTTAACCAAATAATGCCATCAATCTGTCAGAGCAAATGACCATCATTTAATGTATTATACCGAGTGCACAATCATGATTGATAAACTAAAATTAAATCTGATAATGAACTACAGAGGTTTACCCACACAGGGGTTGTAAAGAGAAACACCACTTAAGTTCACTAGCTTGCTTGCTTCTAGTCCAACTTCAAGTAGTCTAACGCTGGTTACTACCATTAATACCCTCAAACCCAACCAAATTAGAACCACCAGCCAGTCAGAGCAACTAAAACATCAAATAAGACAATACTCTAACTTTACTATCCTAAATTAAACATCAATTCTAAGTAAAAATTTTTAAATAGCAATATTGACCCACGCAGGGGTTCTAATGGCAAAGACCAAAACTGGAATTCTCTCTCCCTCAGTTCTAATTCATAATCGATGCAATCTATTGTCGGTTATTACCTGTAGAAGGGAATAGAAAAAGGGAGTGAACTTTTGTTAGCTCAGTAAGGTCGCTCAAAATTCATAAGAGGGAATGATAGTACAATAATTATCAGATTCACTTCAAACGATAGGAAAGAGATTCAAGTCAATCCCTCAAATCAGAAATCAATAGTAACAATTTCAATTACACTGAAACGATGTAGATGATATTGAACATGAGTAAATTTGCAAAGCCACACAGGCAGTGTAGGGAAACACTTAGCAAAGCCACACAGACAGTGCAGGGTAATCACTTAGCAAAGCCACAAAGGCGATGCTCAATAACAATGTGGTTGCATATGCATATGAACACTAGCTAGACCCTTAAGCTACTAGCATCTCCTGACAATAACAGACCATCCTTATAAATCCTCAATACACTAACTCATGTCAATATACAGAATGCAATAATCGATAATGCAACAAACGATAATGCAACAAATCAATCGATGCCCAAAGAGTAATAAATACCGAGCATCAATGAGGATTTTAAATAAACGCTTAATGCTCAAGAAAAGGTATTAAAGGCAAATATGCATTCTCATAACAAGTACAACAGAGTCCAAAGAAATTCAATAGCCATTTTGAAACAAATATACGAGGACAATCTAAGAAGCACGGGTACGGGTGCGGGTGCGGATACGACATGGGTGCGGATACGCGGATACGGTATTTTTGAAAATTTTAGGATACGGGTGGGCGGGGATACGGCAAATATTATATATATATTTTACTATGTACGCCTAGTCACATACTTCCACAATGGTTGTCTCATCATCACCAACACCAGAACTAGGGGCAGCAATACTATCTGAAGTTGACATATTTGGCTTTAATTTAAGCCTTTAAACCTTTAACACAAAAAAAGAACACACTGTGATAGTAAAAAAAAAAAGTCACAGCAAAATCAAAAAACATGTGAGAAGTGAAACTATAATTACTTAAAACCACCAAACAATCCACATTCGAGACTCAGCAAGAAACCAAAATAAAAAAAAAAATTGACGGGAAACGAAGACAGAAAGAAGTTAGAGACATACCTTCGAAGCAATGCTGTCGGAGGTGAGTAGGGTGGTCGCCGGAGGTCCCCGATGGTTTTCGGTGGTCGCCGGAGGTCCCCGATGGTTTTCGGTGGTCGCCGGAGGTCCCCGATGGTTTTCGGTAGTCGCGGCTGTTCGGTGAGGTCGTGGGTGGTCGCAACTGTTCGATGGGTGTCGCGGGAAGTCGCCGGTGTCGAGGGAGGTTGCCGACGTCGAGGGAGATCGCCGGTGTCGAGGGAAGTCGCAGCTGCTGCGATCTCTCTTTCTCTGTGAGTCGTGTGCCCTAATTTGGGGTTAGTTAAGTTATTTTATGTTTTCACCCCCCCCCCCCCCCCCCCACAAAAATTAGGTTTTATGTTTCAACCCCCGAAATATCTTCTACAAATTATGTTTCAGCCCCCGAAGTGTTGGATCCGCACCCGAGCCGCACCCGAATTTCGGAAAATAAAAAAATAAATGGAAAATAATGGGTGCGCACCTGACACGCACCCGAGGCGCACCCGTGTCCGATGCGCACCCCACCCCGATACTCCTCCCCTTTTGAAGCACCCGTGCTTCATAGAGGACAATTGATGAATTGGGTTTCAGATAGGAATCCCTTACCTCGGTCTGAAGCTAAGAGCCGATATTCAACTTGTTCAAATTCCTCGATTGAACCTAAATTGACAAGTTACTTATTAGAACAAATTCTAGCATCATATATTGTACATCTTATACTAGATACTCACTCCGACACTCTTAACCTAAACGAAAATGGATCGGATCCCTTGAACAGCTAAACGTAACCGCTAACCCTGCACACTCTGTAACGCATTAAGACACTCTAAAATTCATAATAAATGCTCATAAAATACTTTTATATCTTAAGACGGCATAACAAGTTACAATAATTTTCTGAAATTTTGAATTAAAAACAATTTTTTTAAATACAAAAAAAATCCAAAAATAACAATTAATACTTCTAGCTCAAATAAAAGTCCCATAATTTTATGATAGGTTCATAATATATAGGAAAAAATTACTGAAACTGAAATTAGGATTTAAAAAGCACCGAAACCATTGTAAAATCATCCATTTTGCTAAATAAAACATGATAAGGATTTAGTAACAAATCACTCTAAAAATTACGAAACTTAAACTGAAACTTAATCGTATCATAAAATGATTACAGTAATTTTCCCAGATTTTATTAAGAATTTTAAAGGCTCCAAACTAATATTAGAGAAACTAAATTGCAGAAAATATTAAAAATACCAAACAATATCGGAAAAATCTGAAATTTTAACAGTGATTCTAATATTGTCCTAAAAACCTTCATGTAAAGTTTCAGCATTTTTTGACAATTGCATGATACCGAACAGCCATGTGGTACAACTGTACAAGCACAGTGTACCACTCCTCAGCATAAACCCGTCACTATTCACCCACTGTCTTCTTCCGTTTTTCCCACTGCGTACAGCCCTTTTCCCGGAATCAACTCACTCATACACACACATGTTCACTCAGTCCCTACACACTACACACATACTCTTACACAGCACAACACACATTAACACCCACTTTACACCCACTAATATTACACACAAAACACAGCACTGCAACTGCTCCAAGGCAGCCTTGGCTTCTCTCTCACACACATCACGCAGCACACGTGGCTGTCTCCATTCCATTTCTCTCCTCCCACACACTGCCATACCGTTTTTACACACCACATCTACACGGCACTCACACAAGCACACCCACAATTCACAGCACTCACCCAAACACACACCTATATAACACGGGTACTCCCCATTATCTTCCCCTTTTTGTACCCATTTCACTCACACACACTATCACACCTGCACACCCGACTCTTGTACACTTCCATACCCAGCTGCTTCACGGCAGCTTCATCCAGTCGCAAACTGGCACTTGCACACCCAGGTTACACACCAATACTCACACTTAAACATATGCACGCACACATTATATACATGGTACTCTAAAATGAAGATCTCCCCACACCCACAGCAATTGTAAACCCACGTACAAACATGGCCATGGCAGCCATGCCCATGTCCCTGCTTCTTTCATTTCACCGTACACTCCATTACCCAGCTGCCCTTTTACACACAAACACGATCATGCACACAGCACACGGCACAGCTGACTCTCACTCTCTCTACAGCCCACAGCCCGCAGCCTGTTCTCTCTCTTGGCAACACTATACATCAAACCCACGTAAATGGTTCCACTCAAACCAATCCACACGACATGGCACTCACAGGGACTGCTGTCTCTCAACAACCCATTTAACAAATATACTTCAAGCACCCATCAACCCATTACTAAATCTGTAAACTATAAATGACAGTAGGAAAAAGATAAAGATCTTACCGGAAAAGTCGCCGGAAAGATCCCTCCGATCTCGTCCCTTCTTCTCTCTCTGAATCTCTCTCTTCTCCCCCAGCTCATTCTCTCTCTCTCTCTCTCTAGGTGAAGTGTACGTTGGCTTGGAGGAACCCCTCTTTTTTTTTTTTTCTCTTTGCGCGGCTACCAGAGACATCAGGCTTATATATATATATACCGAAACCCTAATTGGGCAAAGATAAGAAGACCTTCTCACCCCTTTTTGTCACTAAAAGTCAAAGAAATTATTAATTGGGTTTTTTCCCCCCCCCTTTTTTTTCTCCGTAAAACTAGGCTAAGATTTTGGGGTATTACAAGTAACCACCACTTGCGATGGTTGCTAGACAAAAGCAAAATGTTTTATGATATGATAGCTATTACTACTTGCATTGGCAATCAAGGTAAAAAAGTAGCTCAGTTGTTGCTGCTCACTTCACGAGATATTACTAGGTGGTAAATATCCAATGGAATAGGGTTGCAAATTGGGCTAAAAGTCGAAACGATGATCTACATGGGGCCAAATTTGAGAGGGAGAGAGGCAACACATAGCGTAGTTTGTTTCCATCTGCCGGAATGGTAAATCTCAATAGATGTGTTTGATTTCATGCGTCTCTGCAGGTAGATGGGACCGAGTTTTCATTTTAGCTTAGGACATGATCCCGTGGAGCTCCTAACTTGCAATCGCAAAAGCGCGGCGTTTCTTAGAGAAAAGTTTTGCCATATAGGGACTGCTCATTAAGTAAGGTCTTAACTGACTAGCCATAAAAGGTTGGTTTATTGCATAATGAGTTGTATATAATTCGTGTAAATTTTCTGTTTTATTCACGGTCAAATTCCCTTAGCCAAGGCTATTTGCTCTCCCATGGATATATTTTGCTGCATTTGCAAGCTTTGACATGCTAGCAAAATCCTTGTTGAATGTGGAAGTTTTCTAAAGCTTCTGTTGTGATTTCTTCCTTGTAATTTATGTGTTCTTGATGTGGCGGATTCCATCGCTTTCAAGTGATTAAGCACCCTTTCTTTTTCTGCTTTCTTTCACTTCGTCAATGAAGCTTGTATGCATGTAAATATTTAACTTTTACTTGCTCCTTTTTGTGGGTCCACATTGCAATTCCCTCCTTTGCCTTTTCCTCAGGAGACAAATGAAAATTTTGAGGATGCAAGCAATGAGTTAATTCTGACTGACGAGGAGGTGGTTCGCTTCCAGATTGGCGAAGTGTTTGCTCACGTGCCAAGAGAAGAAGTTGAGAGCAGGATAGACCAGATGAAAGAGACGACTGACAGAAACTTGGAAAAACTAGAGCAAGAGAAGGAAATGATACTTGCTCAGATGGCTGAACTGAAGAAGATATTATATGGAAAGTTCAAGGATTCCATCAATCTTGAAGAGGATTGATAAAGTAGTAAGTTACTATCTTGCTGATTACCTTAGAATTACTACTGTATGCTGCTGTTAAATGAATTCACTTTTTCCTTTCACCTCTCCGTTGAGGAAGACAAATAATCTCTAAATTAATTTTTGTCTTGATGAATCTTTTGTTTCGAAACTTTTACTACCCTTTTGGTTTAATGGCTCTAGTTTAATGGTTTTGGTCAGCTTCTTTTTACACAGTTTGACTTGCAATGTGCCAAATTTCTGTCGTAGAAAAATAATTGAAGTTGATGCATTCACTGGCTCAGATTACAATAAGTGAAGGATAAATTTGATTTAATATGTAGATAAAATATTAGACGTTTATAGATGGACTTATTATGGCATGCAGGGAGTATTTTTCCTTTGGTTTTGAAGTCAGATCGAGTCTTCCCCTCCCCAATTCCTGCGCATCATTGGGTTATTGGTGCAACTTATAGCAATCACCATGATTATCTTGGCAAAATGAGGACATTGTCACATTTCTCAAATCAAAGGGTCTCATATTTATCTCTGTGATAATTTTGCTCACTCTGGTCCAAGCATTTTTAGAAAATTAGTTCAATATTTTATTAAGTTTTAATCACAGTGAGCAACATCATCTTTAATTTGAAATAAAGATTTTTTAGAAAGAACTCTTAATATCATTTTGATAATTTTTTTTTTTAACGAAGCCTCTTCTTAGGTTTTCAGAAAACCCTCACTATTTTCCTGTGATGATGACTGCTAGTATGTGCTGTTTTTCGGGGGGCATCACTACTTAAGCTATACCATGTCGATTCTTGTTGCAAACCCTGGGCTTGATTTTACATGGCTCAGCTTGCCTTTGGCAGATGTATTATCAGCAGGAGGAGGTGCACGGGTTTCTTATGTATGTACAGTATATTTAATAGTGTTTAACTCATCAGATGAATTATGTGTGCATGCAGCCACAGCAGCAGCTGAGCGGCTATATCTTGTCAACCCATACAAGAACGCCATCCCAGCAAGGGTTTGCACTCCCGCTGACTCAGATTAGAGGGTGAAACTCTATTTGACTATTTGTATATGCAGTATCGTTGCGTGTCCTTGTAAGTGTATGCTTCTCTTGGTAAAATGATCTATCAACCACTAGGTACAAAGATACTAGAATAACAAGGTAACAAGATATATTGAGCCAATATAGAAGAAAGAAGACGGAAGAACAGTGTACAGATGTTAGAGACAATTCTTTAATATATTTTTATGCTTTCCTTTGTATTGGCTCTCTATTTCACGTTAAGTCGTTCTCGAAATCTTGTGTTTTGGTTGATAGATAGATCACTTTACCAAGAGAAGCTTACCATGACGATGACATGTAAGGAAATTATTGCATATTATGCACAGCGTTTCACCTTCTGATCTGCAGGATAGGAGTCCCTCGTTGGGATGGCCCCGTTGTTGGTTGGGATGGCCCCGTTGTTGGCAGGGTCCGGCTGCTCAAATGTTGTTGTTGCTGCTGCCGCTGCTGTGAATGCATGCACTCATTTTACACCCTGCCGACTAAGAATCGCCAACATAATAGGAACTAGAAATACTGTTCACAAATAAGAAAGGCGCACACCTGCCTGCTGCCAAAGGCCAGTCAAGCCACGTGAAACCATGCCGTGCCTGCATAGAATGAGAAGCCGTTTGTGTACCGTATGGTGTAGACTGACGATGCGCATACGATGGCCGCATAGAGCACTGCTGTACAAGTCAAGCCTAGGATTTTCAACAAGGAACGACGTGGGTTACCATGTGCCGATACCCTATGGCGTCTAGGGCTTCAAATGCGGCATCAAAATGCGCTCCATTCATAGCTGCGGGCTGATAATGGGCTGCGTGTTATTTATGTGAACAAATCAAGTTCAGTTTTTAAGAAAAATGGAACTAAAGCATCAAAAATCTAAAACTCATCGTTATGTCTGGAAAGCCAACAACTATGTAAATAGTGTTACATATCTTTGATAAGGAGTTTCGCTGTGGTGATAAAGAGTAGATGAACTGTTGAGATTTGACATGGAAGGTTAAGTCATTTTTTAGAAGATAGATACATATAATTTGTATTTGCGCACAACTATATCCATGAATCTATGAAAACATGGACGGGATGCTCTTCCCCAGGTTGGACGGGCCTGTGAAATGCTTAGTCGTTCATGCCTAGCCAATTTTCTATTGACGGCCTTGCATTTTTGAACTCTAAAAATACGTGACCACGCGTGTGCTCTAAAAATTCGTTGTTCATGAACTCTAAAAATACGTGACCATTCGCAGGTACAACCCTATCAAGAACCAACAGAATGTAATACTTCGTTTACCTTAGCAGTTGTCCCGGTGATAATATGGATATTCTCTTGCTTATGCTTGCCTTTTTGGTTGTATTATACGTGTTCGGATGGGCTTGAAGCCAAACTTATCAATCAGCTGTTCGATGGATTGTGATTCTTGAGCATAATTCGAAACCAAGTTTGCTGACCAAATCAAACTCCACCTCGTGTGCTTGGAGTCTACTCTGTGGAACCAGGCAAGTTGGATGTTCCTTATAAAGCTACCCAATGGATCTTATGGCACGTTCCAACTGAAATCACCCGGCCGTACGGTAAAATTCTGACGTTGTTTTCCCCTGGATAACAACGATAAAATATCTCGAGGTTGACATTTTCTGTTTCGGCCACCTGATATGATGCTAAAACATTAACTCGTTTCAGAGCGTTACGTGAGCATAGTCGTAATCCTACCGTGATGAACATATTTGGTACACTTCAAAATTGAGTCAAGGTGTAGAAAATTGTGGATAGCTTTCAAATGTTTGGTTTGATGAATACAAGTTGTGGTGGGAATATCCTGATTTCAGTGTGTGTTTTTGTAGTTGACCATACCAAAAGCAGTTCTTTTGCGTTTAATTTTCTCTCGCACCAGTGGCTTCTTTTGATATTACTATAAAGCGGACTTTACGTAATTTTTCCAAAAAGAAGAGCATTGAAGTATGTAGTATAGGTATTTTAGACATTGCATTTTATCAAATGAGAAAAAAAAAAAGGAAGAGAAATATGACATCTCCTCTCCCAACATAATGGTTTAGCTTTTAATATATTGGAAATAAACACAATGTACTGGTTGAACACAAACTTGATGCATAGTAGAAGACAAGCAAATATAGGTACATAATTAGCATTAAATTAACTTAATAATCTTTAAAAGTTACTACAGTAGAAGACAAACAAATATAGGTACACAATTAGTATTAAATAACTTAATAATCTTTGATTGTTACTTGTTTTTTTTCCTTGGAAAACCAACTTCGCTCCACTGTACATAGTGGGAGGAAGTGCTATAGAAATTATGTTCCTTTTTATGTCGAGTTGAACAAGTTACAAGAAAAACTAAAATATCAATAAGCTCGAAAACTTAATCTACAGATTTCTGAACTGTTAGGTATTTTTTTTATAAGTTAAATTCGATTTAATTTCCTTTTCGATAGAATATATTAGCCAAAGTTGAAAAACTATGTAGGTGGACTTTTCTCTTTTGGAGAATAAATTTGCACAAAAGAAACCTTTTCAATTAATCAAAAGGTAATGAGTATTCTTAATAGTTTATACTCTGAATATTCCACATTTCTTTAATCTTTGAAAAATCATTAATTATAGGAGACTCGAGCCTGAACTTGAAGGAACATAGGAACATTTGCATCGGTTTTGACACTAGAGTGATGAGTTTCTGTGTTAGATTTAGGTTCGATCCATTAGCTCTGAGAAAAGTAAGGGGATAAAGACAACGAAAAAAGATTATCGGTTCTTGTTACTCTCTCGACATTAATGAGAAAAACACCTCCAAGTGAGGGATGAGATTGGCCTCTATGGTGCATCTAAAACTACTGTGTAATGTCTATTACGGGTTCAATTGCAAAGCAGAGGACTTTTCCCGTGATTATGGAGCTCATTTTGCCAGTAATGACATCTTAATTAAGAGTAGTGATGCATTCGAATTCATGTAAACATTATGCACTTATTTAAGATTATCAGCTTAAATTGAGAATAGCCAGGTTAGACAAAGCCAATGATTGAGGAATTATATAATAGAGTATGTGTCATCAGTGCAGCCCTAAGTTGTGCACACATCCAAAGATGCTGCTAATCCCATAAAAGGGTTACACCATTTGACTCTATTCACCTACTGAATTTGTAAATCGGACAGCGACTAAGTCCTTAGTTATCAATGATATCATCGAAAAGTGGTAAAAAGATTGTATGTGCTACCCAACACCGATTGACGAACATGTCATTCAATACCTTATTGTTAAATTGGAGTTACTGCAGACATTTGAGTATGAACTAGTTGTTCTTTTGAATATTACCACTATATGAACTTTTAAAGTGAACCTGGGAATCAAAGTTGGCCAATGAGTCACATTTCTCTATCTGTTTTGCCCTCCCCCCATTTCTGTGATGAAAAATCAAAAAATGAAGATGGTAGAATCATGCGTAGTTACAATTGTTAAGGGTTGCCTTTGGAATCTTATTTATGATCTCTAGTAATTTGCCGTGGAAACGCACTTAGAGAGCGATGTTGTGTTTGAGAGCTCTAAAAGCATAAATAGGAGATCACGCATAGAAGCATGAATTGAATGTAGTTCTGCTTTGGTTTAACTATGTGAACAAGAATTGATACCATTGTTAAACAAAAAACTAGTATTCCCGCGGCAATTGCCCCGAGCATCTTCCTCCACTTCACGTACGCCATTTGAACACCAACTCACACTTGTTGTTCTATTAAAGAGACTCTGGACAGAATAAAAGTAGTATCTTGATCGAGTGATGTTTTCGTTCTAATAAATGGCTTCTTGGGCCTCCAAAGCCATGGTCCCAGATAATACATACTCCCCTCCGATGCCCCAGGAGTTCAGCCCGACGAGTCTACGGTTACTAAGGGTTTGTTCAATTTCTTCAAAAGTTTTCGCACCTAGTCGCACAGTAAATTCAAGTAACAGCGATTATGACTTATTCAGATAGAACAACATGACCATTCTTGCAGGAACATTACTCCCATGTGCCGGTTGCTTATTGCCGTAGCAACAAATGAAACTATCACAAGGAACTCCAAATTGGCGTCTAGTATGATTTGACCCACATACTAGGCAACAAGCTATCAGTTCCACCCACCCGTAGAGGAATGAGAATGTAAAGGAATCTGGCAACACATGCATGAAGGTGTCGAGAGCCCAAACCTGACATCCAGCTGCACGAGAAGACACAGTCAGGCATTTCTTTTAATCTGCGTTTGGGCCAAGCCTGTGACGTTACAGGAATAAGAGAGGGTTGTTTAGTTAGTTAATTAATGGTGTGATTAAGGGGCGTAAAGACAGAGTTGGCAGTGAAGCTGCAGACAGCAGGAAAGACAAGAAGGTTGTGAAGGCGTTGTGGCCCCTCCAGATTAAACTAACCCTTCCAACGGATTAAACTAACCTTTCCCGCCGGATTTTAAAATTCTGAATCCGAACGTTCCAAATCCGTTCTTCTCTTGCGTGCCGCCAAATCGATCCGCCGGATTCGTCGGCTTCTCCCTGATTCTATCCTTTTGTTTAGGCCGTACGGCTCGGCTTTCTTTGTTCCGCGGCTACAAGCCCAGCCTTTTGTGCTTTAAAAGTCGAACCGAGTCGACCGTTTAAAGGTAGAGAATTGATGTTCGAATTAAATTTTATCGATAGTTTGAATGCTTTCACGGCAGAGAATTGACGTTTGAATATCTTTGAAGATATTTAAGCTGTTGTTATGTGATTATTTAGTAATATTTGTATAGTTCAAATGGTAAAAGTGAATCTCAAAATTCCCTTCTCGTAATTTCAAGTCAAGCAAGGAGAACAAGTTATACGCTAATTCTTTTGACTTAAACAGCACTACGTACAAAGGGAGTACGCTGGATCGACAAATCAAATTGGAGTGACCTTTTTCTCGTAATTTCTAGTCAAACAAAGAGAGACAAGTTATAAGTACATAGTTTTGAACTTGATCGCTGCGATAAACCAAATTGAACTGTGCGCACATCTTTTTTGTGCTATGGGGTTTATAAGGTCTGTGTACCTCACTCACATATATGTTGTTTTCCCAAAGAGAACTTCCTATATGGAACTGATAAAAATTGTTTTAGTGACCGTCGTCTTGGTTGGCTTAAAATTAGAAACGTGTCGAGCTTCTTGAGCATTTCGATCGTGTTCGGTTGATTTTGAATTCTTAGCAAAAAAAAAGTAACTAACGGAGAACTAACTCAATCATTATAGTACCTAGCTAGACATTGAGTCATCAAAATAATTAAAGATGGATGCAAGTACGATGGCCCCGTACCTAGCTAGCCAAGCTGACCGAGTCTGCAATGAAACTAATAACCTAGAAGATTGAGCATTACTGATTAATAGGATACAAACAAAGAAAATAATGGAGAGCATATTCCATGATTTCACTACTTACTTGAAAAAATTGCCTTATTTATAGTCCCAGATCAGTGCCATCCTATGCTTCATGTGTATTTCATAAACAACCATTGAACCAAGAAAAAACCCTAGTCATAAACCCAAATATCTCTCTGAAACCTTCATGTTCATGGCTGGATCTGAATCCACGAAAACGACCATAGCCACTACTAGCATGACCAAAACCCCAAAATCGCCACTTCGTCGATTTGTAGGCGTAAGACAAAGGCCTTCCGGGAGATGGGTTGCCGAGATCAAGGACTCATCTCAACGTGTGAGGTTATGGCTTGGAACCTACGATACTCCCGAAGAAGCGGCTCGAGCATACGACGAAGCAGCTCGAGCTCTGCGCGGCGAGAATGCCCGGACCAACTTCGCCGCGCTGAGCCCCGGCACGAGCCAGTCCGGTTCGTCTGAGTCGGATGGCCGCCATGGACTTAGCTTCTCTTCCTTGAAAGCCAAGTTAAGCAAGAACCTACAGAGCATCATGGCCAAAACTTCAGAAAACAAGTCATGCAGAAGTAGGGTTAGTGACCATTTCACATTTGCAAGTATTTTCCACTTTAAGGGCACTTACCAGAACCAAAACTCCATTTTCGATCTGAAGAACATTGAGAAGGCAGTGCAACCGAGCATAATCGTTCCACATGCGGCCGATGAACTCTCTTCTTGGGAGAGCTCCAGTGTGTCGGACTGCAGCAACGAGTGGGCCGGGTTCCGGCACCAGGGGTTGGACTCGGATGGCTCGGATATTGGGGAACATGGTTTTGGGGATCAGATGATGGGGTGGATGAGTAGTCCAGATATAAGTGGTGGTTCTGTGAGTGAGGGTTCAAGGAGTAAGAGGTTTAAGGTTTCTTCCTCTGTCATTGTTCCTCCAACTTTTGGTGAATTTCCATTTGGTGGCGATAACTAAAAAATGGAGTTTCTTTAATCCAATCTCCGTTTTGTTATGAAGAATCTTCTTGTTAGCTGTAACTTTCTTTTTTTACTTTTGAAATGAACATAATTTACTAACATGTCTGTGTATGACGGCTTTTTCAATCTCTCGGTAGTTGGTAACGACGCGCGCACACACATATCTATATATGTATATGTATATATACATGCATGTTTATAGTAATATTTAATAAGAGTTAATCCATTGCTCTCGCGGGCAAAATGAGATAAGTTATCCGCGCTATCTGGCCGTCCATGTACGCGCGAGATATGGACAGGCCGGATTTATTTTTTCCTTTTTTTTTTTCGGTCGTCCGCTATATAATGTAACATACTGTACTTTTACTGTCCGCTACATAATATAGCAGACGGTATGATTGACAATCATACCGTGTTCTACATTATGTAGCGGACGACGAAATCTGGCCTGTCCATCGGGCCAGATGGATAACCAGATTGCACGAGCATCTTATCTCATTTTGCCCGCGCGAGCAATGGATCAGCTCCCATATTTAATATATACCTACATACATATATATGAGTAGAGACCTATTTAGCATACAATGAGGTGCCTAACACCTTCTCACAGTTTAAATTAGTTCCCGAATTCATGTGTAGGGGTTACGCAAACTAGATTAGCTTAATTGGTGATCGAGATTTATTTTTTAAGGCTTTGCTGTTTTCCCCGTGTTGATGATTTTAATTAACTCCAAAAATTAGATGGCGATTTGAAAGAATAGAATTTTCATAAGCACGTCTGCATACTTGTTGTGGTTTGATGATTTTTATATTCTAGTTTTCGTGGCAATTTTCTTGTGTCTAATGTTTATTCATGTGTCTAGAGGCCACAAGGGCGCCAAAGAATTTCCTTATCTACCAATTTGACGTAATAGTTTAAACTCTTGGCCTTCTAAAGACTAGGCAAATTCGACTATGCCCTTATATCAAATGTCATAATACCTAAACGCTTCTTAGCTTTTGGTATGTCAAACAACTCGGGCACGTACCGGTATACCAGACATATATTACTATATACTAGCTAGCATTCGTGCCGGTACGTATATAAGTACTGGTTATAGGTGAGAGTAATGCCCGAAATACACCTGCTTCTAATCTACCGTCCAATAAACTTTCCAAGTATACCACCAGTAGGGATTTGTAATGGCTAATATAGTCAAGTTGGCTGGTTCCGAACTTAATCCTCAAATTTGTAAATGAGCTATATATATATATATATATATATATATATATATATATATATATATATATACGGCACAAAAAGGTTAGAAAGCTTGATATCAAGATCGGATAGGAAAATTAGCATGTCTTATGATGGCTGAAACCCGGTCAGCTTAGTGAGATAGTTAAGATGCTTAGCAATAAGCAAACGACAAGGAACCTTTCGAATCTTTGGCCAGCCCAACAGCGAGAAATAATGGAAGAATTTGAGCTTCTTGAAAAGGAAGGAGTCGGACTAGAACTCAAACCAGAGGAAAAGAAAAGATATGAAGGTAAGAAGGGAGCAAATTGGCAATATTTGACTAATGATAAAGAGAACAAAAACAAGTTCATGAGGAATGGAAGGAGAAGCTTGCAGCATTAAAGTCCAAGGTAGCAAGCATGTGAAGGGTCAACGATCCACTTTAATGAAGTGTCCTCGCTTTGAGTTATGGAGGTCGTCTCTTTCCTGCCAGATGATGACAAATTGGATAGGACTTGTTATCCGAAAATTCATGTCAAGACGTACACTCACAAATTAACTTCTACTAGATTTAGTGGCAATCTGGTAGTCTAATTGTTTAACCGGACCTTAACCGCGGTGGCTATTTGGTGGTTTCTCACCTTTTAGAAATTCTAAATTCAAACACAGGAAGATATGGTCAAGGAGTTCGCTCTACATTACAATACAATATGGGCTTGACATCACCCGTTGAGAAAGACCCAAAAGTGTTAGGGCCGTTTGACATCATATTTTTTACTCTTTTTTTTTAATTTTAAAAATTAGAAAAAAGAGAGGCGTTTGGTAACTATTTTTTTTTTCAATTAAAAAAACCACTTTTTAAATTGTAGAGTAAAAAAAAAAAGCCCCACTTAATTTTTTTTTTTGAGACCTCCACCACAACCCATCCACCGTCGGTAGCCACCGCCCACAGCTGCCCGGCAGCCACCGACAACCACCTCCGGCCGCCAGCAGCCACCACCGGGCGACGATGGGCGGTGGCCACCACCGCTGGCCGGAGGCCACCTCCAACAACCACCGCTCACCGCAGCCCGACAGCAACAACCAACAGCCACCTCTGGCCACTGGCAACCACCACCGGGCGGCAGCCACCTCCGACCAGCAACGCCGGCAGCCACCACCGGGTGGCAACCACCTCCGGCCACCACCACCGGCAGCCACTGCAGGCGACTGCTGCAACAACAGTCGGCCGCCTGCCGGCGACCACCGCTACGCCCCACCACCGCCATCACAATAAAAAATCAAAATAAAAAGGGTTACCAAACACCAAAAAAAAAAAAATTAAAAAAAAGAGAGTTATCAAACACCTACTTATTTTTGTAAAAAAATAAATTAAGTTGTTCTTTAAAAACTAAAGAAAAAAAAAACTGTGTCCAACAAACCCTTAGTCTCTGCTTTTATCAACATATGGAGGAACAAGGCGGCATAAATGGTGAATCGCCAATCCAAAAAAGAACAAGAGCAAATGGCAAGGAACAACATTCCCCAATCTCTATGAGTACATCTTAAGCTATCATCAACTATTTTCAACGCCCCCATCAACAGGGGATGGTAACCAAAAATGGAAATATACGTAGGGGTAGGGGTTATTAGTCTGTTTGAAAGGACGATACCCCACCGCAGAAGATTGCCGTTGTAAGCAAAATGAAAGCCTCAAGATCCAAGGAGTAGTTTCATGGGAGACAAGCTGGGCACCCAAAACAAAGTTTAGTAACTCAAGCGTTCTATCAACTAAAATGTTTGATTGCTAAGCTAGGACACACCACTGCTACACTAACTATCATAACTAAGGGATATGACGTAGTTAATCATCATGAGTACTGTCAAGGGCTGGACATCATACCGAGAGATGTTTGACTTTGGTGGGGTGGATATCTCCTCCGGCCAGGCCGAAAGTGCAGAAGAAACCTATTCCCTAGCATCATGTAAATATTATCAGTGCATCTCCATGAGCACTAGATCCTTCTACGCTTACTGTTCCTGTTGATACAAATGATGCAATCCTAAACTCCAACTTGGATATTATTGTTGCACAAGCGAAAGGCTGTGTTGTACATCATGGGAAAAATTAATCAGAGATTTAGCTTAGGTCTGAGTGGAGGAGAACTAAGATGAAGAAACATGTTCCAATTTAGGCCTAATGCATTGGTGATCCATTTGACCAAATTTGGTCTTGCTTATCAACCATTCGCTTTAAAAAGAGACTCAAACTCTATGTTGTCTTAAGATAAGCTTGATGATGAAGTGTTGCAATAGTTGAACAAGACTCAGGCAAACATTTCAATCTGGGGCTTGCTCTCAGCCTCTTATTGTCATAAGGTAAGCATTGAGAAAGCTGCTTTGTAAGGCTCGGGTTCTTATTTAGACCCAGTCGGAGGACCTTTCTCATGTACTAAGGGCCATTCACTATGGCGATGCTTTTATATTTGCCATCAAGGATCTGCCAAAGTCCGGTCCTAAGCATAATGATCCTCTGAATATTACTCTTCGAGCTTTAGATCAAAAGGTTCTGTTGGTTTTGGTTGACAATAAAGCAGCTTTAAATGCCTCTCTTCTGCATACCGCTCAAGCACTCGATCAATAAAATCCTCTAAACTCACCCCTTCATATCAGACTGAAATGGATTACGATAATGCCGAACATAAAGTTATTGACATGCACAATCTGGATGTATCAACTGGTGTTGCCAGTTTCGAGATTGAGTTTGAGGTAGTAGGCATTCCTATGGCTTTTAACCTCCTCTTGGGGAGACAATGGAGTCATTCTGTCAGTATGGTGCCTTTTACCTAGTACCAGAAAGTTAAATTTGTCTTCCATAATACTATATTCACCATTATGGGTGACTGCTTGTCGTCACGCTTAGCCCAGGTGGAGGGAGAAAGAGATGGTGTAGTGGTGCAACATGATTCGACCAACCTACTCCTTGTTGGGTTTGAGATCGACAATCATATTGGAAAGTAGTTTTCGAGAATGAAATTGTGAATCAGATTGCACAATAGAAGTTCTTGTCATAAATTTCATTTATTGTTTCAGATGAGAAACTTATCGCTCAACCATTCTACAATCTTTCATGCAACCTTATTGTATCTTTTTATATTTTGGCAACAATAGTAATATTGTTCCAGTTGGCTGTGCAAACTTGTGAGACATCCTTATTCCTTCATCCTAATTATTTTCATGTTTTTTTTTTTGGGTTAAATGAGAGAATATCATTGATAAGAAAAAGAGTTATAGAGATTTGTCAGGTTAGCCTTTTTTGGCTTTAGATTTTTCAACATAAGCAAAACAAAGCCATGATATCCCATGACTGCCACAAAGTAATAGAAATATAACAAATGAAGAAACAACAAACATCTAAACACCAGTAAATAATGGAAACAAAATTCGCAAGTGGCTGCACGAATTGAGAGTAATCCACCATCCTACAGAATTATAGCACAAAACAAGGGGAATTCCATCTTGCTTATTTATGGAATTTTCCTTTGTACTGGGCAGCATGACCTAACTATGATCAAGTGTACAGCAACTCTCACATCTCTCGGATTGTTGCTATACCGCGTGATCTGCAAGCTAGCATTGACACGTCAAATCACCATACAACCTACAAGTAAACACGAGGAATCGAAATCAACCACTATAAGGAGGCTTCAACAAAAATAAAAGGGTCCTTAGTAACACCTGCTGACTCTAAGCCAAACCCCCAGGGTCCCCTCTCTCCTAGAGGTGTCAAATGGGCCGGGCTTGGGCCGACCCGGCCCAAGCCCATCGGGCCTCGAGCAAAACGGGCCGGGCCAGGGCCAAGGGGACTGCCAATCGGGCCGGGCCGGGCCGGGCCTGGCTCTGGGGATATCTGGGCCCGGTCCAAGCCCAGGCCCTAGGCCCAACATTTAGGGCCGGGCTTGGGCCAGGCCCGGGCCTATTTTTTTTAAAATTTTTTTTGGGCATTTTCTTGTTATTCAATATTTAGTGGCTACTTTCAAAAGAGCCAGCGAATTAAATCGCAAACTTCATATGTTAAGTATGATATCCACACACAAATACACACAGATACCGGGAGAGAGATAGAGAGAAATGGACCTCAGGGCCACCAACTTCATGAACCCTAATGGCCTTGACCATTTTTGTTGCTGTTGATACAGAGAGTGCTCTCACTAATGACTTGGTATTACAGTAGTTGTTGCAGCAAACTTGTTGAAAAAGGGGTGATTTTTTGTGATGAAGGCCAGTCACAAATGGGTTCAAGAGCAAAGTGTGGAAGTGATGAAGAAGTCTCAATCTTGACCCACCCACAAGTCAAGTTAGCTTAATCCCCATGTTGCGATTAGAAATGGTCAAACGCGTCACTTTATTTCTTTACCTCTTTTTTTTTCATTTTTTATTCGTACACGGGCTTGTCGTTGGAAGAAGAAAAGAAAAAACAGTTCTCTGGCCACTTTGACCCGGGCCAGAACTGGG
Organism: Escallonia herrerae; assembly: GCA_033070095.1. NCBI lineage: Eukaryota > Viridiplantae > Streptophyta > Magnoliopsida > Escalloniales > Escalloniaceae > Escallonia > Escallonia herrerae. The sequence goes on from JAVXUP010000124.1 coordinate 227,412, forward strand.
CCAAACCCGGGCCGGGCCTGACCCGGGCCAAGCCCGGGCTTTTTCGGGCCGGGCCGGGCCCGGGCTTTTTTTAGAAAAATCCAGGCCTGGCCCAGGCCCTGGCCCTAAGCCCAAAATGGCCGGGCCAGCACTGTTCATGTATGGGCCGGGCCAAGCCCGGGCCAAAAGGGGCCGGGCCGGGCTGGGCCGCGGGCCGCCCGGCCCATTTGACAACTCTATCTCTCCCCCTGTCCCAGGCCAAACTCCAATCTCCCCAAGGACCTACTCCCGCCAGCCCTGCGCGCCCCCTAAAGACATGCACCACTAACCCACTATAGTAAACCTAGCTAAGGAAAAAAGGGGGAGAAACAAATGATAAAACTGAGAACACCTTGAAAATGCCCACCAAGATCTACTACCATCAAACTACCCTTACGCTTAACAAACGATTATCGATCCCTAAAGCATGTGGGAAGCTTCAGGGAGATGGTTTCAGGTGTGTGTAATGATTATTGCAGGGACCCAGCTGGACTGGACTGCCGGCATTGCACTTCGACCAGTCACTGGCAAAGATTCCAGCCACCAGGCAGCGCAGTCAAGGGTTTTTGCAAGCCCGAATAAAGATTCCGGCCTCTACCAGTTACTGTATGAGACACCTAGCCCCAAAATTTAGAGCTTCCTCTTTCCATGCAGATAAGCTAATCAAACTTCCACGTTCAAATCATTGCAGATAAAATATACTCCTTAATAGATTTGGTGAGATCGAGGCGCAAACCTTCTTGTCACCACCATAGATCCCATATCTCAGGAGAAAACATATGAACCCGAGTCGTCGCCATCGAGCCACCACCTCTGCCGCCGGCCAAGTTCCATAAACTCCTCGCATATGACCACAAACACAAAACAAAAAAAACTTTATACCTAAATGTTTATCTAGGCTTGAGACCGGGGCAGTCATCGCACATGCGCTAATGCACGGTGAGGCGGCAATGGGAGGCGCCGCTAGGTTTTGGAGGTTCGAGATAGAAGATACTGCTTTTGAGAGTCCAATATTGTACTCCTGTTTTAGTGCGGTCATATCGTTTTGAATGCTTTTAGCTTTATGAAGCAAGTTCCTAATTAACGAATTGCACTTCGTACTTCCTTTATTTGTTCAATTTATCACAGTGGGTTGTTATCTCTAGAGCATACTTCCACGTAAAACGTTAGCCTTCTACTCGTAACCGTGATTGACATATTTTTATGGTACCATTGAGCTAACTAGACTTGATGTTGGTTCTTTGGCCACGTGTTGCCACCTTGTCCTTTAAGCCATTTAGTTGGTATTTTTGTTCTTCATTCCTTCACTTATTCTAAAACTCATTTTGGATATCAAAATACTTGTTCTGTTACCCAACTTATTGATTAATGATTCATCTTTGTGTATAGAATTTAATGTCGATGTAGCGTTTGACTGATAAATCAATATGGAATTGTGGATTGATTAATCGAAGAATATATATAGTTTAATAAAAATTTGTTGTATTATGTTATCTAATCCCGTTATTGTTGCGAGTTTTACGTCAATGTAGACCTTTTTAGGTTGTAGTGCTGGGTTATTTACTTCTTTCTCCGTGCGCATTGGCTTTATTAATTTTATTTTATTGGACCAAGTACTTTAATTTTGTTATTGGTAGCATCACATTATTTTGGATGTTTCTACGTATATCTCTTGTCGGGCTATGGGGCACTCTTATTTTTTTAGGTGAAAAATGATTGAAAGGATAATTTATAGCTTCGGATGGATTGTTGAAATTTGAGCCCTCTTCTTTGTCCGGAAAGGTTTCAATAACAATAGTTCAGCTGCAGTTTATAGTTATTGATAAATTCTTATTTGGATGATTGACGATATTAGTGCTCCTAATAACAAGTTGTTTGATTTGTATTACATCGTCGACTCATAGATTTGGCATCAGAGCATATGATTCGTTACCTACGCATTCTTATATTGAAACTGTAGATGGTTGTGGGGAGAGATTAATTCTTTGTCAAAGGAATGCTTACTTTTCTACTAAAGCTTATATTGTGTTCATCAAAGTTTAGAACTCACATTCTTGTTTGTCATGAACAAGGTCTACTCCCAATACACCTCGTGGTGGTTGTAGTAGGGAAACAACAACACTCCTTGTTAGACGAATCTTATTGTAAGCCCTGGCTACAATTATTTAATTTAGGCTTATATCCAGTTTTGATGATAACTAAAACTGACCAAAAAATTGACTATACATATTTAAGTTCTTTCAACTTTATATTCTAATTCTAGTTGATGCCGTAATATCAATCATATGGAAGCATAAGCAATCATCAAAATGATTAGCTAAGTCAGAGATCGTAATTTTGCACTCAATTATAATGAGTTTCCATCTTAGCTTGGGTGGGGGGGGGGGGGGGGGGAGCGGGTGGGCAGTGACAAGGCAAGCTAAAAGTGTTCAGAGGCAAATGAATTATGGTTGTGCAAAAGGTGTGCCAAACAATCTCTAAGGACAAAAAGAGTGAAATATTGCAACTAAACAAACAGCAACGAATACCCCGACAAATGATTGCTTCTTTTTCAACTCCATGCCTTTCATGGTTTATGTTGCTAGTCCAGAGACATTATTGTAGAACCAAAGATTGCACCCTAAGAGACTGAAACAGAAGACTAGCCGCAAAATGCAAAACAGGAGACTAAAGACTGCTAAGTCCAATTTCACATTCATTACTCAAAACCGAGTAACCAAACTATAGGAATTTTTTGTATTTGCACTTGGCAAGTACACTTGCTCTTATACCGTTTTTGGTTGAATAACTGGGCCCTTTAACACACGAGAGTAAACATTCTTATGGAGCAAATAAAACCAAGATTTCCGATTATACCAAACTTGATTACGACCTAACTTGTGACACTAATCAAGCTACTCCAAGGTACATATAGGCTCAAAAAACATTTTAGACTATTATCTTTGCTACTTGTGCATCCTTATTCTAATGTAGCTACTCAACTACGTCCATGTACAAGGGTAGAACCAGGATTTTTTTTCAAAGGCTATAAAAATTATATCGAATTCAACAAAAAAATTTATTAGTAAAATAATGTTAAAAAAACCTTTCCGTTCTGCCAATTTTCCGTTACTGTTAGAATTTGAGACTGTATAATACTATCTTGATTAGACTACGAGGATTCTACCAATTTTCCTTTCTTTCTAAAAAAACTTTTCCATTCTGGAAAAAAAAAAAAACACACACACACACACACATTGGAATAAAATCTCAATCTCTCAAGTTCTCAACACAAATTCACATAGTTTAATAACTGTACATTTCAAGCTCAAGATCAACCTCCCAAATTTAAAACTAAATCACATTCCAAGATAAACCTCCCGAGCTCAAGCTCCCACTACAAGAAAACATGATTTTAGCGACGGGGTAATCCGTCGCTAAAAGCCAAAAATCCGTCTCTAAAAGAATTAGCGACGGATTCACCGTCGCTAAATATCCCTCGTATAAAAGCCCGTCACTAATAGTTTAGCGACGGAATGTTTTAAATCCGTCGCTAAATATGTCATTTTTACCGACGGATTTATTTTAATTAGCGACGGATATTCCGTCGCGAATTATATTCTTTAGAGACGGATTTATATTTTTGAGACGGAATATTCCGTCGCTAAAAAATTATTTAGCGACGGAATATTCCGTCGCTAAATAACTGATTGTAGGAATACTTTAGCGACGGAATTAATCCGTCGCCAAAAGTCATTTTTTTTTTGAAATTTTTTTTTTATTTTTCAATTACCCAAACCTGTAATACAATTTTCAAATCTCAACAACAACGCGCAATAATCAATACAGAAAGAAATATATATAATCAATTATAAAAAAAATTTATAATAAAAAAAATTCATATATGTACAAGCCGGGAACCGGATATAGCCGGTTAGGAGAGGGGAGAAGAGTACAAGGCGGGCACGGGGGGGGGGGGAAGCTAGGAACGGGCACGGGAAGGGGCTCATCAGGGGTTCCCGAGTCCCGGATCTGGATCCTGCTGATCCGGGGCCAGGGCGGCCTGTCCAGCAGTGCCCTGCTCCCTGATCATCCGGCACACCACTGTAGCAATGCGCTGGATCTCCTCGTCGTCCAACTGAGGCCGAGGAGCCGGTGTCTGTGGAGGGGCAGCAGGGGGTGAGGACGCTCCTATCACGGCACGAGCAGTCGTGCTAGGCAGGCCGCGTATGCGGCCTTTCGGCCGATTCACGACCTCCGGCGTATCCAGCCATCGCTTCAACCCCCCAGTACTCGCAGCCGTACTAGTGGACGCTGATGGCTGTCCGGACTGCTGCTCGGACCCCCTTAGCTGTTCATACGAGGCCTGCAAAAATAGTGGTTTAACGATATGTTAGGGCATTAATTAACGAAACAGACATTGAGGATAGAAAGAAAAAACATTAACTTAAATAAATTGACTCACATCGATCCGCCGGGCAATATCTGAAATATAGTCGCCCGCCCGGTGCGTCTCGTCCTTGTCCTTCTTCCGCACGTGCGTCTGATTATACGTCAGAGCTACGACCTCATCGTCCTCCAGATCCGGGTGCTCGACCGCGTTCTTGTGTCGGACGATGTCGTGTGGCACCGACCCCCCCGTGTGCGTCGGATCTTTGTTCTGTCTGTTCTCAGTCCCGCTCTTACTCTTGGCGTCCCAACCTGGATCCGTAGCCCACCGATCTATCATCTCCCCCCATACACGGTGAGATATCCAATGTGGGGGATATCTCGCCATGTCCGTCATCGGGGCACCCGCGGGCAGCGCCTTCTTCGCCCGGTCCCGTGCATCGTGGAGCCATCGGCGGTAATTCTTGCCGATGTAGGCAAAGAAAGCCTGCTGCCCCAGTACCTGCTGCTGAGGCGTGTCAAACGTGAACCCCTCCTGTAAGGCATTCAATAACACAAATTAACAACATAAAACAAACTGTAATTTAACATTTACTAACGCTGAAAAAAATACTTCACCGTACCAGCCACTCCTCCCATAGGGCCTCCCTCGCAGCGGCATCCAGTCCTTCCAGTACAGGCGTGGCTCGAAGAATCGGCCCTTCACAAGAACGCCGATCTTCGTCCTCGCAATATTCTCCAGGATCCTGCCAAAGAAGTAATTAAATTAATTAATACAGTTCAAATATAAATTAACACCCCAAAATTTTAAACATAAGGCATGGGGTGATATTTTTAGTACTTACAGGCCCTCCTGCGTGAGCGTAACTCTCTGTTTATGCTGGGGGTCGATGCGTACCCCGCGTGTCGGACCACGGCCTCGTCGAGATCCTACAAAACACAGACATTAATACAGTTCAAATATAAGGCTAGCGAAAATGTACGAAACACCGTTATCAACTATACCTGAGGTAGAACCCACGGAAGATGGAGAATGCACGCGCGTGTGGGATGAATCTGCGTCGGGCTGGGGCAACTGCTCGAGCTGGGGCTGGGGCGACGGCTATGGCTGGGGCGACGGTGACGGCGACGGCTGGGGCTGGGCCCCCGATGGCTGTCCGCGATCACTCTGTGCCTCGTCATCAGTAGGCAATGACGAGGTGGGACTAACCGGGGAGGAAGCAGCTCGGCGTCCAGCCCGGCCACGAATAGCCCGTATCCTATCCATATCTGACTTCATATAGATTATATACAAAGACATTAACACGTGAAAAACAATAATTTAGCCATACATCATCATCGGCACTATATATATATATATATATATATATATATATATATATATATATATATATATATATATATATATATATATATATATGAACGGATGTGCAAAAACACATCAATAAACACCAAGTTCTAAAATGTTACTACATTTTTCCCGTGATGTTACAACATTACAATCTCAATTCCGACACCTCATATAGGGTGTCGATATGGTGTCCGATACGTGTCTGACACCTCCGGACACGTGTCCGACACATACCGACACGTGTCCGACGCCTTTGGACACGTGTCCGAAGCCTCCGGACACGTGTCCGATGCCCACCGACACGCACCTCCAGACACATTGGCATACGTTAATTTGTTTTTTAAATGTCGGACACCGTCGATCAGACGTGCTGTCCGTGTCTGCGCTAACTAACAGGTATCTCAATCCAATTGGGTCCCATCCTCCGTCAACAACCTCAATTCTCAATTCTCAAATGCTCAATGCAATAAAAATTAACAAAAACCACACATTCAATCCAATTGGGTCCCATCCTCCGTCAATAATCTCAATATCTCAAATGCTCAATGCACAATTAACAATCTAAAATCATCAATTAATAATCGCAATTACTTCAAATGCACAGCTAATAACCTAAAATCATCGATCAATAATCACAATTCTAAAACGCACAATTAACAACCTAAAATTATCAAACAAATGATCAATGTTCAAATGGGAAAAAAATGTTCAAAATTCACATATCCGATGCGCTTGAATTATTTCAATTTAGGGTTCGATTGTATTAGGGCATTCAATTTAGGGTTCAATTTAGGGTTCAATTACTTCAATTTAGTGTTCAATTTGGGGGTTCTATTGATTCAATTTAGGGTTCAGTTGATTTGAGGCATTCAATTTAGGGTTCAATTTAGGGTTCGGTTGGATTAGGGCATTCAATTTAGGGTTCAATTAGGGTTCGGTTAGATTGGGGCAATCAATTTAGGGTTTAATTAGGGGTTCAATTAGTTCAAATTAGGGTTCGATTCAATTAGGGCATTCAATTTAGGGTTCAATTACTTCAATTTAGGGTTCAATTAGGGGGTTCTATTGATTCAATTTAGGGTTCGGTTGATTTGAGGCATTCAATTTAGGGTTCAATTAGGGTTCGGTTAGATTGGGGCAATCAATTTAGGGTTCGATTCAATTAGGGCATTCAATTTAGGATTCAATTACTTCAATTTAGGGTTCAATTAGGGGGCTCTATTGATTCAATTTAGGGTTCGGTTGATTTGAGGCATTCAATTTAGGGTTCAATTAGGGTTCGGTTATATTGGGGCAATCAATTTAGGGTTTAATTAGGGGTTCAATTAGTTTAATTTAGGGTTCGATTCAATTAGGGCATTCAATTTAGGATTTACTTAGGGTTCAATTATGGTTCAATTACTTCAATTTAGTGGTCGGTTGAATTGAATAAACAATACAGAGGCTTTCTTATCCTGATGTCATGCAATGGCCCATAATCTATGACCTTTCAGCGTCACCATGATCTATATCGGTGTTACAGACTAACTACTGAATATGGTTTTCTTCCCTACCTCGTCAAGAATTAAGGAAAATTAGAGATAACAAGTTCAAGTTCTTCAATAAGCCAAGATCCGTCTGAACAACAAAGTGAATGACATCATAAATAATTCAGATAATTTAGGGCAATTGACAAATTAACAAAAAATTGAACCTAAATTGACATACAAATCTAAATAATTCAGATAAATTAAAGACAAATTAACAAAAAATTGAACCTAAATTGAAGACAAATTAACAAAAAATTCAGATAATTTAGGGCAATTGACATACAAATCTCGAGGTGGGTACGACGGCGCCGGCGTTGGTGGTGCGGCGACAGTGGTGGGTTTCCTTGCGCGGCGACAGTGGAGGCTTTGTGGCACGACCGGAGTGCAAGGCTTGGTGGCGCGGCGTCGGGTGGGGGACGGGAGTGTCGCCGGAGCTGGGTCGCCGTAGAGAAGGGTCGCCGGAGGTGAGAACGGCGGTGGGTGGGTGGGAGCAGAATTTCAGAGAGAGAACGGGGAGAGAGAAAGAAACCAGATCTGGATTTAAATGGAGGAGCTTTAGCGACGGAATAAGACCGTCGCTAAAACTCCGTCGGTGAATGTCTTATTATAAAGACTTTTGCGACAGAATTTTTAGCGACGGTTTTATTCCGTCGTTTAAATAATTTTAAAAAAAAACTCAAAATTACTAATTTTATGAAAAATATTTAGCGACGGTAATTCCGTCGCTAAAAGTCCGCCGTTAAAACTCCGTTGCAAAATACTTTTACCGACGGTGTCTTCCGTCAGTAATAGTATTTTGCAACAGAGTTTTAACGATGGTATATTCCGTCGCTTAAAGACATGTTTAGCGACGGAATACCTTCCGTCGCTAAAACTCCGTCGCAAAATACATATTTTCTTGTGGTGTCCACCTCCCAATCTCAACACAACATCAAATTCCAACAAAACACTACATTTTCAACCTCCAAATTTTAAAATTAAATAGCCAAATAAAATCAAGCTCAACGTCACATTCTAACACAATTATAAACTATTGATGCACCAAATTATGAATTAGAAGAGTAATTAACCAATTAAGAATTAGCAAAACAAATTAATCAAATAATTAAGGTGTTCCAATTAGACCAAATCACCAATAGTTTCTGCAATATACTCAAGGCATACTCTTCCAATAACTAATTAAGAATTAGCAACCAAATTAACCAAACATATTTTTTAAATCTCTATATAATCACTGAAATTAAACTAAAATTTAAGAACTTACTTCACAGTCAGTAGTGCAGAGTCCGTCCTTCCAGTTCCAGATTTGGTCGGACCGTCGGAGTGAGTCACGGACTCATGGTCATCACGGCGTCTCGGTGGTCTCGGTGGCCGGTGCTCGATGAGGTCGTCTTCATCCGTCAGTCCGTCCCCGTCATCAAGCCGTTAAGGTCGCGGTCGGATTGAGTCGGTCGTCGGTACACCGGTCACGGTCACAGCCCACAGGTTCACCGTCATGGTCGTCGGTTGGTGACTCGAAGTGAGTGTGAGTCACTGGTCGGCGGTCACGGCCTGAGCTTCAGTCCTCACCGATCAGGCAGAGAGAGAGAGAGAGAGAGGTGACTGTCTCGGGGACGGGCTCTCGGAGAACGGGGTCTCGTGGACGGTGGTGAAATTCCCGATTTTTTTTTCTTTTCAGAATCTCAGGGGGTGCACTAGCGCCCCCCCCCCCCCCCCGTCCCAATATAGTTTTGCCCCTGTGCATGTAACGTGAGAATTTTTTAACTTCTACCCAGGTTGTAAGAAAATACATACAACCCTCTCAGTTAATTATGATAAAATGTTCTTAGTGACTTTTATTTAGTAACGTCAAAAAAATGCTGTTAGAGATTGTCGCTGAAAGTTTAGCTGAAAAACCATTAAATATGTTTAGCGACCATTAGTTATAGTTATATGGAGAATTGTAGAAAGATTTCTACAACCCAGATAACAACAATTTTTTCCCATTAACATGCATCTAAATGAAGTTTACGTTCCAACAGCCTCATGAATTCTTTAGCACCACACGATCACAGATACTCATTGTGCAGAGAATTTTGACTCCTCAACGTTAATTAAGTAGTCATGCAGTAGATTTTAGCGTTATGTAATCCTCCAAACTTGCAAGCAATCTAACATATCTTGCGAAAACATCAGAAACTAATATAATAAATGAATATTCTTATACTTGACGTGACATATGTAAGAAGTTACGTAACACATTATACATATGAACTCACAACCCCATTCCGCAGCTGCTCTTCAACACCATGAAATCTGGTGTGATCGGTCCTCCTAGAAAAAATCGCAACGCAACGCGGTCTTGGTGTGATGTTCGATATGTATAACTCGTACATAAAAACTCGTTAATAAATTTTTGACCTAATAAACAACGCAATTTTGGATAAAACAACAGAGATTCTAAGAGGATGGAAAATGCATAATTTTCTAAGAAGGCTCCCTTGAAACCAATATCTGAAACTACTCCATTCCATGGCTAAAAGTGCCCTGAAGTCGCATCCATGCACCATTTCGTAGGTCGTAAAAGCGACCCTATTTTTCTTTTACCTCTTTGTCTCTCCTTCTCCCGTCATTTCTCTCCTTTATGTGTCTCTGTACAATCAATCTCATCATGCACCCTTCAGTAGGACTGCATCACGGAACAGGCAACCGCCTGAGCCCAATGCCTCAACTTCGTCTTCACCTGCTGAGGATCATCACCTGCGAAAACCCATGATAAGCATCACGGAAGGGTAGAACAGAACCAAAAGAGAAGTACCAAAATTCGATGACTGATCGATGTTGAATAAGCTAGACAAAATATAGGGTAGGAGAATAATCAAAAAGTGAACGGATCTCCGTAACCTACAACAGAAAGAAGTGGTACAATGCTCTCGATCGTGCACTGTATAGGTGTGTGCAGAAGCAAACATTTTGCTCGTTTGGGCTGCATTTCTCCTTTTACTACAAATTTATCATCAATCTATGCTGAAAAGTCGCTTTATTTGAGCTGTTAATTGTTGACATTGGCTTAATTGCGCATAATATTGCTCACTTCATCAGGGCTACTGTGCTTATCCCACAATGAGCCACCAATATTTTGTGTCAACAACATTGACTTTAGCAATATCTTGAAGCAACTTTAGCGGCAAAGGTGTAGCTTAATTAAGCTTTACCTTAAATAGAAGCCTCATGCCTAAATTTGGAAAAAGAAAATGAAAAAACTACAGGACGAAAGGAGGTTAGAGGCAAACACGCCATATAATTATTAATGTTCCCATTTCGGGTTTTGTCCTTTTATTTTTCCATGGAAAGCTTAGGTGGGGACGGAGAAATGAAGATTTTCGTGAGAAGAAGGGAGGGAGGACGAGTTAAGGACGGGATGTTTAGATGGTCTCGACATATTCAACTAATTAGGTATTTAGATGCACCACCTAAAAAAAAGTGGCACAAATCGATGAGGAGCAGACAAGGCGGCAAACTAAAATTCATAAACACGATTCTTGTACCTAGCCGACCCGCCTAACACATAGTCACATGGTCGGCAACAATCATATATAAGGCACGGGAGCGCTGGCTATTTTTACACCGGTTTTAGAGACCAATATATAATGCTTTTTAGGTAATTTGGTTTGACACTAGCAACAATTTTGAAACAAATTAACGTGAGATGGCTGAGAAGGTGAAGATTCGAATGGTGCTTTTCTCACTTGTAAAAATTGAGAGGGCGCACAATCAAAACAAACCTGGACTGCAAATCTTCCATGCGTCAGAGTCGCTCAAAGGGCTTCCAAAGGAAGACGAACGGGGTCCGAGGGACGTGGACGTCGAAGAGCCTCCGAGCGAGGACGAAGAAGACGCCGAGCCGGGTCCGCCAGGCGATGCCAGCGAGCCTCTGCTGTTCGGGGAGGACAGAGGACTGGTCGAGAACTGTCGGTTCACCGCGAAATAGAGGTCCAACGCGGGCAGCGTGTTGCACAGGGTCTGCCCCTCTTCCTCATTGAACCCGAACCCCAGCTCGATGCTGCCCTTGAGCTCGTTCAGGTCCTCGTCGGTCAGGTCGTCGCCGTCCTCTTTCCTCCTCTCCTGCGTGAGAATCTGGCGGCGCCGCTTCTCCCACGCGATGTCTCGCGGAGTCTCGCACATGGACAGCTGCTTGGACAGCCTCTTGCGGTTCCTCCAGAAGGGCGGCGCGTGCTCCAGGCGCTGCAGCTCCTCCGTTTCCGACTCGCAGGGTGATGTCGACGAAGACGAGTTTGCCTTTGGTTCTCCCATCTCAAGAAGGTGGTGGCGGTTGCGGTGAGGCTGGCCGCGGCGGAGGTATCGAAAGCCGCCTCGGCCAACGGGGGAAGTGGGGGTGGGTGGGGAGGTAGGACGGGGTTGGGGGCGTGTGTGTGAGAAGAAAAGGGTGTGTCACGTCCCGGAAAGGTGTGGGGATGTTCTGTGATTCTTTAAGGGTGTGGAAGAAACGGCAAAACCAGCCCAAACAGTTGGTTGGGAGATTTTGATGGATATGGAGGGCGGGTTCCTTCGCGCAAATTTTTGAGATTTCTCTCTCTTAGATTCTACCATTCATTTGTAACTGTGAGCAACGTTAACATATGAGTGTTATGCTTAAAGGAAAAATAAAAATTTATTTGTCATGCCAAGGCAATTAGTGCAAAAAAAAAAATAGGAAAAATGTTCTTTGTGATTTAAATTCTCCTTTTTTGTCGTGGAAATAATTTATCACAAAAATAATTTGTCGCTACATAATCTTCGGTGTTTCAAGATACATCAATTCATTTTTACATCATAATTTTTTTCTTTTTTACCAACTGAATCTTATCGAAAAGAAGATTTAGCAACAGAATCTCATCAAAGATCCTTAAGAGATTTAGCTGAATCCTAGAAGCAGTCTTCGCAGTGTCTCATGAGCGCAATGCATGCAAAGCATAGCTACATATTCTTCGGTGTTTTAACACACATCAATCATTTTTCCATCGTAAACTTTTTTTTCTTTTTTTGGCAACATAATCTTATCAAAGATCCTTAAGAGATTTAGCAACAAAATCTCATCAAAGATCCTTAAGAGATTTTGCTGAATCCTAGAAGCAGTCTTCGCAGTATCTCATGAGCGCAATGCTTGCAAAGCATAGCTAAACTGTGCATGCTTAACAATGCCTAGGAAAAATTTTGGCTATTATCTTGCTTGTAGCAATATAGTGACAATTTTTTGTATATAGACAACTAATAGTCGCTAATGTGTTTAATAACATTTTTACTAATTTTTCCGCATGGCTATGCTTAGACAAGTGTCATACTAACCAACACTTATATTTTAACGTTGCTCCATGACACTTAGAAATGAATGGTAGAATCATAGAGAGAAACCTCAAAAATATGCGCGCGAAACATGTCCTCCATTTCCATCAAATCTCCGAACCAGCAGCATGCAAGAGCTGGTTTGTACTAAAGGGTGATGTACATAGATTACACTAGCACCACCAATAGATTTTACTGTTTGGCGGGTATTTAATCCATATATTTTTCTAGTCGGCTTCAGAATGTGGGTACTTACTAATTGATGGTTTTGCCATTTTCTCCGTATTGGGGTACTTATCGATTTTATCCGTGAAATGGTAAGTACCAGTATCTGTACCGGTACCGTTTTGGTATGATCTCGACTAAGAAAAATATACAACCATCAAATTGTTTGTCATTTATAATCTAGCAAAGTTGTTCAATCCAGAATCAACTATTTGTTTTATTGTAGCATCTAAAACAAATAGTTTAGTCAATTCAATTACCCTATTTTTTATACTATCTCAATAGCGGGTATTTATTGAAGAATAAACAATAAGTTGTTGGGGGTGTGCGTCTATGTGTGAAGTTATACATTATACAAATGAAAGGATGAGACGAGAAGTTAAGTGAAAAAGTAAAAAAAAAATTTTAAAAATGCAATGAAGATTGAAGAAAGTTGAGACTTATGAGGAAATATTCTGCAAATTATGATAAAAATTATGTCTAAGAGAGACAAATTGGGACTTAGAAGAGGCTACTGAGGCTTTAAACAATATACAAAAACCTAGGATTTTTACCTATTTAGTCTTTTATTTAATCAATTTACTAAGTTGCCCAACAAATTTCGTAACTTCTACACTTTTTAGTACATGATCAAACAGTACATACGTCTCGACAGGTATCAACTGTACCGATCTGTACAACTGGCACATAACAGATTTTTGACTAGTAAGGAATACAAAAGGTTGCCGTACTGATAGAAGGCAAAAGTGAAACATACAGGTCGGTATTTTCAGTATCGGTACGGTATCGAGAGTGGATCCATATAACTTTACTAGAAGACTGTAGAAGTACATGACTTTTTTTTTTTTCTGTTGAAAGGTCATTAATTGATAAAACTCAGCAATCACAAAAACAAAAATAGAATGTACTTCAAACTAATCATCAAGCTAAGCTACTTAACTATCAAAAGCTCCTTCATTAATCCCCATCCCTGGCAAATTTGGTGATTTACTGCATTGAAGGAGACCTTCTGCCAACTTCTGACCCTAATCTGCATAAAATTCTTGATCAATAGCATACAGTCTTTCACAGACTTCTGCTTCTGCAGAAAAGTGAGACAATAACTGAGAGTGCCAGTTTCCTGATCCGAGCTTGAAAAAGTATGTTTTCCTCCGAATTTCTGGGTGATCAAGCGGAGTACCTGCTGCCATCTCTGCCGTGTAATGCTAATTTTAAGCTTTGATAACAGTTCATTCCATTAGGCCCTAGAGAAAGGACAATTCCAAAACAAATTATCCTCATCTTCCTTCTGAGCAGGGCAAGGAGAACAAACATCACCTATAGTTCCAATTTTTAAGCTTAAAGCCTTGGTTCTTAAACGCCCTTTACACAACATCCATAATTTAATGGCGCATCTAGGAATGTGACCATTGAACCATATAATCTTCCGCTAGGGAGCTGATTCCTTTTTGGCTCTTCATGCATTAATTCCATGCAGATTTAATTCAGAATCTCCCACTTTTCTGTAGCATCCAGACATGTTTATCCTCCATATCAGGTTGAGGTACTCCCATCTCAAGCATGTCCTTGTGCCAGGTTCTTGGAGCCTTGACCAAGCAACATGAAGGTGACATTGCCTGTCAACAATGATCTCTGCAACTTTGCTTTGGATAGACAATTCTATGTCCATACTTTGTAAGATTAGGTCCATTAGGCATCCAGTCATCCAGCAACAGCCAGGTTCTCTGTTTATTAGATTCATTAGAAGTGCAGAACTGTTGGGTTGTCTTTTAATTTATTGCCACTAAAGTGGCTCAAATGAATCTGCTCATGTGAACAAACAGGTGGTTGGCAGATTATTCAAGGTTCTTTGGTAGAACTTGCAAGCGGCGAAAGGGAAATGGATTTCATTTTTCCGTGATAAATGTTAATTTTTTTCTAAAGGATAGTTACCTAGTTGATTACTCTGGTAGTTATTATCAATGTCATCATTCAAATCTTTGTTCTTTTTCTTGTAAAATCTTTGATGCCAAGAAAAGTGGGTTCGTACCTACATGGAGGTGCCACAAATGATGCAGTCCGAGTCAGCTGCTAGATGTACAAAGTGAGAGACAGTGAAGGTGGAGTAAAGGCAGAGAGCAAGACTTCCCAGACAGGCTGTGAGGAGTGGCAGTGCTGTGGAGACGAGGCAGCGACGAACATGGCCGACAGTCGACAGTACAAGTTAGGGTCCGAGTCAAGAACCAATGCTACGGTCCAATGTTATGTTCAAGATTATGTCCAATTATGTTTCTTTCTCTAGAATCCGAGAGCTCTTGAGTTCTAAAGTAAGAGAGTGATTTCGTGAGAATGAGTCAAAAGTCCTTGTATAAGTCACAAAGTCCTCTATTTATAGATAAAAGTATGCCTGTGTCATCAAATGCCACAGGTCATCCCCTGGGAGTGACATTCACCGGGGGTCCAAAAATGCCGGTTCTCTGTTGGACTGTCGGTTCCTAAATTCGCGCTACCTGCCCCACACAGCATTGTTATAACTATCTGAGAAGACTGACCACACAGTGTCGGCATGATCAGAGCAAGCCCATTGCCCTAGCCACTGGTCTAAGCCATTACTGAATCCCACAAAGGAGCGTCAAGAGACGTGGAGAAAACCTGACAGCGGTGAGGGAAAGTCCATGTGCCTAACTGCCAGGCGGACTAGCTAGGCACGATGCCCTTCGAAGACTTGATCACGTCTCGAAGTGACCCGGGGGTCATCATCCTAGGGGTGCCAATGATCACCGGTAACATGAGTGAACATGGTCAAAGCTCATATGTGCTTAGTGTCATGCAAATCACCCCAGACAACGATAGCTTCTATGATAGCAAGCATATCCCGTTGCTAAGGGTCCTCAAGCCAAAGCACTACAAGGGGAGCCCCCCGGAAGAGACCCGACGATAGCTTTTATGGTAGCGAGCCTATCCCACTGCAAAGGGTCCTCGTGCCGGACCATTATGAGCGGAGCCCCTTGGAATGCTGCACATGTTCCACATCCATGGAGGGGCGCATGGTGTGGTGAATGAGTATGGTGCCCGGAGCACATAACATGATTATGGTGCACGGGAGCGGTGCCAACGTCACAAGACATGATTATGGTGTATGGGCACGGTACCAATGGCACGAGACACTACAAGAAAAAATGCTTTTAGCTATGGAACACCCGTCGCTAAAAGTCTCTCGTATAAAAACCCGTTGCTAAAAGTTTTGCGACGGAATTCCAAAATCTGTTGTCTAATATGGGACTTTCAGCGACGAGATTCTTTATACATTTGCGACGAAAATTCCGTCGCTAATTGTATTTTCCGTATTTTAATTTATTTTTTTCAAAAATAATTTATTCGGTAAATATTCAGCGACGGAATGAACTTTTAAGCAACAGAAGATCCGTCGCTAAATACCCTTTTTAACCGTCATTAAAAGTGGAGATTTAGGGAAACTCTTTAGCGACGGAATAAATCTGTCGCTAAAAGTTAATTTTTTTTAATATATTTTTTATTTTTTTAATGTCCAAACCTGTAATCAAATTCAAGTCTCAACAACAAGGCACAATCCCCCAAATGCACATTAGGGTTAAATAATTGTTGATCGGTCAACAATTATTTAACCCTACAATAGACACAAAACAACTATATAACTTTAAAAAATGTTTACTATAATAAAAAATAAAATGTACAAGCCGGGAACCGAATACAATCGATTAAGTGAAAGGAGAAGAGTACAAGCCGGGAGGGCAAGAGAGCGGGAGGGGGGTACAAGCTGGGAGGACACAAGAGGGGGCTCATCAAGGATTGCTGAGTCCCGGATCTGGATCCTGCTGATCCGAAGCCGGCTCGGCATGTCTAGCAGTAGTGCCCTGCTGATCTTGCACCCTGATCATCCTGAACACCTCCACAGCAATGCAACAGACCTCGTCCTCGTCCAACAGAAGCTGCACAATTGGTGCCGATGTCTGTGGAGGGGCAACGGGGGGTGGGGATGCTCTTATCAGGGCATGTGCAATTGTGCTAGGCAGGCCGCATATGCGGCCTTTCGGCCGATTAACAACCTTCAATGTATCCAGCCATCGCTTCAATGCCCTGGTACTCGTACCCGCACTTGTGGACAATGATGGCTGTCCGGACTGCTACTCGGACCCCCTAAGCTGTTTATACGAGGCCTGCAAAAATAGCGATTTAAAGATATGTTAGGGCATTAACGCAACAAACATTGAATACAGAGACAAAAATTTAACTAATTAAACAAATTGACTCGAACTTACATCGATCCATCGGGCAATATCTGAAACATTGTCCCGCTCCCAGTGCGCCTCATCCTTGTACTTCCTCTTCACATGCGTCTAATTATACGTCAGAGCTACGACCTCATCCTCCTCCAGGTCCTGGTGCTCAACCGCATTCTTGTGTCGGATAAAGTCATGTGCCATCGACCCCCCGTGTGTGCGTCAGATCTTTCTCATGTCTGTTCTCGGCCCCACTCTTACTCTTGGCGTCCGAGCCTAGATCCGCAGCCCACCGATCAATCATCTGCCCCCATACAGTCGAAGATATCCAATGTGGGGGATATTTCTTCAACTTCGTCATCAGGGCACCCTCGGGCAGCATCTTCTTCGCCATATCCCGTGCGTCGTACAGCCATCTGTGGTAATTCTTGCCTAAATAGGCAAAAAATGCTTGCCGCCCTATCGCCTGCTGATCAGGCGAGTCAAACGTGAACCCCTCCTGCAAGGCATCCAATTACACAAATTAATTTAAATACTAAATTCTAATTAAACAAATACTATCGCAAAAAAAAATAGTTAATCGTACTAGCCACTCCTCCCATATGGACTCCTAGCGCCTAGACATGATTGTGGCACATAGGCGTGGCGACCCCTGTCACGAGATAATACCTGGTGTTATGGCGCAAGGGGGCGGCGACCCCTGTCGAGAGATAATGCCTGGTGTTATGGCGCATGGGCGCGACGACGACCCTCGCAAGACAATACATGGTGTTTGTGGTGCATGGGCGCCGCGACGACCGTCGCAAGACAATACCTGGTGCCGAGGGCACATGTCATGGAAGTGGCGCATGGGAGCGGCGACGAGGAATTGGCTCGCGACTTTGGGCATCAAGGGGATGCGCGACTTCTTAAAGAGGAGTGAAGACAACTTAGGAAAGGCCTAAGGTCAACCCCTTGGGGGAAGACCAAGGCCAACCCTTGGGGGGAGACCTAGGGGGAGGCCAAGGCTATTCCCCTTATCCCAAGGCACGCCGTCATTGATGTTTTTGAAAGAAAGGAGTTGGGCTGCCGAGGCATGACAAGCGCGTTTCCGTGAGTCACGCCGAAGTAAAAAAAAATGGCGCAAAAATCGCACACGAAGCGAAGAACGCTCGTGACTTGGGCGTGCCTATTTTTATCGATTCAATGGGTTGAAAAATTGACCGTTGACCGTATTGACGTGTCGCACAAAACGGGACTCCCAGTGGACCCTTGGGTGCTATCAAGATGGGTTGGGAACAATCTTTTTTTCGGTTTTCTTGTTAAAGTCCTTTTAGGAATACTAATTTGGAAAAGCCTTAGAGAAATTTGATGGATGCTTTCATTTTGCATGGGGGCGCAATTTTCATTTGATTGCTTTCATTTCTCCCAAACATTTTAGGGCTCGCTTGGTTAACTATTTGAATCATTATCTTACTATAACCATAACTCTAATCGTAATCGTATTAATCCTAATATCATTTAGTTTACTGTTGGAGAGTTCAACCACAATTTAACATAATTGCGGTTGAGTGTTTGGTTTGACAAAATATAAAATTTTAAATGACTCCTCGCATACTACGTTTGAATTAATTTTGGTGTACAAAGATGGTCATTTCATTGCAATGGCCTTTGAAGTTATATTCTTATGTTTGGCATGATTCTTTTATGTATGTATGTATATATAAAATTATTTTCTATCAAGTAATTTAAAAAGCTTAAGAATAAATGTCATACAAATATGTCTACTATGGTAAATAAAAATTTTAAAAGTGGCATTGTGTATATACATGAAAATATGTGTGCTTGCTCGCATGCATGCGTATGTTAAGAATGTTAATTACAGTCTAATACAATGAAAATTTGAGAAAATAAATTAATTCGGTACGTAGCATGTCCAAATGATTTTTTTTTACTGCAAATGTTTAGAGTCAAATTCAGAAATAGAGATAAATATGAAATTGCAACAGTATTTCATGAAGAAATTATGTTTAATGGGAAAAAAAAAAAGGAAACATCTCTCAATGATGGGATGAAAAACCCCCATTGAGTGTGTGTCTACGGTTACATCGTATTGGTTATTATAGGGGCTAATTGGTGAAGAAAATGCATTACTTTTTTTTTTTTTCCGATACGAATGACCTCCAAACGGTAGACCAATCAAGTCTTTTGAATTAAAGAAGTCATTGGAAAAAGAGGAAGGCAAGAAGAACTTGCACTTAATTTAGATAGAGCACGGCTTTTGCCTACCATTCAATTGGAACAAGCGTGCGATACACATACATAATGTTAGCCAATTCTCTAAATTATTAAGCTTTGAGTTCAAAAAATAACCCAAAACAAAAGTCATCCACAAAAGTTTATCAGTTGATGAATCTGAATCAATATTGGGAGGTCACTAGCATCCTACAGGTTCCTTCTTCGTATGCACTTTTTCTGACCTGAAGAGGTCCAAGAGAGATTGTTTCTCTAGCGGACCCTTCTTTCATCTGTCTGCAACGTTCAAGCTTGGCCTTCTTCTTGATTGGAAAGTAGTTCTATCTTGGGTGTATTGTGTTAGGACAGACAGCAAATTCACGATCGCTAATAATCAAAAGTAAGCAACAACGATTAACAAAATAGTAAAGAGTACAACAATCGCCTACCTCAATGAAATAGTACATTACGAGCTCGTAAACCATACAAAAGATGAAGAACAAAGATGTTGCTTTGGAAAACCAAAGTCGCACATGACATAATGAGAATACACTATAAGTCTATCCTTACCACGCCCTATGTATCATGCAATTTTACGATTTAGAAGCTAAGAAACAAAAACAGGTCAGATTACGAAAGAAGGGGCCCCTAGAATTCTTGACAGGGTCAAAAGTTTTTTCTTGAGAAGTTTGGCGTTGTGCCACATGGTACAAGATATCATAACATAATGTTTGAGCTCAATCTTCAAATATATGGTACGTTCTTTTATCTGTAAATTGTTTTAACTTCATCTCCACATATATTGTTTCAGCTTAAGGGATTGGTTCATGTTCTACTAACCTTGGCAAATTACTCTGCGTTCATGGGTGGCTGTTAGTCTTGGTACAATGTCAATACAAGAAAAAAAAATACTTTTAACAATAGATTTTTGGCCGTGGATCCTTAGCAACGGACCAAAATACGTCGCTAAAAGTGTCATTTACCGACAAGTTCTTCTGTCGTAAATGTTTGTCTGTAAATATATTTAGCAACGGAATACTCTAACACTAAAACACCTATCAACGGATATTGGTGACAGAGATATCCGTCGATAAATGTGGTTTTCGAACTTATACCTTTCCCTAATTTGTGGCAGAATAATTTGAAAAAGATTTTAGCGACGAACTGTTACCAATTAGTCTGGAGCGGATCTATGCTTGATGGTGGTAGCGTTGGTACTTGTGGTATGAATTTGGATTCTATGATGGAAAGGAATGAGTTTTTGCATTATTGGATGGATATTGAGAAGTTAAAAATAGTTGATAAAAAGGATGAAGAGGGCTTGTAGTGGAGGTGGTTGTTGGTTTGGTTGGGGGTGTGGCGGTAATCATGGCGTGGCGGCGGCGAAGGTGGGTATGGGCGGTGGTGGCTGCGGCGGCGGTAGAGGTGGATTCAAGCATGAGGCGGCGGCAACGGCAGCATGTGCATTCGGTGGTTTCAGTAATTGAAGAGGAGCTGAAAAGTTTGTAACATGTTTCATTATTGGGTAAATGGGTGTAAATGAGTGAAACCAACCCATTTGACCCATTATTAAACGGGTTTAAATGGGTTGATGATCCATTTATACCCGATCCAATTAATTAACACCCAAACCCAAACCACCCACCACCCACCCATTTTGCCACCCCTAGGCACGGACTTTTAGCTTGACCAAAAACCGTCGCTAAAGACTATTTAAAAGAGGGAAATATTTGCTTCTCTCTCCCTCACGCACTCTCCCTCGCCGCCCATCTCCCACGCCGCCCACCCCCATCCCCGTTGCCGCCGCCCGCTCCACTGCCCCCCCCCCCAAAACGCACGTCCATCGAGCCACTGCCGCCGTCCTACCGGCGCTCCAGCCTCAAGCTACCCATCCACCCACCCCGCAATCTGCGGCAGCCCCAACCACTCCCACCCCGCTGCCGCCGCAGCCCCAACCCACACACTCACGAAGTGTACACTAAGAAGAGGAGGCCACTTCATCTTTTGGGCTTGATCTCTCGCACTACCTGTCATTCTTTCTGCTGTTCGTCTTCTTCGAGCTCTTTGCAAAATCCAATAGCGGCGGCTATCGTTCAATCTCCACCTTTAAGATTGAAGCACTCGACTCTCAGTTAAGGTTCTTTCTTGATCAAATTTCTCTTTCCCTTTTATTTTGTAAAACTTCATCAGATCAATTATAGTTTGATTTCCAAGTGCATTGGAAATTTGAGATTAGTGATTTGGGGTTTTGTTAGCAAACATTCGGGGTTTTTTGAACTTTGCATTTTCACGTTATACGAGCCGTTCGAGCTTAACTCATGTTTGTATAGCTTTAGCGAAAACGAGCTTGAGCACGGATCTAGAGCTCGTGACAAACATGAGCCGAACAAAACACCCCCAAATTACACGAATATGAATATGCATTAACGAGCCGAGTACTCGTTCGATTCCAGCCCTAGCATTGCCCGTGCATCCCAGAAGCAGATGCAGTGGTACGTCGTCGCCTCAGTCCTCACCGTCCTCACCAGTTCTCAGGTCCATCCGTAACCCTAACTTCTCACTATCTTCAGTGTTTGGTTTCGGTTGATTGAGTCACATCTGATCTGTATGCGATGCATCTAGCACACATGTGCTCCCACAAACTTCTGCATAATTGTAGAACTACTTTTCCACAGCTGTATGGATTGGTACAAGCATGTAAAACATTTGCCTTGTTTTGCTATAAAAACACTAGAAGTAGTTCAGCTATGTCATTCAATTTATGTCCTATCTTTTGGTGAAAGTAAATTGTTGACGCCGCGAAGGTAGCCTCCGAATTTGAGAATATAGAATCTCTGACATTGTCCTTCAAATGCGTGCGTGTGTGCGTGTGCGTAGTGTGCTCGAATGAAAGTCTGAGAGATGCTAAAAAGAACAAAGATAAAAGAGAAGCAAAGAAATTATAATTTATATACTTTGTGAGCAACTATTGTGAACATGCCTTCGAGAGTTAACTTGTGTAAGATTCAGTGGTTAAAGTTTTGTTTCCATGTGTTGTTTTGGTATAAGTAGAAACAGAAGTGCTAAGGGAGCTTTCTTTTTGATTGTTTTCTATTTCTCTTCTCCAGAGAACTTTTGGTTCGCTCTTGGTGTTGGGGTGAGTTTTACTGGAACTTTTTCATTAGTAGTGCTGTGGAAAGTGTCGAGGATGGAAAATCATAATGCGTTTGGGGGTGGAAATTTGAAAGCAATATCTTATGGTGAAATCATAAGGTGGCACGCAATTCTGGAAAGCACCATTTTGAGCCGCTTTCAGAAAGTGCTGTTGGTCTGCCTATAGCAGCTGATATCATAAAAGCAAACTTTCACTTTAAATGTACTCTAAGCGTGCCATATGGTAACTCAAAAGGGGGCCTAGTTGCTTCAATCATTTCAAAGGAATTATTTATCCTTGAACAGACTCACCCATTTGAACCCAGAGGTTCACATGGTATTTCAAACTGGTTATTTTCTTCGAAATATAATTCACTTGATGTGTTGCCTAGTTTTTCGATTTTCTTTATGCTTATTGGAACCACAATGCATAGCGTATTTTCTTATCGGTGTTATTTTCTGTATTATGGCAGGGAATCTTGACAACATTGTCACAAACTAATGGGAGATATCAATATGATTACGCAACTGTTCCTTTTCTTGCCGAGGCTTTTAAGGTACTGCAAAGTTTCTTAAATTCAGCTATTTTGTTGTTTAGAGCACCAGAGTGCATTGCTGGGGCATGATATAACTAACTTGTTATTTTCAAACTGCAGCTTCTTGTTTCTAGTGTGTTTCTTTGGAGAGAATGTCAATCGTCCACTCCTTCAAGGATGACGACAGAATGGAAGAGCATTCGTTTGTACCTTATACCTTCTATCATCTACCTCATCCACAATAATGTTCAATTCGCCACGTTGATGTATGTTGATACATCCACGTATCAGATAATGGGCAATTTGAAAATTGTCACGACAGGAATATTATTCAGGTTGTGTCCCTGTTTTCTTGGATTGAGTTAAATCCCTATCCCCAGTCCCATCCAGCATGTTTTTGTTTCTTTTGTATATTGGATCATCCGTTTTTTCCCCCAAAATAAACTATAGACTTCTTAGATTTTCTGGCTTTGAATTTGCAACATTATGGATTTGTAGATATATCTATCTTGTGTTGTAGGCTATTTTTGAGAAGGAAGCTTTCTAATTTGCAGTGGATGGCCATTGTTCTATTAGCTGTTGGAACAACCACAAGCCAGGTGCTACTTTGATCTAAGATCCTACATTCTCTACTCTATTTTGTGCCCAGTACATGTCACATGTTGAACTTTCTCCATTGAGAGAGAACTAATAGAATCATTGTAGTTCCTTTAAGGTACCCACGAAACTTATTATAAGTAAATTAGGTGCTCGCTTTTGCCAAGATAGCTTGTAGATGTTTATAGCGGATTTTGACCCACGATGTAATTGTCAGTTAAAGGATTCAGCAATAAACATGTCTGATCAACATTTGTATGTTGAAGCTGATGTGTAGCAGACTTGAGCAATACTTGATGGATTCAGATAGCTCCAGGCTTCCTCCTCATATTATTGGGCACTTAAGAAAGTTTTTGACTCGGTATACTAAACTGAATATGTGAACATAGGATCTGATAAACATAATATCTTGCTTAATGGACACAGTATACAGTAGCTTTTTGTCATTGAAGAGAAAACTTTGAGGCGTGGATCGTGTAGATTTACTAACATGCATCTTTGGGCCTAGAGTCACAAAAAGTGCTCTCCCTTAGTAATAGTGTAGATATTATAGGTGGGTCAACTCTGCAACTGTGCTTTTGTTTTTATTCAAAGGCTTAATTGTTGTACATATTTCCTTTACTCTGAGTTTGGTCCAATGATTGATTGAGTGAAGAAAGAGAAGTTATTGTTGTTTTCCTCATCTCTTTGGCATTGGTGGTGATTCAGGTTAAAGGCTGTGGAGAGGCTTCATGTGAATCATTCTTTTCATCACCAATCCCGGGGTACATGCTGGGGATATTGTCTGCTTGTCTTTCAGCACTAGCTGGGGTGTATACTGAATACTTGATGAAGAAGAACAATGACAGCTTGTACTGGCAGAATGTTCAGTTATACACGTAGGTCTCTTTTTTTGGTTCAGAGGTAACAGAATGCATTTTTAACTTAACTGAAAATCAAAGTTAATGTGGTCATGCTCCTTCATACATTCTAGAATCGTTTGCTAAGTGATTTTTAGTAGTTGCTTTTATTGTGTTCTCAGGATCCTGGCAATTGGTAATTGGTTATCTTAATGTTATTCAAGGCTGCTGATAACTGTTGCTTGGAAAAAAATTTATCTACAGAAGAAGGAAGAAATATAAGTAAAATACGGAACCTGATAATTTATATCAACTGTAGGTATGTGAAGACCTTGCAAGTTGAAGAGAAAACCATCATTCTCATGAACCGTTAAATTTGGGAAGTCAATTATGACTCAAACTTATTCTCAAAATAATCAACCTCGAATCTAAAAAGAAGGAAAACATGGTCGTGCTGACCATTGCAAGATGGTGAGGGGGGAGGGGAGGGGAGGGGAGAGCGTCTATTTCCAAAAGTGACGTCTTCACAGAAACTTTTCGAAAAAGAAATTAGCAATTTCGTGTTCATGGTTTTCATATAAGTTGAATCAGTTGTGTTTTTCGTCAGAGATGTTATGTACTAAAAAATTAAACGGTAGGTATGGCTTTAGAGATATCATAGAATTTCATGATATACATGTCATTCAAATGGTGTCTTTTGCTTGTAAAACTTTGGTAACCATTTTGCAGTCATTTTGCGGGAAGTGTTAATGGGAGTGTTGATTGATCACAATGGAATTTTTCTATATCCAGTTTTGGTGCAATTTTCAACATGGCGCGACTTGTCTTGGATGATTTTAGAGGGGGCTTTGAGAAAGGACCATGGTGGCAACGCCTTTTCAATGGGTACAGCACAATGACATGGATGGTGGTTTTAAATCTGGGTTCCACTGGTCTTTTGGTTTCATGGTTAATGAAGTATGCGGACAACATTGTAAAGGTGTCTCCTGTTTGCTTCTTTTATTTGTTTGCTCTTTTATTATTCTTGTTCAACAAAAATTTAATGCATTTTGTTTGCTTGGCAGTGACAAAATCAAGTTCAAGAAAATATCTTTACACTTTTCTCTTTTATGAATGACTAATTTTTTTACATATTTTTGTTGTTAAGCCCATAGCTATTTTTGCTAGCTAGTCGGGCATCAAGCCGCCCCCCCCCCCCCCTTCCCCCCACCCAACACCCACAGAAAGGATATAAAGATACAACTTGTCCAAAACTGTTGCAGCTTTAAGAGCACCTTAGAGTTGAAGGAAATAGTAATGCAAATTTTAAGCTGAATGGGGTAGCGTGGTATTATTGCTCCTGTATTTGTAATAAGTAGAGGGTTTGCAATTAAGTTTTTGAAGTTCATTGTCCCTTACTAACGTTTGTGCTCTGAGTGAGAAGATTAATAAGTGTGCAGAGTTAAAACTTGCCTTAAATGGTGGCAGGTTGAACATAATTTTCCTGCAAGGAAATCTCCAAAAATGTTCTTTTAAAAAAAAAAATGAATAGTAAAAAGGCCAACAAAGAACTTATATACACATCTTATGAGCATGGATCCTATGCTGTGATTGGAAAAAGGATGATCCTATGCTGTGTTTGGAAAAAGGATGAAAGTACTACAAGTCATAGAAGTTAGGTGTAAGGTCTAGTGCTGGCTATCAGCGAATGTAAATTTATAAACCTCCTCTCTTTTGAATAGTAGTGGGCTTGGTGAAAATGGGAAACAAATTTGTCTTCGCAAACCCCAAAATCTTGTGATAAAGGCTTCCTTACGTTCAGCTGAGTCTAGCTGAACAAGAGTTCCTTGAATAAGAGATTTTGAACAATAAAGCAGTTAAAAAATATACGGTGGAACATATTAAATGCACTCCAAAATCAACAAACTGGCTTCAAAACAACTGTCGTGTAATAGGATGTTGAGTGTCGTGAATTTTTTTTTTCCAGAATTAATTAATATCTTGAAAAGACTGTGATAACCAATATGTCTGCTGTCACAGGCAAATCAGCTCTAGTTTTCTGTCTTACGGTCTGTTTTGACATGTGATGTCCTACTATTCCCATTGTACTTTTGATAAACAATTATTTAGTCTTCAATTTTCATCAATCCTATCCAAAGTGACTCATAAAGGGTCAGCATGCATGCTTGGTATATGCAGTTGGTCTTATTTTACCCTTCACCTTTTCCATAAAAGTATTCTTTTGCCCTTCTTTTAGGTGTATTCGACATCAATGGCCATGCTACTGACGATGGTTTTATCTGTTTTCCTCTTCAGTTTCAAGCCAACAGTGCAGGTAAGCTACCGAAGGAAGTTGTTTGCCTCTCTCTCTCTCTCTCACACACACACACACACAAATGTTAAAGCTTGATATGCATTGTTGAGCTCATTCTCTAAGAGCTCAAGCTGTTAGAGCCAATGGTAAACTAACTTGGTATTAGGGCTCCAGTTTGGCAAGGTCTTCTTCTCTCTTGCATTTGGTCCTCTGCTATGTTTGTTGTACACTTAGTGGCAGTGCACCTTGATTTCACTTCTCATTGATTTGTATCTCCATGTGCAACTGGGGCTTGCATGTGAGGAGTATTGAAGCATGATATACATTGTTGAGCTCATTCTCTTACATCTTAAGCTTTTAAAGAAGATGATAACTTGATACATTAGGCAATTGTTTTTGAACAGTTTCTCAGGTGTATATGGGCATCAGTTGCCCCACGGAGAAATAAAATCATCTTAGTGAAAACAATTTTTGGCACAATTTAAGATTAACTTTTAAAAAAGTTGTTTGAAGTGATCTTATGCCACATGGGCCCTTGTTATATAATACACGATACACTACCCTTAGGAATAGTTGAAAATCAATTGGAAGGATCAACGTAATGCCTTAAGCCTGAGTCTCCGGACTTGAATTTGATTATTTGAAGCTTAGATACATAGCCCTACAAACTTTCTTAGTAAGTAAATGTGTCTTCGGATGTTCATAAATAGATAATGGTGTATAATTGTTGTTGTTTATCCCTCTGGTCTCCACTGCATTGCAATTAAATATCATCTGAATTATGTTATATATAAATGATTAGCATGCATGACACTTCATGTAGCTCACATGTAGACGTTTTTGCCTTGATTGACGGTTACTGATTATCGACATTGTCTGTCATTTTCTTGTGTTCGGCAGCTCTTTTTGGGTATTATTATCTGCATGATGTCGTTGCACATGTATTTTGCCCCTCCGAGCAAGCTTGTTGATTTACCTTTGACTGTAAAAACAGCTCCTGAGAGTGTCACTGAAGTTTCTGTTGATAGAAGAACAGATTCCTGATGTATTTTCTTCATCAGATCAAACAATTCTTTGGTATGTCATTTACGTGGATGTTTGATGCAAGAAGTTCTTTCATTTGATGAAAATCATAGGAAATCTCAAAAGAAGGGGTCCTTACAAAAGCAAAGCTTGGTATATTGTTTGAACAGAAGTAGCTAGTTGCCATGGTATAATCTTGATATAAAATTGGGGCTGAAGCTACAGAGATAAACCTATTGTGTTTCATGCCAATGGCAGAAACATAAACCAAGACCCGCTCTGTATTGCGTTCCAGGTTTCAAATTAGCACTGGCAGATGCAATGAGTTTGCTTGTGCCAGAGTTGTGTATGGTGATGATTTTATCAGGGAGTGTATGCTGGCTGAGGGATGTGACGTCGTCGGTATCGGAAAAATTTGTAGAAGCTAACTGTACATAGAAGTTCATACGGAGTATTTTAGTAGTTAAAATTTAGTTGGGTAATTATAAGTTGGCTAAATTAAAGGTTAAGACTTTTGATATAGCTCCCGAAGTCACTTTATGTGGCATTTGGCTTAGAGGTGTTTAGGCTGTCCAGTATTCAGCTTATACGTACTGTTACAATGTTAATGCTTGTGATGTTAGTTGGTTCTGACCCTTCCCACGGAGTTCAGTTTAAGTTACTTTGCATGGACTGTTTCTTCTACTAGTTCTAGTCTTCTGTAGAGGCCCAATTAAGGTACTGCAAAGACAAAAAGGGTGATACAGTTTATATCGGTTCGAGTCTCATAATAATCTGAACCCGTGACGGTAGAATCAGATTTAACTTTGTCAGGAAATGCCCAAAAACAGTATTCTTCTTAAGCGAAGCAAGGAGATATACTCTCTAGATGAGTTCCTACCGTAGTACCATTGTAACTTCTCATAAAAGACATGAAAATGAATTGCTACTGTTATAACAAAGATAATTGAAGTGTCGTTCATGCTGCACAAAATATTCAGCCGAGCGGTTCCAGCTTATTCTCGAAATAAACCGCTCGCACAAGCTCCAGTAAGAAGGGTTACCAGTCTCTTA
Source organism: Escallonia herrerae (assembly GCA_033070095.1). NCBI lineage: Eukaryota > Viridiplantae > Streptophyta > Magnoliopsida > Escalloniales > Escalloniaceae > Escallonia > Escallonia herrerae. Next base: position 256,150 of record JAVXUP010000124.1, read on the forward strand.
ACAAATGAACGATATGTTTTACCCAAATCCTTTTCGGAAGGTGCTATTTTTACCCTCTATTATGCTGTTTAGATTCTGCCCTTTTTTTTTTCCTTTCGTGGCATACAATGTGCGGTTATCCTGTACTTTCTTCCGTCACCAGTTATTATATATACCTGGAGGCGCAGCCATGTTGTTCATGCACGCGTTTATTGAGCTGAGAGAGAAATTTTTGCTGATACTATACACGTACCCAATCAATGGTCGTTAAATGTGTTTACTGACTTTTCTGCTAAACCTCCCGTCATCAAAGAAAAGTCAATAATAATATTTAACGATTATTAATTATTACTATACACGGAGTTATAAGTATCTTTCTTCTAACTCAGGTAACAACCAAGATTTCTTCATAACAAGAACTCTTGATGTGTTGCATTGTACATGAAGTAAATATGTGGAATATAATTACTGGAGGAGTAATACGTACCTAATGTTCTGCATTGAATATACACAGCCCAATGGTACACTCCCTTCGAGTTGCGGATCGTTTCGATCTGGTCTTTGGAGGATCCTCTCCACCTTCTAAGGCTCTGATGTCAATCGCACCGCGGCATTAATGTAAACTGTCACTATATGCAGCCCAGTGCTTTCACTCCTGTTTCAGTGGGAGCTAAGGATCTCCTACAATTTTATGCATCGTCCCGATCTGACTATTCCTTAACTTGGTACCCTCAAATGTGGGTAGTCCCATTTGTCTTGCTTTCTTCCAAGGCCATATTGGCCATTTTCGGGACCATCCATTTGAATGCGATTGTCTCCCGTTTTTCTATGAATGCCCGTTTGGATATTGCATTTAGGTTGTAATGGTGAACTTAAGTGAATGAAATTGGGACAAAGAACAAAAAGACCCAAAAAAAAAGATTGAAAAAGTAATGGACTGTACGTTTACGTTTTTCAGTTTTCATTTTGTAATGATGATGAAAAATATGCTTTTTTCATGTATGTTTACGTTTTTTCGGTTCTGTTTTGGATAAAATTTTCAAATAATATCAAAAAAACTGAAAACATCCAAATGGTGTTTTCACTTTTTTCCTTGAACTGTATTCTCCTTGTCAGAATACCACCTCTTCTCCCTCATATCTACCATCCTGTTTCAACAAATAGTCACCAAACTAGACCACACATTTCATTGGGTCTTCCTAGAAATAGAAATAGTTGGGTCCATTAATGAATTGGTTCAAAAAAAAAGTTGGTGAAAACGAAGATGGAAATAATAAACGTACAGAAAAAACTGAAAAGTAGATACGAAAATAAATAAAAGTACACAATACGATTTTAGAACTGAATACTAAAATCTAAAAATCAAAAATATAATATAAAATACAGAAAAAAAAAATCTTGTAAGCGTACATGCCCTAAAAAACTACTGCTGTCAACTTTTCAGCCTTAGGTCAATTTGCAGGACTTTATTAACCAACGCATAAAACCTCTTAGAGTCCTTACCTGCTCCCACGTACCGAAAGTATATACTCCAGATAAATATGCTGTCTCAAACACTGGGGGAGACTGACTCTTTTCTCAGGCCGCCTTTGAAATTAACGTTTGTGGAATCTAACCGCGTGTAATGGTTGTCATAATATGTATTGCAGGGTCCGCTGTTTCTTGATTATGTAGTTTCGGCTTTACTTACCGTCTTTACGAAAGAAAATGTACTACTCCTTCCGTTCTAATTTAATGGTTGTATTTTGATTTGACTCGTATATTAAGGAAATAAATTATATATTTATTGTATGTTTTTCATTTTATCCTGAACAAGAGAGAAAGTAGGGAGTTGGGATTAGGGGGGGTGGGGGCGTGGGGGATGGTTGGGATTAGAGGGGGGTGGGGGATGGGGTGGAGGAGAAGAATAGGTCATGAGAGATAAAATAGGTTGGTAGATGGTTAATGTGAAGAAAAAAATAGAATAAAAAAAGTACAAAAATGGTAAACATAGAAATATAAAGAACAATTAATGCACTACCATGTAATACGTACTGAGTTCGGAAACATACCGTATGAGGTCTCCGAATATTCCGACAATGGATCCTTGTTGTTACGAGCCTCCAACACGCTTGATCTTCTTCATCCACGAACCAAATCCTAGAGCTTGGTTATTACTCTAGAGAGAGTGCTATAGAGAGAGATATTACTTTGTGACTTATTGTCTGTCATATCTCTAGCATTTATATAGAGATATTATTTAGAGACATATTTTACCTCAAACACTTAGGAGATAAAGATGTATTTATCTTAAACACTTATGAAATAAATATTGTATTTATCTCAAATACTTGAGAGATAAATATCCTCTAAATAACTGTAATTATCCAGACTAACAAATACACATTATCTGTTAGTGAGCGGATAATGAATTCACTGACCTAATTTATTAACATTTTCTAATCCGGAAAGTGAACGTTTTTTTAGACAATCTAAAAAGAAAAATTAATCAATTAACATTTTCTAATCCGGAAAATGAACGTTTTTTTAGACAATCTAAAAGGAAAAATTAATCAATTAAAGTGAGACAAACTATGAGAAGATAATACTAGCTTGTTTGTGGCCACGTCGACATTCTAGCTTGTTCTTGTACATCCATCCCCCTTTCTTCTTCTGTCAAAAACCTCTATAAATAGGTGGCCTAGACTAGAAAGATGTAAGTTACCAAGACAAAGTAACATTGAGACAATGAGCATGCAATCAATAGGACGTCCACATTCTAATGCAGGCGGCGGCGGCGGAGGAAATGGGCAGCGAGCCAAGGATGGATGGGGTGGCTACTTCCAAATGCCACTGCATTATCCAAGGTACACCCGAGCTGAGTACGAGACCATGCCGGAGTGGAAGCTCGATTGCTTGCTCACTCAGTACGGCCTGCCGGTCACCGGAGATGTCAACCAGAAGAGGAAGTTCGCGGTCGGAGCTTTCCTGTGGCACCACTAAGCCTTCGCTTTATTTGCCCGCATGGGGCTGGTGTTGGCAAGGAGAACTGCGGTAATGTGTCCATGTGTTGTTACTTGTGGCCTGCCATTTCGAGTATGAAAAGAAGCAGAAACCATGCATGCAATAATCTAGCAATTTCTGGCTTGTAAACTATCCTACACTTCCTTGTTTTAAATTATCTGGTATGCAAAATTTCCCAAGAAATAAACTTATTACTGATTTTTTTTTGTGGCATATATTAACAATTCTACAATATAAAGTGAAAATGAATTCCTTTCCTTCATCTTCCTGGTTGCCAATCGAAAACCTTTACAGGAAGTGTAAAGTGAATATATGAATTCCTTCTTAACCTTTTCACATGCCCTAGAGATGAAATGCACTCTCTATAGCATGTGAACGAGCTGGTAACCTGAAAGCTTTGTCCAACTCTGTGGGCCTGTGTTGTATTGGCGTCCAATTGAACTGGGCCCTTACAAAAAAAATTTATTTCCGATCCATTGAGGCCTATCGTAACTGAGTAGCCGAAAATGATGGGACTGGTGGTTGTCCGTTGTGGAGTCGTGCGATGGTGGGACTGGTATCGCTAGATATGCGGGGTGGAATCCGGTTGCTGCAGGTGTCTGGTGATGCTCGGCGGCGGCATGGTGGACTGGCGGTAGAGGTGGCCTCTAGCGCTGCAAGCATTGCTCGCGACGTGTGCAGGTGCTTGTAGACATGGCTGGAGAGTTTCGAAACAGGTGTCACAGAGGCAGGGAGGATAGCGTTAGACTGCTTTTGGTTGGATTTGGTGGCCTTTACCTTATTGCTACCTTTTTGTTGTTAACAGATCATTGATGGCATTTTAGTTTTACGTTCTGTTATTTACTTTTTGTAGGTTATAATAATTATATTGTAATGCCTGACAAATAAGGATAGTTATCTCTTTGTTCTTATAAACATGATATAACTTAACTGCTTTGCCTTCTTTTCAGATTGTATACATTTTAATTACTATTCAAAATAGAAAAAGGCAAAAAGGGTGCCAAGTCTCAAAGAAATTGAATTTGCAGTCACCCAAGATATACTTAGAAAGGGAGCATGCCTGCACACTTACAGCAAGCACATAATCAATTTATAGGCAATTACTACAATCGATTCAAATGAGTGGGTTTCTTTTTGCCTCTTGACGAGGACCTCTTCAAAGCGTCTGAAAGATTCACAATTACGAAAATGAAAATATAAATTGTAGAGAGTGCACTCAAATGTAAATGGAAAGCATCTAATTTTTAATCAAAGAAAGCTTAGGCTTCGTTTGACAAATTTTTTTTTTTGGTTTTCAGTTTTTAAAGAGCAGCTTAATTTTTTTTTTTTATAAAAACAAGTAGGTGTTTGATAACCCATTTTTTTTTTAGGTTTTTTTTTTTGGAGTTTGGTAACCCTTTTTATTTTGACTTTTTTTTTTTGGTGGTTTGCGGCGGCGGTGGTGGGGCGTAGCGGTGGTCGACGGTGGTGGTGGTGGTGGCCGACGGCCGGAGGTGGCTACCGGCAGTCACCGGCGGTGGTGGCCGGCGGCCGGAGGTAGCTGCCGGCAGTCTCCGGCGGTGGTCGCCGGCGGCCGGAGGTGGCTGCCGGCAGTCACCGGTGGTGGTGGCCGGAGGTAGCTGCCGGCCGTCTCCGGCGGTGGTCGCCGGCGGCCGGAGGTGGCTGCCGGCAGTTTCCGGAGGTGGTGGCCGGCGGCCGGAGATGGCTGCCGACAGTCTCCGGCGGTGGCTGCCGGCGGCCGGAGGTGGTTGTCGGCAGTCTCCGGCGGTGGTTGCCGGCGGCCGGAGGTGGCTGCCGGCGGCCGGCAGTCTCCGGCGGTGGTCGCCTGAGGTGGCTGCCGACGGTGGGAGGGTGGCGGTGGTGGTCGAAAAAAAAAACCAAAAGTGAAAAAAAAAATCAGTTTTTGGAGTTTTTTTTTTTACTCTGCAGTTTAAAAACTGATTTTTTAAATTGAAAAAAAAATGGTTACCAAACGCTCCTTTTTTTTCAGTTTTTAAAACTGAAAAAAAAGAGGGAAAAAAAAAGTGTCAAACGGGGCCTTAATCTTCCAAGACTTGCCTTTGAAAAGAGAAAGAAAAGAAAAAGAAAGGATTTGATTGATGATGATTGATCATGAGTCTTGCATCCGAGAAGTAGAAAATAATTACTGCTGCTTAGAAAATAACTTTCAATTTGAAACTTGAGTATTACTCTATTGATAAATCATGAACTTTTAGTAATTATCAATGGCGATGATAGCTTGTTTGCGAGTTTTTTTTAGGAGAGAAAAGAAAAAAAAAAAGGAAAGTGGCTCATTTCTTTCCTTTTCTCTAATTTGTGAGTTTTTTTTTAGGAGAGAAAAAAAGAGAAAGGAGAGGAAAGTTTGGGCCTCTTTTGTCTCCAAATCTTTCCTCTCAGAATTAAGAAGAAACGGAGAGAAAGGAAGCTCCCATAAGTAATAATATTTTTAAAATGTCCATATTATCCTTGAAATAATGAAGACTAAATTTTTATTGATTTTTAGATTTTAGGGTTCCTTTCAAGAACTTCTCATTTTACTTACAAACAAATGATTATTTTAGATGTTAGAATTGACTCATGACTAATTTTTTTTGTTGTTACTGTGACATTAATCAGATTTGGATGTTAGAATGCTTGCAGTCAACTCATGACTAATTCTTGTTTTTTTTTATTGTGACATTAACCAGTGATGCAAGACTTATTACAGTAGTATGTTATGAACTTTGTATGATATCATTAATGATTAACTTATTTTCCTATTAAAATCATATTCTTTTTTAGTATCATACATCTTCATGGTTAGAATTATGACGATATAATTTAAAGACATATAAAAAATTATCTTTTTCTTCCTATCTGTTCCTTTTTTTTTTTTTCCTCTCATCTTAAAACTCTCACAGGCAGACTATTAAACTATTTTAATTTTTTGGTGGGAACGCAAAGGCAGAGCGAAAGAGAAGATGCATCGAGAGATAACAACACTGCAAGTGAGACAACTGGTAGCAGCGCCGCCTCGAGCTCGGCATCAGCAAGGACGGAATCCTCGAAGATGTCGCCGTTCAGGTTCCTTACCCTCCTTCTCCATTTTTCCACGCTATCTACACGCATTTCAGTATATTAGCTGAGAAATGCAAGGTAAACTGGACTTTAAGAGGTTTGTGAAACTTAGGGCTTCCGTTTTGGAATTAGACGAGAATTCTATTTTACTCAATTTAGTTGCTTAGGCGTGGTTGATCGAATGGGGCGAAAAACGAGGGAGGAACGGCTGCGGATTTCCTGAATTTCGTGGCGTGTTTATGTTGTTCTGGTCAGGTTTTAGTTGAAATAAAATTACTAGCAAAAACAGCTAATATGCGATGTTTGGATAATCGAAGTAGAATTTTTGAGTTGTTTGAAGGTTTTTTGTCATTTGCTGTTTTTAGTGTTCAATTGATCACTTTGATAAGTGTAGTCTCGTGAGTATGTTGCTGCAAGTTCCATATTTTAGTATGCATTACGCTTATGTCTAAGACTTTTCGGTTGCTATCAATAACGTGTCCACACTGTTAAGATGAAGACATTGGTATAGAGAAAACAACGCCCCCCCCCCCCCCCCCCCCCCCCCCCACACACACACACACAAAACACCCCAACACTTGCATACATTAATTTTATGTTTTATGCACTGTTGGAGAAATATAAGTAAAACTGAATTATAAGAAAATTGTTTTCTATTTTGGAATTTGATGAGAACTTGATTGACTAAATTTTATTGCTTGGACATGGTCAGTGACGGAGCCAGAACAAGGGAGGGATGTTGATTTTCCTCAACTTTTAGTGTATCATTATATTTTTGGCTGCTCAGATCTCATTTCAAATGATTCCGAAAATTGTTTTTTGACAATGGCGTGTAACAAAATTCTGTTTGCAATTAAAATCTGAATCTGTTGTTCTTAATGTTTAACTAAACAGTAGGAGGTGCGGAGTGTCGTGTATATGCTGCCTAGTTCCATGTTTACAATTGTATTCTGGTTGTTTTCAACGATATGCGAGTGAATCAGTATCACATGCATTATGGTGATAAGGTAACCTGTATGGACCTTAGTTGCAAGAAACTCCTAATATGGTGACGTTTCTCTCTCGGAAACTCGCTTTTGCGATCCCAAGTTAGGAGCTCCATAGAATCTCGTCCCAAGCTAAGATGGGAACTCGATCCCGCTAGCTGGATAGAGATGCATGGAACAAGTGATAGAATACATGAAAATCAAGCTCTTTTCAACTCGATACCTTATTTCTCTCTTCCTTCAAGTCCTTAAAGTCTCCTTGTTTGCTGCTGTTATCTATGTAAACTATGCTAAACAAATGATAATACTCTTTACGCATTTATTTATTCAAGCTGCTCCCAACCTCAGATTCTTCTTGGTGCTTACGCTTCCCCGCCCCCGCTCCCGCCCCCGCCCCCGCCCCTGCCCCCGCTTTGTGCAACTAAGGTATGGACGTCCATAGCTGTACTACATATATACTCTTATTTTATACAACTTCATTCGATGGTTATTCTTGTCCACATGTGTCAACATTGAGCTAAATTGATGCAGGGGGTGACAGGAAAGACGTTGTTTTTGCACTACATACCACGAGCTTTGCTCTTGGATTTGGAGCCAGGGCGATTAATGGTATCCGAACCAGTGAATACCAAAATCTCTACAATCAAGAGAATGTATTTATTTCAAAACATGGAGGAGGCGCAGGGAGTTAATGGGTAATCACCAGGTCAGTACTTAGCCAATCCTTAATTACTAAAGGGGAACCTGAGATAGATGTGGTAGCCAAGTTTAAGCACGTTTTCAAGCTTGTGCATTAATTAACAGTACTCGATCCTTAATCACTAAGTGTTAAGTTACGCGAGTTGGTTATTATTTGAAGCAGACGGGAACTATTTGACCGCCTTGGTAATTATGCGGCGCCTTTTCTCTTATATGCAAAACTTACGGAGTAGAAATATCTGAACCTTTAATCGATTGGACACAACATGCATACGTGAGCATAGGTTACAGCATTGGGGTCATAACAAGAGTGAGTGACAGATTATACTTTTTACTTGCCAAATGAATATGAAAGAAAACAGTTCTTGGGGTTTCGGTAACCATGCATTCTTGCCAGGTGTCCTTTGTACCCCGCATAACGTGATTACATGTGAATTTCTGGCTTTTGTCGTTGTTGGTTTCTAGTGATCTAGTAACAGAAATGGTTTAGAGTTAGTTGTAAAGACAGCCCACAATTTGGGAACATGTTTCCCCACCCCCCGTATGCTTGTTTCTACTTCAATTTTATGTCTTTTTCCTAACTGCAAAACCTGGGCAGGACGATGGTCTAACGGAGGTTGGTGATCTAGAGACATGATTGATAGTTTGGTTGATGAATACGCGGTTTGTGAGTCCCCAACTTACATCAAATCGGGAACAGAGGTACATACTTTACCCCTCTAATTTTTCACCCAAATTTGCTACTATTGTTTTTAACGAGTTCATTTCTTTTCCAGGATCCAGACCACATCCTTACAGGTGAAGGAAATGCTACAGGAACAGTGGATCCAAAGTTAGGAGTTTGGAGTAACCAGGCATGTTGCAGTCACCCCCTATTGAGTACCGATGTGCTTGCTTTTACTTTCTTAAAGAATAAAATGTAAGCTTACCCTGCCTAGTCAAAAACTAAAAAATTAATCTTACACATCTTGACGTGCATTCTCAAAGAGGAATAATAGGTCTTATTAGAGGTTGTTTCCTTGGTTCTGAACTTCCATCATGTTTTATCTGAATAGATTTGGGGTGACATTTTCTCTTTTATGTAACCAGTATATCTATATTGTATTCGTAAAGTATGGTTGATGACTTTGCACTGCCGCTTGCCACTAGCAAAGACCGGTCACAGAGGTATTTACCAATACTCATAATTCACAGCGGTCTGGCTGACAAATAGAACCTTCCATTTTAGGGGCCCGCTTTTAATCCTGGGATTCCTCTTTAGCTTCTCAGTTCAACTTTCATTGACATGTTAGTTGATTAGCGTTGGTTATCAACTAGTGCTGGAACTTGTTTAACTTTCATTACATCAATGTGCATAAAATAATCCTTTCTTGTGCTTGGTAGTATGGCCCAAGCCTTTATCACTGGGGTTTGGCTTCTGGATGAGCTGAAATGATTCATTTGACTTTGTGTTTTTGAAGTAGAAAGTCCTTTTTAAGTACTTACAGTTTTTGAACAGTTAGTTGTGCATCAATTTCCTCTCAATAGAAAACAAATTTCTCTACAAAATTTTGTTCTTAATGCATTAGTTTGGTTTCGGTTGCAGCAAAAGGAAGATTGTGAAGTACAAAGTTTATTTCTAATTTAGTTGTTAACTTTTTTAAGCACGGTATGGAAGATTGTGAAGTACAATGTTTATTTCTAATTCAGTTGTTGACTTTTTTAAGCACGGTATGGTTATTCCATTATTATTGTTCTTGCTGTCTCATTTCATTTGTTTCATCGTCGACTTTTTTTACTGTTATACTGGAGAAAGTGAATGCAGATTCTCACTGTAAATTATGCCGCTTGCATTCTGGGAGAGACTTCACTAGTTGTGTGATCAAATGCCAAAATATACAGTCAAAGACATGTTACAAATCCAATACGTGCCAAATCATCCAAAATAAAGTATCACCGTAGAAAACAAATCTTCCAAAAACATTGACTGCAGATCAATTGTGATGATCCGATGGTGCTTTTTACTGCAGGTTAGGCCTACCCAGTTGCAAATATGGGTAGCCATTCCAGGAAGCCGTGATTTGATTTTGCTCTTGAGAGGTTAATTCAGCTTTGAATGACAGCAACGACAAGTGATCAGTTTCAATTCCAAGAACCATGGAGGCTAAGGTAGAGAAAGGAAGGTTGCAAAATGTGAAGACGATGGAGGAAGAAAAGAACACATGAATGTCACTGAACCCATTGTGTACATGTGAGAGCATATTGCTCTGAAAAAAATTCAGTCTTGAAAATGTCTAGATAACCCCCGATCTGTCTAGAGTAGCTCCCTTATTCAGTTGAGCAGACAACATGATCTCCCTTGTTCAGGGGTAAGGTGGGGATCTCCACTGGCATAATACCCTCTTGCGACAATCTGAGTTGCTTAATAGAAATGAAATGCAGAAGATTTTGGCTACAACTGTGAGAGACAACACGCTTAAAGTTAGTATTGTGAAAACGACTAACGCTGCAAGATTTTTTTAGTTACCTTCCACTCCAAACTTTTATAAATGTTGCGACCATCACCCCTTGTCCATTTTTGTGCCAACAGCTTCGTCGGAAAAGTAATTTAACTCAAAGAAGGGGGTATTTTGGTCAGAACGATTAAAAAATGGAGGGAAGATTGTCATGATTTTGACTCCCAAAGTTGTTATCTTCTTCCATCTATATAATACCCATTTACAGAGAAAAAAAGAGGAAGACAAAAGAGAGAAGAAAGAATAGAAAAGTGAGCGAAGAAATTAAGTATGGCCGATTTTTGTCATTTTGGAGAGCGAACTGTTCTGATAACATCATGGATTCCTCAGAATCTCGGCAAAAGGTTCATTGGTTGGTAAGCTAAACATACCACGAATGAACATCTAAGGGTGATGTCCAACATGATTAGTAAGTTAAGAGATGCTGGCCATGTGCTTACAGATGAGCAGCAAGTCATGACTGTCAAAAGGTCCGTTCCTACCTCACGAGCAATAAGAAACATGTATTGACCTATAATGAAAACGTCAAGAAATTTTTTGAAGTTTCACAGCATGTATCTTTGAGGATGAAACTCGAAATGCTGACAAGACCCTTACTTATGTCATTCAAGGGGGATTGTGCAATACAAATGACAAGCGCGGAAGATAAAATAAGAAAGACAAAAAAAGGTAAAGCTAGCACTTCTGCACCAAAGGAAAGAAAAATGAATAAATACAAGAGAGGAAAACGTGGTCAGAAAAATGATTTGTCTAATATCAAATGTTACATTTTTCAACAGCAAGGACACTTCACTCGTGATTGTGCTGAGTCGAATAGGGTATCGTTTGAATCTCTCTCTCAATTATATGTTTCCTCACATGTGATGATTGTTGATTCACCACTTATATTGTTTGTGGATACATGTGCAACAAAATATATAGTACGTGATCGAGAGGGGTTCATAGATTACTACCAGATTACAGTGGGAAGCGAACATATCTTCATGGGAAACAACAGCTCCGAGTAGGTGCTAGGGATTGGTTCTTACCAGCTTAAGTTGCGTATTGCATGCACGTTGCTTCTTGAAGATGTTCAATATATACCCACTATTCGACTTAATATACTTTTAGCTACTACTACATTAAACAATGGATTTTCCTTCAATTTTAGGGATAATAAGTTGAACATTTTTTTGGATGATGTTTTGTTTCGACATGGTTTTTACATGGATAGTTTATTTGAATTGGATTTAATTGATTCTCAGTCATCTTATTCCCACTTTATAAGTGATAATATTGTGAATGATTCTATCACCTGACATGCAAGACTGGGCCACATAGGACAAGATAGAACGACTCCTTTAGCTTGAAAAGGCCTTTTGGGCCCGCTCACGAAAGTCAATTTACAAACATTTGAGGTTTGTTTAACCGATAAAGCATGAATGAAGCCTTTTGGAAAGGCTGTGAGTGCAACATAGCCTTTTGAGCTAGTTCAATCTTATATATGTTAACCTATGAGTATAAAGGCATGTCATGACGCTTCTTATTTCCTAATCCTGATAGACGATTATATGCGATATGATTACATGTATCTGATATCTCATCGTTATGAAACTTTTGACTATTTTAAACGCTCTGTAGTAGAAGTTGAGAAGCAGAAGACTTCAAAAACTCTTCGCATTGACCGAGAACACAAATATTTGTCCGATCATTTTAACAAGTTTTTTTGAGGAAAAAGGTATAAGCAAGCAACTTACTACTCCTATTACTCCACAGCAAAATAGTGTTGAGAAAGAAGAAATAGAACATTACTGGATATGGTAACGTCTATGATGGCGTAAGCAAACCTTCCAATATCCTTTTGGGGGAATGCCCTTTTGACTGCAACCTATATACTTAATCATGTGCCTTCAAAATCAGTCAAATACATCTCATGCGAGCTTTGGAATGGCCAAAAGCCAAGTTTAGATAACTTGTGCCCATGGGATTTAGCAATCTATGTTCACAATACTTCTTATAAGTATAGGAAACTAGAGCCTAGAGTTAAAAAGAGTATCTTCTTAAGGTATTCTGAAAAATCTAGAGGTTGTGTGATGTATGGTGAGCATCCGAATGGTGGAAAGACTAAAAAAGAGTCTCGTGTTGGCGATTTCATAGAGACTGATTTTCCTAGCATTAGAGATGCAAGTAAGAATCTTGACCTCTATAAGTTAGAGGAGATTGAAGCCACTTTACCATTTCCAAGCGAAGGTGGGGAATTAATTTTTCATTCGGTTGTCATGAAGATTAAAAAAGTAGCCCTTAACCTAGTGAGAGCATCGCAGACAGTAGGAGAACATCACTAGGACCATTAAATCAACAAGATTCTCAATTGCATAGATGTGCACCGGTAGAGTTTTACGTCGTCATTTTGAGATTGACGGAAATTTTTTTATGTACACTCCAACTGATGAAGATGAGCCCACTTATGTAGAAGAAGCCTTATCTTCATTTGGTGAAAAAATAAAGTTCGTATTATAAATCGAAAATAATTCGATAATTAATCGTTCAGGTTACAATAGGTTTAAGTGTATAAAGTTATAAACTCTGTAATTAAAATGACAAAAATATAAGAATTCATCAACTCTGTTAAGTGATGGGTAAAAAAAATAAATAGATAATGTAAGGGTAGTGCTGTATAATTAGGTGTGGTTGAATCATACGTAGTTACTTTTGCTCAAAATTGAACAAGAGTCATGTGGTAGTGTGAAAAAATGAATAGAGAATGTTGGGGTGGTGCTATATAATTATATGTGACTGAATGATATGTATTATTTTTGCTCAAATTTAAACAAGAGATATATAGTGGTGTCATGACACGAAATTAAGTTATCAACCACCATCATTTGGGTTCGAATCCCACCAGCCGTGAGTGTCTTGCTTCTCCCATTTTCTTAAAAAAACTGAAGGAGCTTTCACTAGCGATAAATTTGTAAATATTGCGATAAATTCATAAAATTAGCGATATTTGCAAGTTATCTGCAAAAAATTCAAGTAATAGCGAAAAATTCGTGTTTTAGTCTTTCTGTTAATTTATCATGATAAACTAGCGAATATAGCCAATATCTCGCATACATTGTTACTATGGCAATGAAGGACGAGTTTAGCTTAATTGAAAAAAATCAAGTCTGAGAGTAAGTTGAGCTTTCGCCGGGCCACAGACTATTGGAAACAAGTGCGTTTTAAAAGTCAAGCGCAAAGTAATAGGTTAATTGACAAGTGTAAGGCACGTTTTGTGGGGAAAGGCTATATCCATCAGTTGAGTGTGGACCAATGTTATTAAAAGCAGGCCTAGGCGCGTGCCTAGGCGCAAGGCGCACCCAGGCTCACATATTACGCCTTGCCTAGGCCTAGGCCTAGGCGCAGCGCGTTCAATAAGGCGCGCGCCTCATGCACCCAGGCGCCAAGGCGCAAGGCGCGGAGCGAAGGTGGAGGCGCTCACTAAGGGGCACAAAGTCTAGCCGTTGGATCTGCCTGTGTGGTTTTATGTAAACCGTTGGATCTTCATCTGCCTGTGTCGTTTTATGTCCAAATTCCCTAAATCAAAATCCCAGCACCCGAATCCCAAAACAGTATCACAAGTCACGACTCTCAACCCTCGCCTGATCTCTTCCCTTGCTCCGACCACCGTCGCCCCTCTCGCCGCCGGCTGCCGTCGCCCCTCTCACAACCTGCTGCCACTATCGCCTCTCTCTCACCGGCCGCCTATTGCTCCATTCACCGTCACCGTCGCGCCTTCACTACTGCTTCTATCTGCTACTGCTACTTGGTTGTTCGAATTGAAGTTGCTTCACTCCACAGTCCACTGTCCACCTCTTTCTCTCTCTCTGTAATTTGATGATTTTCCCACCCTAGACTGTGATAGTCCACCCGCCAGTAAACTCCAAATTTTTATGTACATTAACTTTAAATGTTGTGCCTTGTTATATTTTTTTCTTCTAATATTGTTCTTGCAATTCCACGATCATGCCAGAAGCTGCTGCGAAATACATTTTACAGTGCCTTGCATGAGTGGATGAGTCGCACGACATATGGTGGTGTTATGTTCACTTAGTGATTTGTTATTTTTCAGTTAATTTAAGATGTTTCTAATGTTGGAAGCTTGTTAAATATGATGTTATGGAAGTTGAAATTTTTTCTAGTGTTTAAAACTTTATTAATTGTCATTTCTATTTTTTTATATTATTTTATTATTTTAATGCACTATTATTTATTTATTTATATTATATTAATTTTGCGCCTTATTTCGAAAGGCGCGCGCCTGTGCCTTGCGCCTAGGCTCCAGGAAGCTTTTGCGCCTTAGATGCGCCTGCGTCTTTAATAACACTGGAGTGAACTATGAAGATACATTCCCCCAGTGGTGAGACTCGTTTCAATTCCCTTGATTATAGCTATTATCCCCCAGCAGGATTGAAAACTTCTTTAGATGAATGTTAAAAAGGCATTGCTCAATAGAGAACTAGGCAAAGAGATTTATATGGCTCAACATGAGGATTTTGAAGTCAAGGAACATGAGCGCAAAGTTTACTGACTCAAACATTCTATATGTCTCAGACAATCGTCTTGGCAGCAGTACTTTGGATTTCATCATGTCATTACCTCCATAGGTTTTGAGATGATTGAACAAGATAATTGCGTTTATGTAAAATGATTCAAGAAAATTATTCTAATCCTTTTATTGTATATGGATGACATTCTTTTAGTTGAAAATGACAAGAGTTTCATTATTGCCACTAAGCAGTGGTTGTCCTTAACTTTTGAGATGAAGGATATGAAAGAAGCTAATTATGTGCTTGAGGTTAAAATCATACTTGATCGTCTAAAGAAACTTCTCGGTTTGTCTCAAGATACATACATTAAAAAAGTAATTGAACGTGTCTGTATGCATAACTCAGAACCCTTAGACAGTCTAATGGACAAGGTGTGTATTTTTAGCATAGACAAATGCCCAAAGAATAACGAGGAAAAGAGTCTAATGGACAAGGTGTGTATTTTTAGCATAGACAAATGCCCAAAGAGTCTAATGGACAAAGTGTTTTACACGTCTGCAGTAGGCAGTCTGATATACGCTATGTCATGTACGTGTCCTGACATCTGCAATGCAATTGGAATAGTGAGCAGTCAACGGAGTAATCCTGGATCCACTTAGTGGAATACGGTGAAACTTGAGACTGAGAGGATACAGCAATGCTGATTAGGGCTGTGATAAGGATGAGCGCATATAAATTTCATGTTATGCATTTATACTAAGAGGTGGAGCTATCTCTTGGTGTAGCAAGAAACAAACTTGCATCGCGTCCAATCCATGATAGAATCAGAACATGTTGCTTGTTCAACAATATTTCAGGAAGTTGTTTGGTTGAGGTCATTCTTACAAGTTCTAGGGGTTATAACTTATGCAGATGAGGCTGTCACCATTAATGTGACAACACATTTGCCCTAGATTTTGTAAAGGACTCCAAATATCATGGGAAAGCCAAACACATAAGCCTCCGTTATCACTTCATTAGAACTTTAGTTGACCAAACAGAGGTGATCATGAAGCATATACCTACTAGTAGGATGATGGCTGATCCTTTGACCAAGCCTATCGCTAGAGATGTTTTCCTTTCTAATATTAGGAATATGAGACTACATAGGTTTTGATATGTTTATGAAATCTTACGTACTTGAGATTATTTGTCATAATTTTCATACCTTGATTTGTATTTATTTTGGAATTATTGTATTATATTTGTAATTACATATACATCCTTATTGAGAGTGTCACTAGGCTTGAATTGACCCACTCACATGAGTAATTCACCTTGTTGCTAAGTTAATT
This sequence comes from Escallonia herrerae, assembly GCA_033070095.1. Taxonomy (NCBI): domain Eukaryota; kingdom Viridiplantae; phylum Streptophyta; class Magnoliopsida; order Escalloniales; family Escalloniaceae; genus Escallonia; species Escallonia herrerae. Next base: position 272,211 of record JAVXUP010000124.1, read on the forward strand.
AATGAGTAAGATGAGACATAATTATCTTAAGCACCGAAAGGACGAATAAGATGATACAGTTAGTGATGCAAACATGTTACCTAAGTCAGAGCTAAGATGAAACCTAAAAACGTAGTTTGATCATAGAGTAGAGTAGCCAAGGTCAAAGGGTTATCTGATGATCATTTGTTGAGTCGATTCCCATTGGGAAGACTGGGCTTTAAGGATGAGGGGTCTGATAAGCTAAGGATCTTTGCGATCCCGAACGCATTAAGCAAGCTTTTATGCGTCCGGCCCATGATTGGTGTATGGCTGTTTTAAGGCGTATACCTATTGACGGAACTTTTAACAAAACTCAGTTTGATCATAGAGTATCTCCATAACTCTACGTAACCTATTTATACCCGAATGTGAAATTCCAGACATACATTATGAGAGTGACAAGGTTGGAAAACTCAGGTTAAGCATTCGTTAGAGACTAGACTCAAATTTGTATGGCATATTTTAGTATATATTTATGTGACACGCTTTTATGGTTTACGCCATAACATGCAAATTACACTGTATGCACTAAGTGTAAACTGATAGTGGGACTTATGAATGACTCCCTGCTTTATCACTGTGTGAGCCACGTGGGTCAATATTACCCCTGTCACCTTAGATTATGTCATGAAGATGATACTTGATATCGCTACTTTAGAATGTACCCTTGGATTATAAATGATGCGGTCCCGCGGAGCATTTCTAAGAAAGCGATTGGATCTATTTGGAGTGACATGAAGGCTTTGGAAAGAAAGTCCAATATTACACCATGTTATGTGATTTATAACCCGGGTGACTCTGTCGATTTTAGTTTCGATATGAGTCATGAATACATAACATATGAAATGTTTAACACTGCTCACTATGAGGAATTTAAGGGTGTTTAATCTGGTATAGTCGAACTATTTGGCCACGTACCAGATTTTTGAGTGATGTATTTTGTTAGTCTGGTAATAACTTAATACAATACTCCTCAACGTTGGACATCCTTCTCGTGGGTGTCACGTTCCATTTCCTGTATGAAGATAAGAGTGAATAAGAGATGAGGAGGGACTGTAGGATTTTGTTCTGTATGGGCAAGTACGAGCTGTTAATAAATTGAGTCGGTAGACCCGTCCACCCCCTAACAGATAATGTGTGTTAGACAAGATAATTACAATCGATTAAAGAATATCATATTTATCTTCCAAGTGTTTGATAAAATATCACTCTTTAACTTCCAAGCGTGTGAAATAAAAGTCATAAGTTAGAAGTCAAAAGTCTTCCTTGTAAATAAAAAATCCCTCCCCCCGTTTACTCTTTCGAGAACATCACCAAGCTCTAGGATTTAGTTCCTGAATGAAGAACTCGACTCTAATAACCATCACACGTAATAACAAAGATCCTTCGTTGAAATATTGGAGATACCTCGTACAGTATATTCGCGAACCCACTACGTGTTACGTAGTAAATATCTAAAGTTTTTAACAATTATAAAGTGGAATTATAGTGGTAAAGCATTGAGCTTACACCAAACTAGAGATAACATCATGTTGGACATCACCCTTAGATGTTCATTCATAGTATGTTTAGGTTCTTTTATGTATTGCTCATACTTAATCATAAGGCCACAAGCTGCGTAGTTGAGGTTCCACCAAAAGATAACTTGAGCTGATCCTATAAAGCTTTGCAAGTTGGGAGTTTATCAAACTACTCGATTAGATCATTTTGCAAGCTGCTCAATAATGTGTATCGCACACTGTGGTCTTTCACATTCCATCTCTGGTAGGTAGTGTGATCTCTTAGGGGTTGCCCCTCAATGGGCACGACCATCTCTTTAGTCAAGTGCTCCTCGAGCTCTTATTCGTTCAGCGTGAATTTCATCTTTTTGTGTCAAACGATTATACTCGTTAAGTTTTTCACCCTTAACAAGATCAGCTATAAAAATTCTTGGTGACTATTTGTTCACTACACTAGTTTGCGCAAGGAAAATAACATTAATTTACAGCCTTTTATTTATTTCAAAAAATTCAAATGAAAAAATTATCCTTTTTCACATCACGAAATCAAAAATTTGCAAAGTTCATAATCATCTCCCATGTATGTGATTTGGAAAAATATTTTTCAAGTATCTTTTTGCAATAAGTATCATATCATATAATTCACAATGTAATAAATCATCCACATGATAAACAAAATTGCACCATACAACAAGGTGCACAAAGACTTCAATGAGCTTCATTAGCACTAAAACTTATGTTAAGAAAATTATAATTTAAATAATGTTCTTGCGAAATTAAATCTCGCTATAAGGCTTTCTAGAAAGATAGAGGAAAATAATATAACATCGTTGATAATCTTACTACAAAACTACTCCAATGAAATAAATAGAGATGTCGCATAACACATTATTTTCAAAAGAACTTTCTTAAGACAAAAGTAAAACACATAAACATGAGTTTATTTAGAGTGCTAATGTAATATCTATCCGTTTATCCTAAAATTAGCATGCTCAATAACAAGTTAAAGGGCAATTAAATGGATGAATAGGTTATATTTTCCTTCCAACAAAATAGGCAACAAGACCTTGAAAAAATTAGTTTAGAAAAATGTGTGGAACTTAACAAAACCCAAATTACAGTTATACCAGCAACAAAGGCACAATTAAACTATACTGCCAATCAAGGCATGGTCATTAAATAGAATTCATTCATATAACTCTTCAAAATATTTATTTCTTCTGCCAAAGTGCATAAGTTAATATTCATGCATTATTCATATTTTTTAGGATCATGAAATCCATAAAAATACTCACAAGTTGCCAAAAATCGAAAGATAAATTCTTCAAAGATGACAAACACTAAATTAAACCCTAATATGCCCTCTGGAATTTAAGAAAAAATTATGTCTGTAAAACAAAATTTTTCAAGCTAATTACTTGGTAAAAATTCGTTTAAAAATTAAACCAAATATACACAGAGAGTATAAAGGTAATTTTTTGACTCCATAGAAAAACTCAGAAGGCCAAAACAAAACTCTACTCGCCAGCGGTGGGGTAAAACTGGCCAAAAAACCACCTCAACGCGCCACATATGCCACCAAGCGCATGGGGCAACGTCTAGAGCTTCTAGAGCTTGGCATGTGTGGAGCACGTGTGCGAGTGAGTGGCTCGGCTTCGCGTGCGTGCGCGGCTGAATGGCTCAGCTTCATGCGTATGCGCGGCTGAGCTTAGCACGTGTTCTTGCGATTATGACTTGGCTTCGCACGCGTACGGCACGGGTGCGGCTCAGCCTTGGCTGGGGCGTGGCATGCTTGCACGGCTGGGTTAAGGCATGGTGGCTTGGCTGGCACGTGACGGCTTAGCTTAAGCTTGTGACACTGTTCATCTTCTTTCCAAAAACCCTAACTTTTTTCAGCATCCGCCATGCGCAAGACCAATTTTCGTTGGCCATGTCTCTAATGTGACATAGATTAACTCTGTATTAACCAATCATGAATAAAATCAAATATAATGCATCGAATTTGAGCCCCAAGACTCGAAAAAAAACATTGTTTTCTAAAAAATAAATTGCAATTTCTCACAAATCATGCATCCAATGATCATGAAGTTTTATGGAGTTCATCCTCAAGCATACGGGAAGAAAACCATATAATTATTTTTTAGAATAACATGCTTCAAATTTTTGAATTTTTCTTGATGTGTCATAGTCATGCTAATCGGAAAAAGTTCCAACATTACACATAAATTAGACTATCATGTTTGAAGGCGAATCAAAAAGTAATAATAGTCTGATACCAACATTTAAAACTTTGCACATCTACCACGTAATACGAGGTGGGTTCGGGAACATACCGTACGAGGTATCCCAAGAATTCTGACGAAAGATCTATGTCATTACGAGCCTCCAACACGTTTGATCTAAAAACAGCTACTAGAGTCGAGTTCTTCATTAACGAAACCAAATCTTAGAGCTTGATGATGCTTGTGAGCTCAACCGGGGGTGGGGGGTGGGGTGTATTTTTATTTGTAGTGAAGACTTCTGTCTTATGACTTATGACTTCTCTTCTATTGGGATATCTCTTACCATTATATAGAGATAGTATTAGAGACTGACTTTATCTCGAAGACTTAGGAAATAAAGACTTTTTTATATCAAATACTTAAGAGATAAATATGATATTCTCTAATTAATTGTAATAATAACAGTACTAGAAGTCACCTTTTCTACTTGGACGTGCAATATATACATGCCCGCCCGCGTGTGTGTTTATATAAGTATATTTTTGGAATAATCAGAATTACAATTTAAATGTTGTCTATTGGTATGGAAATTCAAACTCGAGATCTTGAGTTTAATTTAGGTTCAAATACACGTAGGTACCCTGAAACTACCACAAAGTCTCACTTGAGGGTCTCAAAGTTTAATTTTTACACATAAGAGCCTGTAACTCTAAATTTGCAACAAGTGAGAGCATCCGTCTAAATTCCTAACGGTTCAGCCCTTTTCGTCAGGGGCATTTTTGAGAACTCATATTTGATTTTTTATTGTAAAATCTCTTGATTTTTGGAACCCTAATCCATTAATATTTGGAACACTAAAATTGGCATTGTTTCATTCATACCAAATATGGAGACAATCAATTTCAATTCAACCACCAAAACCCCAATCCTCAAAGCCCGAATGGCTACCAAGGCCACAAATTCTCAGAATCGGCAGCAGGATCGGCCTCGCCGTGGAGGTAGCCGTGGGAGATGAGCTGCGATCTTGAGGTTGTTAGAGGCCGCGGCGTCGGTGATGGGTCCGAGTAAGAATTTTGAGTTAGCTAGCGAGAGGTGGTCGGCGAGGACGTCGGGGAGGGATGAGGTGTCAGCGGCGGCAGCGGCGATATGATGGGTCTGAGTATGGTCGATTGGGTGGATGGCAACGACGACGTAACGGGTTTTTCAGAGGCGGTGGAGGTGAGGCGGTCGATGACAGACTTAGGGTGGTGGGCGAGCTTGGAGTGCCTGCGCCATGAGGCATTTTTTATGAGCTTTTTGAGGAAGCCATTCCCGGAGGTGGATCTGGTGGCTGGACAGGATATGATGAGGTGTTTGACGGTAATTGTGTGGTTGTGGATCACTGCAGGAGGTTGGAATTTGGAGGTATGATACAATCAAGTTTCAGGACGATGTTATAGGTGGTGATTGGTCGGAGAAGATGAAGATTAGGGTTGAGTTGACGCACCAGCTCTTTGAAGAAGTGTGTAGTAAACTGAGTCAACTCACTTTGGAGGTACCAATTGTAGGGTTTGAAAAAAAATAAAGTTGGCTTGACAAAATTGCCCCTGACAGAAAGGGCTGAACCGTTAGGAATTTAGACGGATGCTCTCACTTGTTGCAAATTTGGAGTTACAGGCCCTTATGTGTAAAAATTAAATTTTGAAACCCTCAAGTGAGACTTTGTAGTAGTTTTAGGGTACCTACGTGTATTTGACCATTTAATTTATTCTTTAAAGCCTTACTATTTCACCCACCCCTTGGGGTAGTTAAATTATTGTCCGTACTCTTTTTCTTAAGGTCATGCAGAATATCTATAGCCTCATGAAACCAGTAACATTGACCAATTAAGTATAGAAGATAGACAAAGATTGCCAAAGGCAATTATATTTTTCCCTGGAAGGACAATCATAATAGGCTCATATAAAGTCTTTCTAAAATCGTACCAATGACTATAGACGCATGCAGCACCTCAGAGGGTCTCACGAGACAACGCACAAAGAATCAGTGCCTGCACACTATCATGCCCCCTTAAAGTACCGCTAGGATCATAGAATCAGTGCCCGCACACTACCATGCTCCGCTATAGTAACGCTAAGGGCATAACGAAAAGCTGAGGTGATAAACATCCATTTACTTGAGGAGTTGTGATGCTTTTTGTTGACTCTATACACTTCGATGTTGCATTCCTTAAAACCCTGTGTACTGGTAGCTTGTTCGTAACGATGTAATGAATGTAAAAAGAGATTCTTGTCCAAATCTATTTTAGGCCAAGAAGAACATTACATACTCTCGTTACTCACCACCAGTCCATGAGGACCAGTGATTGACATATGCCAAAAGAACCCCATGACACACTGCTACAAACAATACTCAAAATCTAGCTCTTATCTTAGGAGAAGAAACTCTTAACTAGCCCCTAATCTCTTCGGTGCTATGTTGAATCTGTTAATGAAGATGCTTTGACAAACTACTGCGCCATGGCCCCTCCTTAGTTCCTACTAGAGTAAGGTACTGAGCCTAGTGATTGAGCTTGAAATGCACTTGTTCTTTGCTCCTATCTATTCGGGTTATATAACATATTTGATGTCTGCTACTGTTCTTCATTCATGAACCTTGAAATCTTGAATGTGTTTTCCTGGGCAGCTCTTTGGGTAGAACAATTTCAAGCTATTCTAATCCACTCCCCGATTTCAGTTTTTATCTGTACTGGCCCAGAATCCCGTGCCAAGCACGGAACAGTTTATTAATAGTTATTTATTTTAGTAGTTTTGAAATGCACAATAAAATATCTTGCACAATTTTATTATTTTATGGTTATTTCATCAAAGATAGTTACTTTAATTTTTGACTTGAACTTTCTTATAATAAAATAAATTAACCCTTCTGATCAAATTTCAATAAGCAATGTCCTTATGCATATTCGCTAATTCTGATTTGGTAACTATATAGATGAACAAAAATTACAAGTTTATTTAGTACACAAAAAAAAATTCTACTGATAAAAATATGCGGAGAACATATTGACATCAATTTGCTATTGCATAAGACATTTTTATTATTTTCTATGTATCTTTTAAAAATAATTTGTACCTTTGAATGGGTTGCCCATTAGTTATATATTAGTTTAATTTTGATATAGAAAATTTTGGTCCATATATTTGTTTATAGCATGCTATAAAAGTTAATCAATGTAACTAATTAAGAAAGGATGGTGTGCTTACTAAGTAAAATTTATCTTCAGATATAATAAGATTTTTTATCTAAGTTTTAGCCTACATTCATCACAACATAACAAATATCTTTTTAGATTTATATGCTATTCTATTTAGAATTATAAAGTTAACATAAAATCATAAATGGTAGATTGCTAATGCAGAATTTAGAATGCTTAATAGGTTAATTACTCACAATAAAAATACCATAAAAAATTAGTTCAAAACATTTTCAACGTAAAATCAGTTAAATTTAAGAAATGCTCACATAATTAAGGTTTTAAATTTATGTTGTTTTTTAATGTATCTCATATAGAATCTGTATATTATGGTATTTTTACATTTAACCAATGTGACTAAATAAGATACCGCAAAACTTTAGAGTAAGAAAATTATTGACCAAAATTTTTAACCAATATATTTATCAAGTTAGATTCATATTTGAATTTACAGAAAACTTAAATATGAATTTAAAATAGTACCTAATTTTTCTTATTAAATCTCTTACGTAAATTTTGTTTTACAAATTAATATTTCATGTTAAAAAGCTTTTTTGATATATAATATTCAAATAAAGTCATAATATATTACTATATTGGTTAGAAATTTTTGAATTGATTTTTGAATTGCATAAGGCTTATTATTTAAATGTCTACTATATTTGCTGATTTAATTAATTGCAAAACTAAGAATTCCATTCAAAATAATGTTTGGAGATCTAGCAATATTAATATGTTTAACATTAATTTTTATAACTCTTATTATATTCAAAACACAATGCAATGAGGTGTCATGAGCTATCATTACATTCTTGTCTCAGTTATTAAATATTATAGCTAAGGATTTCGAGTCAAGATCGAGGAAGTTAATAAAATATTTTTAAAAACTACAAAAAAGTGTATCAATGAATACCACAATTTAAGAAACAAAAAGGAATTAACATCTTATAAAAAAATATAATTTGTTAAAAACTATAATTGCTAGTAAGAAATTTTTTTACTTTATTTGTAACAGTTTCACGTAACTTGTTAAGACTGTATTATTATTAAGTTCTTTTAATGGCTCAATCTGTAACATTTCAAAACCAAGTCTATTAGCTTGAAAAGTTAGGTTAAGAGTTCTTTATCTTTAGAATCGTAAATGTCATAGTTCATTCTTATCTTCTTCATGGATCACTGTTTGAAGAAATCACTAGTTTATTAAGATACGAACATAATATCCAGTAGAATTTTCTTTCGTCTCATACACATTTAAAATTACAGTCTTGATTAGATGGTCATGTAATTGTTGCAGAATATTTGTGTGTGTGTGTGTGTGTGTGTGTGTTTCTCTAAACTGTAAATTTAAAAAACAATGAGTAGATTGTGTTACAGTGTCGTCGCTAGATTTTGCATTTTTTAAGCTTTTCTTTTACATCTTCAAGCGGTACTATAACACAATTTACTAATTATTCTTTCACCTTACATTTAAAAAGAACTAAAATAAACATATATGCCTATACAAATATTACGCAAGAATTGCATTACAATCAAATCAAGGTTTCAATAGTCAAAATCAAAGTCTAATACGTAAATATATATATATATATATATATATATATATATATATATATATTGTAGCATAGAGTTTAAATGTTGTACGATTGATTTTTCAGATTTATAAGGTTTACAAATATCGCGACAATTATACCATGACTTTTTCAACAATAAATTGTAGTAAAGAGTGTGATTTTTTTATTAAAATCCTTATATATGGGATATAACCAGTTTGGTGGTTATGAGGTCTTATTTAAAAATACTGACTTATATATCGTTTATTAAATCTACATATCACATTATTCATTTTTAACGATGACTATCTTATGTTATGTATATTATGTATATATTTATATATATGAATAATGATAGTAAATTTAACTCAATTAGAATGCCATTTTTCTCTCTTCTAAATCTAATATGTTATTTTTATTTTTTTGATATATGAATTTTTATATTCACATTAAAGAGTGGTTTTAAGAATACAATAGTTAAAATTAAATCATAATAAGTTAGTGTATTTGAGTTCTAAAATGTTTAGAATTAATTTTTAAATTACACAACCCTCATTATTCTTGCAAAATTAATCAAATTCAAAGATAAGGTACCGATCAAAATTCAAATAAATTGTTAGATCATTTTTTTAAGTCTCTTAAGTTGTTTAATTACTCCTGTAAAATTAATTAGATATCAAAATAAAGATCCTATCATAATTTAAATTATTTATTAGAGAGTGATTTTGAAGATACAATAGTCAATATTAAGTCTTAATAAATTAGTATGTGATTAGGTTGAGTTTTAGAATGATTAGAATTAGTTTTCAAATTACATAGGGCTTACAGAAACCCTCATTACTCCTACAAAATTAATTAGATATAAAAATAAAGATCCTACTAAAATTTAAATTTATTATTAAATCATATTTTTATTCTAAAACTCATAAGTTATTTTTTGGGTCTATGGATTTTAGTTTCCATATTATAAAACACTTTCAAGGACATAATTGTCAAAATGAAGCCTTAGTAGATTAGTGTATTGATTAGATTGAGTTTTAGAATGATTAGAATTGGTATTTAAATTAATTTTTCTAAATCAAAAGTATTATTTTTATTTTTTGTATATATGAGTTTTTATATTCATATTAGAGAGTAATTTTGGAGATACAATAGTGAATATTAAGTCCTAATAAGTTAGTATAATGCTAAGGTTGAGTTTGAGAATGATTAGAATTAGTTTTTGAATTTTAAGGACATAATTGTCAAAAAAAAAGTCTTAATATATTAGTATATTGATTAGATAGAATTTTAGAATGATTAGAATTAATTTTTAAATTAATTTTTCTTCTAAATCAAAAGTTTTATTTTTATTTTTATATATATGAGCTTTTTTATTCATATTAGAGAGTAGTTTTGGAGATAAAGTAGTGAATATTAAGTTTTAATAAGTTAATAAAATGATAAGGTTGAGTTTGAGAATGATTAGAATGAGTTTTTGAATTTTAAGGACATAATTATCAAAAAGAAATCTTAATAGATTAGTATATTGATTAGGTAGAGTTTTAGAATGATTAAAATTGATTTATAAATTAGTTTTTTCTTCTAAATTGAAAGTATTATTTTTTGTTTTATATATATATATATATATATAGAGTTTTTATATTTATATTAGAGAGTAGTTTTGGAGATAGTGAGTATTAAGTCATAATAAATTAATATAATGATAAGGTTGAGTTTGAAAATGATTAAAATTAGTTTTTTTAATTTTTAGGATATAATTGTCAAAAAGAAGTTTTAATAGATTAGTATATTGATTAGATAGAGTTTTAGAATGATTACAGTTAGTTATTAAATTAAATAAGACTTACTAATATAGAAGATAATTAATCTTAAAATAAATCTGATAACGTGTCATATAAAGAAGCGATGATGTGTTGCACAAAGAAGCTATCAAGTGTTGATCCATGTCTCTCGGTTAACAATGCATTTACATTTTTACTTGTACTACCTTTAGGTTGGTCTTCTTGCTAAGGCAGTTTTGATTCTTGTAAATCCAATGTTTGCTTTGAGACGGATGTACCCCCTCCCCCTCGAGCCTTTGTACCTTTATTCACTACTTTGACAAAAATTACATAGACATTGGCATTAGGACTAGACTAATTGGCTACTTTAAAAGTTAGGATATTTAAACACCCCTTTCGTTATTTAGTTGGTTTTTGCTAAATAAAAACATTGCAGGATACATATTTTTTAGCAACGATTTACATGATAGGATGGGCAGATTGTATTCAAAACGTTTAAACGTTAATCTTACTCATGAATTTGCCCTACTTTGACTAGTCAAACAATGTTTATACAATTATGTCTATCATAAGAATTAAAATTAAGGTTTGGATATATTAATTCCTCAAAGAAGTTATAAAATATTAAACTTACGATTAAAATGTACAGAGACAGTTCACTACACTTTTTAACAACAAATGAAGCCTAAATAAATACGGAGTATGTAAGAGTGTGATAGTTAACGTTCCCATTACACGAAACGATTTGACAAGACTATCGAATACTCTGGTGAGTAGATTTCTAAAATTCTAGAAGCCGAATAGATAGATAAGTACAAACCCAAATTAGTGGTCCAACCATGAAGTTTGAAATCTTAAAAGTGTTTCAAAACTTATCTAAATCTTATTTTTTTAATGCTGCAGATATGAATTCTATCATAAGTTAGGCATCTACTTCCTTTCATATAGTTAGTGGCGCAAATGTCACTGCAACAAACCATGCATGTACTTGGACCATAATTTGTTGATGAAGATGAAGGAATGCAGTGACAAGGGTTTTGCTTGAAAGTCAATTGTAAGACATGACCCGTTATTTTTTGTAGAAATCTTGTCTTGTCCTTTAAAATAATAAGCAAGGTCATGATCAACTTAGTTTTGTCTTTCTCAGTGGAGTATCGTCAAAGGGTTTGCATATGTTGGCATTTAAAGATTACAGCATTGGCCAATTTTTCAAGTCAGTGAGTAGCCATGCTCACAAAAGATTTATGTGGGGGCATCCAATGAATCTGATGATACTGACATCTCAAGATATGGGTAGTTCTAGTTCACTTGATATAGAATTTGGCTTCTCTCATTATTTGGCTTATCTTATTCGTGTTTTTTTTTTTTTTTTTTTTTGTGTGGTAAAAATTGGATTTTTAATTATAACTTTTGATGCATTCATTCATGAAAGTGACTATCGTCATAAGAACGAGATCTTTGGATGTAAAGTGAACGATGTGCTTTGCCATATTAGATCCAATGATACACTTTAAGTGCCTTAACACCCCCCTCACTTACAAGAATAAGTTTTTTAAAAAAATCAATTGCACTTGGCGCCTCAAGTTTTTCTACGGTAACTCACGGTGCCCTAGACTTCATTTTAGCTATCCAGCACCACAGACTTTTATAAGTGTGGCGCAGAATACCCTTCGACCAAATTCCGACCAAATCTTGAAGAAAACAAAAGGTTGAATACACTAAACTTAGAGGGTATTTTTAGAATATCAACTTTTAGGCGGTCAATTGCAGTAAGTGTCCCAAGTTTACTCACGGTAGCACTTAGCGTCTAAAAGTTCATTTTAACTATCTCGCACCACAAACTTGCATTAATGTGGCACCGAGCATCCATATTCTATTATCCAGCCAAGAGTCACGCCAGAGAGGTCAGTTAACCCAAATAAAGGGGCTTTTTTTCATGAACTTAACTATCGATAGAGAATAGAGGTGGAGGTGTAGGCGGGAAATGGGTATGGAGGGTGGGGGTACTGGTCAGAAGTGGAGGTTGTCGGTATCAATTCGGCTGTGGTGGCAGTGGTTGAAACTGATATTTCTCGGTTGAAAACCGATACTGCCGCCTCCTTTCTCGACTGCTGCCACCATGCCTTTTGAAAGACCGCCACTGCCACCTCCCATTTTCCGCAGTCACGTTTCATTTCAAAAATAACAAAAAAAATAGTCTTTTTCAGTTATTTTCTTTGTCTAAGTTTAGATTAGAATTGTAGATTGCTTCCCTTAGGATCTGTGTCAAACTATAGTGATTTAAATTCCGATTAGATACGTAGGCCACTTGACCCATGTTGTCAAGTTCAAGCCAAACAATAAAAGTTAACTTAGGGTGAGTCTTGTTGTATTTTTCATGCTACTTATTTTTCTAGGAGAAAAATCATTAAAAACGAAGTAGAAATCAAAAGGGCGTGGAGGGTGCCTAACACCTTCTCGTTGCGTAACTTAGTCTCCAGACCCCTCCTCCGGTTTCAATAGACTAGTCGTCCTTTTGAGTCATTTTCATCCAGTTTTTTTTTTCTTATTTTTCCTTATTAAATAAGATGGCAATTTCATAATTTTTTTCCGTGGATTTTTTTGAGGCGGTGCGCTACACCTGCCTTAAACACACAAAAAAAAGAGAACAATATAGAGAGAAATAGCCACTTAAAATGCCTGGTTCAATTCCCTCTTTCTCGATGATATAACCGAAACATTTATACTATCCTTATTTTGAAGATATGAGAGAAATCTCATCCCAACCAACACATTCCCCCCCCCCCCCCCCCCACCCCCTCTCCGTGTCTCAGCTTAGACCTGGTCTTCACCCTTGCTGCCCATCCTCGTAGTGGCGTGTATCTTTAAGGTGTCATGGCAGCAGCCATTCACAGGCATACACGTGATGCTCTCGCCATGTCATCAAAAAGAACCCTAAAGAATTGGTTTGAAGGTACCATCCTTGATAAGCGAAGTACAGATTGTACTATGCAACTATTATTAACACATACATTGATACGCCATCTCACACCTGCCTTCAGAATACCACACCAATCCTTCCATTAAGATTCACCATGTTTAAAAGAAATCAGAGCCTAACTTTGCGGTCGACAAGTGACTCTTTTTAAAGTACTTACCTTTAAGAACTTTCTTTTGAGTGTTTGTTGTCATGTCATTAGCCTCCAACATTTTCTTGCAAAAAGTAAAGTAATTCTAGATTTGTATACCCTAAACAACATGTAGATTTGTTATCTGATTAGACATTGATGCCAAGGAAAGTAGGTTCGTACCTATGTGGAGGTGCCACAAAGGATGCAGTCTTAGTCAGCTGTCAGAGATACAAAGTGAGAGCCAGTGAGGGTGGAGTAAGGACAGAGAGCAAGGCTCCCCAGACAGGCCATGAGGAATGGCAGTGCTGTGGAGACAAAGCTGAGACGAACAGGGCCAGCAGTCGACAGTCCAAGCTAAGGTCCACTTTGGGGTCCAATGTCACAGTCGATGTTATGTCTAATGTCACAGTCCAATGGTGTTTTTCTTTCTTGAATTCAAGAGCTCTGGATTCTAGAGTGAGAAAATGATTTTGTCAAATGAGAGAATTGTTTCTCAAAATGAATTCCTATATTTTTAGGCAAAAGTATACATGTGTCATCCAAAGTCCACTATTTATAGGCAAAAGTATGCATGTGTCATCAATTGCCACATGTCATCCCCTAAGAGTGACATGTCACCAGGGGTCCAAAAATATCGATCCTTTGTTGCAATGTTAGTTCCCATATTCGGGCTGGCTGCCCCATGTAGCGTTGCTCTACTTATCTGAGAAGATTGACCATACAGCATTGATATGATCGGAGTAAGCTCATTGCCCTAACCACCAGTCCAAGCCCTTATTGAATCCTACAAGGGTGCGTCAAGAGATGCGGAGAGAACCTGACAGTGGTGAGAAAGAGTCCATGTGCCCAACTACCAGCCAGACTAGGCGTGATGCCCACGGAAGACTTGCTCCCGTCTCGGAGTGACCTGGGGGTCATCATCCTAGGGGCGCCGCTGATCACCGGTAACTTGAGTGGACATGGTCACAACTCAGACGTGCCTAGTGTCATGCAAGTCACCCCAGATGGCGATAGCTTCTGTGGTAGCGAGCCTATCCCCCTGCAAAGGGTTTTCATACTAAAGCACTATGAGCGGAACCCCTCAGAATGGAGGTGGCAATAACTTATGTGGTATCGAGCCAATCCCGCTGCGAAGGGTCCTCGTGCCAAAGCACTACAAGCAGAGCCTCCTAGAACGAAAGCGGCGATAGCTTCTATGGTAGCGAGCCTATCCCGCTGCGAAAGGTCCTCATACCAGAGCACGATGAGTGGAGCCCCCCAAAATAGAAGCGGTGACATCTTCTGTGGTAGTGAACCTATCCCGCTACGAAGGGTCCTCATACTGGAGCACTACGAGCGAGCTCCCTAGAATGGAAGTGGCGATAGCTTCTATTATAGCGAGCATATCCTGCTGTGAAGGGTCCTCGTGCTGGAGCACTACGAGAGCCTTTTGAATGGAGGCGGCGATAGTTTCTGTGGTAGCGAGTATATCCCGCTACGAAGAGTCCTCGTGCCGGAACACTACGAGCAAAGCCCCTTTGAATAGAGGCAGCAATAGCTTCTGTGGTAATGAGCATATCCCGCTGTGAAGGGTGTTCAAGCTAGAGCACTATGAGCGGAGCCCCTCAGAATGCTGCACACTCCGAAAAGTGGATTGAATCATGTTCCACGTCCATGGCGGGGGCGCATGGTGTGGTGAATGAGTGCGATGCTCGGGGGCATATAACATGAATGTGGCGTATGGGTGCGGTGTCAACTGCACGAGACATGATTGTGGTGCATGGGCATATCGAACTCTGTCGTGAGATAATACATGGTGTTGTGGCGGTGACGACTATCGCGGAGATAGGTGTGTGGCAGCAGGCCACAGACGCCATGGAGTAAACACGTAGGCAGCTGCGGACAACGGCAGGCATTGCAGAGATGATACGCAATCGCGGGCGACAGGCACCGCGGAATCGGATCTCCGGTGATGGAAGGCTTCATGGAGACGGTGCACAACTGTGGGTGATGGGAGCCGTGGAGTCGGTATATGAACGACTTAGGGCATCGCGAAGACTGCACGTGACCGTGGGCAACAGAAGGCACTGCAAAAACAAGACACGGCAGAGGGCGACAGGGAGCGCCACAGAGTCAGGGTGTGGGCGACGGAGGGCGTCGCAAAAAGGCGCGCGACCATGGTGACGAGTGCCGCAGAGTCGACACGCCGGCTACGGCGAGCATCGTGGGGATGGCACACGACCACGGGCGACGTCAGGCCTCGCGGAGATGGCACGCGACCGCGGGCAACAGGCGTCGCGGAGTCGAGGCACGACCACGGGTGTCTCAAAAATGACGCGCAAGCGAAGGCAACCGTCTCGGGGATGGTGTGTGACCACGGGCGACAGGTGAGCATTGCGGACGGCAGATGTTTGAACGAGAGCAAAAGAAAGGTGCCCCCCTCCCCAAGGAGAAGGTGACCGAACTTCCCAAGGGAAGGTGGCCAACTAGTGGAAGGTGACCGACCTTCGAAACAAACGTAATTATATATTTATAAACCTTAAACAACATGTAGATTTGTTATCCGATTAAACTATCCTTGACTTCTGATGAATACTTTACCTAGTTGGAAGCTAATTTATCGGACGTTATTCATAACATAATAAAGTTCTTCACACAACCTTTTTGAAGATCAAACATGACATTACAAACATAGGCAAGGCTGAAGCTAAAGATCGATGAAGAACCTTTTTACCTACCACATAAAAAAATTGTTCTTGCCCGCCATTGATTTTGTGTCCCGTTCATGGTTATTAAAGGCACGGTGTACCTAAGGTGTAAAGGGTTCCTAGAGCCTAGGCGAAAGGCACAGGCGCGCGCCTTTTTAAAGTGAGGCATAAAATAAAAATAAATTAATATTAGCGCATTAACCAATAAAATCACATAAAAATTCAAAACATGGAAATTTAACAAATTTTGAATACTAGAAAAAGTTTCAAATTCAATTAGAAATCCTAAATGAATATGACAACGTCATCCTCATTATTAGTGAGGCTAAGGCAACAACTGTTTTCCTCAAAAGAGAATCATAGGCTCCAAGTCTTGTAGAGATTCTTTCTCAATTTTATCTTATTTGTCTACAAGATGAAGTGAAGGAGTAGAGTTACTTAAAAAGGAATAATAATTGGAGACAGGATGCTAGTACAATGAACAACACTACGAGAATCGATTGATTAGGGATTTGGAATTTTTGATTTTTTTCTGATTTAAATATTGATTTATTATGTTGTAAAATAAAGAACAAAAAATAATGAACGGTTGAAATGATGTCACAATGCAAAAATTAAAAATTAGGATTTTTGGACTTTTGGCGCCTCCACCACCGCCTTGTCCCTTGCTCTTAGGCGCCTAAGCAGGCTCCTTTTTTAAAGGGCTGCGTCTAGCCCTAGTTGAGTGCAGGGAGTGCGCCTAGGCGCGCCTTCGATAACACTAGTCCCTCTGAATCTACAATGTAAGCGAATAGTTCTTTCTTGTAGTAACCAATATCTATAGGCAAACCAAGATATTTTCAATCTCGATGTCAAGTGGAGTGACCAAGATATGCACATAGAAAGGGGAGTATTCAAAATTAAATGAGTAATACTGAAATGTTTTACAAAAGATCTTTCCACGCTCCTTTCGCTGCCGTCTTGATTACGGCTAACATCATATATCAAGGTGATCATGTTTCAAGAAAGCTCTGATTCAATGAGATATGCGAATAAGAATGTTGTTCTCGGATTTCATTCTTGTGTGAGATTTTGGCAAGGCAGTGGTATAATAGTGGTTGGACTAGTCAATTTTAAAAAGAAAATTGGAGTTGTATCTCCCATAATGGCTATATATTAGCTAAGGCTGATCGGACCAGTATACGACTAGCCGTTGGGCCCAACTTTCTTGAGACGCGACCATCGCTTGCAACTGTGTTCGGTTGGCATCGATCTCAAAAGCATGAATTGAGTATTGAAGCCACAAGTCCCAAATCAATAAGGCATTGATTGCTCTTCACATATAGGAACCTCGACACCATGTATCAAGGCAGAATACTAATCGTATCAACCGATCTTGAAGGTTTATTAAAAGTCAATATACTTTGCAATGCAGTTTTAACTTTTTGGTGCAAGTTTGAAATAAGTTTCAAAAACCTGCTAGGTATTAACCTCAGCCTAGTTGAGCAAATGCAGGAGTACTTGCTTACTAAAATTTAGAACAATGAAGTCCTAGAATTAGTCGTAAAAACTATATACTGTATGGTTGGAATCGGCTACTGCTAGGTGGTTATGTCGTCTCCTCTTTACAATTTTATATCACTTGCTTTCCAACAATTGGTGTGTCTCTACTGGCGTTTTTAGCCTGAGCTTGGTGACGAATTTAAGTGGTTATGTGACACCTTGAGATTATGTGGTTGCTGAAGAAGAAGAAGAAGAAGAAAAAAGAAAGGGAAAAAACGGAATAAATGCAAAAATAGTGTGCATGTTGCACTTTTTTGAATAAAAATGTAGATATCTTTTATATTCCAACACAGCCTTGCCCAAATCTCATACAAGAATGAAAATTTGGGTTCCATTAGAATTATTATACCACTTTAAGGGTTTAATCGCTCTTTAAACCATAGGAATTATTGTTAATTTAGACAAAAATATTTGATTCGAATGTTTTAAATTTTGATGTAAGCAATCACACATATATGAGTTTTTTTGGTTTAATCAAGAGACTTGCATTTATTAGTAAGAGTTTATGCAGAATAAAGTTAACCAATATTGCAATTCCAAATAAAGACAACAACATCAAAACCTAACCTAACTTCACCACCTCCTATGACAGGCCTCCTCTATGGGATATTGTCATTTGTTGTATGGGGCTGCAGTAGCAAGAGAAATGACCATTTTAAACAAGTTCTTGTGTTGCTTTAACAAACTAACTACCAACATATATATCAAAAAATATTGGGCCAATATAGAGATGTTTACTTCTACCATGGCCAGCACTCAGTTGTGAATACAAATAATTCAATTCAAGTCAATACAGATCATAATATGAAGGAAATTATGAGAGCCAACACACATGTATGCCATGAAAATAGTGATGCCCTGGATTGAACGGTTATCGGCTTCCTATTGTTTCATCGACAAGGAATTAATGCAATGATTGTTTTGATGTCAAGCTATTTATTTAATATCCACCTTCTTACCTCCTACATCATACCGACATGCTACGTAGTACGTAGAGATATAAGTAATTAGAGGATTAATACAGACACAGCAACAGCTTTACATTCTTATTACTTTTTATATATATGTTTTTTACCCTCTTAACTTCTTTCATGTTTCTTTTTACTATCTATTATATATTTATATATATATATATATATATATATATATGGGTCGTGATCCATTGATAGCGCTAGCATGTTGCTAGCGGTGTTTGACCGTCCGCTACATAATGTAGCTGACGATAATTTACCGTCTACTACATTATGTAGCGGACGGGTGAAAAAATACTGGGCGTGGCGCGCGATCTGGCCATCCATTCTCGGCTGTGGACGGTCAGATCGCGCTAGCAACTTAGGTTAAGTTGCTAGCGCTATCAACGGATCAGCTCCCTATATATATATATATATATATATATATATATATATATATATATATATATATATATATATATATATACTACTTATAATGAGAAGTCATTTTTTGGTGTCATACCCTTTTGGTATTACATTGAAATTCATCTGGATGAAGACACGTGTCCATTTTTAGGACAAATGTGTAAAATACTATTACAAGTCAGTTACGAGAGAGTCTTCCCACTTCCTACACTTCGCGTAACTGCCCTTTTCCCTCACAAGTCTATCTTCCTCATCACAGAGTCTCCATTGTAGATTGAAATCATCATTTATTGTGTAATTCTTCGAATGCTCCAGGTAATGCTCTTTTGTCTTTGGCTTTGCATTTTTTTCTGTACTTTTTGCATTTTTTTTTCAACTAACGATAGTGTTGATTTCTTTTTTGATGTTCATGCATCTCTAAACTCCACATTTTTAACTTTTTCATTTTCTTTTCCGCATTTTCTCTTCCCTTTCCGCTTCTATGCATTTCCTTCTCCCTCAATGACTACAATTGTAGAATGGTTGTGCAATTGGCGGATGTTGGGCAATTGGCGGTGGATGGACGTCTAGACTTGGGGGTCGTGGTCGGCAGTGCTGGGCTGTCGAAGAGAGGCACGGCAGGGCAGATGGACGTTTGGTGTCGATTCACGAGCGACGGCTGTCGTGAGTGGGACGATCAATGGGGGTCAGAGATGGGTGGTCGATTGGAGGCCGTTGGTGCCCTTGGCGTGCGACAAGTACCGGTGATTGTGCAGTTAGCGAATTGCCACTACATCCACGTTCAAGCAATGATATTGGTACACAACTTACTTCATCTGTTCTTCCCCGGTTAATTGTGCTTGATTTCTACGATATCTTCACTAGCAGTGTGATGCTGATGAGTGAGACTTAAGATTTTGGACAATATGTGAAGGCTTTATGATTTGGCTGCCGGTTGGTGATTAAACAGAATGTATGCTTTGATCTTTATGCAAAAAGCAATTGCCAGGTTAAGACGCATCAATTTGGAAAGTTTACGATAGAGAGTATCCGATGCCGAAGGCCAAACCGGAATGTACTTTATTGCATGATATCTCCCGATAGGGTATTGATTGAAATCCTGTTGACAACCCAGCTAATCACAGTTAAATTAAATCATGTCTTTCTTTATGAAATGGTTTTCACTATTTTCCAAGGCATGAAATGAATGTGACAGTTCCTTCCTTTTTCTTTAGGTCCTAGGGAGGTTTGCATCACAAACATGTTGTTCATGGCAAAGATTAGCCTGCATATGCACCTAATCGCGATGATGGAGATATGTGCATTGTGCTTAATTCTAAGGATGTATGTCTCACAGGGAAGAAACTTACTAACTGATTTTATGTTGGCATTCTGGGCAAGTATTTTCATCTTCAGGTTGCACTTTTGTTGATTGAATTGCTTGATGCTATGTTGGAAAACCACATGAATTCAATTATTTTGTTGTTTTACTTTCCTTTAGCCTGATCTTTTATGCTATAGTATACGAAATAAGAATAGACTATAGTTTCAATCACACAGTTGTCATGTGAGCTGATGTTAGTCACTTACCTATAGGAGTCTTTATCTTACTTCTTGAGAAGTCTCTTGCCCATGTTGGACTATATGTCTTCTGTAGGTATATCGGCCACCTAAAGGACATGAGTCTTAAGGACCAGATGGCTAAGGATCCCACAAAAGACATTCCCAAAGCTGTCCTTCGGACGCTTCGAAGAAATAAACTGCGTGATGTTGGTGCCATGATAAATTGTTATGCATCTGTTAAATCTTTTCAGATTTTCCTTGGTTCATGAATTGACATGTAAATGTTACTAAGGATTAGTTGATAACATGTTTATATGTGCAAGAATGTTTGCGGTTACTTATATGAAAGTGTTTAGGTCTGATATGATATTATATCTATCTTTTGGACTCATTTGACGGCATACATGATGAATAAATATCGCGTAAAAAGTGATCAGGAGTTGTGGAATGACAGAATCGCACACGCATCGTGTGTGCACGACAACTTGTATATATAAAATGAAGATGATCAAATTGTTTTTATGTTTTGAGGACAACGCTTGTCTTTTCAAATAAGGCAAGTGGTGGCCTGGATAGCGAATCTGTGTCAGGTCAACCGTGTCGTCGCTGTGGGGCCCAGTCCAAGACTTTTTGCTATTTCCACACCAACACACTTGGCCACAAAAGCCTGCAGGGGCAGTCAACACTATGGGGACGCGTGTCCCACTAGGCCAAAGGCATCGCCTACGTGTTCCCATCCTCGCCGTCTATCTCTGCAACGGCTACTTGGGGATAACCGCATCCAAGTGTGCAAAAAAGTGAGCCCCACTTTTTAAAACAGAACCTGGGACCCACCAGTAAATGAACACGGAAATCGTCTGGTAAATAAAAATGTTTTTAGTGAACAAAATATATGACTATTTTGCGACAATCAAAGAATAATTTTTTTTTTACATATGTTCAAAAATTACTTTATTACTGGACTTGCATCACGTTAAGCATGTGTAAATGATCTGTACAAGTAGCTCGTCAAGAAACACACTCTCGAGCCTTAATCTGAATTTTGTACTACCGAAAAGACTAAAGTTGAAAAAGATATGACCTCAAAAACATTCTTTATTCGAAAAGTGTTGGTTTGGTGAAAGCGAACACACTGCCTCTAGCGAGGATTAGGCTTTGGTCTAATTGTAATTGTTTGAAAAAGATCCGTAAAATTCCAACCGAAAGTTACAAGTAGTTAGGAAAATGTACTATCAAATGGTTAAAGAACCACTCTCATATAATATCATTGTAGGAATTTTACAAAATATCAATTTTTGCAAATTCATGGATAGTTCTCTTGACTTATATAACACATCGATACTCATTTCACTAATAACGTTTGTTAATTTTAATTTTGAAGTTTACTCATCTGTACTGTTATTAAGGAAAAATATCTTTATTGTAAAGCCTTTTTTGAACATTCAACCGTATCCCGCCATAATATACCAGCATTAAATTTTGAAAAGAAAAAAGGTAATCAAAGCTATTGGTAGAAATTTTTCAACATTTAATAAATAACGGTTCCACTCACTACTTCTTCTTCATTGCCGTCATTCTAATCGCTCAAACAAAAATATTCAACCATCTACATTTTCACTCCATTCATATTCCTCCTTCTCTCTCGGTCTCTATTTTCATGGTAATTCTATTTTTTTGTTATTTGTAACAATTAGATTAACGTGTATATTCATAAATTAATCACGGATCGTGTGTGCCGATACTAATTTGAATCATAAAATTGAAGTGTATGACATATATGTAACCCCCTAAAAATTACTTTCATAATTTTTTTTTTCTGGCTAATAATTACCTTGTCAACATTAAAGAAAGTTTTGGGATATGATTGCATTTGGTTATACTAGTGGAGAAACTTTGGAATAACGAGGTCTTTGGTGGGAGCCACGGCCGGATCTTGAACAGAGGCGTCAGTTTCAGCTCTAGTGTGCTCCTTTGCGCTGCTTTCTTCAACTGAGGACATGTTGTTTATTGTCTCCCTTTTAGTTCTTCTAATCAAAAGATGGACTTTGTTTTGCTTTGATTATCCTACTAATCTGAAACAGAGCAAGTCTTCAACTTCACACCTCCAAAATTGTGGCTTTAGGGCTTCAATGTTCATATAGCTGTACTGTACTTCTTGTTCCACCCTTTACAACTTCCCTGATCACCAGTTTTTCATTATGACTTGCTTCAGAATTCCTGAGATGAATCAAAAAGTTTTGAGAGTATGAGCAACACCCATGTGGGTACTTCTTGCTGTTTCTTGAAAAGGGGCCTCGGAGTTTCTTGTTTTACGAGGAAGAAAACAGGCTTTTTGGTTTAATTCTTATTTTTGATATCCTCTGCAGCTAGGTTTTTGGGTAGTTATGTTCTTTCTTGGGTTTGGGTTTTACATGGGAAAATGTTCAAGAATCTAAACAGAGCAACTCTGTAGAGAGAGAGTTGAACTTTTTTGGCATAGTTTATCTTGGGGTCTTGTTTTGCAATGAGCATCTGGAGTTTTCCCCTAGCAAGTAAGTGTTTTTGAAATTATCTGATTTAGGTTGACATGGAGGAGGTTGAAGTAGCTAACAAAGCAGCTGTGGAAAGCTGCCATAGAATTCTTAGTCTA
Organism: Escallonia herrerae; assembly: GCA_033070095.1. Lineage (NCBI taxonomy): Eukaryota > Viridiplantae > Streptophyta > Magnoliopsida > Escalloniales > Escalloniaceae > Escallonia > Escallonia herrerae. The sequence continues at coordinate 295,405 of JAVXUP010000124.1, forward strand.
GTACATGAACGTCAGGATCAAGTTCATCATAAGAAGCTACGAGTGGAAACAAGGGAGGCTGTATCCAAGTTTAAGAGAGTTGTGTCTCTTCTATGTGGTAGTGTTGGTCATGCCAGGGTCAGAAAATTGAACAAGTTTAGCTCATCTTTGCCCCAAAATATCTTCCTAGAAAACCCAAATTGTGCAACAAATGTTTCACCGAAGCCCCTCCAATTACTCCAAACTCATTTCCCTGAAAAGCCAATTGCAGAATTGGATTCAAAACCTAGAAATCCCTTACATCTTACCCAGAAAAGGTTTATCGAAAACCTAGCACTGGAAGTTGGTTCATCAGTTAAGCCGCCATTACAAATTGTTCAACAGAAACCATCGCAGAATCCCCACCAGCTCATTCAGCAGCAGTTTCAACATCATCATCGGATGCGAAGACTGCAGTTCCAGCAGCAGCATATGAAATATCAGGCTGATTTGATGCATTCTAGGAGTAACAACAGTGGGATAAACCTGAAGTTTGATGGGTCTAGCTGCACACCAACTGTGTCATCTACTAGATCATTTATGTCATCATTGAGCATTGATGGTAGTGTGGCTAATCCGGATGGAAATTCTTTCCATTTGATTGGTGTGCCCCAATCGTCTGATCAGAGTTCGCAGCAACCTAAGAAGAGGTGTACTGGTGGTAGGTGGGATGATGGCAGTCTTAAATGTGGAACTAGTGGTACATGCCATTGCTCAAAGAGGAGGTCAGTTTTCATCCAAACAATGTGTAGTCAATTTTGGTGTATGGGTTCCTTTTCCTTACCCTTGAATGATTGCCACTATGTGGTGTTTGTGGGTGTTTATGTGGTGTGTGCATAATTCCTTTCTCATCCAATTGGAGGCAATCTCTGTGTGTATTCCCCTTCTTCACTTTTTTCTTATTTTTTTCCTTGTATTCAATGACCAATATGTTGTATGCAATTGCTTTTTTGTAATTATGGATAGCTAATATGTTGTATCCATTGCTTTTTGGTATTCAGTGACTATTCTGTTGTATTCAATTGCTACTCAAGAGGGTGCCATGTTATTCTTGTATGGGTTTTCTTGGTTTTGAATGCTTGTCTTCTGTAGGAAATTGAGGGTGAAGAGATCAATTAAGGTACCTGCCATCAGTAACAAGGTTGCGGATATTCCTCCTGATGAGTACTCGTGGAGGAAGTATGGGCAAAAGCCCATTAAGGGATCACCTCATCCTAGGTATTCATATTAGTTCAAGCTTGTTACCCTCAACACGCTTCAATACGTGCGATGTGAAACTTCATCTGCGGTCCCATTCATCATATCTTTCATCTCTGTTGCTTCCTTCAGTTTTAGGCTTTTAGCCTCTAGGTTTTTTTTCTTCATGAAGACCACTCTATATTGGTGCCTTTGATAATGTAACCAGTCTACAAAAGGAAGGTCTAATGGGATTTTGTACTTCTCATTTTTCCAAGAGGTATGTAGGTGCAATTTATCCAACTTGAATTAATCATATAGTTTACGAAATAACAGGAGGGTTGAATCATGTCACCTGTTGTGCTAGCTCCAAAAGTTTTGAAGTCTTAAGATTGGTTGACTGTATTCAATATTTTGAAAATTATGTTACTCTTTGTTTTGGGGAGTTCTGAAACTATTCTGATGAAGTTTGAGTCCTCCCCAAGGTCTCGTAAGGGTTCAATTTTATTTGCATTAAAAAGAAAGGTTTTGTAACACCTTGCCCGTGGAAGTGGGTCAACAAGTGAGTTTGCAAATATTTTACGCAGTTCCTTTACCCTTAATGCAGCGGCAATATAAACACTAAGCATTCCTTTTAGTCTTATTAACTATGTTCAAATTTCTTCCTAGTTAAGTACTGCAGCAGTACTCTTCCAATTTTGGAGGACTGACAGCAGTCTACCATTCAAGCTTGTTATTGCCATTACATTTTGCTATTCATATTGTCTTTAACTTCGGATATTACGATCGCATCTGACCTGCGGTGTTCTTCTGCAGGGGATATTACAAATGCAGCAGCATGAGAGGTTGCCCAGCAAGGAAGCATGTCGAGAGATGCTTGGATGAGCCTTTGATGCTAATTGTCACGTACGAAGGTGAGCATAACCATACCAGGTTAATGTCGTCACAATCTGCCCACACAGTACTTTTTAAGGATATGACTTCGAGAGCTCAACTTCCCATTCTCATAGCTGAAAGTGGTTGATGAGTAGCCGTGAATTGCTAATGTAAATAGTAGTATGTGGTTCAATGCTGGGGACTGCATCTGTTAAATCATGTTTCTGGGTCTTTTAGCTTTTCTGGTTGGTGGGCATGCGCAGATGAGTGGGATACTAAAAGGTCATATACAAGGGGTTGGGGAATTCTGAACTTGCTCTTTGCCAAACGCTTTACTGATACTGCATTTCAATCTCCCTGTTTGATTATCCTTGAGGAGTTCATATGAACCAAAATCTTTGTCATTCATCCTCGAATGAAACTGTCCAATCAATTTTATCAGTTCCATTAAGCTTGTACCGCGAATATGATTTCTGGCCTTGCTTATGGGAATCTGCTGATATCCTCCCAGTAGCACAAGTTTAAGTTCCACCATTGTGTCTCCCTCATCATGTGAGGGAAGAATATCCGTGGTGATAGAGGTAGATGTGACGGAAAATTCCCTATTGAAAACAAGAGTTTAAAGGGAGGACATCATCACGGACGCTGGGATGACTCTCAATATCCTAACCGATCATGGTTCTTTTGCTACGATCATGTTGATGATTCAAGATGCTTCACTCGTTCGTACCCGATAAGGTACATAAATGGGGATAATTTGTCATCTAACAAATTGACATTTCCCAACAAAACCAACATTCTGGGTAAAACCTGAAGACAAAGACAACTACAACAAATCATCTACACAGTTTGAAATAATAATAAGATGATATATGAACAATATCATGATAAATGATAGGACACTAAAGTAACAACATGGTGTTTAGTGATACTTAAGATGATGATCTCGATAATTAGGCTTGACTACCCTCGAATCTACAACACATATTCAAATAAATCCCTTGCAAGAGCCCTCTTGTCGGAGATCCTTTACAAGAGTTGTATAATTAATTAGTATGATCTACCTTTGGGTCAAGAGATAGCTAGCTATAAAATTCCGTTGGTGCTATCCACACACAAATGACCAAGTTTGGGCAACCTTAAAACTACAAAGCTTGACAACCCTAAACTTTATCACATTTTGAATGAAATGAAATTTTGGATAAGCACAAACACAATCAAAATATCCTTGGTGAATTAATAGCTGACAACAAATTATTGCAAGTTATAGGATCAATCGCCTACTATGTACTGCATAAAAGTAATTGACACTAATAAGGGCATAATTCTATTTCTTTCTACCTCTAATAGAGCAGCAACTACGTGTACTTGAGCACACGAGGGAATTGATGGATGCAGTCGCCAGCCTTTTATCTGCCAACTGTACCTCCCTTAGAAGCACCCTGGGGGCTCGAACCCTCAACCCAACTCTAATACCCTTGGTAAAAGCAAGTCTAGGATGGATCATAAAGCCATAGATAATTTGTTGTAATCCAAAGCAGAGTTATCATTTTTTCCATTATTTACATAGACAGTACTATCTCAGGCATGCATACATATATATATATATATATATATATATATATATATATATATATATATATATATATAAACAAGCATGAATAGACAATAGACATATAGCTCCGACTTCGAACATGCACATGTAATACGTAGCTCCCCGGTCTCAAATAGTCAAACAACAAAAGTGGAATTGAGTACGTATTGAAAACGTAAAGCGGAATTGAGTACGTATTGAAAACGTAAAGCGCTGACAGGATTAAGGATAAATGAGGCCACATGTCAAATGAAGGAAGATAATCAAAATTCAGACCGAAGTCATAATAATACATGAGAATAGACGAGAATAACCAAATGTGGAAAACATTCAAAAGAAAGGACCACCAGAGGTCTTAAGTTTTTTAATGGTAATGATAATAAAAGTTTAACTGTTGAGATTCATCTTCACCAGCCACATCAATTGATTTGGTAAACAATTGCGTAATCTGAATTTTTTGAGTGCTTCTTCCACAAATCATGAGAAACCCTGGTGAATCACCCAAGAAACCATAGCCACCGGGTGGGTTTCAAGCCAAAATTCAAATAAAAACCTTTTAATAAGTGACAAATCAATAATAAGAGTGTGTTTGGATGAAGAATTTTCAATTACCTTACATTTCAAAATCCATTCATTTTAAAAGTCACTGATTTACAAATTTATGGAATTGCAAATTTAGTATTTGGCCGGTTTTGTGGAAGCGAGTATTTTATCTGTGGATTTCTATTTGAAAATTTAAACCCAGATAATTTGATGGTATATGGATACAAACTAATGAAAGCCAAATTATGGAGATAAAAAGGAGTCACTTTCTTTCTATATTTCTGGAAATGATTTGTCAAATAACTAGTCTGAACTAATTATTTCAACAGAGGATTTTGGCAAACCAAATTTCCTTTTCAAATCCCTCCTAAAATTTGATAAATCCATCTTATCATGATCCGAACAAAGAATTTTTTGTAATGTATTTTCAAATCCTCTACAAAATTAAAAATTCCCACTTCAATTTCCTCATCTAAATACACTATAATGGTAAAATGTAACCAAAATTGTGAAGCTAAAAAAGAGTCACTTTCTTTCTATATTTTTGGCACACCTCGGCTAGTTATTTCAACAGAGGATTTTGGCACACCAAATTTCTTTTTCGAATCTCTCCTAAATTTTGATAAATCCATCTTATCATAATCCAAACAAAGAATTTTGTGTGATGCATTTTCAAATCCTCCACTTCAATTACACCAAAATATCGAACCATGAACGTAGAAAGCCGTGAGAGGAAAGCCTATTGGCTAGTGATTGCGAGGTTCGATCTACGGTCATTGGGGCCTTCTAATGCTCCAACATTTTACCAAATCTGAGCACATCTTCAAAGTCCCAAACCTCCGAGCTTCCTCTTCTTCAGGCCCAAGGGTCTAATAACCTCATCTCCCATTTATGTCCATGCAACAATTTGAAGGAAGCCCAATTCATGAGGACCAAATTTCTTTCTTTCACTTTGTTCTTTTCTTTTTTATCTTTTTTTCTTTTCTTGGTTGTCACAAGACTCTTTTGTTTGTTCGAGGCCTTGCAAAAATCTTCAATCGCATTCATGGAAAGAGTATAAAAATAAGTACTAGTTATCGTGCCTATAAATATTCAGTTACTTGTGAATTTTTGGGTCATGTTTTACGTCATGCATGTATAAAAATAAAATTAGTAATATGATAACTTTTATAATATCAAGTTTAACCTTTAGAATATATTTTTAATAATATTTTCTAATAAATTATAAACTGTGAAGACGAAACATGTTCTTGTAGGCAGTGATTTGCTAATTAAATTGTATTTTGTGTTTTTTTTTTAAATTCTTAAGATGCCAAGTGTCATAATTTAAATAAGTAGTTATGTAACATCAAAATCAAAAGAGATCTTGCACCAAAATGTGCTTTCTCCTTATACTTTGATGTCCTTTGGTAGTATTGAGTATGCATACCAACTTTGATGTCCTTTCGCAGTACCGAGGCTCTTTAGCTAAGCAAGAAAAAAAGTATCACACGAACCTTCTAATGCTTATATAACAATGTTTTCACATTTTTAACCACCACAGAATTTGGGAGGTCCTCTTCATTGTTCACAATAGATTGTAAAATAGGTCTCTAACTGCCTCCAGGAAGCTCATTCTCAAAAAAGTCATGTCATTCATAGCTATCTTACTCGGATCTCAAACCATTTAACAATGCTGGAAACATGAATTTGTTCTGACCAAAGTGACCAGTCCTTGAACAAAATTCTCCAAAAGTTAAGTCCTACTCGCTGCTCAAATGCGAGCCCCTCCGAAAAGCCGGCTATTCTCTTTCACGTTAGATGTTTCAAGCCAACAAAAGGGGGTCTGTTCGCGTTTGATCTCTAAGAAGGTAAATTGTCAAAAATAGAACCTTCATTTTGCAACTCTTCTCCGATTTGCCTTGTTTTGACAATAATTTGATAAAGGTTTTGTTTTTTAGATACTATATATAGGACAGCATTAGAGGCATCATATGGGCCGGGTCCTCATTTGGCAAGCCCCGAAAAAGCCTGCCCGGCCAGTTGGATGAACAATGCATGCTTGGGTCCGAAAGGCTTAGGGCAATAAACTTGGGTGGGGCTTTCTTTTTCCCCCAAAATAGCCCGGCCAATCCCGACGCGTTTTAAGACCAAATCTGGCCCGTTATCCAAGTCCGACTCGAGTCCAAGCCTGTTCAAAGCCCATGCCATCCCCGTTTCACTTAAATTAAAATTTTCAGATTCCCTCCGATGGCTAGTTTTTTTGAGAATTATACTTTTACCTCTCCAACAACTATATAACGACTAGTTTGAGGTTCATTCAACCTTATTCTACCAACTATTTTCTACGCTTTTATATATTTACCCTCCTAACAACTATAAAAGGCTAGTTTTTAGGAGTATTTTAGTCTTTCATGAGTTTTGAAAAATTTATAAATTGATTCATTCTTTTCATTTTTTTCACACTAATTCACAACTTCCTCTTATATATACTCAACAAGCTTTTTTCTGCATTTTTATTTGTTACTAAGCATTAACTCTCTCGATTTTTCGACTTACAAATTCCTTAATTATTAGTCTTTGTCTCTTGGCTAAACAGTATTATGTAGTACTTTTATTCTTTTACTATTTAATTAGTCTTATAAGTTTTGTTTTCTTATCACTCTCGAACATTTTTTTTAAAAGAATTGTCTACTATAAGACTATCAAAATCACATAGGCCAATAACGTCCAGCACCACGAGCAGCACAACAACCTCAAGAGCAATCAATAATGGGTATGGACACTCAAAATCTTTTGGCCTTTTGTTGAAGGATTCTTAATTTTCAATATATACCTTCGCAAGATCAATAACATTTTGGTCAAAACAAAGCTCGATTGGCGACAATAATAGTCCTAGGCCCAGTTTTCAGCCAAATGAGTGCTCAGGGAGACGAAGGACCGAACAATCCTGCCTCAAGTCTGTCAGAAGTCCAAAAAGGCAAAAAGAAAGCTCAAAGCTAGTGTTAGAAGCATTTTATAAAGGTTATACTTGATGGCGTACCCAAAACCTAATGTAAGTATTGTTTAAAATATTTTACTTGTGGTAGTGGTAATTCTCATATTAATAGGCATTGGAGGCCTTGTGCAACTTCACAAGGCCATTTGGATGAGAGTCAAACTCAATTATCTTTTGAAGATAAGTTATTTATTTACATTTAGGAAGGACAAAGAGACGGTCTTGGTGAATTTGTTGTACACAATGAAAAGTGTACTAGATGTATGGATACTTATGTGTAACCGTTGTATACAATGGTTCATAGAAATGCTATAAGGTCTGATGCACTTAAACAATATTATACATTTAAACAATACTTAATTGATTATTTTGAAAATTTTTATCGTAAAGTTAGGCTTCGTTTGACAAAATTTTTTTTTTGGTTTTCAGTTTTTAAAGAGCAGTTTTTTAAAGAGCAGCTTAATTTTTTTTTTTATAAAAACAAGTGGGTGTTTGATAACCCCTTTTTTTTTTGAGGTTTTTTTTTTTGGTGTTTGGTAACCCTTTTTATTTTGACTTTTTTTTTTTGGTGGTTTGCGGTGGCGGTGGTGGGGCGTAGCGGTGGTCGACGGTGGTGGTGGTGGTGGCCGACGGCCGGAGGTGGCTGCCGGCAGTCACCGGCGGTGGTGGCCGGCGGCCGGAGGTAGCTGCCGGCAGTCTCCGGCGGTGGTCGCCGGCGGCCGGAGGTGGCTGCCGGCAGTCACCGGCGGTGGTGGCCGGCGGCCGGAGGTAGCTGCCGGCAGTCTCCGGCGGTGGTCACCGGCGGCCGGAGGTGGCTGCCGGCAGTCACCGGCGGTGGTGGCCGGCGGCCGGAGGTGGCTGCCGGCCGTCTCCGACGGTGGTCGCCGGCGGCCGGAGGTGGCTGCCAGCAGTCTCCGGCGGCCGGAGGTGGCTGCCGGTAGTCTCCGGCGGTGGTCACCGGCGGCCGGAGGTGGCTACCGACAGTCTCCGGCGGTGCCTGCCGGCGGCGGAGGGGGCTGTCGGTGGTCGCCGGCGGCCGGAGGTGGTTGTCAGCAGTCTCCGGCGGTGGTCGCCGGCGGCCGGAGGTGGCTGCCGGCGGCCGGCAGTCTCCGGCGGTGGGAGGGTGGTGGTGGTGGTCGAAAAAAAAAACCAAAAGTGAAAAAAAAAACCAGTTTTTGGAGTTTTTTTTTTACTCTGCAGTTTTAAAATTGGTTTTTTAAATTGAAAAAAAATGGTTACCAAACGCTCCTTTTTTTTCAGTTTTTAAAACTGAAAAAAGAAAAAAAAAGAGTGTCAAACGGGGCCTTAGTCTTAAGTCTTTTGAAGAATTCCTTATATTATCCTTAATTATTCTTGTGTGACGGCACATCTGATTGATTCTGATTGAGTTATGCATAAGAGAATCATTGCTTTTGAAATCTTTCCAATTAAATCCACATGATGCAACACATGTTGCAGAAATTATAATCCGAGTATGTAACACCTTCAATATAACTCACAAGATAATGAGTGTTAGTCTTGATAATGGTTCCAATAATAATGCTACTGGTGAATTGTTAAAGCCGAACCTCAAACTTGGGATTAATTTTACTCACCACCTCATACATAGAGGCCAATTGTTTCCAGCACCCCGTAGTCCTAATTTTGGCATCCAGCACTAAAAATTCAAAAGTCTTAGTATCAAGAACCAAATGGCGGTCAAATGACCTTTGACCAGATGTCTGTTAATTTTTTGGGGGCAAAATGGTCTCTTCACCCATGAAATCCTAGTCAGCACTAACCTTTTAAGCCATTCACGTTATTTCCCTTCTCCCACTACCTCTCTCTCTCTCTCTCTCTCTCTCTCTCTCTCTCTCTCTCTCTCTCTCTCAGTGCCCCTCACCCCTATCAACACCAAGAACCCACCTTTGGCGCTGCCGCCGTCTCTGGCGTCTGACGTCTCCTCTCGCCATCTTCACCTAACCTAAAATGTCCCTCCCATCCTTTTTACCTATGCAACAATCAAAATCACTTCCAAATATGCATTTTGGACCCAAATTGGGTTTAGTGACGGTGTTGGATTGTTCACCTACGATGGTGGGTCAAGTGGTGGTTGTGGATCTGGCGGCGTGGCTCATGTTTGTTGTTTTTTTTTTTTTTTGTGGCTTCGTGGTGGTGAAACTCCATGGCGAACTTTCTATGAGAATACACGATTGTGGGGCCATGGCCATTTTCTCGTGATGACAGTGAAGGTTGGTGGGGCTCTTTGGTGGCTGACCTTGGTTGGCACGGCTAGCTTGTAGTCTTCAGTGATGAATCCGGTAATCAAAGAAAGATTTGATTGCTACTACAGGATTTGCAGCGGAGTGGTGGGATCTACAAATCTAGGTCGGCGCTTGGTGGGGTGATTTGTGGTGGATGGCAGTGGTGGGAAGAGGGGAGAATGGTGGTTGGTTGCAGTGGGGGCAATTTGTGGTGGGTTGCGGTGGCATGTGATGATGGGTTGTAGTGGTTGGCTAGGTGATAAACTAGGAAAATGGGTTAATTGGTGAAGGGGATATATATATATATATATATATATATATATATATATATATATATATATATAAAGAGAATTATCGCTTTTGAGGGAAATGACGTGGAGGATATTGGTGTGTATAGTTGGTGACTAAGATGGTAGGTGAATTTCACTGGCAAAGAGACCATTTTGTCCCTAAAAAAGTAACAAATTTGTGGCCAAAAACCATCTTGACTGTCATTTGGTGCTGAAAACCAAGATATTCAAATTTTTGGTGTTGGATGTCAAAATTAGAACCACGGGGTGCTGGGTGCAAGCGACCCCTAAGTACGAGATGGTGCGTAAAATTAATCCTCAAACTTATACTAGATGAAAAAAAATTCATGTTCAATGCGTTTGCCATATGATTAATTCAGTTGTTCAAGATGGTTTTGCTGCTCTAGGACCAATTATTTCCAAATTAAGGGGTATGGTTATTTATATTAACACATAGGTACCGAGAATATATAACCTATCTCGTAACAGACATTTTACAGATATATAGCACAAATGAAATTCAATATATCATATGCTTTTACATGTTATGGTGTACAAACAAGTTTATATTCACTGCCTACTAACCAAGTATGCACAAGGCTTGCCCACTAAGATGAATGGCAGTTAGCTGCATACCTTCGGAGATACGTCATACGTCTACCCTTTTATTGTCTAGTACATACTATCTCACATCCTCTTTTGTTGTACTAGAAATACTTAAAATGACACAAAGTTATAGATAGATGGAGATAAATAAGAATGTTTAGCGAGATAGTGGAAAAAAATAGACATTAAATATAGGGATGGCAATTGGATCCGTTCCCGGTGGATATCCCTCACCCCTCCCCCCTTCTTCCCCGGCGGGTCCTGTAGGAGTGGATTTTTTTACTATGACCGGGTCATGGGGCGGGTATGGGTCTTTTTCATAACCCGCAGCAGATTTGGGCGGGTATGGTTTTAAGTGTATATGTCTCGCTATCCGACCTAACCAGACCCGCTACACATTAAATCCTAGTCAAGATTTAATCTCAGCCACCTCACCCTAACCCTTTCTTCTTTCTCCTTATTTTCTCTTCTTCTCCATAAGCCGATGCACCCCTATCCATGTCCTTGGCTACTGTAATCTGTCTCTTTCTCCACATTTTTGTTTGCAATTTAACCAAGGATCCTGCATCCACCATGGATCCTATTCACACAATTTGCAATGATTTACATGCCCAAGTATAGTCTAACCTTCAATTCTTTCTTTCCTTCCTGTAAATTCCATTACATCTTCTCCTTTCCGTTGGGTTACGCATAACGTGATTGAGCTTTCTTCTTCTGCGTGCAGGCATTGCAATAGGATGTGTAGGGCATACTTTCAAGGTCTAGTAGATGCCCAAAAGGAGCTCTACCAAAAATCATATTCTAACGACGGTAGCGTTTGTTGTACTACGTGTTGAACCGGAGGATCTTGTCGGCGAAAGGATGGTGATTGTAGTGATCTATAATGGTAGTGCAGATCAGATTGGATAGGGGTCGGGTTACCTGAAAGCCCATAGGATCGGGGATGGTATCACCATCTCCAAACCCCAATTGCGGGGCAGAGCAAAATCACATGTTTGGTATGGCGGGGCCGGTGTGGATCTTATGAAACCCGCATCCGACTTGCCCCATTGTCATCCATAATTAAATATAATAAATATTAGGAGGTATTGCCTGTTATTCTAGGTTCAAATTGCATGGTGTAGATTATTCAATTTCAGAAATCGATAAAAAAATGGGCTATGGTTTAACTGCAACAGGCACGCTTACAACTTCCCTGAGTACGTCATTTGAACAACTCTATAACAACCTATTGAAGTTCTGCCAGTGTGTACGGTACATTATCGAGCGGTCATATATTATGCGACGTATCTGAAGGGTACTGAAAATGTAGTTGCAAAATATGTAAGAGTGTAAGAAACATCAACAAGTTCATCTTAATTTTCCTCTTTCAATGGAAGTGGTTTTATATGCAAATGCTAACCATTATGCTTCACTGTCATTAGACAAGCAAGAAAAGTTTGATTGATTAACATTGTGGAAGCATCGTATTTTTTTCTCGAATTATCTGTGATGCACTAACGGTGGAAGCTTCTACCGTTGTTTCCGAGTCCTGTTTTCAGCAAGCGGGAGGTGTTAGATGATAGGAGGAGTCGTCTTATTCTCGAATCATTGGAGTTATGTATCTACTGAAAGGATTATACTTATGCTAAATACCGGGAGCAAAACAAACCAATTGATGATAGGAAAAACAACAGTAATAAATTTGAAGATCTTTCATGTGATTAGGTAATTTCGTGCATCAATTTTTGTGAACAATTAATTTTTTATATACTTAAAAAAATTGGTAACTTGCCCGTTTATTTACAAGCAGTCGATCTCAAGTCCGATCAAAGGAAGAGGGCCTCTATATAAATTTATCATATATTTGACTTTATTGTAAAATTAAAAAGAAATTTTTTTTAATAAAAAATAGCTTTTCAGTTCTGAATTTTGAGCGAAGGGCCGAGACTAAGACTTGGGCTCTTACATTCTTGAGGGAGACGGGCCCATTTTTCCAGGGACCAGCCCTGCCCGACCCGCTTTACTTTTTAACCCATTGGGCTCGGGCTAGGACGGCCCTTTTTAACACATAAGCTACATAAACATAAAAATTTGGACTTGCCCCTTTGTATTATTCACGTCATGTTGTTTTTCCTCTTCTACTAAAAACAGATGTATTAAACTGCTATCCACTTAGTAACTATGCTTCTTAGACGAATTTGATATAAATTTATGTAAAATAACTTAAATACCCTTAACATGGCATATATTACTTACGTATTCAATAACGGTAAAATAGTTTTAGCAACAATCTTTAATTGCTAAAGCTATTAGAGAAGTAGTACCTTATCACATAAGATCGTGATCCTATGAGAGGCAAAAGCCAATACCAAACAAAGAACAAAGATGTTGAATAAAATTTTCAGTACCCACAAAAAAGACTACATCAATTGTTTGAATCTGATCATTTGAAGACCAAAAATAGCACAAACCCTCAAAAATCGAAGCCTCTTAAACCCTCTTCCCGACCAAACTTGGTCGATCTACGCGGCCGGTTGCGATTCTTGGTACTTGGATGACAATGCCATTGTTCTCTCCTCCTCCTGGGCATTGATTTTGCCTCTGGTTTCGAAGGAAGCCTCTTAAAACCATGAAAAAAGATGAAGCACTTACCACACCATAGCTCAAATATAGCGCTAGAGCTTTCAAACCAAGTCAAATTGGTGTCAAATGCATATTCCAACAATTTCAATGCGGGGCAAATCTCCTGCCAGAACCAAGAACCAGAGCTGGATCAAATTGAAACTCAAACTAGGCGAATGTAGGAGGAACTTGACGTGCTATGTATCATCAAACTTCTTTCGCAGTAGTTTGTCACCGCGAATGCTGCAAAACATAGGGAACGTCACATTTACCATAACTCGAAACAAACGTGATCTTCTCCCAGAAACCAATGCACGGGCCACAAAATATCTTTCTTCGTCGAAGCCAATCCAATCTTATCAAACCATTACTCGGTGGAATTCAGATCCCCTGCAGCTCGATGACAATTGCAGAGGTGATGTTTGCCTCTAGCAGTCCTCGCAGCGCCCGTTGGTCGCTAAGACTGCGGCGATTCTAGCTTATGGACGAACTTGGCCAATGCACTTCCTTTAGAGACCGTTCCTCGTACTCATTGGTGACAGAGGAGAGAAACTAGAGTACAAAATTCAGTGAATCCAAATTTCCCCGTACCTGGGAGCTAGATAGCAGTACTACTACTTATAAACCCAGAACCAAGAGCTGGAGCTGGATTAAACAGGTAGTGACCAGTTCATATGTCATCATTCAACTTTCTCATGTCCTAGTTAAAACAATAGAACTAGTGCCACAGGTAATGCATTCTGAAACAAATGTAACCCACTGCTAAGCAATTCAAACCCCAAAAGAGAAGAAGAAAAGTTAAACTGTATTGAAGAAACTTGAAGTACCTCCTTACAAGTTACACCAATTTACACAAGCAAAGATAGGTCAACCACAGTATGACCTCTAGTACCAACTGCCTGATCACTTCCATAATGGTGATCGAACTTCACATTACTGAAGCCCATACCTAAAGATCTCAAGCTGATGCTAATCCCAAATCCGAAAATAACCAGTATTTCCAGTTGAGCTTGAGAACCTCAAGACAAAAACTGAATCAAGAATAGAGATTTTGAATCGGACAATCAATAACCAGAACAGAACAGATGAGAAGATAATAAATATATGAATCTGATCAAAAATAGTACAAAAACCATAACCCAAAAACCCAAATCTGTAAGCGGATCAACCCGTTTCCTCACCGATCTTGATCGATCTATGCCGCCGGCTGCGTGTCTTCCATGGCTGAAGAACAGAATCTTGGTACTTGGATGGCAATGTCATTGCTCTCTTCTCCCTTTTCGTTTTCGTCCCCTTTTCTCCTCCCCCTCCTTGTTCCCGAAACACCTCGGTTATGATGAGATTGTTGAATCTCATAGCTGCCCTCCTTCTTCTAATGACTCTCCTCTGTATATACGGGACGCCCACGACTGATCCGGCCGTGACATGGTGAATTGCCTTGACAAGAAGGTTGAGGCCTTGGCAACGCGTGGGAGATGAAGATGGAGAGAGATAGTGGGAACTGGATGGTGCTACTGACAACGATGAATCTGTAGAGGATGCAAAGGAATGGGTGGTGATTGATGAGTGAGATGATGAAGATGAGGATGCTGCTGGGGAAGGGGGAGAAAAAACGGAGTTCATTTGCGGTATTTGGGGTGTGTAAGCAAGTCAGAGCAACTGGGAGAACAAGAGCTGGGAAAGAGAGGAGATTGAATCGAGATCAAGAAATTATAGAGATGTTGGAGAGCTGAGGTTTGTCAGAGAGGTGGGGAGAGATGTAGAAACAGGGGAAGATAGATCAAAGCATCAAGGGGGTTCTTACGGCAGTCCAAGATTTATTTATACCAGTAAAAAATTGGTCCGTAAATCCTCATCAAGCATCCAATGAACATGCACCACGTTGGACTTTCAGATTGACGTGTTGCATACAGTACTACCGTACAAAGTTGACCCCCCGAGTGATACAAAAAAATATTCTTAAAAAAAAATATGAACGATCTTCTATGGTTTCGTTTCAAGATTTTTATAAGCATATTATTTAGGACTCGACTTATACCGCGAAATCCATAACCTTTGGTGTTTAGATATGTCACAACTATTGACGACTTCGAGATGAACAAATTTAACGGTATAACTCATTAAAAAAATAGACCAATAATTATAGTACGAGCTGAAGCGCAAGCATCTGTGTTTCTTTTTATTTGTACCTTACGTAGTTAAATATATGTCTTGAGATAAACGGATGAAAGTACAAACACTATCAAGAAATTACTCTGATTTCTCTCCCAAGCTGTGAATTGAGAGAAGCTGTCTATGACCTCACTTTCAAAAATCAAAGCCATGCTCAAGAGGAATCTAACACGGGCAATGCATGAATAAGAAATGACATGAACCAAGCTAAAACAATCGTATAAAAAAAACTATATACGTTACGATATTATGCTTACATCAAGGAAACCATCTTTGCATATGCCAAGAAGACTCATCTTCCCAGAGAAACTCGTATTTATGTCTTCCTAAGCTTTTAGTGGATTCTTGAATCTCGTTGTCTCAAACCTTGAGGCGACTATCCTTCCTTGTGCGTCATTCTCTGCAATGCCAAGCTTTATGTGTATGATACCCTTAGCTCTATGTGAGAGTTTGTACTTACTAAACTAGTTCTATTAAGGGAGATAAAGCACTGTGGTTGGTTTAGAATGGGTCGTCACACCGCAGAGACATTGTCGGATATCTTCACATCCAAATGTATGCTAATGACTCTTAAATGTTTGGGTTAATCATATCTATGTCCTTGAGATTATGGTGAAATTACAGGTGTGTACATTAGTTTGTACAAAGTGCACTTATGTCCGTTGACCAAAAGGAATACGGAAATGCATAACGGTTTTAATGAAAAGACTTGATTGCCCTAAATAAAATTGAAATACCTGATTCGCCCCTGGGAGGCAAAAAGCAAAGTGGAAGATCGCGCAATTCTATCTTCTTTTATCTTTCTTCTCTTTCCTCTCTCTTCATTTGCCATCTGTTCATTTCACCCACACAAAATAAACCCTAGTTGGTGACAGATTGAAGTCTTGATTGGCGAAGGAAGACACTATTCACAAAATCGGTTAGTTTTTCACCAATCTCTTTGCATGGTATTCACAGAACATTGTGTAAGGTTTACTACACTATTGAACCAATATGTTTTTTTTTGTGGAAAATATAGCATTTTTGTTACACCTATTTTCTCACTGATCAACACATTGTTTCATTGCATGTCATGATTTCAAATTTTAGGGTTAACATTTTTTCTCTATCAATTTAAAAGTACCTCCAGGACATCATACATATGTAAAGATGTCTAGGGTTTTAGTTGAGTTGACTTTTTAGTTGAAATAAGACTATTGGTTGTATGTTGTCTAGTTGACCATTTCTCTACATGGATTTGGCATATCGGTATAGGTTATGTAGCTTGTGGTAATGAAAAGTCGGGGGTTTTCTGAAAAAAGTCTAATTAGTGATGAACATAGTTGTAATATGGCCTAAATTCAAAACTGTACCCTCAACTTTACTTGCATTACAACTTTAGTACCCAACTTTGAAGGTGTACCAAGGAAGTACCTAACTTCTAAAAAAACGTATCAAATCAGTACCTCGACTGACGGACGACGGATGCCATTATAAAAAAACGACTTAAAGCATGTCCACATTGCCATATGGGCCATCCTTTTTCACATTTTCAATACAAATTAATTATTGAACCAACGTAATTTCTTTTTTTCTTCTTCTATCTCTTTCCCCTTCTTTTTTATTCTCGCTCTCTCTCTCTCTCTATGCCTCTCACATGCAAACCCATCTTCTTCTTCCTAATACATTCAAATTGAACCCAAAGCTAAAAATCAAATAAGATTTTTGAAATGGATCTTCCAGGAGATTGAAAGAGACAAGGCTCGTCTGTCTTGGTCCGACAATCAGATCCAATAGCAGCTTTCGAGACCATACAGGAAATGTCTTTATTCCTACGGCAGTTTGCAACGAAGGCATCTCCTGTGAATCAGATCTGGGATGTTCGGGAACCGTCAACCGATACTGACTACAGAATGGAAACAAACTTCCAATATCATAGCTTGTCATGGCTTCCAAGCAAGCTGTGTTAGGGGACAGAACGCTCTCATTATGCCTCTCTTGCTGAATCGCCTCATTCTTCCTCAGGATGGATCCATTTGTGTAAACAATATGTATATGTGTGTGTGTGTATATACACACACATACATACACACACACACACACCCCCGTAAAGCCGTACTAAATGACCAGAGGAGCCACCAACCCTTTTGCTTTTATCCATGTTTAGGGATGGCAATGGAGCGGGTCGGATACGGATCTGTTAAAATCTGAACCCACCCCGCCCCGCCCCGCACCGGGTTATGTTTGTAAAATACCATAACCGATCCTACGTGGATTTAGAAAACCCGCACCCGCCCCATTCCGCCCTGCCCTTGCTGTAACACGCGAAAAACCCGAAACCAACCCGCCCCGTCCCCCTTCCCTTCTGTTTGGTTTAACAATGGACAAAGTAAAGTAATAAATAAAAAACAACCATGTTCTTTTTTTTCTTTTCTTAATGAAGAGACTAACTAGTAACTAGAAAATAAACAGAGAACTACAACTAAAGTAAAAACCCAAAACAAACCAACTAAAACAGTGAAGACAATAACTAAAACTAAAACTAAAACTAAGATAAGAATAACAAAATTACAAAAACACCACAACACCATTGATGAGTCACCAACCCAACTCCCAGCCACCTGGTACCATCACGGACACATGGCCTCAAATTCGGTGCTTCACGCCGGCATCGAAAACACCACCGACGCCGGCCATTCCACCGCTGTAGAGTCCCAGAAGCCAGATTCACCCACGAAAAATCAGATTATCAACATTCATCAGCCGAGACCTGCACAACCAAGACTTCACCGGACAAGACCTCATCGCCCGCCGGCCAAACGCCATCAAAAAAACCAACCGAGGACCCTGCGAACCGATTACAGCCACCGGCAACCACCACAACGCGAATAGGTAGCTCCGCAACTCTTCGCGAGTACCTCGAGGACTCTGATGACATACCTCGCAACTAAACACCAACCCATCATCGACGTCGGAAACACAAAACTACACTGGAGCACACCGTTCTTCAGATCCGCCTTAATCTCATCAAACTTGTACGTATTGGGAGGCAGGTCAAGCCTGCTGGCATACCTTCTCGCTGGTTCTTTGTCGTCCGATTCGCTCTCGGCTTCCTCCTTGATGACCGTGTTCTGCTCCACGTAGACCTTCACGTTCTCTTTGTCGACGCTGGGCATGTCCCTCTTAATGTGAAGAGCCTTCTCGTCTTCCCTCACGTCCCTAACTCAAACGAACCTAGGCTATACTACCACGTCACCACCCACTGGGGAAGCCGGCGGTGGTGACAGAACCGGAATTTGGGAGATGGAGATTGGAGAGGGATGGCACAGGTTGAGAATTGAGATCTAGGGTTTGTCAGAAAAGAAAGAACATATATATATATATATATATATATATATATATATATATGGTATATGATGGACGGCTAAGATCAGCTAAAGTATTAGGGGATGGCTAAGATCAACTAAATTATTAGGGTTAGTGTACCGGGGCGGGGCGGGGTGGGTCGCGGGACGGATTGAGATGAATACCATATCCGATCCTAACTCGCTGCGAGTTTTTTCAAAAAATACCATATCCGCCCCATGACTTGGTCAAAGAAAAAAAACCCGCTCCTACCGGGGCGGGGCGGAGATCCGCGGGTTCGGATTTTTTTGCCATCCCTATCCATGTTAGCTTTGTTTCATACTAATATCTTGTTGACATTATCGGAGACATGTTGTTCAATGTTGCGGATCCAGTTCCTAATGTCTGCACAAGTAAGAAGCTATTTACAAGAAAGGATCAAATAAAATACAGCTCAACAAGGGGTCAAATGTAATGTCGACATCATAGCAATTAGTCTCATCTAAGGCAATCTTCAAAATTTATGCTTATGAAAGCAGAGAATAATACAGAAACATAAAGTAAAGAACGTTCACCTATTACTGGGAGTTTGGATTCCATTCTTTACCCAGAATAAATTGAGTTTTGAGAGAGAGTGTGAGTTTTATTTTTTAGTGATTAAATTAAGAAAATAAAAAATCAAATGGCTGTGATGTTGCCACGTGTCTTTAAGAAATTGTGAAAAGGACGGCCCACGTGGACAGGCTTTATGTCCTTTTTTTAAAAATGACAGTCGTATCCCTCTGACTTTCTAACGGCATCCGTCGTCCGTCAGTCGAGGTACTGATTTGATAAGTTTTTCAAAAGCTAGGTACTTCTTTGGTACACCTGCAAAGTTTGGTACTAAAGCTGTATTAGAGGTAAAGTTGAGGGTACAGTTTTGGCATTAGGCCTTGTAATATTATTGTGCTTCTAGTCTATTCCCTTACATGTCATTCTTTAGCCTTTAGAAATGTCATTCTAAATTTAGGAATATTTTCCTTTCATCTTATATCAAGTTCAACAATGGCTTCTCTTTTCCATGATCTTAGGGTTCACTATGATAAGAGGTTTGAGTTCACTATACCTGATTTTGATCCAGATAAGTACAATTACATAGAGTGCTAAATGACACGTATGACCTGGGACTTAATGATACTCCAAGCAGTGTCAATATAATGCTTACTATTAGTGCTTTAGTTGGTGAGACTGACATGTGTATTGACATTGTGGATGATAGGAGTTTGATGGATATGTTTAGGTTAAGTAAGAGTGTGGAACTGATAGATGTTTATGTGTCTGATGTGGAGGCAATACCATTAATGGTGTATAGGGCCTCAGAAATTGAGGGTCCTTGTGAACATAACCCTATGTGTGAAAATGAGGGGCCTTATGAGATCAGTAATAAGGAGATAAATGGTGAGCAGTGATGAGGAGATAAATAACTGTAATTTGAGGGTGAACAGTGATGATGAGTTTGTTAGAATGGGAGAAAGTGGTGATGCAGATTCGAGTGGTGATGTGGAGGGAGAAAGTGGTGATGGGGTGGGAATGTCTGGGAATGAATCTGTTCCATAGTTTGATGATGATATGCCTGACTACGAGGGAAGTGATGACTGTTAACCAAATTACTCTAGTGACTCTAATGTTGATGTTGTTAAGGATAATACTAAACACTTGAAGGGAAAGGTATTTCAAAGGGCAACTTTGAGCTTATTGCTTTTAAGGTAGGCATGTTATTTAAGGATTTGCTGTCTTTTAGGAGTGCATTGAAGTACTGTGTGATACAAGAGAGGTTTGTATTAGTCAGGAATAAGAGTGATTCCATAAAAGTAAGTGGACATTGTGCAAAAGAAAGCTGCCCTTGGAGAATTCATGCTTTTGTATGTCCTGATAAAACAGCTTTTAAGCTTAAGTCTTTTGGTCTAGCCTACACATGTGTTAGAGAAGCTAAAATCCCAGAAGCTACAGCACCTCGAATTGTCAAGAAGCTCATAGATACCATCAGATCAAATCCAGACATCAAAACTGCTAGTATGCTTGCAGAAATGATGAAATATGGGGTGCAACCTAGCAGAATGCAATTTTATAGGGCCAAGAAAAGGGCAATGGAAGAGATATATGGGGTGACATGTTAAGTCATATGCCAACCGTCCAATGTATAAGGAAATGGTAAAGAAGACATACCCTCAAGCAGTAGTGGAAATAAAATCTAGTAGGCCTAACCTCACAGTTAGTCATTCATTTAAAAGGGTGTGTTTGTTACCTTTTCTGCTATGGTTAATGGATTCCTAAAAGGGTGTAGGCTTTTGATAGGATTTGATAAATGCCATCTAAAAGGAACTTATGGAGGTGGTTGTTGGCTGCCATTTTTATTGAAGGAAACAATGGCTTGTTTTCTGTAGCCTTTGCTCTAGTTGAGAGTGAAAACAAAGACAGTTCAGGGTTTTTCTTTGACCATCTGAAGAACCAAATTGGAGAGGGCAGTGGTGAGCAGCCTTAGACATTTATGATTGATTGGTATAAAGGTTTAGGGGAGGCAATCAACCATGTATTTCTAAATGTGTACAATAGGCACTGTTGCAGGCATGTGTGTATGCAAATTTCAAGGCTAAGCACCCTAGTTTGTTGTTGAGCAATAACTTTTGGATGGCTGATAGGGCCCATAATGCTAGAACAATTAAGTACGCAATGGAAAAAATAAAGGAGCAAAGTAGGGAGGCTCATGATTGGCTTGCTAACCTACCATTATCAGATTGGATAAGGTTTGGGTTTTGATCCAAACCTAAGGTGTGATTGTATCACATATAACATCACTGAGAGCTCCAACAGTTGGTTTGGGGGGGGGGGGTTATCTGCCTGCAATAAACTTGATGAAGCAACTTAGGAATAAGTTGATGGGCAGGTTTCAATCACCCTTAATGTATATATATTTGAATTTATTTTGTAATGCTTTTTATGTATTTTGGTTGCTATGTTCTTGTTTTATTCATATTCATTTACAATGGAAGTTATTCCTACGGTCTTCCATACTTTTTGTTGCAAAAGATGAATACAGTTAGTGTTAGAGGTGCTACGGAAAATGGGATGCAGTAAATTGTATTCTGAAATTGGTAGATGAGTATTAATGATATTCTTCGGATTTTTATCTGAAGCAAAAATAGAAACAAAAAGTGGCTAGCTACCTTGGTAGTCAACTTGATGAGCAATTATTGTGTGTTGTAATATGTACTTATCGATTAGTTTTGATAATTATTGATCAGTGTCTTTGGCCTTTTGAAGCAGGAACAAGTGCATTGTGAGGATATAGTTTAGAGCGTCTCAACAACACTTACTTATTGGGCACAACAAAGTGTCGTGTAAGACTGTTTGCGACATCAAAATATGCAACACCATCATAAGTGTAGCACAGGTAAAAGTTCACAATACCCCCTTATGCGGCATGTTGTAAATGCTTTGTAAGGAGGAAAAGAAGAGTAAATACGGTTAACTTAGACTATTTCCGCCTAAGGAAATTAATTTTTACTTGTAGAAAAAAAGTTCAGTACAATTTTCTTTCACTAGAGGAGGTAAAATGCACATCGTATATACATCTACAAAAAATTGGTGACATCGTGAGGACAAAGCTATAGGAACTGTCAGTGGTAAATAGAAAGGAGATATAAGGGTAAGTCAAGCAAAGCACAAATGGTAGTTCATGCATATAAAGACAACATTGTCTCTTTATTTCCCACAGCCGCAAGTAACTAGCCATTTGCTCTAAAGTGTCTTGCATGATTTCCCCACCTCTTCACCCCAACCTTGCCCTCTACCACCACCACCACATGCCTCTCCAAAATGGGGATAGTAGTTGCAGTTATCTTCCTGATCGTTTGTGTCTTTTATTCTTAACCATGATCTCCGCAACAAAGAAAACAAAAATCCGGCACCACCCCTACTGCCGCCACCACATATGGAACAAGAGACAACAACATCACAAATGCGCTCCAATTTAATGCTCAGTTATCCCGTCCAATTCAATGGGCACACTGAAGTTGGAAGTTCGTATATGGTAGAGTTTTAATTTGATCTTATATGTTATAGTGAAGATAAATTCAACTACTTGATGTTGCGTAGAGGAGAAGATGAGGAATTTGGGTGGTTGGCTGGAATTTACTTACTGCTACCACCGCTATCTGTGGATGTTACTAGTGCTATATTTTGAATGTTACTGGTTCTATATTTGGATTGTCTGTCAAGTAAAAACCACCATGATCTTGTTGATAAAGCTCTAGGAATTTTATCCAATAGGAAGCAATAAAACTTTTGGCTGTCTTCAAGTCAGAGACTCCTTCCTCATTTCATTTACCCAGTCAGCAAGCTTGTAGATGGCTCATTTCCTTTTGGAGGACTTTACCTCTTGAAGTAAATGTGACATTTGTATTTTCGTTTCTTCAAAGAGAATTCTAACATCATTAAGATCATTTTCCACGCCACTCCACAATACATACTTTCTTTGCAATACCTTTCAACAAAGCTATATGTCATGGCTTTATGGCTTTCCTAAGCAGCCATGCGATACTTAATAATTCAAGTCCCCACTAGAATGCCAAATCAACCTTTCCCCTCGGGTTGGGTGACAATTAGAGCTATAGAAAAAAAGGACACGTGACTTAGAGAATGCTTTTCAGTATATAACTTGGAGAATGCTTGAGTACAACAATACTTAGGTTTCTAGGTTTCAAGGATGCCTTCGGCGAGAGATGGCCTTAGATAATTATATTGCTCATACGGTCCTTATCTTGTATCCAAAATACTTTCAAACAGTACTAGATAATTACATGTCTCCTTACCTTTCTATAGTTCTCCTCTAACTCTCTAGAACTTTATTCTATCTCTCTAGAGTTATCTTCTAGCTTTCGAGAATATCCATCTATGTACAGGATCCAAATTTTAGAGAATTACAGAACATTTTAGAGACGTCCACTCATCGCCAAAGTCGTGTCCTTATAAGTGCGAAGTAAGCGCCTACCTGGCGTAACTTCTAAAATTGGCATCCTTCCTAAACGGTGCGGTACATATAGCTCCCATATGTAATTCGTAAGACAACCCCCCTTGATACTTGGCCATTGATGCAATTAGAAACCTTCTGATCGCTAATTATAGCCCCTACACCCTTTTCCTTGCTTACTGCTAGTTATGTCAAATTGCAAACTACCACCCAATTGCAAGTAGATGTTATACACGATTCGTTGTGCAGATAATTTTTTGACTTTCTCTAAGAACTTCCCAAAAATGAAAATTTAAAACCCATCCATAATCCTTACCAGTAAAAGTAAAAAAGTGCCATTCCTAAAAAAACCCTCCATATTGCCGGGCCTATAAAAATGATGCATCAAGAAGCTGATCTTATTAAGTTGGGACCCAAGAGTCTTTGCATAAAGGCTAATAGGGAGAAAAAAAAAGACTTATACCCACTGTACAAGTGTGGTGGGCCTGGTTAGTGGCCTAAGGGTGAGGATGATGAAGTTAAATCCAAATGAAGTTATTTTTCTTGTATTATTAACGAGGTCCTAGGAATTTTTTTCTCAGAAAAAGAACTAAGTTAGAACTCAACTACAACTTAATAGAAATAGAAAATAGTCATCCCAAAAACCCCCTCCCATAATACTGTTCCCATAAAGTGATGCATCAAGAATCTAATTCTTGAGGACCTAACAATATCTCTAAAAAGTCTAATAGTGAGGAAATAGGTGCACTGTTACTTGTCAATATGGAATGGCTTGCATGGCGTGCAATAACTTTTTGTCAGCACAACACCATCCCTCGATATTGTCTATCACAACTAACCACCACCTTTTCGACCAAACAGAAACACCAGTTACCCAACCCACCAAATATAGCACAACCACTACCTCCCCGCCACCACCATCAAAATGATATGGACGAGCACTAAAACACCCTTAAAAAAATAAATATACTAGTAGACTAACAATCTCACCCAACACACCTACCACTGCCCCACCACTACTACTCTTTCAACCACCACCACCTCACGATCCCCCGTCATCACAAGCATATTAAATTTGTCTAGTCGTAGTAATGATGCCATAAAGTTTTTTCCCACCTTAGACTCATGTTGAACAAAGTCGGTAATTATTTATTTGCTTTAAAGTTTAGGGCATGGTGTTGTGGCTGTTGCAAGTCATGAGAAGTTGTTGATGAATTGGAATTATGGATAGGGGTGTAACTTGGGCTAGACAACTCGTCGATAACCTGTGTCAGCCCGTAGAAATAGAGGCTTGGGCGTAGTACTATAGTGAACGTGGTGGACGCACGCACAAAATTTGGAGCCCATAAACAAATTAGGCCAAACATCAGAAAAGATTTTTCTAATACCATCTAGCTCGTGGTAAACCTAGCCCGTTGACTTTTTATGTATTATATGAATTACATACATAAATTTTACGTGAACAAATATGTGATTTTTTTCTTTAGTCTTTAACATCTTCTAATCATATGCCGACCTCTGAAGACTTCTCTTTTTCTCTATTGTTTTTGTTACAAGACTAGACTTCGTAAAATTGTTTTGAAACCCTTGTTTTTTGCTTTTTCTTTTGTTTTTGTCCTGACACTTTGTTTTTATGTTTGTAACTAAATTATTTGGACTTCAAATATTTTTCTTCATTATTAATTATTAGATTTCCTTGGTAATTGATATGCTTAAAAAATTAGGTAAACAAAAACTCATGAATAATCAATAGACTTGGATGATAGTTTTCTTTATAATTAAGTAAACAAAAACCAATATGAAACAATTGTTTTGAAACCTTATTTTTAGAGATGTCTTTTGTTTTTGTCCTGACACTTTGTTTTTATGTTTGTAACTAAATTATTTGAGACTTCATAATAGTTTTCTTCATTATTAATTATTAGATTTCCTTGGTAATTGATATGCTTAAAAAATTAGGTAAACAAAAACCAGGAATAATCAATAGACTTGGATGATAGTTGATATGCTTTATAATTAAGTAGACAAAAACCAATATGAAACAATTGACAATCCGTGAATAACTCATGTTTAGAGATGTCATAGGCCAGGATTAGGCCGTTCCAGTCCGGGCCCAGTGGGCCAACTAACAAAACGGGTCGGGGCCGGACTCAGGGGTGGGGAACCGGGCCAGGCCAGGCCAACTTTCAGAATATATAGGCCCAGTCCAAGCCCAATATTTAGGGCCGGGCTTAGGCCAGGCCCTGGCCAATTTTTTTTTTCAAAATTCTTCTTATTCATTTTTAAAACCAAATTTGATAGACTGCATCATAGATAGATTTTGATATGATAGACTGCATCATACTTGTGTAGAATAGAGAATTTTGTACGATTCAAACACCACCAAGGAACTAGAAACTACAGGAAGCTTGCTTTTGATCGATTTTCTAACCATGTGAACTGTTGATCATTAGTTTCACTGGCATTAGTATTTTGAACTGGTGGAGAAGTGTAAAGTATTAAGCAGGATATGCATTCTTGGGTTTATGCTCTAATAGCATAAGCTATAGACCAAGTAGGAACTTAAAACTTGTTCATCGAGACAATAAATGTAGCAATAGATAAGAGTTTTGAGTATGAGGGAGCCCTATGATTATGCTTCCATGCTTACTCTAGATGAGCATCTTTGCTACAGCTTAACTGCATCATGACCATGTGAGCACCAAGGTTAGGCTATGTCGACACCTACTTTTTGGCTTTAGAACTGTATAGGCCCTTAGGTTGCCCCCTTTTCAAGCCTGGCCCTTGTTTGTCTTCTATGCTGTTTACATGTAAAATGTCATCCAATTGAGTACCATGGATGGTAATTTTTGGAATTTTAGCATTTGTATTCAATGATGTGCTCGTTTCTAACATGATTCCAACGCGAAGTATATTGACTGTATCATTGACCTGAATGGGTAACTGGTTTATGCTATGCCCAATGCAGATTTATCAGCCTTTCTATTAATCTTCAACATAATGCCATGGCAAATATGTGGCGTCCAATTAAATCAACATTATGAAGAAAGAATATTTTGATGGATTACGGGCTTCGTCTTCATGGTTGCTGCCAATTCTTAGTACTCTTATAACTGATAAGCTACGAGCATAGCCTTTCACATGAAAATAAATATTATGCTACTTGCTATAATTATATAGGTTTGTGGAGTCCAATTCGGAGAAATATAGCTTTGAGAGGGCCAGAAAACGAGCCAAAAATAGGGCCAGCCCTAAAAAAAAGGGCCAAGCCCTAAAAAACGGGCAGGCTTTTAGGCCGGGCCAGGCTAGAGTTTCTTGGGAAAAAATGAGGCCTGGTCTAGGCCCTGGCCCATGACCCTATGGGTAAGGGCCGCGCACTGCACAATAGGGCTGGACGAGCTCGGGCCAATTTAGGGCCAGCCCGGCCCGTTTGACAACTCTACTCATAGCTAGCTTGTGCCCACCAAAACTTTCATGGACTAGGCATGTAAAGATAATATTTGGCCCGTTGATGGGCTGGGTTGAGCACTGACATGAGTTTTTAAGAGTGCGCTAGGCCTGGTCTGACCCTTGGGCCTATCCAACCCGCCCAAGTGTTAGCTCTAATTTTGGAAATAAAAATGTTAGGAAAAGGAACAAAGAAAATGATTTTCTTTTGAAAAAATGTGGATGTCCTTACTTGGACTCCGTATGCTCTATTTTTCTAATGAGTTGGAACAATTATAGGAAATGTCAACTTAGATTTGGGGTGTAGTTATCTTTTTGCCATTCAAGTTCTAGCATAGATCCAATAAAATTTAGTCCTTTTGCTTAAATTGAAATTGGGCTCTAAATGAAAATCTTTTTGTTCGGGTTTAATCTAGGGAATTGTATTGAACATGTGAAATTCCTTTAGAGTTACAAGGTTAGCACGACTAATTTCTGGGAAGAAATGTAAATGCATAAGGAATCGGTTACAAGAGCATATTTATATGTTAAAATACCTCCTTAATTCCAAAACTCTGTGCCAATACTAAAATATTGCAACCATATTGAGATACAACACACTTTGAGCCTATCCCTTAATACTAGACTCTAAGCTTGGTTAGGTTAACCAAAGCATTTTTAGCTTCAACAAAAATTGTTTGGCAGCTTTGACGAGGTGAAGAGTAAGCTTCTTTTCACCTTTCGTTCTTTTCAGTATCCTAGAAGAGGCTATGAATTAACAAATTTCAAGCTAGGACATGGACGAGCATACTATCCATGATTCCCAGAGACAAAGTTTGTTATCTTTTCTTGGTGAACCTTATTCATTATATTATCCTAATTTAGTAGAGAGCATCTTTAGGGATCACAGACTTTTATTTAACAAGAGCATGCCAAGACTACTTTAGAAGAAGCAACGGAAGAAGATTTGATGAAAGCAGTGCACAACTTGAAAAAAATCACATACCTAAATCAGAGAGTGCAACTCTACCACTAGAATCCAAGGTTCCGATCATTAATCACCAACCACCATTGAAACACACCAAAACTAAACCAATCACAATCAACGACCAGAGAAGCCCTAAGAAAATATAAGTCAAAATCTAACAAGAGTCTAGATGCTTATTTCAAATCTAACACAAAAAATTAAGAAATTGGACAAAATCATTGTAAGACCATGGCGATATGAAATAGATCGGTGAGGGCCTCTCATCGGCGAGAAGCTTTACCCACTCTGCCCCTCCGGGATGGCGGCTCCTAAGGTTATAACTGTGAAAGAGAAGACAAAGAGGAATGTGAGAGATAAAGGAAGATATGAGAGCATCTAAACATTAGTTACTTTCACTATCTTAAATCACAAACGTAGTAAGTACCCACCTTGTTCATAATAAGAAGCTCTCGTTTCGATTAAAGCTTCTATTTGTGCTTTGTCGATTTTCTTTATCAGAAGTTTTAAGACCTGAGAATGGTAGCACACATTATTGCACGCGAATTTATATGCAATTAATTCACATTCCCTTGCGTTGTCTTCATTGAGGCCCTATTTGCGAGTTTTAATTGGAGAGAAAATAAAGGAAATGAAAGGAAAAAGACTCTTTTGTTCTCATTTTCTTAGTTTAAGAATTTTTTAAGGAAAGAAAAGAAGAAAAACGGAAAGAAAACTTTTAGAAATCTTTTTCTCCAAACCTTTCTTCTCAAAGTTGAGAAGACATAGAGAGATTAAATGGCGTTTAATAAAAACTTTGAAAAATACCAACATTATTATTATTTTATTTAAACATAAAATTTAACAACTCATTGAGAATCTAAGAATGTTTTAGTAAGAGTGTGTTTCGAACTATAGAATAAATGGGATTTCATTTCAAATACTTAAATTTTGTTGTTTCGAATATTAAAAAAAGGAATTAAATTTCGTGGGATTTGACTGGATTTGTTTCTAGAGTGTGAAATCCGATGAAAAATGGTCGGATTTCGTGGGATTTGGATTTGCTCGAATTAAAAGTATTTATATACCTACTACCACCACTAGCACCACCGTTTCCACCACCATTACTCGCCACCGCCACCGCCACCGCCACCGCCACCATTAATGTGACCACCACCGCCACTGTCATCACTATTGCCACCACCACTAGCACCGCCGCCACCATTACTGCCACCATGGTCGCCGCGGCTACTACCATCACCGCCGTCGCTACTAATATCGCCACCACTACCACCGCCACCGCCGTCCACCATTACCCTCACCATCGCCACCACTGCCTGTAATATCCTGAACTTTGGGAGCCGATTAAAAAATAACCATCTAGACTTCTAAAAATAAATGAGCGATAATTTTTAGCAATGCTCGGGTGTTAGTAGGGTATCGAAACTTAAAAAGATTTTGAGGCAAAAATGTAATTTTTGAAATTTTGGGGCCATTTTTGTAAATTTTGAAAACATGGAGGGCTATTTTGCAATTTTGAAAAAAATTGATGCTTATGTGTCTAATTGTAAAGATATGACCTTAGAAAATGCCACCACCTACTTGGTCATGGGGTGACAAATCACATTATAATATAAACTAATGATTTTTTTTATTCCTTAGGTAATTAAACTAAATAAAGGAAAAACAAAACAAGGGAAGTGTTTCGGGGGTGAAACAGAACAAGAAACATAGAAGAAGAAAGAACAGGGGCCGTGGAGGGGGAAGAAAAACAGAGAGGAAGGAGGAAGATTTGAGCCAAATTCAATTGGTAACCCCCCCCATAAACCTCTAGTGTGCTTTAATATAGTGTGTGTTTATGGGATTTATGTGTGTTTTTAGTAACTGTGGGGTAAGTGTGGAAGCCGTGAACATGGCTGTGCATGATAAGTGTTTTATGGGATTTTCAGGCTTCAGGTAGGGGATTAATAAGTGTAATTTTGTGTGTATTTTTACATATGCGAGTGATCAAATTATGTGTGAGCATGTGGAGGTAAAGGAGAGGGCTGTGAGTGAGAGTGAAGGGTATGCATGTGAGTTGGATGAATGTTGCGGCAGCGGGTGTAAATGAAATTATGGAAGATTTTAGGTGTGATTATAGACTATATAATGGAATATAGTGTTAAGGGGATTGGGAAATGATTGTAGGCTGATCGTATGTCTAGTCGAGAGATGGGAGCAGAGTGTTTCAGTGTGTGCATTACATGTGTGATAGTGTGTGTGTATATATGTTTGGTTTATGTGTATAGGTGTGTAATTCATCATGGGTTAAGTGTGTTAATGGATATGTTAATGAGTGTAATGGATGTGCTGAAGTGAGGTAATGGGTATGTGCGTGAAGGGAGAATTTTAGTGTGTGTTCTAGTAGCCCAGTGAAGTTGAAGAAGACGAAGTGCATGTATTTTGGTGAAATAGTAGGTGTGTGATCTAAATAGTAACCATAATCATCGCTAAAGGTGAAAAATTAATTAGTCAGTTTTTCACGAATTTTTATAAATATATAGCGTCAAAATTGGACAAAGTGCAAAACTGTAACCCCAAATATTTTTACAAGACATACGCTCTGGATATGTTTGGAAATTTTTGGTGTCCGCAAAAGGCGTTAAACTAGGGTATCGGTTAACCAAAATTATCGAATTATTTGGCATAGTAAATTAAGTTATTTTAATTTAAAATTTTTATGAAAATCATATTTTACTGATATTATTCTAAAATTTTGTGCCATTCTGAGGCCGATAGTTATTTTTTTCGAAACCAGCCCTTTAGTGTTGGTTTGGACACCGGTTCGGAATTTTTGGACGAAAATTCTCTAAAATACTTTTTAGGAGAAAAATGATATCAAGATGCTTAAAATAACGTTTGAGATATTTTTGAAAATTTTTCGGTACCAGAACCCCTAGGGGCATATTGGTAATTTGCCACCTCGAGGAGCATTTCAGTAATTTTACACATAAAAGAGTATATTTGTGTAAATTGACATAAAGTAAGGTTATTTGGGTGATTCTACCTACAAGAAGGTCATTTTGGTGATTTAAGTCCGATATGGGCATTTTGGTAATTTTACACCTAGGGGCATTACTGTAATTTTACATACGCGATGAAGAAGGTCATTTTAGGAATCATGTGTGAGTCCGTATTAAGTTATAATATTGTACTGCATGCTGTATTCTAACGATTTAATTATTCCATTTAGGTTAAAGTTAAAGACTTTCTGGTTAAGATAATTTAGCTACAGATCGAGATAAGGGATTTTATCTGAACCCTGGGTAAGGACTTTCTTCCGAACCCTTGTTTTGATAACTAGTACTCCTTTGATATATTTATGACTAATGTTGAACTCCGAATTATGTATTGATATCAGTATGTTATTGCTCAGAAAATCCCAAGGTTGAACCTAAATTGATTATTTGAAAATCTTGTAATGCTCGCCTATATTGCATACTGAGCAAATTTGATAATTGTTTGTATCCATGTTTCCAAATTGTCGTCCTGAATTCGATAACTATTCGCAATTATTTTTGCTGTGTATTTGTGATTTTCTTCTGGAATTCTGAATGCTGACTTATGTCAATATGATTATTATTATTGGAATCCGAATTAAGGTTGGTAAATTGAGCTTATGTTAAAGCTCATTGATGTTGTTGATTTTCTGTGTTGACCTGGGTTTCCGTTTTGTGGGAGGGCGTAATAAGGCTGGTTGGAATCCTACATGAAAAGCATGCTAGTACCCAGTGTGACTAGTATTTATTATGGTACATCATGCATGTGTACATTACCAACTTTGCCTGAGTGGCATTGTAACTGCCTAGGATCAACGTTGATTTTTTGATTTTATCTGCACCATATGTACTATGATGTTAAGAAAATTACTGGAAAGTATTACTTGAAATGATTTGTGCTTGGGTTAAAATTCCTCTCGAAATCTTTGTTATATTTAGGAAATGATCTTTTATTGATTGTTTTGGAAATCGTCGTGATGATATTGTCTATTTTGGTATTTATTTATGACGAATTTTGATCGTTTTGAAAATCATTGAGTTTCTGATCGTTCGAAGTGTTTTGAAAATCATCGTCGGTTGAATTCTTGGAATCGTCTTGTAATATTTTTTGTAGTCCTCGTACAACCTTATTGAGCTCTCAAAAGTTTACCCTTAGTTTGGATCCCTTCTGCAAGTGATGATAAGCTGTAGCAGGTTCGGGAATGAGTTAGAGTCTGTGTGAGCTTCCGGTGAGCCCGCCACTTCCGTGTAATGAGACCCCTGCGTGGGTCGGTACCGTCACCTTGTTTATAAGGACTCGATTTTGTAAAAGATCTAGATGTTAATAATTTAAGTTTAAGCAGTTTTGTAAGATTGTATTTGAAGAATTTGAGATGATATCGGATTAGATGTTTTGAAGTATGTGTTAGTGATAATATTTGACAGATTTGATGTGATCCGGTAGGTTAACAATCCCGAAGTTCAGGGCTGCGGAGCTCTGAATTTCCGGGGCGTTACATTGCCATCATCACCGTCATCGCTACCGCCACACCACTTTTACTATTACCATCGGCACCACTACTGCCATCACCACCACCACTACCGCCATGCCACCACATCTACAACTGCTGCCGTAACAGCCACTACTACTACTGCTGCCGTCGTCGTCACCACCACCATCACTTTTATTACCAACATCGGCACCACTATTGCCATCACCGCCACTACCGCCGCCACCACCAACCCCACCACCACCACTACGACCACTACCGCCGCCACCACCACAACTACTATCACCATTGCCGACGCTATCCCACCACCACCACCACCACCACCTTGTGCTGGCACTAGCACACTTAAAATCATTTACCGTAGTTAATGTTTCATTATAAGTCAAAGATATAATTATCTAAAAATTTATTACCTTTTCATTTCTTTTGTTCTCCAAATAAAAAATAAAAATTCTATGATTTGAATTCTCTTCCGTTCCAAACAAAAAAATGTGAATCGAATTCAATCTATAAATCTTAAAAAGAATAGCTTCCAAACAGACTCAATATTCTCTTCTTTTCTTTCCATTCAAAAACAGCATAAGAAAAAAAACTAATTTTCTCTTCCACTCTGAAACTCAAGAAACACAGGCCAAATCATTTCTCTTCCCTTCCTTTCTTTCACCCAAAACTCACAACCAGGTCTTTAGCACACTTTTCACAGCACCATATTTTACTGACCCACCGTGGGTGATTCTGGAACCCGTTTGAGCTTCGAAAATCCTCAGGAACTTTGTCCAACTCGAGACCTTCTGCTTCCTTTTGTCCAAGAAGAGGGAGGGGTTTTAGGGTTTTAGTAGAGTAAGGACCTACAGCATGACTCCTGATGCATCTGATGCTCTTGCAGGTTCTCTTTGCCTCTTTCTCTTTCCATCCCTCTCTTTTTCTCTCACACACAGACACGCTTGCTCTAACATGTCTAATCACACGACTGTGTAACATTTGTTGTCCAATTTCAGTGAGGGAAAAAGTTCAACAATTTCTCAACGCCGCCTGTACCGGAAATCTTGACCTCTTCAAGAGTAAGCTTGCTTGAACTTATCTCTACAAATTTACGAGTGATTTTTCTGTTTCGAATTTGTTTTCTGTTTTTTTTTATAAGAGTTGAATGTTCGGGGGGTTTTTTAGATTTGGCGGCGCAACTTGACGACGGGAAGGGGTTACCGCAAACTGTGGCCGACGTTAAGGACGCCAACAAGCGAGGGGCGCTCCATTTCGCGGCAAGGGAGGGACAGACGGACGTTTGCAAGTACTTGCTCGAGGAATTGAAGCTCGATGGCGATACCAAAGATGAAGATGGTAAGTTTTGAGTTGTTTTGCCCTTTGATAATCCAGTCGTCCCACTAATTTTTATATTTGACTTTTAGCGAATTTGAAAATCTTTATTTGATCATTGTTGAAAAGATACTTATTCATGTTTGCTATTTGAGTTCGATTCGGTAGTAACTGTTAAATTTTGGTTTATGATTGTTATTTCACTTCAGTTCGATGTTTCCATGTGCTAAAATTTATTGCAAGTGTCAGGGAGAAAATTCTGTGAAACAGAGGGAGTGTAATTTTAGATTTTTAGTCCAACACCTAGCTAGATTGAACTTCTAAAGCTTAACCTAACGTTACATTCCACATGAGTTGTGCATATGATATATTTTGTGCTTTCAGATGAATGTGGGTGGAGTAGGATGAATGCTGTATGAGGGAGAGGAGTTTAAATAGGCGAGGTTTAGTTTTTAATGGAAAATTTGCTAAGTAAAAAAAAAAAAGTAGCAGTGCAAAACGGCTTTCATTGTCCTGTTTGAAAATTGGGATTACGACCTTGTTGATGGACTTCTACATGGAGGAATACATTTAGCTACATACATGTGTGGTTTAGTTGAGTTCAGTTACACAATCCTTCTCCCCCGCTCTTTTGGATTTAACTTCAAACTCATTTTTGTCTGGCTTAATTGTTACAATAGTCAGTTTTGACTATGTATAATGTTGTTCTTTGGTGTACCATGACCTCTTACTTCCCTATAGAGGTGACATAAGTTGTTTTTCTTCACTAGGACCTCCTAAGTCGTAGTTGAACTTGTTATATTCAAATTTCAAAGTCTTCTCCTTGACAAACTTTCGCAAATGCCCATGAGTTTTGTATTGTGGTTCGCTTATCACTATAATTCGCATTTCAAGTACACGTTGTCTTATGTGTCTGTTGCTTTTTGGTGGGCCAACATTCTGATTCAAAGAGGATAGAATTGGGCATACTTCAAAGTAGAGTCTTGCTGGAATCTTGCTGTCCCTGTATGGCTTCGACGGGGTGTGGTTTCCGCACTTGTCATTGACTACGGTTTACTTTCTATCGATGTAGTCCTTAATATACTTTTTCATTCTCGCTTTATGAACTGTGATTGCATCCTGGGCACTTATCCTCCATATGTTTCTACATATGCAGGATGGGAGCACTGCTCTGGTCTTTCTTTGTAAGAAACTAAATTTCAGAATCGCACCCTTTTAGTCGAGAAGATTCAAGTAAAAAACTATCTGCGTAGTCGAAGCTTACCCGTGTTTACACATACCATAGTTACTCATCAAGAAGAATCCAATAAATCATCAAGAAGAATCCAATAGATGCGGTGGTCTTCTTGTTGAGAACCTAAGGCTTTACATAACACGAAAAGGCTTAAGTTCTCAACAAAAGTAAGGAAAACTTATTTCCCAGGGAAACTTTATCCCTAGCTTTTGTTGAGAACAAAAGCTAAGGAAAACTTATTTTCCAGGGATAAAGTGGCAAAGGACACAGAATATGAAGAGATCAGAAATTTATATGGACTAGTGTAGGAATAGGTTGTTGAACGCTCTACAGTAGGTACCAATTGGAAATAATATTACTCTTGACATAGAGTAGCATATGACCAGTGACCCTAGCACAGTGGTAAGGCTTCTCCATTGAGTTCCAAACGCAGAATCTGCCTATCTGCGTCTATCCCCGATAATGGCAGGAGCCTCGCCCACTAGGCCGCCCTTTGTGCATAACATTGCATATAAGGCCCTTAGTAAGAAGGACCAATGGTTTTGTATGCTGATAAATCATGATAGCTTCAATGAGCTTGAGCTCCATTGTGTATCGCATGGTACACCAGCAAAGCCTGATCAGGTTGAAGTTGTTAGTCCTACATATTGGGCTATATATGCAGAAAGCATATATTGTAGCTACAAATATAGTATCTCTTTTCCCTTGGTATCTGTTCTAAATGTTTTAGCCTCCTTTCACGTTTATAGGCTTTCCATAAACTCTCTTCAGCAATTCTCTTCTTCGTTTTGTTTATAGTATCCATAACTATTAGATACTTTTACTTGTTGAAAGTAAATCCTACAATTCTACATCCACGCTTTATTCACTCCACAGTATCCGGGGTCTATATCTCATGCATAACTGGCCACATTGGTTAAGCTTTACAGTTATGGGTTTCCATAATTTCTTCACTTTGCAGTATTCAAAATAATCGGCTGCATTCATTGTGAACATTACTGGGGGAAAGTCTTCCAATCGAGCTTTATTAGTCTGCCCATGCTAATGTTTCAGTTTCTTCGCTTGCTTTATAGGTGAGACTCCTGTACTTCATGCTGCTCGGCAAGGACATACTACCACTGCCAAATACCTTATTCAGTGTGGTGCCAATTTTTCAATACCTAGTGAACTGGGTGCCACAGCTCTGCACCATTCAGCAGGAATAGGTACCCCCCCTTCCTTTCTCCATGTTTAAACACCTATTACATGATTTTGCCCCTCATAGTATCGATGTCTACTGCACACTTGAAGTGAATCTCGTGATATTCAATAGTTATTACTCTCTCTCTCTCTCTCTCTCTCTATATATATATATATGTATATATATGGGACGTGAAATTTAAGTTGCCAGCGCGATCTGGCCACTTGCCCATCCTCCATGGTGGATGGACGGACCAGATCTACCTTTTTTTTTAGAAAAAAAAAAAACCATTGTCTGCTACATTATCTAGCGGACGGTGATTTTGACCAAAATGCCTCGATGGTATTTAATGAGTCGGAGGGATTCGCAGGCAAACAAGGGAGCAGTATTGTAAATTTCACCATCTGCTACATTATGTGGCGGACAACAAAGTTTACTAAAAAAAATAGATCTGGCCCATCCATCCGCAATGGATGGACGGCCAGATGGCGCTGGCAACTTACCTTAAGTTGCCTGCGCGAGTAATGGATTAGCTCCCTACATATATATATATATATATATCCATCTGTCCGTCCATTCGTCCATCTACACACACGCATAGAGGGATGTGAATATGAGTCCTTCTTTGACAACTTATATAAGAAAGACCTTATACTACGACGTTTTACTGAAAAGCATCACCTAGGGGATTTTAACTTTTTTTTTCTCCCCCTTTCTTGAATCCAGTGACCACATTCATCGCCACATCCACCATATTTCACTGCACCTCCACCTACGGAAACTGCAGACTACTGTTGCCATCATCCGGCTGCCCACCATTGCCGTCATCATCGCTGCCAACATCCCCATGATCATTGTCGCCCACCTTCTCTATCATAACTGCCGCCGCCTTTCCCACTTTCCCCATCATCGTCGCTGCCTGTCTTCCCATTATCACCGCCACTTTCTGTACCATCCCCAAAAGGGATTAATTCTTGTGTTGCTGTTGTAATGCATACTAACCACAGTATCTTTTCGGAACAGATCTGAGATAATAAAATTCATCGTAAAATTGTTCGTTGGTGGATGAATTTCAGCAGTGTTGGTGACTTGTAGGACATGGATTTCTTGGTGGAGTTTATGATGCCAAGACTTCTGATGCTGGTTTCTGTTGATGGTGGGGCTTCAAGCTTTGTTGTGGTGGTGGTGGGTTTTGCCAATGTGACTGGTGGTGGTTGGGATTGTGGACTGGTCGTTGTTAGTCATGCCAACAGTGGTATTACCATGTTATCTCCAATGGTATCTGACGGGGTGAGACGAGATAAATTTACTAGTCAGAATTAGTGAAGCTTCACAGAGTTATTAGCGTCAAAAGTACGTAGTTTTGATTCTTCTTAGGTAAGTTATCTGAGGAGCCTCATATTCACTTTGCCAATGTGTATGTGGGTGAGTATGTGTGTATATATGCTATAGGCAGGTATGCGCGATGTTTCCTAACAGTTTTAATCCATGCTATTTGCATGTGGTTTAGTTACGGATGGGGGGCCTGCGTTGCAGCTCACTTTGCGTTATGAATTATAATCACTGATTCAGCAAAAGGGTCCCATTTCAAGAGGTTTAAGGCAAAAAAGGCCCCGTGTGTCCCTCCTCTTCCTTGTAAGCAGACCTTGAGAAATATACCTTGCAGGGGAGTGACTAGTTTTAGGGGCCATAGAATCTCAGCAGATGACATTGTCTTTTTGCGGTGCATATGAGACTCAGCTAAGATGTCGTTGAAGGATGTTGCTATATTTTGAGCCATATCTAATCTAATCACTTGAAGATGGCAGGCTGACTCAAACTTGGTGTAGGTACCTTTTATACTATTCCAACTTTGTGGCAGAGGAGGTTAGATAAATGATGATGCTTTACTATTCCTTTGGTGGGTTATAACTTGGTGTGCATACTAGTTGGAGAAGGTGGTTTGCAGACCAAAGACTGTTGATAAGTGTATGGGTTCAATTAAATTTGGTCCCCTGTTACTGTTTAATAATTTCACTGTGGTGCCAAAGTGTTCAACTTTACGCCTAGAAGTCCCAAATCTTTATTAAAACCAAACCCTTGTCCTAGATTGACTTTAGTTACAAAACTTTGTGCTAACTTCTGGAAGGCTCGTTAACGATTCAAATTTGTGTTAGTTCACTATCTCTGGCCAATATTTCCTCTGATAGAGAGGCTATACACGAAATATTTAGTAGCTATAGTGCAGCAGTCACTGTCCTAGTTCATTTAAGCTTTTCTTTGGTAGTTATCTTAAAATTCTCTTTCTGCGGAAATTCAAATTTTCTTGTAGGAGATATTGAGTTGCTGAGTTTTATGCTTTCTCGAGGCGCCAATGTCAATTCACAAAGTGATTCTGGCACTCCACTGATTTGGGCTGCTGGTCATGCTCAGGAAGATGCTGTTGGACTTCTATTGGAGCACCATGCTAATGTAAGCTTGAACTCTTAAAGTCCTTTGTTCTGTGTAAGTAGTTTTTTAGTGCTCTCGGCACG
The DNA here is from genome assembly GCA_033070095.1 of Escallonia herrerae. Classification (NCBI taxonomy): domain Eukaryota; kingdom Viridiplantae; phylum Streptophyta; class Magnoliopsida; order Escalloniales; family Escalloniaceae; genus Escallonia; species Escallonia herrerae. The sequence goes on from JAVXUP010000124.1 coordinate 333,995, forward strand.
TCACTACTTATATAATAACGTTTTAACGAGGATGTAAGATGTGCCAAACCTCTGCTCAACTTTGACTAGAGCTATGCCATATTGACTCGTTAGAAATGTACTCTTGAAACAAATAGAAAATTGTATTATTAGTTTTTAGGTAGATGGACACTCAAACGTAACTATCCTGCATTAGGAAATCATTTTTGCCTCTGGTGGTCCTTTAACTAAAGAAACAGACATCATCTTGTACGCCTCCAGCTCTTTGTGTGGTTGTGGAGCAAGTCTTGTGAGATCTTTTTGTCCCAGGGTGGTCCTTAGTTGCAGGAAACTCCTAATATGGTGACGTTTCTCTCTCAGAAACTCGCTTTTGCGATCCCAAGTTAGGAACTCCATGGGATCTCGTCCCAAGCTAAGATGGGAACTCGATCCCGCTAGTTGGATAGAGATGCATGGAACAAGTGATAGAATACATGAAAATCAAGCTCTTTTCAAGTCAATTCCTTATTTCTCTCTTCCTTCAAGTCCTTAAAGTCTCCTTGTCTGTTGTTGCTATCTATGTAAACTATGCTAAACAAATGATAATACTCTTTACGCATTTATTTATTCAAGCCACTCCCAACCTCAGATTCTTTTGGTGCTTACGCTTCCCCGCCCCCGCCCCCGCTTTGTGCAACTAAGGGGTGGTCACTGTCTTAGTTATGTATTCTTGATATTGGGTGGATTTTTTTCACTACTTTTGCCTACTCCTGGTTTACATGGCTTCGACCCCCATGTTTCCAGTACATTCGTACATGTCAAACTCTCTCTTTTTTCAATTTTTTTCTCAGTTGTAGATAGCATCATAGCACTGTTACGTTATTAATAACCCCTTATGATTGGGCCTACATGGTGATGCTGGCCCCTTGCATAAATTTCCCATTCATGTCTAGCCTGTGGGGATAAGGGGCATATGCATTATCACTGTCTGTGAAAGGTCGCATACTCCACGCATCTAATGGGCCTAGCTTAGTTATCGATTCATTTATCTCTTTTGGCGCTTAGTCGTCTTATATCCATATTTTTACCTTATTGGTAGTTAGGCCCCTCCGTGAAGGTGACCCTTGGCTTCTCTATTTGCATTTTTAGAAATTTGGCCCCTCGTGCCCGCCATACATCGTGCTTGTCTTGCTCCTGGTGCGGGTGCAACTTTCTACTCTAGCCATTGATGAACTAAGCAAATGGATCCGGCAGGGATTTGGAAATATGGAAGAACATGATTTTGCTAATGTCAAAAAGATGATGAGAGAATGGATTTGGGTTTTGGAAGTAGAGAGATGAAGTTGTGATTTTTCAGGGGGAGAGGTTAGTGGTGTAAAAAAGAAAGTGCGAACCGTAATTTTGGGGCAGGTGGGAATTGTTTAAAAACAGATTGCAAGTGATTTTGATGCTCTGCATTTGGCAACTCCCATCCCTCAAAATCAGTTCAGAGAAATCAATTGAAATACAAAAAGAAAAAGGTTGAAAAAGTAGAAAGAGAAAAACTCATTCACATTCTCACCAAAGGTCGATCTCTCAGAAATCTAAATTTAACCAACAATGGCTCATTGATACATACAGGATGACCCGCTGGCTGAAGGAGAAACTGGGAGGTTTTTGGGTCATTTTGACCATCTGTTGTACTTCTGAAGTTCATCTGTTGTTAGTGTTTGCCGGGAAAGAAGAAAGGAGGCTGTGTTGGTGTTTAGAGGTGACTGTCGGTTATGGTGAGTGGTGTGGAATTGACAATGGCGTTCCCACTGCCTAGAAGTCCATGCTTGGTTGGTTCATGTTGTGTTGCTCAGAGGTTCAAGAAACTTGAGAGTAAATTTTGGTGGCACAGAGAGAGTATTATCGTGGAAACTGGGATCTTGATTGTTCTCTTATCTGAGAAGCAGATCTCGGAGTCATTGGTGGAAATTGACCAAGCCTTTTGAGGGGTGAAGATAGGCCTATGGATGCGATTTGGCAACATGGTCAATTTGTTTTCACTTACTTGTTTGAGGATCAAGGGGATCAGTAGAAATTATGGTGTTGACAGGGACTACGTTGTGTTCTGGATCCTTTGTTTAGGAAGAGGTTCTATGAGTGGGAGCTATATATGGTGGGTGATGTTTCTTGCAGGTTTGCTTGTACCTTGGGCATTGAGGTGGCTTAGTTGCGCTACTTTTTCCATGTTCTTCTGCCAAGGGTGAGGAGGTCTTCCATGGTAGATAGTGTTAAATATACCTCTTAATTATCCCTGCTATTTCCTTGGTAAGTTATCCTTGTTATTTCGATGCTTCTTTAGATTTCTCCACCCATCCTTGCCATAGTATTCATGAGAATGTTCAATGGTATGTGAGCTGCCTCAGGGATGAATGAAGGAAAGAATTGTGCAAAGCCCAAATATGTAAATAGATAAAATGTCACATGTGACAGTTAACTTTCATTTTCATTTTGTGTTAATTTCATTTGATTAAAAGGTGGCCCTATGTTTAACAGATTGTAGTGGAGATATTGTAGGAGTTCCAGTCTGTGTGGTGCCCTACTTTAGTATTAATTGTCATGGGCTTAACTTCTGATTTTTTAGTTGCACTTTGTGCAGCATCTACAATTTTCCTTGCATAAATTCAGTTTGTTTGATCTAAAAGCTTAGAGCAAAATATTTTGAGAAGCACTAGTGTGCATTTATGGAGTTTGGTTTCATCCTAAAATCGAGCCTAAGGAGGTTTTCTCCCCTTTGAAGCGATTTCCCTTGCTATCTAATTTTTGCTTTTACTTTTCAGTGGCTGCTTGTGTCATAAACACATACTAGTTAGTCAGCCACAAGATTATGCCTAGGCTTCCTCGCTTATGCTCTCCATTTGGCCTGACGCTTAAACTTAAATGATCTGTTAGTACTGCATAGAAGAATCTGCAGCCTAACATTCAAGTTAGTCTTTATTTACGTATTTCATTGGATCAATTTGGGCTGAAAATGTTATTTACAGAGCCGCAGATAACAGACTATGGATAGTTCTTCTATTTTTGTGATTTGAACTTCATTCTATCTACCTCTTTTTGAGGACAATTTTATGCAATCACTTGCTCATCGTTCTTTCCTTTAGCTTTTTAATCAGTTACTTACATGTTGTCGTTGTTTTGCAGCCTAATACTGAAACTGATGATAATATCACTCCTCTGTTGTCAGCTGTGGCAGCAGGTTCACTGGCATGCTTAGAGCTGTTGATTCAGGTTAAGCAAAATTCTTTTCACTTTATACTGTTACTGACATTTACTTGAATGCTCAGTCCTCCATATTGTACATATTCTTTTATACATATGCTAGCTGGTTTGCCGACGAATTACACATAAGATAATTGCAAGCCCTGAGCCCTCTGGCGTAGTGCTTCCTATATGCGTGAGTGGTGTGGTGCTATATATATATATATATATATTTTGTGTGCGCCGGTCATGCTGGGTCTGCTCTGGCAACGTGCCCGATCTGATTTAGAGCAGTGTGCGCCGGTCATGTTCCGTCCGCTCTGGCCGTAACTTATTTCGCACAGTGTGTGCTTGTACCGAATTGACCATCTTTCCCCTTTTTTATTATTATTGCAACTTGTGTGAGCCGCATCAAATAAAGCCACCAACCTACACGCTAGTAGCAGCCAGCTTTTTCCTCCCCCTCATTTTCTCCCTCTTGAAATATCAATGGCCACTCACGATATCAAAGACAACCTGTGAGACCCCCTCATAATTTCATTATCATAGTACCATCCCGCATCATCTATATGTATATCGACAAAATATCAAATTCGTCTTTTTTCATGGCTGTTAAGGCTCAAGAAGATAAGGAAGACAATGGATTTCAGCACCACTGGCTCGGCCAAAGTCCAAATCTGAGTTTTGCCTAGATCTGGACACCCACATCTGCCTTCTATCACCGCGAACTTCCGCCCTTTTCCATCATCATCAACAAGCAATAATAAAAAAAATGTAGTGAACCGCACGTATATATGTGTGTGTGCGAGAAAGGAATTAATATCAGCATCGCCAATTGAGAAGCAGACTCTCGGAAATCTTCTCGTCTGTACTTCTTACCTTACTTCGTTAGCCTATCAGACTTTTTTCACCTCCTTTATGGATCTGCTGTCTGCCTATGTATTTGTTTGATTTGATGTGTTTGTTGCTCTCAAGTGAAATTTCGGTTTTCTGGGTCTCGGGGTTTGAGAGTTGCAGATGGAGACGCCACAAAATTGCCACCCAATGGTAGTGTGCTGGATAATCTAGTGTATAGGTTGGGTGGCTCTGTTTAATGCGGCTGAGACAAGTTTTATATAAATTGAAAAAAAAGGAAGGGCAATTTGGTAAAAGTGCATAGTGTGCTAGATAATTTAGTGTACTAGCTTTTGTTCTTTAGAAAGGGCATGACGGTGCAGGATAGGCTGGGTTTGTAGGGAGGATCATGGTGTTAGTATGGGCTGCTCACATATCAACCTATACCGAACTGAATTTCCAACAAGGCGACCGTCTTTGAAAAATTTTAGGACTTTCTAAACGGTACTTTCCCCATTTCATTTTTTCCAAGGTCCATCAGCATTGAACTACCGCCATCTTCTTGGCGGTCTGCAACAACCAAAAAGCACATGCCACCCCCTATTCCCCCTTGCTTCCACTGGTTTCTTTGCCACAGACTCGGTTTGTCGCCACCTGGTTTGTTATTTTGGTGGCGCCAAAAAGCCAATGATGGTGGCAAGGCATGGCGGTATGTGATGGACTACCCACCACCAAAGCTTTAAACACAAGGGCGGCTATATGGGAGATGGGATTGGCGCGATGGGAAAACCGCCCCGGGGAGGGGGGGGGGGTTGGTGGGGGTTTGAGGAGAGGTAGTGTTTTGAGTTTCCCCATTTTTGGGATTTCTTCCCGTTGTACATTGTTAAGATACCCCAAGTGGGGGAATGATGACAGGACCCAATATGTAGTGTATGTGCACCTGTGTGCTGATATCTATACTTATATAGATTAATAGCCTGTCTGCGAGTTTTTTTTTTAGGAGAGAAAAGAAAGGAAAGTGACTGTTTTCCTCCCTTTTCTCTAGTTTGTGAGTTTTTTTAAGGAGAGAAAAGAAAAGAAAAGGGAGGAAAGTTTGGGCTTCTTTTGTCTCTAAATCTTTCCTCCCAAAATTGGGAGGAAACGGAGAGAAAGGAAACTATTGTAAGTGATATTTTGATAATGCCCATATTAACCTTGCCATAATGAAGACTCAATTTTTACTAACTTTTAAATTTTAGGCTTCCTTACGAGCGCTTACCGTTTTACTTCCAAACATATGATTGTTTTAGATGTTGAAGTTGACTCATGACTAATTGTTTTGCTTTTGGCGTGACAATGATTAAATTTTAGATCTTGGGATGGTTTGTAGTCGACTTATGGCTAATTTTTTTTTCTAAAGTGACAATAACCAGTAATGTAAGGCTTATTACATTAATATATGTTATGAACTTTTGTATGATTTTGTTGATGAATTTTTCCAGTCAAACTTATATATTTTTTTTAGGATCATACATCATAGTCTTTGTTAGAATTATAAGAATATAGTTAAGGGGTATGTACGTAATCAAGCGTATTTTCTTTTCTTTTCTGCTGAACTCACAAACAAGGGAAATGAACAATACTTTCTTTTCTTTCTTAAACTCACAAACAAAAGGAAGGAAAATTATCTTCTCATCCTTTCTCTTCTCTTCCCTTCTCTTCCTTTCTTTTCTCTCGTATCAAAACTCACAAATGGGCTATAAGTGTGAGCAACGATATGGACTGGAGATTGTATTTTCCTTTTTATGCCCGTCATTTTTAAATTTTTTTGCTTCCAGATACCTCAATTTTCACCGATAGAACGGTAAAATGTAAAATTACCAAATGAAGGATTGGAAGATGGGAGTAGTGCAACGGGGAAAGGTGACCGACCCGGGGTGGAGGGGGAGGGTAAGAAAGCCAGTTGGAGGAGAGGGAGTGTTTTCAGTTTCTTTTTTGTGTTTGTGGATGAGACGAAATTGACCTTCAGAAAACCAAAAAGAAAATCAAGGGCATTGGGATTTCTTCCTGGAGTACATTCTTAAGTTACCCCAATTGGGGGTATTATAAAAATCTACTATACAAAAACAGGCCCTGCTATATATATATATATATATATAATATAATATAGGGAGCTGATCTGTTGATAGCGTTAGCAAGATAGGAGATTTTGCTAGCGCGATCTGGCCGTCCACGAGAGATCTATGGACGGTCCAAATCTTTTTTTGGCATTTTTTTTAAGTACGTCCGCTACATTATTTAGCGGACGATTTTTTTGACAAAAATACACTTTTAAGTATGTTCGCTACATAATGTAGCGGTCAAGTAGGCTGACACTTTTCTCTTTCTCTCTTCTTTCCCTCATTATGACATGTTCCTCTCTTATTCTCTCTTCTGTCGTTAATTTCTTACTTTTTCTGAGTCTTCCTCTGTCCTTTCTCTCTTTTCTCTCTCATCCTCCTTTCTTCCATAAATTCCTTGAATTTGTCTCCTAAAATGAAAAGAAATCTGTACAATACGATTAATTCCTGAAAAAATAAACTTCTGTTATTTGAGTTAGAAACACTCTTCAAACTGGTAGATAACCAGCAACCTCATCTCCACGTCTCAAAGACTTGATTGCACCAGCTAAAGAGAGAGAGAGAGAGAGAGAGAGAGAGGAGAGAGAGAGAAAAGAGAGAAAGGACAGAAGAAGATTTAGAAAAAGTAAGAAATTGACGACAGAAGAGAGAATAAGAGAGAAACATGTCATAATGAGGAAAGGAGAGAAAGAGAAACGTATCTGCCTATTCGTCCGCTACATTATGTAGTGGACATACTTAAGGGTATTTTTGTCAAAAAATCGTCCGCTACATTATGTAGCAGACAGATTGAAGAGACTCAATGGAAGCTTATCCGAGATCTGACCCTCGAAATTATTTTTAGATAAATCAAGAAACTTTAACCCACTAAGCCTTCAAATCATTTTTAGATAAATCAACTTTGTCAATCTACTCTACACACCTATCTGGTGAATACACATCCAGTGTTACATGTTCATTGTCTCACTGCTAGTTAACGACCCATGTACATAATAAGAAAGGTGGGAGAGGAGGATGAGATAGAAAATGGTGAGAGAAAAGAGAGAAAGATAAACAAGTTAAAAAAGTGATGTGAGAGAGAGAGAGAAGTCAGAAGGAGATAAAATAGAGAGAGAAAGAGAAAGAAGTTAGAACATTAATGACAGAAAGAGAAAATGTTTGAAAACTAGTTCGCTACATAATGTAGTGGACGGAGATAAAGGAGAGAGAGAAGGAGAAAGAAGTCAGAACATTAATGACGGAAAGAGAAAAAAGGTCTGAAAACTAGTCCGCTACATAATGTAGCAGACATACTCTTTTTAAGCTGGATGGTATTTTTGTCAAAAAAATTGTCCGCTACATAATGTAGCGGACGTACTTAAAAAAAATGCAAAAAAAAAAGATCTGGGCCGTCCACAGATCTCGCGTGGACGGCCGGATCGGGTTAGCAAAATCTCCTATTTTACTAGCGCTCTCAACGGATCAGCTCCCATATATATATACTCAAGGTTTTTGAAGCTGATCCGTTGAGAGCGCTAGCAAAATAGGAGATTTTGCTAGTGCGATCCGGCCGTCGACGCGAGATTTGTGGACTGCCCAGATCTTTTTTTTGCATTTTTTTAAGTACGTCTGCTACATTATGTAGCGGACGGTATTTTTGACGAAAGTACCCTCGAGCTACTTAGCGAGGTATGACTTTTTCTGTGTCATTAATGTGTCCGCTACATTATGTAGCGGACTAGTCTTCTCTTTTTCTCCCCCTTCTCTCATTCTGACTTTTTCTTTTTCTCTCTTCTTACTTTGATCTTGATGAACAAATCTTCATGAAGTTCGCTGGCAATAGATTGCCATTGGTAAAAAAGACTCCAAAACGAGCACATCCAATTAGCACATCCACCTGCAGGCTGGAACCATTCATGAAATTGGCTAGCAACAGATTGCCATATTGTTCTAGGGTCTTCAACCTCCTCCATTTCTATCACCCTATATCAAAAACGAAAAGATTTAAAAAAAAAACCTAATTTCTCAAACCCATGACAACCAAATCAAAGCACACCGTAACTATTTGAAGTGGCAAGATAGAAAGAGAAGGAAGAGTTTTCAAATCATCAATAGTTTGCTATTTCGACACAGATTTGTTGTGATCTTTATAGAACGTCCCCTGTTTTATGTGGACTTCGTCGGAGCCACCGGAGGCGCAGACAGGCACGGCCAGGCCGGTGCGGAGCCGATGGGCACAACGGCGGCGGAGGAGGAACACAGTGGCTTGATCTGTGACCCAAAATTTCTTTTGCTAGGCCCATAGCCACGAAACCGGACAAAGAATAGGGAACCCTTTTGGAAGGTTGGAGCAAGAAAAGCATTGCTTAGCTGCTGCCGCCGGGATCCCCGCCTGACGCGGGAGGTGCTGTCTAACTACCCCGAGCGAACCACCGTCTTGAAGGAGCTCATGCAGAACGCCGACGACGCCGACGACGCCACGATCTGGCTGTGCCTCAATCGCCACTCGCACGCTCACAAGGGAGAGAGAGAGAAGATGAGAGATGAGGGGAAAGATGGTTGGGCCCTCGATTGCCGGACACGGGAGGTGCTGTCCAACTACCCAAACCACCGTCTTAAAGAAGCTCATCCAGAAGAGAGAAGATGAGAGATAAGGGGGAAAGAGAAAATAAAAGTTGGTTCTCTTTTCCAGATCTGACAACACGGATGTCTCTTTTCGAGAAAGTAAAATAGTCCGCTACATAATGTAGCTGACATATGTAATTGGGATTGAGGGGTATATTTGTCAAAAATACCGTCCGCTACATAATGTGGGAACAAAGGTAATTGAGATTGAGGGGTACTTTCGTCAAAAATACCGTCTGCTACATAATGCAGCGGACGGACTTAAAAAAAACGCAAAAAAAAAGATCTGGGCTGTCCACAGATCGCGCGTGGACGGCCTGATCGCGCTAGTAACTTAACCCAGTTTGTTAGCACTCTCAACGAATCAGCTCCCATAAATATATAGATGGGAGCTGATCGGTTGAGAGCGCTAGCAAAATAGGAGAAGTTGCTAGCTCGATCCGGCCGTCCGTCGGAGTTGTCCGTTACACTATGTAGCGGCCGGACCTTTTTACCATATTGCCCCTCCCTCGTCTGCTATACTGTAAGGCGGACAACTTTTTTGGCTCGACACGTGACAGTAAAAAAGTCGTCCGCTATACAGTGTAGCGGATGACTTTTCGCCTGACGGTCGTCAACTCATCCACAACCATCCTGGCAGTTGTCACACCAGTCTTGGGGCGACAAGACTGTTGCTTTGTCCTTATCCCACCATCCGCGATACTATGTAGCGGACAACTTTTGTCGATTTTTACTGTCCGCTATACTATGTAGCGGACTTAACCCACATATACACCCACTTCGAAACTCTTATTCATTCTTTCTTCTCACAACTTATTCATTCTTTCTTCTCACAATTTTTCTAGCGGCGTTGGCAAGTAGATCGGCGCAATTTCTTCCCAAGACATCCTTTAATCGTCTCATCAATCACGTAAGTTCACAAACCAATCAATTATTTGTTCATAATCTAGAGTTGTTATGAGTATTGCAGCTTATGCATGGTTTTGAATATGTATGCGCTGCATTGTGCTAGCATTTGTCAATTTATGTATATACATATATATATATATATATATTATGTGTATTATTTGTTCATGTGATTTCACTTGCAAAATCCGATTTCGTGTCTGTTTGTATGTATGTACATACATATATACAGCATGTGAACTTATGTGAGCACATGCTAGCGTTGTATGTATTATGTGAGCACATGCTAGCGTTGCATGTGCTAGCGTTGTATGTTTGAGAATGTTTACGCTTCCAACCTTGCCTTTTTCCATAATTTCAGTTGCAAAAAATTGATTTTAACCCTGGACCAGAAGATCCCTCCGTATTATACGACCAAGCAAACCATATCAGTACGCTCATATGAGATGGTGGAGTAAGATACTTATTTTATCAACTTTCTTATTCTTGTGAACGTTGTATACCGTTTGTTTTGCTTAAATTGTATTTATTAATTCGTAGGAAAGAGCACTTCTCAACACAGTAGAAGTATCCGATAATTTCAAAGCCTAGAAATTGAACAAATACCAGAAAAAATTACTGCGTGAGATTGGGTTTGAGATTTTCACACATGGGCAGATCTTTCAGACCGACACTTAATAGGTGCCCTTGTTGAAAGGTGGAGAAGTGAAACGAATACTTTTCACTTCCCTCTCGGAGAGATGACAATTACCCTAGAAGATGTAGGGTTCATCTTAGGGTTACCGGTGACGGGGCGGCCGGTATAGCTCCTCCGTCGGAAGTAACGAATAAGAGAACCGCTAGGGACTTCTTTACTTCGATACCCCAGGATCAATTTAGCACTGGTGGTATCAAGTTGAAGTGGTTGGTAGATACCTACAAAGTTCTGCCGGATAACTACACGGATCAGATGCTTGTGCTGTACACTCAAGCTTTCCTCTTGTGGGTGATGGAGGCAATTCTGTTCCCAACAACGTCGAAGAATACGGTCAGCGTCAAATATTTACCGTTGTTGGGTAACCTGCTGGAGGTTGGGGATTATGCCTGGGGTGCAGCAACTCTTGCGTACCTGTACCGAGCATTGCACAAGGCAACGAGGCCCTACTCCAAAGCTATATGTGCATGTCTCTCGCTATTGCAGGTATATCATACAAATCTTGATTACGTGCTCGATTTTTTTTTGTTGAATCGACAATAAATTTTGACGATACTATATTTAATGTCTTTGCTCTCAGGTGTGGTCTTATGAACACCTTGCTACTAGTGCACCCGGGCGTAGGGACGGAACTGATAATGTGTGGCCTCGGTTGTGCGCCTGGGAGTACAGCCGGAAGGACAGCCACTACCCGAGGAGAGACGATCCCCATCACAACATTACGTACTATCGGGGGAATTCGACTCACTATCTCCGGGCCAGATGCGATGGGCACCGTACAAACGTTTGGGGCGACAGGTGGGAGAGTCGTTCGTCTTCACGCTCTCCGGGTTGCAACGCACACCCCTGATCCACTTCGAGGTCACAGAGTAGCAGCTGCCAGATCGCGCTATGCGCCATTTTGACTGCCTGCAGGGGTTGCCAGCCAATGCGCCGGATATGAGGCTTAACATGAACCCACCGGGTGTCAGACGGTTTGGCAAGGCGAATGCGCACGACTTGTGCGCACGAGAAATTGAGGTTTGGAATTCCTGGCAGGACACGCTGGTGGCCATTACCCCGTGATCAACATCGAACAGTACAATGAGTGGTACTACCGCATCACCCGGAGGAGCGTAGCCCTAGTAAGGTTTGAACGCGGAGAGAAGTACCACCCTAGGGGTCAGATCGATGAGCAGATGGCATACAATCTAGTAAGTTGCCCAACCAGTGCTTTTAATTGAACTTGATGATTCTGTGTGTGTATGAAGTTACTTATTTATTATTATATCTTTCGATGTATGTTAATGCCTCGTTCGCCTTCTTCCAGAAGTTGAGCGAGCGGAAGGATCTGGTGGATGCAATGGGCGAGGAGCTTAGCCAATAGGCTGAAGTGTTGGCGTTTGGCTGCGGGAATTTTTTGCGCCAAGCATCAAAACAGCCTTCGGGCGTCAGCCCGGGAATGGGTTATCCGGGGTAGCAGCCCCCTTATGTGAGCGAGGGATACGGTGATCCCTCAGGACAGACTTCGGGGGTGAGCTAGGGATACGGTGGTCTCTCTGTACCGGGAATGGGTGGTGATTGGGGACCGCCAAGCACCATAGGCCAGGCTCAAGCGCTGTGGGAAGAGTACAGTGCGCCCTTCTTCTCATTGCTTTTGGACTCGGAACCCCAACCCCTCTCTCAGAGTCAAGTCATGCAAGTGGGGTTTCGGAAACATCAGTATGTTCGAGACACTGCCCATTGTCTCGTGGGCGGGACCATCTGTTGCCGAAGGAGGGCAATATCCCCCGGTCGATCCCCCCGAAGGAGTGCAATATCCCCCGGTCGACCCCCGAGGGCAATATCGCAAAGGGCATCCATTGAAGCCCCTAAAGCCGCATAAATGCCAAATAATCAGAGAGCGTTATTTTAGCGGGGCCCCCCGAGACAAAGCGTCGTATAGTGTGGATCACCCGGAGGGCATGGATTACTGTTGCTCGTGGGGAGAAATGTCCTCCCTGGCTCCGGGGAGTTGGTTAGACAACGGTGTCATCTCTACCTACGTGGAGATTCTGAAGGAAAGGGGTCGGGAGCGACTGAACGAGTATCCGGGCATTTTTTTGGCGGATGCCTTTTTTTATAGCCTCCTTGTGTCTGAATGGCATGAGTGGGTCGAACAAAGGGGGAAGAAAAAGTTGAGCCAGTGGAGACCGTTCGCTAACCTACGAGCGTATCTTAATAGGGATAGTCCAGTGAGCGCAAGGGTTGCCCACGTGTTTCTAATCTCATTTTTAGGGAAAAGCCACTGGTAGTTGGTTTGCTATGAACCAACAGAAAAAGTCGTATCGGTGATCGACAGTCTCCGTGACGATACCATCCACATGCCTGTGTTGAGGATGTACAAAGCCCAGTTGGACTCTATGGTAATCTTACGATTGTTGTTTAATGCTTATTGTAACTTGCCAATTGTAAATGTTAACTCGTGTCTTACGCCGTTTTCTGTTTCTCGTAGAATCTATTTTGTGCCATGGTCCATGCTATCCGTGATGTACATGTACCGGCGCGGCCAAAGCTCCATTTCCGATTGAAGAAGAGGAGGTCCAAGCAACATAATACTTCGGACTGCGGCGTCTTCGTTTGCATGTACATGGATTACATTTGTCGGTCTGAGAGCCTCGGGGCGGCCGCCTGGAGTCAAGAATGCGTAAAAGGCTTTAGATATATATCTAAAGCCTTTTACGCATTCTTGACTCCAGGCGGTATATCTAAAGCCTTTTTCTTCCCCCTTTGTTCATGTACATCACGGATAGCATGGACCATGGCACAAAATAGATTCTGCGAGAAACAGAAAACGGCGTAAGACACGAGTTAACATTTACAATTGGCAAGTTACAATAAGCATTAAACAACAATCGTAAGATTACCATAGAGTCCAACTGGGCTTTGTACATCCTCAACACAGGCATGTGGATGGTATCGTCGCGGAGACTGTCGATCACCGATACGACTTTTTCTATTGGTTCATCGCAAACCAAGTACCAGTGGCTTTTCCCTAAAAATGAGATTAGAAACACGTGGGCAACCCTTGCGCTCACTGGACTATCCCTATTAAGATACGCTCGTAGGTTAGCGGACGGTCTCCACTGGCTCAACTTTTTCTTCCCCCTTTGTTCGAACTACTCATGCCATTCAGACACAAGGAGGCTATGAAAAAAGGCATCCGCCAAAAAAATGCCTGGATACTCGTTCAGCCGCTCCTGACCCCTTTCCTTCAGAATTTCCACGTAGGTAGAGATGACACTGTTGTCTAACCAACTCCCCGGAGCCAGGGAGGACATTTCTTCCCACGAGCAATAGTAATCCATGCCTTCCGGGTGATCCACACTATATGACGCTTTGTCTCGGGGGCCCTCGCTAAAATAACGCTCTCTGATTATTTGGCATTTATGCGGCTTTAGGGGCTTCAATGGATGCCCTTTGCGATATTGCCCTCGGGGGTCGACCGGGGGATATTGCACTCCTTCGGGGGGGTCGACCGGATAAACCCTAGTCCTGCATGACTTGACTCTGAGAGAGGGGTTGGGTTCCGAGTTCAGAAGCAAAGAGGAGGGCGCACTGTACTCTTCCCACGGCGCTTGAGCCTGGCCCATGGTGCTTGGCGGTCCCTAATCACCACCCATTCCCGGTACAGAGGGACCACCGTATCCCTAGCTCACCCTCGAAGTCTGTCCCGAGGGATCACCGTATCTCTCGCTCACATAAGGGGGCTGCTACCCCGGATAACCCATTCCCGGGTTGACGCCCGAAGGCTGTCCTGATGCTTGGCGCAAAAAATTCCCGCAGCCAAACGCCATCGCCAACACTTCAGCCTATTGGCGAAGCTCCTCGCCCATTGCATCCACCAGATCCTTCCGCTCGCTCAACTTCTGGAAGAAGGCGAACGAGGCATTAACCTACATCGAAAGAGATAATAAATAAATAACTTCATACACACACAGAATCATCAAGTTCAATTAAAAGCACTGGTTGGGCAACTTACCAGATTGTATGCCATCTGCTCATCGATCTGACCCCTAGGGTGGTACTTCTCCCCGCCTTCAAACCTTACTGGGGCTACTCTCCTCCGGGTGATGCGGTAGTACCACTCATTGTACTGTTCGATGCTGATCACGGGGTAATGGCCACTAGCGTGTCCTGCCAGGAATTCCAAACCTCAATTTCTCATGCGCACAAGTCGTGCGCATTCACCTTGCCAAACCGTCCGACACATGGTGGGTTCCTGTTAAGCCTCATATCCGGCGCATTGGCTGGCAACCCCTGCAGGCAGTCAAAATGGCGCATAGCGCGATCTGGCAGCTGCCACTCTGCGACCTCGAAGTGGATCAGGGGTGTGCGTTGCAACCCGGAGAGCGTGAAGACGAACGACTCTCCCACCCGTCGCGCCAAACGTTTGTACGGTGCCCATCGCATCTGGCCCGGAGATAGCGAGTCGAGCTCCCCCGATAGTACGTAATGTTGTGATGGGGATCGTCTCTCCTCGGGTAGTGGCTGTCCTTCCGGCTGTACTCCCAGGCGCACAACCGAGGCCACACATTATCGGTTCCGTCCCTACGCCTGGGTGCGCCGGTAGCAAGGTGTTCATAAGACCACACCTGAGAGCAAAGACAAATTAAATAAAGTATCGTCAAAATTTATTGTCGATTCAAAAAAAAAAATCGAGCACGTAATCAAGATTTGTATGATATACCTGCAATAGCGAGAGACATGCACATATAGCTTTGGAGTCGGGCCTCGTTGCCTTGTGCAATGCTCGGTACAGGTACGCAAGAGTTGCTGCACCCCAGGCATAATCCCCAACCTCCAGCAGGTTACCCAACAACGGTAAATATTTGACGCTGACCGTATTCTTCGACGTTGTTGGGAACAGAATTGCCCCCATCACCCACAAGAGGAAAGCTTGTGTGTACAGCACAAGCATCTGATCCGTGTAGTTATCCGGCAGAACCTTGTAGGTATCTACCAACCACTTCAACTTGATACCACAAGTGCTAAATTGATCCTGGGGTATCGAAGTAAAGAAGTCCCTAGCAGTTCTCTTATTCGTTGCTTCCGACGGAGGAGCTATTACCGGCCGCCCCGTCACCGTTAACCCTAAGATGAACCCTACATCTTCTAGGGTAATTGTCATCTCTCCGAGAGGGAAGTGAACGTTTCACTTCTCCACCTTTCAACAAGGGCACCTATTAAGTGCCGGTCTGAAAGATCTGCCCATGTGTGAATCTCAAACCCAATCCCACGCAGTAATTTTTTCTGGTATTTGTTCAATTTCTAGGCTTTGAAATTATCGGATACTTCTACTGTGTTGAGAAGTGCTCTTTCCTACGAATTAATAAATACAATTTAAGCAAAACAAACGGTATACAACGTTCGCAAGAATAAGAAAGTTGATAAAATAAGTATCTTACTCCAACATCTCATATGAGCGTACTGATATGGTTTGCTTGGTCGTATAATACGGAGAGATCTTCTGGTCCAGGGTTAAAATCCATTTTTTGCAACTGAAATTATGGAAAAAGGCAAGGTTGGAAGCGTAAACATTCTCAAACATACAACGCTAGCACATGTAACGCTAGCATGTGCTCACATAATACATACAACGCTAGCATGTGCTCACATAAGTTCACATGCTGTATATATGTATGTACATACATACAAACAGACACTGAATCGGATTTTGCAAGTGAAATCGCTTGAACAAATAATATATATATATATACATAAATTGACAAATGCTAGCACAATGCAGCGCATACATATTCAAAATCATGCATAAGCTGCAATACTCATAACAACTATAGATTATGAACAAATAATTGATTGGTTTGTGAACTTACATGATTGATGAGACGATTAAAGGATTTCTTGGGAAGAAATTGCGCCGATCTACTTGCCAACGCCGCTAGAAAAATTGTGAAAAGAAAGAATGAATAAGTTGTGAGAAGAAAGAATGAATAAGAGTTTCGAAGTGGGTGTATATGTGGGTTAAGTCCGCTACATAGTATAGCAGACAGTAAAAACCGACAAAAGTTGTCCGCTACATAGTATCGCGGACTGTAGGATAAGGACAAAGCAACAGTCCTGTCGCCCCAGGACTGGTGTGACACTGTCAGGGGGGTTGTGGATGAGTTGACGACCGTCAGGCGAAAAGTCGTCCGCTACACTGTATAGCGGACAACTTTTTGACTGTTACATGTCAAGCCAAAAAAGTTGTCCGCCTTACAGTATAGCGGACAAGGGATGATGGGTAATATGGTAAAAAGGTCAGTCCGCTACATAGTGTAGCGGACGACTGATAGCTTTTGAAAAAAAAAAGATCTGGGCCATCCGTCCCTTTAGGATGGACGGCCAGACCGCGCTAGCAACTTCTCCTATTTTGCTAGCGCTCTCAACGGATCAGCTCCCATATATATATATATTTATATTGCCCTTTTTTAAGGCAAAGGCGGCATTGGCGTGACCACCACCGCCAATGCCTCTTATCGTTGGAATATTTACCGTATGAACAACGATCCAATCTGAATATGCTATGGACCTCAAGACAATTTTCTCTTCAAAAGACTCCATTGTAGGTTGTAGGTGTACTCAAGCCTCTAGCCATACGAGCTCTTAATGTTGTTGTGTTTGGCACAAATTTTTTTCCAACTTCATTATCTGTATCAAGGGCGCTCCTGCGACTGCTCTTTGTTTATGCAATTGCTAACTTCGGACCTCCTCTAAAACATGCACTTGCTAGTCACAAAAAAATAATTGCTTTAGCCACTAGATCATCATTGATAGTTGGTCTTTTAAGTTTCTTTTTGTTTTTTGATATGAGGTGCTAAAATCAGTGATAATTTCTTAAATCGGGTAATAGGTGAAAACTTTTTCTTCTGCTTTTTGCAAATCAAGTCAGTTGAGTTCTTTCTGATGAACAATAAGTTGAATTATTCAAATTCATTTGATGTCCATGTCATTACTGTCAAAATTTGCTCATGAGTTAACTGGATGTCATAGACTGATTGCGGCCGTAAACTGTTAAATTTCTAGTTGATTACCACTTCCTCCCCCCTCCCCCCCTCTCTTCCTCCTCCTTCCTTGGCAATGGTGTTTCCCAGTAACTAGATCTTGATGGCGACTGGGAACTCGGGTTTAGGCTAAGGCAAATGCTACAAAGCTGGGATTTCCCAGAAGGAAATCGTCTATCATAAAGCATTTTTCCCGGGTGATACTTAGTTTTAAGCCATTAATTTCAATTTATGATGCTAGATGGACCGACGTGATCATATGGATTCTGAAAAGCTTCGTTATTGTCTCTATGATGTTGCTATCTGTTTGATGGCACGTTCAAAAAATTGTGTATGTAGCTTTTGCATGTGGTTCCAATGTTAACTTTGAAATGTTGGATTTACTCTTCCTAAAGTATGCTTTATGCTCTTACTTTGTGCCCCTTTCTGTGCAGGCAGGTGCTAATGTGAATGTTTCTGCTGGTGGAGCAACCCCTTTGCATATTGCCACTGATAATGGTAGCCCTGAAATTCTAAACTGCTTATTAAAAGCAGGAGCTGATCCTAATGTCACTGATGAGGTGAGAGTCGCTGTTGGAACTGCCTTCTTTTTTCTCGATGTTACAATGTCTTGCCAGTTCTCACAAACATTAATCATGCTTAACTGGATGCAAGTATCCCCAGTTGGATTCAGTCATGAACTGTGGGCCAGATATGATTCAGTGGATAGACGGTAACTACTCATACTCTATGATCTTTCTGAAGCTTCTTTCTCTTTCAGGATGGTCTGAAGCCAATACAGGTCGCGGCTGCAAGAGGTAATAGACAGGCTGTTGAGATTCTTTTCCCCATAACATCGAAAATACAAGATGTTCCACAGTGGACCGTTGGTGGACTAGTTAAACATATGCAATCTGAATTTGGCACAGCACAGGTATTTTGGCTTTTTGAGTTTTAGTTTCCTGGAAATATGTTCTTTCACAAACTTGAAGCTAAAAGCTTGATATGTCATTGTCTCCTTTGTTCGATATTTTATGACACTGACTTAAGAAGCACAGGATGATATTTATTCGGTGTACTTCTTTGAGTGACATGTTTATGGGATTGACTTCACATATAGTGTCGATCATCTAAAGCTAAATATATATACCTTTAGGTGTCTTCTGTGTACACACAAACTCAGAGGGGATGGGTTTCTTGCGCAATATATATCACATTGCAAATTCCTCGAGGCTAGTGTATGCCTCTTTATACAGCTACTACGAGCCCTCGGTCAAAGTGCAGAAAAATACGTACTTAGATTTCAATCTTTATATCTAACCTTGTCTTTGGACTCTCTATTATCTACCAAATTTGATTTGAAAATTGCAGGAAGTAACCAGAAATGTCAATGAACTAAAGATACAGGAGGATACAGAGGTTCCAAAGAGAGTACCTGAGGTAACCATTTTACCTGCATTGTGTATTTTTTGGTACTCTCATGTATTTCACAAAACCCTCTTTCTGATCGTGTGGGAAGTTACTGAACGCAGCTGTTTGTTTATTTTCTTTTATTTCCTTCACTTCGCTTCCTTTTATTGGCCTTGGAGGGCATAATTTTCAGTTATTGTGACAGCTTAAATACACAGTCCATTTGTCAATCTTGTACACTATCCTCATTGCCAGTTATGGACATACTGGTCAGTGAAATCAACTAGCACAAAATTAACTGCATTGAGCTGACTTGAAGAAAAAAATATTTTTAAGTGTAAGGACTGTACTTTAGGTGAATATTGTGATTAGCACTAAAGTATCTGATAATTAACATAATCTCAACTTTTCATAACCGTTAAATTGGAATTGTTTTACTCATGTTTTAGTGCTTGGTCCTTCAGAAAGTCAAAGCTTGTTTTGTCCTAAAAAGAACTTCTTTCAGTCATCACCAGAGGCAAAGAAGATGGCCGCCGAAGCTAAATCCAGAGGAGATGACGCTTATAGACAAAAGGAGTTCTTAATGGCTGTGGATGCTTATACACAGGTATCTGCTCTGTGTGTTGATTCTTAATTCTGCTGTTTCAGATTTATTTGGCGGTGTTCAGAAATGATAAAGAAACTAAATTAAATTGAATTTTGCAAAACGAATGAAGAACCAAAGATTTTTCTGTCCAGCACTCAGTTCACTTGTAAAATTGATTTCTTCCATTTATTAACCAGACAACTTCTTCGACTTGCCAGATATACACCTGTAATGTAGCTTCTCAGCTGCTATTTCTTACATGATCTTTTATTTCAGTTACCAATAGTCATTTTCTTCAACAAGATCCGACAATAACGATCAAGTAGTTCCTCTTATGTTAGTTATAACCTGATTACCAGAAATACACATTCACTTAAACGATGGAGTTCGTCCATGGTGAATATTGCTGGAGTCGCTTTATGCTTCGAGCTTATCTTACGCATGTTTGCTATATTCGTATGTATGCTGTTGATCATGTTTGAGACTGCAGATGCATCTAAGAGGAATAGGATTTGTGTCTGAAGTTTAGTGATGGTAGAGCACCGATAAAGTTTCAGGTTGTAGTGCATTTTAGCTCCCAAGTCAATTATCTTGATGTGTTGCCACATGGAGTGGCATGAAAGGAACACGAGTGTATTTGCTTTCCGAGTGCTTATGATGCTTGGATGCCTTACAGTTAAAACCCATAAGCTATTTATCCTTCTCCATCATGGTTGGTCTTACATGTCAAGAATATTGTGGCATTAGAGGTTTCAAGTCTCAAATTCTCTGCTACAGTCGCTAGATATACTTCACAGAATTCTACTGCATCAAGAATCACCACCACATTCTGGACTATCTGTTATTTGGACATTTCTGGGATTTCCGATTCAACTGAGTAAGAGTGATGCTAGCTGCAATTCACCTCCTTTCCCTATTTTTGAATAGAGGAAGCTCCTTAAGTACAGGTGCCTAACTAATGTCTATTTGTCTGGAGTGGTCTTCCTGAATCCACCCATAAGAGAGTTAACTTTTCCAAACTGCCTGTGTTAAACGGTATTTTACTTAATATCAAGAACTAAACCTAATGTAATTCTTTCTGGCAATTAGTCTCAAAAGAACATGCATGTCTAAGCTATTGCGTACCTTTTGTTTGCGTTATCTTATGGACATGATATTGTACAAGTAGAGCACAAACTCTTAGGAATTTATATATATAGTGGACAATTTGAACTATTGGTGTTTTAGTAATTAGTGTGCGACTAAATTCTTTCTGCTTGTGGTCTAACAGGCTATCGATTTTGACCCTGCTGATGCTACTTTACTTTCAAATAGAAGTCTCTGTTGGATCCGCTTGGGGCAAGCTGAGCATGCATTAGCTGATGCAAAAGCCTGCAGAGTATTAAGACCAGACTGGCCAAAAGCTTGCTACCGCGAAGGTGCAGCTTATCGTTTATTGCAGGCATGCTCGCATCTTCCTCGAAGTAGGGTTTAACCAAGTTATTTTGCTGCTAAACACTCTCACTTTATTTCTCTCTCTGTTTTCTATGTTTTGGTTGTGAACTGCAGAAGTTTGAGGAAGCAGCAAATTGTTTCTATGAGGGTGTCCAGCTTGACCCTGAAAATAAAGAGCTTGTATATGCTTTCAGGTTAAATGAAATGCTTTTCCACCTGTACTTCGCTTGGTTTCTTTTAGAAAACTGAGGAGTGTTGTGTGATTAGAACACCTATTGAAAGCCGTATTTACTGTGTCTAAGGGACTGTTTGATGGTAAAATTGATATTTAAGTGCTGAAAACTTAAGCGCTGAATTTGAAAAACTGAAACTTAAGGTGCTGAATTTCTAGGACTGAAAAATAAGTTAACGTGTTTGGTAAACCAAAAGCGAATGTCTGAAATTTATGAAGACACCGCCGGTGCTGGTGCTGCTACGACGCTAGTGTGGATATGGCTTTTCTGAAAGTTTCAGGATATGGGTGCGGCGTGGATGCGGAAAATAGTATATATATATGTGTATATGTGAATGTGTGTATGTGTATATATATTAAATTATTTATACGTAGTATTGGATTTCTAAAACAAAAGAGGGACCATTTGAATCTTAAGAAAATGCAAAAGGATATATAGTGCAAGTTTTACCGGTCTACAATACCAAACACGTTATAACCATCACCAAATACATCATAATAAAAGTAGCATCAAAGTTTTAAAAGTAGCCAAATTCCCAAGTTCAAATCATGTTGGTTACATCATCATAAAAACAAACCCATGACTGTAGTTGCTAAAGAATGTCCTATGACAAAAAGTTGCATGGCCACTTGAAATTTATACCATATGTTTTCTCAATCTTGTGAGATAACTCCATAAGGGTCTAGTGGAGGTGGAGCATTTTGGTTCTCATTTCTAGTTTCGAGTCCCAACCAAGAAAATTGGTCCACAATTCGCAAATTGAATACAAAATAGAGTACGAAGGAAAGAGGAATGAGAAGGGAGCTTTTCAAAAGAAAATAGAGCAAAGGAGTGAGAGGACTATAAATGAGAAGACTTACATTTCGGTAACTGTTGCGGGTGGTGGCAGCCGGTTGTTGCTGCTCGTTGGCTGTCGTTGCGGGTGGTCGCACTCGTTGGCGGACATTGCGGGTGGTCATGCTCATTGCTTTGCACTCCTCTTCAAGAGTTGAAGCCCTTGATCTAAGAAGATTTGTCCCATTGGTTAGGTTAAGTATATGTTTTATATATTTATGCTTTGACCCCCAAAAATTCTGTTTTTACCCTTAAGTATCCTATCTATGTTTTGGCCCCTGAAAATTCTTTCAAAATTATGTTTTCACCCCTTACTATTCAATACGCCCCCACACCGTGTCCTAGCCGTATTCTAAGCGCACCTGATAATTAGGAATTTAGAAAATAATTCAAATTCCAGGACGCTCACTCAGTGTGCGCATATGCCACACAGGACGCTGGTGCTTTATTTATTTCTGGCACACCTGTGCTTTGTAGCTGAAAATTGTTCAGATATCAAAAATATTTTCATTTTACGAGAACTAGACATTTACATACATAACTTATAATTTCCTGAAGGGCCGAAATCGCGGTGTTGTCTTGGTGGTGGTGGTGTTATACCAGTGGTGGTGGAGGAAAGGCACTTGTAATGGTGGTGGTAGTGGTGGTGATGGCATAGTGGAAGTGGCGACATGCGATGCGATGGTGGTGGTGATGGTGGCTGTAGTGTGCTCGAGTTGGAGGTGGTGGTGGATTGGTCATCATGATCGTGGTTGTGGTATTGGTAGGCAGTGGCTTTGGCATAGAACAGGTGACTGTATGTCATCCTTGTAGTGGTAGCATTGGTGGTGGTGGTGGTCGTTATGGAGGTGTAATGGTGGTGGTCT
The DNA here is from genome assembly GCA_033070095.1 of Escallonia herrerae. Classification (NCBI taxonomy): domain Eukaryota; kingdom Viridiplantae; phylum Streptophyta; class Magnoliopsida; order Escalloniales; family Escalloniaceae; genus Escallonia; species Escallonia herrerae. The sequence continues at coordinate 356,682 of JAVXUP010000124.1, forward strand.
AGCTGGTGGATGGTGGGGGATGGGGGAAGGTGTGCTGTAGATGGCAGCATTGTGTGTTCAAAATACAGGTGGTGCTGGCGGGAACTTGGAAGTGAAGGTGGTGGTAGTGGTGATGATTTGGTGTTGGTGGCATCACTATAATGACAGTGGCAGCATTGTAGTGGTGGTGGCAACTGGACATGATGGTTCTGGCAGCGGCTCTAGTGGTGGCAGTGGTGTTTTTGGTAAAATGGTGGCAGTGGTGTGGTTTTTGTTGGCGGTATGGTTGTGGTAGTGGTGGCGTGGTGGCTATTTCTGGTGGAGATGATGTTGGTGGCTGTGGTATATCTCGGTGTAAATATTATTTTACCTGATATTTTGTTAAATAACTATTGTCTATCCCAACTTAAACTAAGTGATAAGTAACACCCGATGACTTAGAGTTTATTTTATATATCTCATATTCCGTTTGATAACTTTTGCCTGTCCCAACTCAAAAGTAAGTAATAAGTAACTCCCCTTTGACGTAATTTCTTGGTTTTAGTTTAGGCCGACATTAAATCTTTACGTGATCCAAGTATGTGCTTCACCAACGTACACACCCCGAGTGGTGTTTAGAGCTTAGAATCATATAGAGGTCATGAAGGGAAGTGTACTGAATTTATGGGATAGTGTACTGAATTTATGGGCTATTTTGGATACTAATGACAAACCATGGTTAATGTTGCAAACGTTTACCTTTCGTCCAACTTATTAGAAAAAACTAGGGTTTGCAAAAGTACACCCCAACATATTGAGGGCATATTTGGTCAAAGCGTAGGGGCGTGCTTTGGAGGGAAAAAATGATGGGTAAATTGCATAAGGAGTCCAGAATGTATATTGGTCAAATCGTGGTTGGTGGGTAGTTGTGGTTGTGCCCGTAGGTGGCTGAGGGTGGTCGTGGGTGGCCGGCGGTGGTGGGTCCTAGTGATGGGGAGAGTGGTGGTTGCGGTGGTGGCCCGTCTGGCAGTGGTTTCGGTTGGAGGCCGTGGCCGTGGGTTTCGGGGTTGATTGTGGGTGGCTGGCGGTGATGGGGAGAGTGGTGGCCGCGGTGGCCTTGGGTTATGGAATGGTGGTTGTGGGTGGCCGGCGGTGGTGGGTTGTGGTAACTGCCTGTTGGACAGTATGTGTGGCACGTCGGGCAGTGGGTTCGGTTCGGTTCGGTTGAGGCGGTGACCTTGGGTTTCAGGATTGGTGGTTGTGGGTGTGCTGATAGGTGGTTGTGGGTGGTCATGGGTGGCCGGCGGTAGTGGGTTGTGGTGGTGGGTGTCCGGGCAGTGGGTGTGACAGTACAGAGGGTGTTGCCGACGATACGCCTGTTGGTGGGAAATGGAAGCAGCTCCGTCTTGCTTGTTGGTAACTTGCTACCAACACATATTTGTTGTACAATTTGTATTATTGGTTGTACATGTTTATTAATAGTTGTACAACATTCATTGATAATTGTAAAATTCACTCTTCAAATTATTATTATTTTGAAGACCAAAGGAGGACAATAGCCTTTTTACATCATATTGGGTTAGAAGGTAATATAGATGATTTTTTTTTTTTTTTACTTTGGGGAAATTTTTTATCAGCTATATCATTAATAAGCAAGCATTACACAATGAATTAACAGATTGTCACTTTTTCACGATGTCATTGCAGAGAAAGAGTGACAAATCGCAGTACACATGTTTTTTGCTAAATTATTCCCTAAAATTTTGTTAGGGTTGTACTTTTATACCCTGGCAAAAAGTCACCTGACCAAAATACCCACTCACTTAACGGAAAAACTAACGGGGTGTGGGCAGCAGAGTTGAGAGACTGAGACATAGTTGCAAACATGCAATATGTGAGGGTATATTTTCGCTATTATTCCTTAATGACAGTGTGTATAGTTTTGGATAGACATTGCATGTATCATTGGCATACCAGCTACAAGGCAAGTAGGCTACCAAGTGGAGCTCTCCCAAGGATCCACTTGGAGAAGTTGCATAGGGGGGCTCATTTGCCTGATTGGGTAGTTTAGCCTGGACTGACTAGGCAAGATTCCATGAGCTGAAGAATTACGTTTCTGGCTTGCGCTTTTGCTCCAAATACTTGGGAAGCCCCTCACTTAGTGTAATGAGCGCGGACGAGGTTCCGTGAATGTGCCACATAACCTCTGTGATATACTCGAGGGTACGCTTGTCCACCTGCTCAGAGAAATGCTTCATGGTCCTCTGACATCTGTAGAATCCTTACGCACTTTTCTTGTAAGGCTTCGTCTACTTGAAATGTCAGTAGTACATATCTAGAAGGTTTTGTGCACGTGGCTGCCACAAGTATGACCTTTTACTACTAAAGAATTGACTTAAATACATGGAAGAAGTTCGGTCTTCAGACTCCCCTACTCCCTCTAATGGATTTCTAAAGAACTACACCCCACCCCCCAACCCCGAGGGCCAAAATAAAAAAAAGAAAGAAAAGAAAAGAAGACCCCTCTGTATCTTGTGTGTATCTTCTTGCGTCTGGTTAAATAGAAGTCATGGCAATGCAAGTCTTATCTTACTTCTTCTTTGTGTAACTATCCTGGAGTGCAATTCTAGCCAAGAGCATGCTATAAGTTTTCTCTTGGGTAACGCACTAGCTTCAACCACTGCATTGGAAGTCGTCTAGCATTATATGGTTTACTTCAGACGTCTAGCATTATATGGTTTACTTCAGACAATGTAGAGCCACACTCTGTAATATTATGATATGCACTAGAGTATCTTCCTGGATTTTTCTGAACCATTTTAGATCACGACATCATGGCACAATATTGGCTTGGCACGCATGCGCAGACCTGCTCTAGCATTGCTGTATATTTTGTCTCATATTCTGATGGTCAGCATTGATGAAAGACATGTCCAAAATGAACACAATCACTAAATACGAATTCGTTGCGGCAGTGTGGAAACTTGATTCGCATATAGTTAATCCTTGACATTGGGCAGCTATACATACATGCATTTTCTACCCCTGCTTAGCTGGAAAGTGACTTATAAAAATCTTTGCAGGGAAGCAATTGAGGCTGGGAGGAAATTTCATGGTACAGACAGAAATTTATAGCGGTGGCCTGCATAATACTGATGCAAAGGAGCGGTAATGGGCATATCCTTTTAGGGGTTGAGTAAACATTTGCTATACATGAAACTTGTGCACCCCTTCATTTCTAACGCTCTTGTTTTTTGAATCTTGAGTGGTATTTTCAGTCACTGTGTGCCTTACTTGGTGTGTAAAATCATGCATTATAAGCTGGGATATGTTAGGTTTTAGTTGTTGGTGATTTATGCTGGGATTGAACACTTAAGTATTATTTTCTTGGTAACAGTTGCCCAGCTCCAACCTCAAACAGGCCCAGATTTGATCTCTAGGTTCTTTCTTTCCTCCACCTTACCCCTAAAGAAAAAGAAAACTCGGAAGGGGACCTAAACTTATTGAATCCTAACAAATTAATAGTGAGTGGTATCTGAAACAGAATGGCCCGTGGAGGGTAGATTGTCTGCAGTAAAGTCTGTGACCAGCTCCATATGTAGTCATGCAGTTTGTTTGAATTTTTGCATTTGCAAAATGGTGTTAATTTGTTTGGGAGCTGAATTGTCTGAAAATATCATGAGAACGAGATAATTGACCTTCAAAGTGCTCTGCTTTTGTTGCAGTTGTAGGCATGAGCAACATTTGTTTAAGATCTTGGCACCTTATCTAACGTAGTAATATCAACTTGCTTTCGAAAATTCTCTCTCCATGATGGAGTGATAGACAATCCAGAGGGCTATACGTTCATATGTCAAGTGAAGTGAAGTATGCCCGAGAAGCCCACCACTGTTGCTGTCGTCTTCTTTCAATGGATCCAAGCAACGCCTCTTGATGCACAAATTTTACATGCTCATATCTGTACTAACTTGCAGAAGTTGGGGAAGCAACAACCGGTTTACACTTTTTATCAGCTTCACCAGTTTTCTTGATAAATGTTTTAGGTGACACTATGGGATGATCTCTAGTGGCAAAAGCGTACTGTAACTGTTCTGGTTGTCACCATGTTATGACACATAGATGTGGGTTTGGTTAACATCTCCATCTACACGAGGCCTCCATTTTTTTCAGACAAAAGTACTCTAAAAAATCAGATGTAGACTACATAGGTAAGGAGAACATTGTCATTCCAGCATAAGCGCTCCCCGCCTTTCTTTCATCACTCTTCTCCGTTGTTACGTTACCCCCACCATGATGGGCGATAAATGAGCCACCAGACCAAACCATGGCTAGATGAGGTATGGACGGAACCACAATGACTACTACGAGCTTCTCCTTCACCCACCGCTCTAGTCCATTCAGTCATCTCTCCCCTAGAAGCTCTACTGATAAATATGACGCCAACGACTCTTTTGGGGTTGTGGGAAGAGAGAGACTAAGGGCCTTCGGGTTGAGCTCCCAAAAATTCTCTAGGCTTATTGTACCATTAACAGGTTACCTACGAGAGATGCCCCCTTTAAAATCATTTTAGAGGTTTGGATTCTCTCTTGAAATAGAGCACTTCTACGAAACCGCGAACGGCACAAAATTTCGAGCTAAATGTTTTGCCAGACGAAGTTCAAGGGAGTGAAACTTTAAACAGTAGCACTCTCCAGGCTAACTTTAGATTTGCTTGACGAAGCACTCTCCAAGCACGAGGCGACCTCAAGTTCACATGGCTAGTTATCAACAAAGGGTAGTGTGCCATTATCACTCTTGCAATGCAATTATGCACCCAAGCTATTTTTCAGTTGATGATTTGGTCTTTTGTAGGGTGAAAGCCTCAGCTCCAAGAGACGCTGAAGGGAAGTTATTGGCACCTGGGATGTTCTCTACAAGTTTTTCAAGCTTGGTCACCCGAGAGCATATTATATGGAGGCCATGGCTAATCTCTGCCGCTACGAACCCTATAAGCCAGATCAGTAGGCTTTGTTGGTCTTCAGCCTACCTATCTTCTCTGTTTTCCTAGTCTATTTGGTGACTTTTATTAGCTTGCAGTAGCCCGGTGACTTCAATTTCCGTGCTATTGATGCAAAATCTCCCTCCTAGGGCATCATCTCTGATGATATAAAAACCCACCAGGTTAACTTAAAGGGGGCACCATTTCTGCTAAGCATATATCAACATGTATTTTTCAGTCCAAAAGCATCTTAATCATTTATGAGAATGTAATACAAAAGGGGACCTCAGGGCCAAGATTACATTTAAAGCACTGCTGCTAAATCTTTGTATAGCCACTTTTAAGTGCTATTCTGAACACGGGGGCTTTGAGTCACCTCCCTCTTTTGAGCTCTTAGCTTCGACAGAAGTAGTAGCAGAAGAAGAGGTGGCAAGAGTTGCTACACTGGCTGGACAAGGCTGAAAGATGGGCTTCCTCTTCGCCGTCACCATTTCAATCTCCGCCCTGTTACTGTATCTGTTTGACAAGGCTTGAATGGGCTAATGTGTTAGTTCTTTTCTTCTGATTCCCGATAAATGTAGATAGCGGTGCTAGGTGAAAGCTGTTAACCTAATTCTTTCTGTTTTTTGCTGAAATTGATCTCAACATCTCTGGTTTTGAAAGTCAAAAAAAAAAAAAAAAAAGGCTCTCCGACTCGAATACTTTTCTTGGTCCAGATGGAGGACTTACATTAGTCAAAAAAAAAAAAAACCTTATTGATACCTACATATGATGCTTGTGAAAACGCAAGCCTATTACCACAACATAAATGACTTCCGTTCAACGCAAATGCTGCTACAGCGATCCAATCACCCCAAAAGCAGACATTGGTTTGGGCAAAAAAGTCATGTCTGCTTTGATAATATGATCAGCCTTTGTAAAATGGCATAAACAGATTAACCATTTTAATTTATGTTGATGGATCGATGATGAAGATTGTCGCGATGCCTGTGACGTTTTATTAGAGTGGCCATGAAAAGAAACTACATAAGACATAAGATCTTGACTCTCTCCATAATACATGTATAAAGTCAAATTATCACTTAAGACAGAGGAAGTACCTTGATGTGTTGATTATTGCGACCTTCACAAGGTTTGAGCTTATGACACTGAACTATATCAAGTATTCAAAGTTATACTCCACTCACCAAGTCGCCAAATGACTAAACTAACCCTTTACATTTCCAAATTTAACTAAAAAAATAGAGATGATAAGGCAAATTCACTTCCTAGATGGCCGCCATGAAACAATACAATCCTATTTCTCAACATTTCTACACTAAAAACCGTCATATTCATTGCGACTCATGACACTAATCACCAAAACCTTCGTCACCTAAGTGCCATCACCACATAAGATTCCAAAAATTACCACCCATGAATTGAATAGAGACACCTTTTTTGCGCCAGAAAATCAAAAGTAGCCCTAATTGTTAGAAGTACTGCCAAGAAGGAAGGAATTTAATAATGGCGGGTGGGGGGGGGGGGGGGGATGGTTAGATGGTCGGAGTGGAAGCTTTATTGTTATCATCATCTAAAAGAACTACCTTAGTGACCGGAAGCTTGATCTACAAGTTGCCATACATGTTATCACCCAGATGGAGATGGGTTTCTGATGGTGGATCCACCATCCTTCCCTGCCATGTCACGTAAACTTACCTCTCCTCCATCGGGGACATCAATATTAATCGTCAACTTCTTTGCTCTGCATGGCACTGTTCTAGTCTAGAGACAAATATCTGGTGATATTCTTTTATCCTTTCCATACACTTATTCAATTGGGGTTATGTCTCCACTCATCTGCGTATTTCCCAACCATTTATGATCCACAAGAGGAAGCTCAGAGGTCATATGGCATCTGTGTTTGTTAATGTATGTCTTCACCTGAAAGGTTGATGTCCTTGTAACATATGAAGCAAATATCATTCATGGGCATGTTATCGTGTTTTCTCCTTAACCTTGCTACAAATAGCTCTCACCTTTCTTATCTCATTTTCATTGATTAGTATAGATTTCTCATGCATCACCAAGCAGTTTGTCACGACGTGTTTAAATTCCGCAGTACTGCTAGACAACTGCCCCAGCCTAAGTTAGGCTTTTGTATATTTATGTGGGCTCTAAACTTAGGAAATCTTGGCCTCATAGTCCTTCTCTCATCATTCATCTGCCTCTTCATCTGTACCAGATGAATAATTAGGACTACTAAGTACATCTAACTTTGTATACTTTGAGTGAACATTTTTCTTCACTATCCTTAAAATCAGCCAAGCCCTTGCCTCTGTTTTAGACTTCATTTGCACCCTGCACGTGACTTTGAATAGGCTCTCCATCCGACTGCCATTTATTTTCCTCCCTTAACAGGTGCATTAGGTTCATTTGGGTCATTAGGCTGAAAATGTTCATTGGATTAATGGGCTTATTGGGTTGATTCGGTTCATTTGGTTCTTTTGCATGAAATTTTTTTTTTACTGCTACCCGGTTAGAGGAATCTTCCTCCTACCCGTTATATAGCGACAATCAATAGTCTCTAAATGTTTCCCTGTCTTTCATTCATACCTTCACGCCCTTCTAGTATTACCTCACCATCTTCACTAACCTAGCGGCTTCATCTTCACGATAATCACTGTCATTAAGTCTATCTTCATCAAGAAATACAACTTCATCATCAGTCTTAGACCCCTTTTCATTACTTCAATTACCGCCCGTAGCATTCTCATTCATATCTCTTACACGATTCACATGACCCTCAATTTGCCTTAGAAAGTACCTATGCTCTAGGTAACATTCTGTTGTCAAACTCACTTATATACAACTTACTGTTTACAACATATTGCCAACAAAAGGATCAATACCAATCCACTATCCAAATATCTACCATGAATAAAATAGCAAAAATTGCAACTACATGGTGGATACCCTAACTATGTAGTGGCTATGCCCTCTAGTATAAGCTTAGATAAGTTATCCCATCGAAGTCAAAATCGTCAACGCCCACCCCCCAACAAACACACACACACAAAATCTAGTTTTAGTTCTGTAACACGGCTACAACCACAATGAACTTTCAATATTTAGTAAGATAAAAACGGGATTGCACAAAAGAAAAGGTTTACGTACTACTTACAACTGACATTTGAAATCAGTCAGGTTTTCATTAAATACTCCATTGTAAAGAAAGAAATGTCAACCATTTTTTTTCCCAAAAGAAAATAGCAAGAAACCTTAAACATTTTATAATTCTATAGTGCCATAAAGAATGAAAAACATTAGTTTAATAATAATTAGAAAAAATGCGATTTCTGGTCAAATCCCTAAAATATGAATACAAACAGAAAGCAACCGCACCCATACCATACCCCAAAAGTGAGCACTTCCCAAAAAAAAAAAAAACTCAACTGAACAATTAAATCACCTGATAAATGCACTTTGCCCCCCCTCTACTTTAAGGCGGTTGCAATATGGCCCCCTCTTCTAAAAAAAGTTGCACTAAACCTTCTTGCACTCATCAAAACTATGCAAAATTGAACGGCCGTAACTGAGCTTGTCGAAATGTCACAACTACACTTCTTTTAAACAGAACTGAAAATCCCTTCTCAAACCATTTGGGGTGGGCGAAGGGAGAATGGAGAGAAGAGCAAGGAGAGGCAGCGGCGGCAGCGGTGCAGGGCTGTTGCCGCCGCGGGTGGGGAGAGAAAAAAAGAGGAAGGGAAGAGCGGGGGTGGGGGGATCAGTGTTGTTGACAGGGGGAGGGGGACTGCCGGCATAGCAGGGCGGGGGGGGGGAGAAGAGGAAGGAAGAGAGAGGGAGGAAGGGGTTGACGTCACCGATGGCAGGGAAGGGGCTGTCGATGGAGAGCTCAGCTGTTGTGGCAGCAGAGGGCGGGGGAGAAAAGAGGAAGGAAGAGAGATAGAGGGGGTTGGAGTCGCCGATGGCGGGGAAGAGGCTGTCGGTGGAGAGCTCGGCTGTTGTGGCAACAAAGGGCGGGGGAGAGAAGAGGAAGGAAGAGGGGGGTCAACATCGTCGACGGGGGGAGGGGGGCTGTAGGTAGAGAGTGGAGCACCGGTGTGAGATGGCCGAAAGAGGGTTGGCGGTGCATGGATAGAGATTAGGGGTTTCAGTAGGAGAAATTAGGATTTAGGAAGGGCACGGTCGGGTCAGGTCAAGTTGGCATGTAGTAGGTCGGGTTTGGGTCGGCCTGTGACTGGGAGGAAGAAGGCGGGCGCGGGTCAGGTCGTATGGGTTCGGGTTATACCCACTGGATTTTTGAAATTAAAATTTGAAAATTCAAAATTTCAGAATAAAATTCAAATTTTTTTGGTTTTGTTTTGCGGTTGGCCTTTAAAAGAAAGGTTTGCAAATGAGTTGCAATGGAAATGGTCACCTTTTGCAAATTTTCTAGGGTTTGCAAATGGAGTGAAATTAAATTGGTGGTTTTTTGGGTATTTTTTGCAAGTCTTTAGTATTTTATTTGGTCAAAAGGGTATTTTCGTCCTAAAATTGCAGGTTCTGGGTGCCAAACATTTTTCGCCCAAAAACTGTGTTAACTTGGATGGAAACCATCAATTTTGCATAGTTTTGATGAGTTCATGGAGGTTTATTGCAACTTTTTTTAGAAGAGGGGGCCATATTGCAACCTCCCTAAAGTAGAGGGGGCAAAGTGCATTTATCCCTTAAATCACCTATAGTAACTGCTTGAAAATTCTGCTTGAGATGATTATTCTTCTTCCTAATCTCACCTTCTATTAACCATCTTCAGAGGTGCAAACCCTAGTTTCTCCTTTATTGATGATTCACGAGCTTCTTGATCTTCTTCTTTGATGACCGACTATTTTGTGGCCACTATTTTGGATCCTGCTCACAACGGCCACATGAGACCATTACGAGTTTTTTTTTCTAATGAGTGATCTTCCTAAATTGCCCTTATCCTTATGCCATTTTAGTTCTTTTTAATGCCTCCCATAAAAAAAAAAAGTGGACAAAGGATTTCACATGACATGGAATTTTACCACAGGAACTTATTAGGCACAAGAAAAAAAGGGACTTAGTGGGTTAGAATTGAAAACTTAAGGGACATACATGGAATTACTCCCTTCTTTCCAAACCAAGGTTCGGGACTTCATTAGTAGGAGCATAACAAGATAGAGTTACATACCTGAGAGCGTGTAAGCTACAAAAATAGCTAGACTACTAGACATTAAAGCTAAAACCTATGAAATCAACAATAAATTCCCACTCTTTTGTGGTTAACCCATTAATCATCGGGGATGACATGTCCAAGTAAGCCGATATCTAGCGTTGCTGTGAATCGATCTAGCACTTTCTGGGTCTTCTAGAGCTGTGTTAGATAATTGTTTGACCTTGTAGCTGCATAATGAACTTGCTACAACACACAAATCAAAGATTCTTAGGGCTATCTTAGGGTGTCCAAGCCTAACTCTCCGTCAACTCATTTTCTCTCGACCCACTTTCTTACACTTTTTTTTTAATTCATTTTTATCTCGACATTTGACACTCTATTAACTTATTTTCTCTCTTCTAACCCACTTTCTTTGCCTCCCCTCTCTTAAAAGTAGAATGAAAAATACGCAATTTATTACTTGAAGTCTTTATTTAACGTAAAAAAATAAATAAATCAAATTATATGGGATAGAGGAAGTAACCTATCAAATTATGATAAGAAAAAGAAGGTATTATCTTAGGGACACCAAGTTATGGAAAGCCACCAAAATGTAGAGTTGTCAAAAGGGCCGGGCGGCCGGAGGGGCTGGCCCGGCCTGGCCTTTGTTTGGGCCCGGACTGGCCCTAACCCTTAGGGCTTGGGCCAGGTCAAATTATTTGAGAAACATGCCCTAAAATGGCCCGGGTTTGGCCCGGCCCGACCCTCTTTTGGCCCTAAGGTTGGCCCTATTTCTGGCATTTTTTTGGACCTACACACAGGCCCTTTTTTGGCCTAGTATTATTGTATACACACGTTATTATATATAAGTGTGCGTGTTCAGATCGAATGAGTAATGAATCTGAACATGAATTATGATGATCGTTTTTCCTTGGTGCAATAATCAAAGATATGTTTGACATAAAACAAGAATTAGATTACAAAGATTACAATCGAACCGTGAGAAATCACGAGCCTCCTTGAAGATGACTTGGCGGTCTTGGATGAGCCGAACTTATTTGTCAATAAATACCAAACCGACTAATTCCACCCTCTTACATATAAATTAGTATTGGCACCGTGCGTAAAAAAATAACTGTTAAAATACATATAAAAAGTTAGTATTTATATTATTAAATAATAAATACAAAATAGATAGTAAAATAATAATATTATTTTCACCTTTTTATGAGTTTTCAATCACTTTAAAAAATAATTGTTATTCTTTCAGCAACGAAAGGAGAAGTAAAATATCAAATAGTAGAAATAGTCTCTTTCAAATAGTAATAATTATTATGTGTTAAGATTTTATTAATAAAGCTCACCAAGAAGAGTATAAAAAAATATAACATATAATAAAAAATAAAATGAGAGAGAAATAAATATGTATATACATACATATATATGTATGTATAGGGTCAATCACACTAGGCACCCCGAAGTTTTCACGCGGTAGCGTGCTACACCATAAAGTTTTTTTTAGCTATCTGCGACCCCAAAATTGCATAAGTGTGGCACCCAACACCCTCCGTCCAAATTCCGGCAAAAAAAAAATTAATAAGCTGAACTTAGGAGGGCATTTTTGGAACATCACAGAAAACCCTAATCTCTAAATTGGGTCAATTGCACTAGGCACCCCGAAGTTTTCACGCTGTAGCGCGCTGCACCATGAAGTTTTTTTTAGCTATCTGTCACCCCAAATTTTCTTAAGTGTGGCACCCAACACCCTCCGTCCAAATGCCTCACCGGATAAGTAATTTAACTTAAACAATGGGGCATTTTGGTCAAAAAGATTAAAAAAAGGGAGGGAAGATTGCAATGGGTTTGTTAGGCGGCGGTGCAAGGCTGTTGCAGCTGTGGAGGGCGGGGGAGGGAAGAGGAAGGAAGAGAGGGGCTCGGCATCGTCGACAGGGGGAGGGACGTTGCCGACGGAGAGTGCAGCTGTTGCAGGCGCGAATTCTTGGCTGTTGATATGCATTACTCCGTGACGGGGAATGGATTGGTTGGGGGGTCAACGTTGCCGACGAGGGAGGGACTGCCGGCGGAGAGTGTGGCACCGGCCTAAGATGCTAAAGAGGGGCAAGGGACAGCGACGCAGGGCTGTCGTGGCCGTGGGGTGGGAAGAGACTCTGCCGGCGTGAGATGCCAAAGGAGGGGCGAGGGGGAGAGAAGAGGAAGGAAGGCAGGGGACGAGGTCGGCGTCGCGACGGGGGAAGGGGCGCTGTCGGAAGAGGGGGGACACCAGCGTGAGATGCCGGCGCAAGGGGGTTGGCGGCGCAAACGGTTGATAGAGATTATGGTTTTTGTGATGTTTCAAAAATGCCCTCCTAAGTTCAGCTATTAATTTTTTTTGGCCGGAATTTGGAAGGAGTGCGTTGGGTGCCACACTTATGAAAATTTGGGGTGACAGATAGTTATAAAAAATTTTGTGGTGTAGCGCGCTACCACGTGAAAACTTCGGGGTGCCTACTGCGATTGACCCTTTTTTTAATCTTTTTGACCAAAATGCCCCCTTGTTTAAGTTAAATTACTTATCCGGTGAGGCTATTGGCCGGAATTTGGACAGAGGGTGTTGGGTGCCACACATTTGATTTTGGGGTGGCAGATAGTTAAAAAAAACTTTGTGGTGCAGCACGCTACCGAGTGAAAACTTCGGGATGCTTAGTGCAATTGACCCATATGTATATGACTTATAATGAAATAAAAGGATAAATATTAGTTTCGTTAAATTGTGAATATTGGACATGCTTAGAGTATATGAAAGAAGAAATTGAAAAATGAGAGATGTAAATGAGAGAGAGCAATTAACTTACATAATAACAAGAATCCAGTACTACATTACTATTTACTTAAATAATAACAAAAAATTACCGTAATTCAAGTCTTTACTTTGAATAACAAAAAAATATAAAAAAAAAAAAATAAGCCCGAGCTTGGTCCTAGATATTGAACCTAGACCGGCTCAAGCCCGGCCCATTGACATCACAGCCAAAATGGAATTTTAGCAACAAAAAAAATTTCTAAACTTTTTATTCATCCATTCCTCCCAACTAATTACAGTCTCCACAATCAAATCAACAAGAACAAACCTTTGCATCTCCAAGTTTTTCATCAAGAATCCCAGAATCTCGACTTGCTCTCTCTCCCTCCATCTCTCTCGATAATCAGTAACAGATCCTGTGCACAATGTCAACAAACCCCGCCAGCGGTTATGGCACACTTCCCACCACCACCAATCCTGAATCCTCTACGCGCCGCCTACCACCCCCATCATTCATGTCACGCGCCAGAGCCCAGACCCAAAGCCTGATCTCCACCCGCCGTCCCTGGCGGGAGCTCCTCGATCCCTCCTCCTTCTCCAGGCCCGACAGCTACGCCGATGCCACCGCCCGCATAAAGCGGAACCTCGGCCACTTCGCCGTCAACTACACCATGGTAATCCTGTTGATACTCTTTCTCAGCCTCATTTACCACCCCGTATCCATGATAGTTTTCTTGGCTGTCTTCGTGGGCTGGTTTTTTTTGTACTTCTTTCGCGACGGCCCGATTGTGGTGTTTAATCGAGTGTTCGATGACCGTGTTGTTGTGGCGGTATTGGGCCTGGTGACCGTGCTGGCCTTGGTGTTTACCCACGTCGGGTTGAACGTGCTGGTGGCTCTGATAATTGGAGTTTTGGTGGTTGGGCTGCACGCTACGTTTAGGGGTACCACTGACTTGTTTCTGGACGAGAATGAGGCGGCTGAAGGCGGGCTGCTGTCCGTTGTCAGTGGTGAGCCCATCGGGCGGACTTACAGCCGGTTTTGATGCGTTTGGTGGTTGATCCATGATGGAAGTAGGAAAAACTTGGCTTTGGCTGATTGTGGGGATTCTTGGCGTTTTAGATTCTGGTGGTGCTGCAATGTCTTGAGTGGTCTCGATGAACGTGGCTGTTATTGGCTGTATGATGGCTGCACGGGATCTATTCCACTGGTGTCTCAATTTTGCATGGTGTTTCTTGTGGATTGGAGATGGATTTGTAATGCAGCATGGGAGTCGAGCATTGCCTGACTCATTAGGCTGGATTAAATGCACGCCGCTTGGTGCTTCAATAGGTGAGGGCATTTGTCTTGTTCCATTCTACATTAGCTTTTGTTCTATTTCTTAAGTAAATTTTTTTAAGATACTAAAGTTTAAATTTTCGAATTGGCTTTTACTTTTTCCCTTTACTGAACTCTATGATTATACCCTTGTTTGTTTTTTTTGGTAAATGCTTAATTGAGAAGCTGTACATTCATACCTTGTGTTGCCAAAGTACCGTTGCCCATTTTGTACTTTTTGCAGTACTAATTTGCTTTTCTATGTTCACTTATTTGTTCACCCCAACCAAACGGTGCATATATGTAACAGAATTAGAAACAAATAAAAGTAACAGATGGTAGCAATTGTCTATTAGCCACTCTCCATTAGTTTTATGACATTAAAGCTGATTTAGGATCGCGCCAACATGGTTTTGATGTCTTGTTGCGATGGATGTTGTGGGCCTTGTGGCTAATATTGAGGTTCAAGTTTTACAACAGGGATAAAGAATGTGTAAAAGTTGAATATACAAGGGGCCATGCAATGCGATGCTAATATACATGATTTAGATGCTTAATTATATGGGATACTTTAATTATCAGGTTACTCAAAAAGATTCTTATAGGTAGTTATAAGTTTGAGTTTGGATGTTTAATAGTAGTCTTCTTATAAGGGTTTAGGCATTTAGAGTATGTTTTTACAACAGAACCAAGCGTCTCCCTCTAAATCATTGTAAACGGATTAGGATTACTTTGTCAGTATTTAACCTACGAGATTTACTTTGCCGCCAAACATCCGTTTTGTTCTTCGTCGTTTCTGTCCTGCATGAGGTCCTCTTCTATGACAATTAGATGTCTCTCGTTGGCATCTATTGATGCATAAGGTCTATCTAAACGTCCTCCTCGTAAAAAAGTTAGAATTGCCTACAAGTCTACTTTTAGTCCATGTTTCATTTGAGTATGCAGCAGAAAGTCAAGAAAAAAGAGTTTAACAATTGTGCTTCCTCTATAATTGTCTGGCTGTGAAGCAATTCCGACCAAATCTTGGATGTACTGCTGCTTTTTGTCTTGTCCTTTACATCTTTAACTTTACGTTTATACCATAAGCCCCGCCCCGCAATAAAACTGCTGTTTTCATCCCTATAGATCATAGAAGTTCAACTTTCCCTTCTCTAAAGTCTAAAACTCATCGGGCACACAAAACAGTCAATATGCCATACCACTGGTTCTCTAGGTACACGGATTCCACTTGGGTATGTGACGACGAAGGAGTTATTTAGTTTTATCCTCTCACACTTACAGGTACATAAGTTGCTTACATAAAGTTATAGGTGGTGATGGAATACTCTAGACGCACATCGACTAATCTACTCTACCCTTCCTAGATTTTGATATTTACAGAAGTGTTTTGTTACAACCTTCTAGACATAGATATTTGCATAGGAGTGTCAGAGGTTATATTTCAAAACTCATGAACTCCATGTTGGTCTCCAAATGGTATAAACTTCTTTGTTGCGATCGGCTCGGTGAAAATATCATCGAGCTGCTCTTAATTCGATTTCGCCTTTGTCCAGGTTTCCGTATTCAATGATCTTGTAACCATATTATCTTAGCCGGATCAGATATCAAATTTGTGAAGGCACCAGGTCATGGTTCACTAGTTCAACCAGTAGGGTAAACGAGAGACTTAAATATTAAGATTTCAAAAGAAAAATGAATGTCTTGATCATGTTGTTGATTATGTACAAATTCAAGTTCAACATTAACAAATATCTCGATAATGTGTCCACGATTATGTATCAATTCGAGTTCAACATTAACAAACGATGAAGTTGGTATAAAGCTCTAATTTCTTAAACTCCAAGGCTATTTAGTGTCAAATCTAGGAGACCTTATATTGCGTCGATATTATTTAACTCAGTCACGTGGCTGCTCGTGTGGCATGAGATAGGGCACTAGTACAACAACGGGGACATTGCTTGTTCGATTCTTATTGATTTTTTTTGAATTGAACACGCCTCCAAGTGGGCTAGCCAGTCTAACCATTCGGTTTGACCCAAAAATTCCCGTTATTGCCATGTCATCCGGTCCAAGCGCACTTCCAATCCAAATCAAGAACCAGATTAATTTTAAAATCGGTTGGTTAGAATGGTCCTCCCTTCCATGGTAATACTGGGCTCTTGGCATTAGAAATTGCTTATATGTTGTCACAATAATCTGATCCACGCCGTAGGTCTTTCAATAATCTTCTAAGCATTACTGCTTCGCAAGTTGCATTCGTGTGTGAAACGTATTCAGCTTTGGCAGACGATAGTGTCACCATTTTCTGCTTCTTCAAGGACTGCGAAATATTTGAGGATACCATACGAATTGTGTATCCTTTTTTGCTATTCCTGGTCATCAATGTTACTTCCTTAATCACTGTCGCAGAATCCGATTAGGCTGTTGTTCTTCTCCATCTCGTACAAGATGCCAAAGTTTTAAGTACCTTTGACATATCTTAATTTCCTCTTAGCTGCAGCAAAAAGGATCTTACTTGGCTTGCTCATGAATTGAGAAACAAAGCTGACAACAGGCACACTATCTGGCCTCATGTTTGAGAGATAGATTGATGATCCAACAAGTCTTAGATCTTTAGATTCTTCCACTTTTTCTTTTTCATCATTCTTGGTTAGCTGATCAGTGGATGCTATCGGAACAGCTAAGGACTTGCAATTTGACATAGTAAATATCTTTAGCAAGTAACCGTTAGGTTCTCTTGTTTCAGAAAGATAACCATTAGGTTCTCTTGTTTCAGAAAGATATATTTGGCTTTTGCCAAGAAATTATGTTAAGAGACCAAGATCAGTCCTATCGTTTGTTTTGCTTGATGACTTTCTTTAAATCTTCAACCATCTTGATTACCTTGCAGCGTCACATACAAAGATAGCTCACTTGGGCTTTTGAGGAAGATACTTTTCTAATCTTGGTCCCTTAACATAATTTCTTGGCACAAATATTTCTATTCTGCTATTCCGTGCACAATAGCCTATTAGACCGACTTCTTATGGCCTACTGGTTGCTCGACATAGACGCCATTTTCAATTCCATCGTTGAGGAACACTGATTTGACATCCAATTCATAACCAAGAAATTCAATTAGGCTGCAAGAGCAAGGACTGTCTTCATTGTGGCCATGCAAAACAGATGCACAGAAGTTTCGCCGAAGTCTCTGAGTGGCTGCTGAGAATATCCTTTGGGAACTAAGGGGACCTTGTGCTTTTGAATCGATGGCTTCACTATGCTCGACTTTGCTGACTCATTTCAGTGCAATCACTGTCTTTTTGCTTGTCAACTAGCTCTTCTCTTCTTTTTCTATCTCATTCCTCAGTTTCATTCCATGCATTCTCTTTGCAGCTTCCTTACATTTTTGGGGTTCACACACAGAGTGCAGCGACATTACAACTTTCGTACATTTCTCGCAAAGATTGCACTCTTCTAGGAGGAGATAGCTCTGGAGATGGAGAAGATGTTCAAAGTTAATTTAGAAAACTCATTGGCAAATATCTTTGTCTAGAATGTGGTCACAGAGATTTCTGTTGGAAATATCTAAATCTAGAAAGTGGCGTAGAGTATGTTAGTGGGTGTGTGTCTAGAGTATTCCACCACCACATATTAACATGTCAGCAGCTAATGTACTTGTGAAAAAGAGTGAATGGAATAAAGCAGCTCCTTTCTCTTCAATTACCCAAGAATTCCTGCCATACTGCAAACAAGAAGAGTAGAGGGTAGAAAAAAGGTAGGAGCAAAAACTAAAACAGATTTGCAGTCTCCCGAGTGGAGCCCATAAGGATTCCAGCGCGTGGAAGATTCTATTTTCGTATTCTTTCTTGAGCTGCGACTATTACATCACAATGCTAGCAGTCTGCATAGCTACACTAAACTAATACTCGTGTTGGGTATGTGTGGATCACATGCTACTTCATTCTGGGATGGTATTGGATTTAGGGCATATGCCTTTTTGTCTGAATGGATTTGCACATGATATGTAGGTCTGCTCTGTCTCAAGAGTCGAAGTGGCAGCACTGTGAAGAACAATGAGGTTGTGGAATGTGGCTCCTTTTTGCCTTGTGTGGCTACTCTGCGGTGGAAGGGACTTGGATGGGGTAGAACCCGGAATTCACGGTGTTGAATTTGTATCTGTTCTGTTGCATGGTTAACTGGGCAGAGGCACAAAAAGGTTCTCGGGTTCTGTCAGGGAAAGGAATTCGGTTGATATGGGGTGGAGTGGGGTGGGGGGGGGGGGGGGGTGGGAATATCAGGAAACTTTGAACAGTGTCGGTGAAGAGATTTGGAGCTTATGGTTAAGGGTTTTTGCAGGACAGGTTGGGTTTTTGTTTTGCAAGGGTTGGAGGAATAGATTCAGATATGCTTTCGGGGATATTTGAAGGTTCTGAGGATGCATAGAATGGAGATAGGTGAATAGAAGAGGGTAAATGGAGAAACATATTTTGGAGTTCTTTAGGTATTGTACCTACCTAGTTCGCTTGGCATCACAGAAACTAACCATTCTCAGTTTCTTACGAACACTTCAATTCTTCATTTACAGCTAGTAATAAAGCTGTTAGGCATTAAACATCAGCTGCTGGGAAAGACGTTATGCTTCATTGACTGCTAATAAGGAAGCTAATAGGCATCACATCCAGGGTTGATTGCATCACACAACTTGCTCGAAAACTCTTTAGTACTTCATTGTGTGCTCAAGAAAGTGTGATGATTAACTTGTTGCAACTGCCATGTCGGGACGAAGGGGTCCTAAGAAGCTGAATCTAGATATAAGAGGGTGATGGAGGTTTAAATTTCTCTAGGCGGTATAGTTTGCAGGCTAGCCACACAGTAGAGTTGGTTAGAAAGGGGGAAAACATTTTGCAGCTGAACTCTGGATCCAATAACTCTCTCTCTCTCTCTCTCTCTCTCTCTCTATATATATATATATATATATATATATATTGGCAGTCTTTGTATTGTGTCTCCATTTCTATATGCGTATTCTCATTTTTGGTTGTTTCCGTGAGTCATTTACTATCTGCTTCACCATTGCAATTGAGTATTTGTTTGGTGGGGTTATGGAACCTATGCCAAATCAAGATTGGCCGATGTGTTATTGATGGAGGAGGGCAAGCACAGAAGGATCAAGGCAATTCTTTGTGTCCGAGGGAGCTGCAGCGGTGTTGGGGGCGGATTTCGCCACTGAGGTGAAATATCTGAGTGAATTGCCTTGACTTTAATATGACAATCTCCGGCTCTCCCCTTTTTTGTTCCCATGGTGGCAGTCTATGCCTATTCTTCTTCAAATCTCCTTCAGGAAACAACTGTATTGCATCTTCAGATGTGCATGTATTTGCAGAGTCTTCCCAGGGATCTCTAGGCAAAGAAAGTAGTGTGAAGAAGGTGACATATTTTGCTTGTGTGTGGAAGCACATTGTCAAGGAGAAGCTGTCCCTTCTTTAACCTTGTGACCATGTTTGGCTGTCCATAGGGAGCATATCCGGAGATAACAGAGTACTACTGTACTAATGTGCCACAACTTTATAGTTTATGGTCTTTCTAATTTATCTTTGATCATGATGAAATCGCATGGGCAGAAGGCCAGGGTTGCATATTCACTGTCCGCGATTAAAACATATCTTAGCTAAAAGTTGTGCCTATCCGCTAAACTTGGTCTCTTCGTATCGTATGCTATCGTATCGTGTAAGCTCACCCGGCTTGGATTAACTGCATTCGTAGTGGGTGCAGTGTCTTCCGATATACTAGATCTAATTTTATTTTACTGAAATCTGCGTCTGATAAAACTCGGTAGCTTCTTTAATCGACTTTACTGGCCTATTTTACTGCAGTTAGACTTTCGAACTTGCCTTGGCAACGGATGATTTACAAGTTCTGTGCTATACAGGGCCGAGGAAATATTCAACAAGTTTAACGCATAGATAGCAATACTCATAGATGTATGAATATTAAGCAATATAAGGGTCTTTCTCTACATGAATCGTCTCAACTGAATGGATAACACTTGTACAAAACAATTGCAAAGATGAAATGGGATGAATGCTTAAATAATCTCGTTCAATGTCACATATTGTAAAGGGCTAATTACACTTACGTTCTTGAGATTAGGGTATAATTACAGTCAAGGAAACTAAGTTTGAAAACGTATTAGCCGTGTCTTTCCGTCGTTAATCAGTTAAAAAATCGTTTATTTTTGCAGATGTCAGTGGTACGAATTTTTAAAATACCAATACTACCTTTATTTGGTATACACGTTGTATTCATATTTAGACCCAATTTTTGTTTAAATTAGGGTTTGAAACCCTAAATCTCCATCTCTTCCAACTCTACATCAATCCTTCTCCCAATCGAGATAAAAGATATATAGAGTTTATATACATATGCAGATTCTTACACTTTCCAATTAGGGTAGTGTTCAAAATTTCCGAAAGGGTTTCATCTGTTCAATTGCGGCTGATTTAAAAATTTTCAAATTAGGGTTTCAAAACACTAATTTGAAATCAGTAGCAAAATCAACCCTAAATCAGCCGCAAAATCATCCCTTGCTCCCATCGCCGATGACGCCGCCACGACCCAACAAATCAGCCGCAAGTCAAGATCTCAAGTCAAGCAAATGGTTTACCGGTTTTCCTTTGTACAGGTAAATCAATAGCATGTACAGGTGATCCTTTGTACATGTGTTTCTTTATTGCCCTTACGCACTTCTTACAATTTATTGCTGAATTGCTGAAAAATGGCGAATTCCTCTGCAATTGCTGAAAATCAAGTCATGCAAATGGCAAGAACGTCATTTAAGGTTGCGTTTCTTGATTGACGTTTTGCCCGCTTCTTACATCTTCAGTTTCGCTCGACATCTCCGATAACCAGAGATGATTGTGGACTTCAGGCTGATTTAGGAGAGAGAGAGAGAGAACATAAAAATTTTCAGATTGCAATTGTAAATTTAGGAGATGAATGGCAATTGTAAATTAGATTCCAAAGTCAGGGCAATTTGGTCTTTTTGTTTCAAACCATTATGTATAACGGTTTTTCATTGGGTCAACGGATATGAGTGTTATTTGTCTAAACTATTATCTTTGCCTCTAATTATACCCTAATCTGAGGGACGTAGGTGTAATTAATCCTATTATAAAATATACAGGAAGTTGGAACGGCTGGTAATGGCCTTGTTTTTACCCCAAACGATGACAAGCTACGAAAAACCTACTTATAGTCAACACACATAACAATCACCATACTCTCTTTCATATATGCCCAGTTTTCTTTCTCCTGTATCAAGTTTCAAGCCCAGGTCGTCTTCCACAATGCAGAACCCAGCAAACATGTCTGAAACCCACGAGTCTCGCCCCGATGCTAACGCCGCTGGCAGCTACCCGTCTCCTCTTTTGAAGTTGAACGGCGACCATGGAGTTTCAGATAGTCCATATTGTAAAGGAATTACTGGCTTAGAGATCTTTCTATTGATCTCAACGAATGAAGAGAAAGCCATGCAGCCACCTGTTCTCCGAGTACTTCTTGCTTTGAAGAAAAATCTGCAGTTCCGTCATCTCCTTCCTCAGTGTCATCCACGTTGGTAGGATTTGCATGAATCAATACAATCCATCGAAGCTGGTAAGTTCTGAAGTTTGTCAATGGAAGGAACCTAGTCACGAGGAAGCTGACCTAACTACTTCTGTATTTATGTTCATCCCATTTATGATTTATGGCTCTTGAGAATATAATTGCTGATCGCTTCTGAGTTTCTTCCTCCATTGCTAATCTCTTCTGAGTTTCACGAGCATCCACAATGCCATGGTCGGTAATTATTGAAATATAAAAATAGAATTGCATTCACATAACATTGGTCGAGTACAAGCACCTAAATATAGGCGGAGAGAATAATTCAAATCTATTGATATCTCAACCTAACAATATTATCTCAAAATATTACTAATCACTTCTAATTTAAAATTTAAACGTAGCAATCCTAGATTGATGTAGCATCATCTTTTAACATTCCCCATCAGACAGATAGTATTTTGAATAAAAATTCCATGTGTTTGGTTACAAAAATTAACCAAAATAAAAATAAAAATAACAACAACATCAATAATAATAATAATAATAATAATAATAATAATAATAATAATAGAAAACACAGGTGTCTAGTAAGAAGCTTTTCATGATTGTTCCTTAGTGCATATAACTCGAGTATAAGAGATCTCTCCGGTATAATTCATATTCCAATGAAGGGCAAGCCATTGTTCATCTATAGAACATGTAGAAAAGAAGTGCGTAAGCACAAAAATTTGCGAGCTTAAAGAGAATAGCTCTTTGAGAACAAGAAGATAATTAAGAGGTTTGAAAATTAGAAAGAGAAAAAAAAGGTAGAAAAAGTTCTCCAATTAATTGGGAGAAGGATATATATATATATATATACATATATATATATATATATATATATATAAATATAATAAGAGAAGGAGATAGGAATTATATGGTGGAAAGACAATTCATAAGTATGAAAGGAGGTTATATATAGGTTATTACATGATTTAGTGGAGTAATAGCAAAAAAAACTAGAGAATCATAGCTTATTACACCTAGATAAGCAAAAACAACAAAAGAGAAAGAAAAACATATGTGATCAGGCGAGGCCGTTCGCCTGGCTAGATGCAGAAGCACTTAGAGGAGACTCTGAAAACAGGATCTTTCTGCTCTTGATACCATATTGAAATATAAAAATAGAATTTCATTCATGTAATGTTGGTTGAGTACAATGACCTATATATAGGTAGAGAGGATAATTCAAATCTATGAATATCTCAACCTAACAATGTTATCTTAAAAGATAACTATTCACTTCTGATATAAAATTTAAGCTTGACAATTCTAGATCGATCTAGTATCATCTTCTAATAGTAACTCCCTTTCATTCATGCCTTGCGTAATATTTGCCAATAATTCCAGGACAGTTCTAGCAACTAGCTTGTGGGACTTCGATCTTTATTTTCTTGATAGATAGAATTCTTGATCTTATACACCATTAATTTTAGGGATAATTGCATAAAACACCCCTGTAGTTTGGGATAATTGCAAAAAGACCCCCGTTGTTACAAAAATTGCAAAGGCCTCCCTCTACCGCTCAGTTTATTGCAACTATTAGAAAAGTCATCCAAATTAATGGGGCGTGCTTTTCACGCTCTTGAAAATGCATGTAGTAAGAAAATTATATATTAAAAGACTAAAGTACCCTTATTTTTCCCAATTCCACCAAAACCTAAACCTAACCCTAACCCTAGCCCTAGCTGCCACCCTCACCACCACTGTCCCAGTCTGCCACCTACGCCACCCACAACCGGCGCCACCACGACCCCGACCTTGTGCGCCTAGCAGCCGTCAGCCTCGTCACCATGTGCCACCGATGTAACCACCACCTCGTTTGCCACTTGACCCACCCATAATTGGCGCCACCCTATTCCTCATCCAACCCTGCCGTCGCCAACTTATGCACACAATCACATCACCGCGAAACTTAATCATAGAGGCGAGAACCTTACCTTTCCGGTGATAAAGTAAGAACAACGGGCAGTGAAGGAACACTAATCGCACAAATTCAGATCTAGGGTTTCAACAATGTGCGATTTGAAACCCTAGATCTGATTTGTGCAATTCGAGTTTCAAATCGCACAAATTCAGATTTGATTTGTGCAATTTGATCCATGCTTGCGAACCCTAATCGCACAAATTCGAACCCTAATCAAACTGATCCATGCTTGTGCCACTGTGATATGATTTGTGCAATTCGGGTTTTAAATTGCAATTCGGTTTTAAATAGCACAAATTCAGATTTGGTTTGTGCAATTCGATCCTTGCTTGCGCCGCCGCTAGCCCGCCGTCGATCCAAGGCAGCTGGCCTTCGTGCACGTCCAGATCTAAGAATCCAGTGGAGGAGAGAATCAGAGGAAAAGAGAAATGGAAAGGGCGTGCCCTTTTCATTTATATAGAAGGGCAATTTTGACATTTCTGCTATTCTGTTACGGAAATTTTATGTGCAACACCTTTGCAATTTCACGTGTGTTTATGCAATTTTTGTAACAAGAGGGGTCTTTTGGCAACTGTCCCAAACCACAAGGGCGTTTTACGCAATTTTTCCTAAGTTTTATTTACTCATTTGGAGGTCCAATGATAGAAAAATGTCCAAGTTTTATTGGCAATTTCAATTCCGATTTAGATATGAGATAATACCACTTCTTGTTTTGGTTATTGATCAATAAAGTAGATTTGCATGAAAATATCTATATTTATACTACCTATAAAAGTACAAAAGTTGTAAATCATTTTTTGGCCGATTATGCCTTATGTTAATTACTCCAATAACAATCCTACCATCCCTTTATTACTCTCTTTTTAATGTGGTTAATGTGAAATGATGATTGGGTGATGAATGTAATCTAAACATTGGAAAGGAAAGGTGGGCCAGAAAGAGATAAAAAAGAAAGGAAGCCCTTTAATTGAAAGAAAAAAAACAAAGAAATAGTTAATTAGGCTATTGAAAAACTGAAAAGGAAAAACACAACAAAGAAATTGAAATATACTCCCAAAAAAAAAAAACTAAAAGAAAAAAAGAATTTGAAGCGTGAAAGATCAGTTAAGAAAAAAAGAAGGGTATTAGAAAAAAGAAAAAGGACGAAAAATGCACCAAAAAAGAAAAAAAGGGAAGGTTAAATATGGCATGAATACTAACCAAAAATCGGTTTAGTTTTTGCACTTGACCATGTGCTTTGCATTTCACATTCATGATTGTTCTTCAATGGCTGATCGTTTGTTCTTCTGGATTTTCCTCCATGCTTGGTGGGTTCATTCCATGGATATTGTTAGGGTTTGAGACAGACTCCTTGTGAGAATCATAATAATCGAGGTTGAACAATCACGGTCAATGTCAATTGCCAATTAGAAAAACGAGGGATGCAACAGTTGTTGCGGGCTACTTGGGTTAAGTTGCCCGGGCAATCTGGCTGTCCATACTATCTGTGGATGGTCCAGATATTTTTTTTTACTTTTTTTAAGTCCGTTCGCTACATTATGTAGCGGATAATTTTTTTGACAAAAATACCTCTTGCCCGTGCAATTGATTGTGCACTTTAGTTATGTAGCGGACATAATATAAAAAATGTCCCGCAAAGTGAAGCAGAGACGTCATTTTACTTTCATCTCTCTCTCTCTCTCTCTCTATATATATATATATATATATATATATATATATATATATATATATATATCCGTTGAGAGCGCTAGCAAAATAGGAGATCTTGCAATCGCGATCTGGCCGTCCACGCCCGATCTGTGGATGGTTCAGATCTTTTTTTTTTGTTGCATTTTTTAGTCTGTCCGCTACATTATGTAGCGGACTATTTTTTGACAAAAATACTCTTCAACTTAAAAAGAGCCCATCCGTTACATTATGTAGCGGACTAGTTTTCTGACATTCTCTCTCTCTCTCTCCTTTCTCTAATGAATGCTCTGACTTTTTTCTCTCTCTCACTTCTCTTTCCCTCATCCGCTACATAATGTAGCAGACTAGTTTTCTAACTTCTCTCTCTCTCTCTCTCTCTCTCACACACACACACACACACACACATTTCTCTCATTAATGCTGACTTCTTTTTCCCCTCTCTCTATGTCCTTTCTCTTCAATCTGACTTATCTCTTTCTCTCACCACTCTTTTCTTCTCTTTCATCCTCCTCTCCCCTCTTTTCCTCTCTTTCTCCTTTCATATGATAACCATCAAAAGAAAAGCTTTGAAACAGATTGCTGTAATTCAGGCCTTCTACTTTTTGGAGATGCTTGACCTCTATAATTCAGGCCCTCTGCTTTTTGGAGATGCTTGACCGAGATACAGTTCAAGTTCACATAAGGCACACAGTCCAATTCAAGGAACCCTGCAACGTGAGGAATCACTAAAAAGAAACCATTTATAAATACACGTGCGGGTTTTGAGCCGCACGGGGCTTTGCCATTCAGTTCTATGATATGCAGGACTGGTTGGGCTATGACCGACCCAGCAAAGCAATTGATTGGCTCATTAACAAGGCCAAGAATGCCATTGCCAAGCTGGATGAATTGCCTGAGTGGAACCCAATTCCTGGTGAACCTTCCGCTGCACTGGGCTAGAGCCAACAGAGTTGCCTCTTTCCTCTTGTGGGTATGAATTTCAGCTACCTAAGCAAATGGGTGAAAACCTAATTGGTAGTTTTGATGAAAAAAGTATTGAAGATACAATGAAATCGTTCCTTCCTACGAGTTCTGGAATGAGTTTCCAGAACTACTCGAATGAGTTGATGCCAAGAGAAAGCATAGAGAGAGAGAGAAAAAAAATGTCAGAAAACTTGTTCGCTACATAATGTAGCGGATGAGAGAAAGGAGAGAGAGAGAAATAGAGTCAGAGCATTAATGAGAGAAAGATAAAGAAATGTCAGAAAAGTCCGTCCGCTACATAATGTAGCGGATGGGCTGTTTTTAAGTTTGAGGTATTTTTGTCAAAAAATCGTCCTCTACATAATATAGCGGACGGACTTAAAAAAATATAAAAAAAGATCTGGACCGTCCACAGATCGGACGTGGACGGCCAGATCGCGTTTGCAAGATCTCCTATTTTGCTAGCGCTCTCAACGAATCAGCTCCCATATATATATATATATATATATATATATATATATATATATATTTATCCAAATCTGTTTGGATAAGACTTCATTTCACTTAGATCCAGATCTGTTTGTTCTTTTGATGGTGATGGTTGAGGGCGGCAGAGGTTCAGATGGTGGTGGTTAAGGGCGACAGAGGTTTGAATGGTGGTGGTTGGGGGCAGCAGATCGACGGCGACAGCTATGTACGCGAGCAAGCACAACAAGAAGAGCGGTGAAGCAGCCACCGAGAAAGAATAGATGGTTTCATGATGATGTGGCACTGTTTTAGGGTTTGATCTATGTTCTTTTACTTTTTCCGGTTGGAACTTGGAATTATTATAGTCATGTGTGACTTCTGAAGTAAGTTTTTATCTTGTATGGAACTTGATTTGTTAGATTGTTGCCAGATTTTGAATTTCCAATACCAAGTACGGGACAAGCCTCCGTTTGTCTATTTTGCTGAATGGTATTTCTGTTTGTAAAATTTAAATTGATTCTATGTTCATGTGGGATGTTGCTTGCTTAATAAGCTTGACAGGATTGTGGAGTGGTGGATTTGGGTTTTATTTTTATATTTTGTTTTTAATACAAGCAATTACTTCTTCTTCTCAATAGTGGTGTCAGAGAGGTGGTGATGATGGTGGGTGGTGGATGATAGTGATGTTGTCTTGGTTTGAGGATTAGGGGTTTGTTGGTTGTGGCTGGAGTGGCACAGTGGTTCTTCGACGGTGGTGGCAGTTGTGGGTTTGTTGATGGCAAAAGACATTGTTTTGTCTCATCTGCATATTGCAAAGATAAAAGCCATTACTTGACTAAAAATACAGAGAACCAAGAACATCCAACACGGAACCGAGAACACTCAAGTTAATTTGGTTGTGGCAGTACAGAGACAGAACAAAAGCCGTCCGCTACATTATATAGTGGACGATCAAGTTAATTTCTCACAGTGGAAGGGCAATCTGGTAAAAAGTACCGTCTGCTATATTATGTGGTGGATGGACTTAAGAAAAATAAAAAAAGATCTGGACCGTCCACAGATTGCACATGAATGGCCAGATAGAATAGACAACTTTACCTAAGTTGCCCGTGCGGTCAACAGATCAGTTCCAATATATATATATATATATATATATATATATATATATATATATATATATATATATTAGCATATCAAGTCCTTATTTTTGGGACTTAATTTCAACCGAAAATCCCTCTTATTTCTCTTGAGATATTGACACATAAGAAATAAAGAAATTGTCTCCAATATTATTATACTCTTTGTGGTAGCAAAGAATATAATAATATTCCATTTGAATAAAAAAATATTTATTCTGATAAAATGAAATTCTCCAATTTAATCATCAAATAATAAATGAAATGATTTATTAGCAAAGATTAGAACACTTGTTAGTGTTTGACCCCATAAGTTCAATACTAAGCTAGTAGTAAATTAGTCGAACTAATTTACCAATCAAGATTGGCGTCTAGCAACAATCCTTATCGACCAGATAGCATGAAGTAATATATTTCACTCTTAATATAATGTTTCCTTCCATCTTTACACCTCCGGGTTAACCCTGGGATATGGTTTAACTAATAGGTCACCAACTATGTTTCAAATCAATTATAATCGACTGGTGAATGACGTAAGAAACTCATTTTCTTCATTCATTCATTTGTCACAACTAAGGTCTTAATCTAGTCTTTATAATTAATGTCATCATAGAGCTCAAACTCAAAAGTTAATGGATTCCTTCTGATCAATCATGAATTCTACAAGTATTTAATCATACCCAATATCCATTCAACTAGCACCCTTGGGCATTAGGTGTCCGGAATCAAAGTACGATAAATATCTTGTTAATTAATATGATGATCTAAGGTCAAAGGAAACTCTTACATCATGTTCCTCATGAGAATATCCTTTGACAGTTTAATGGTAATATAAACCAATAGGAATTCTCAATTGAGTCGGTTCAATGATCATATCTCCATATGCATCATCTATACATGTAATTTAGTAAAAAGAGAACAACTAACCTCGATCCTGTAGAGACCATCATATATATTGATGTGTCTGGATCATCAATGTCCTATTCTTAATGATCCTATGATCAAGAATAATTTAGATTAAATAGTAAAAGATTTGACTCTCATTATCATGATGACAACTCTCTAAATTTAATCAATGACATTATCATATAAGTCAAGTTATCAAATAATAAATATGATTATAAGATAATGAATGCCATTTAGTAATCAAAACATGTTGATTACAAGGTCTCCAAATCATTACATGAGATATTGGATCTTGGGCATATCAATTCCATCCCCAACAGATGGTGATAGAGATGGCGATGGTTGGTGGTTGCAAGTCATTTCCGTTTCATGTACATTGCATTCTCCACCTACAGTCCTAACTATCAAAGTAAAATTGTTGCTCATTTTTTATGGTTATATTGAACCTATTTAAAAACCATATCTAAACTCACGGGTTATTGGATTTCTATAGATATATTGTCCCAGCCAATTATTAAAAAGATGGGTTTGGATGAATTTTAAAAGGGTGGATTTGGGCGGGTAAATAGGTTTTGGCTGTGATTGCCACCTCTAACTATAGCATAAACAAACAGAACCAACAAAAACCTTTTATGCTGGTGAAGACTAAGTTCAAGATATGAGGAAAAAAACCAAGCTCCATTATATACTTTCGTCCCTCTTCTAGCAACTCTATTCCGTTTACCTAAGAACATTGATATTCCACAAAACTTTGTGCCAAAAGCAAGTTGAAATGTAAAGTAGCACCTTTTGCTCCTTAAAGTGTGCAACACTTTTGGGATGTCTATTTTCACACCCTCCTATATTGGTTCATGGCCTTAATTTACTGTTTCACCTTAAATGAAGGTGTGAAACCTTTCAATTGTTGAAAGTTTTAATAAACTAACACATGATCAGCTGAAGTTGACATCCACAATATGCCGATTTCTGACCGATATTTTGGCATCTTAGAGCACATAGAATGTTGCTGCTGTTTAAGAGAAGGAAACATTGATTGATCTTAACCAGCCGTACTTACTGCCTCCCTCTTTCAAACATTGTACCGAGAGCATGCTGACCACCACACTCTTTGGCAAACCATTGTCCATCACGATCCTGTGTAGAGATATAACAATGCATCAAATAACCAAGATAATTAAATTTAGAGCCCACAATTCTTCATACAACAGCGATATTCACTATTAAACATCAATTCTTCACAATTCTTCACTCATAACATCAAGACAACCAAATTAAACACTTAGACAATATTAAAAAATTTTCATATTCTCAAGATGCACAAATTGGGCCATGTGCAATTGACAAACCTAAAGAGAGTGTTCATTAGATTGTTCATCTTTTTCCTTTTTTCTTATAAGCATTTCGTTATCCTAACCCCACCCCACTTCACCCTACCATCTTTTTCTTTTTTCTCTTTGGGTCATTTGGGTGAATGCGGCATGTAAAGTTTTTGCTTTCTCCCTCTCCTTTGTTTGGGTCAATTTAGGCTATGTCATCTTGGTTCTTGAATGGCTACGGTAAGATGCTTCAAACCTATGACCAAAAAAAAAAAATCTTCATGAAAGGCCAGCCCCTTGCTTAATCCATCAGATGGCCTTAGTTATCCCCGCCAAATTTTTTTAAACAACCCTAGAAACGAACCAGGGTTTCCACTTCACATCACAATCACCCTTACCCCCAGTACATACCTAGGTTTATTCGTCTTTCTCCTTTCTAGGAACTGTCGAGGAGTTAGACAGAAGAAATGCTGTTATTCATTTTCTTGAAGATACGCATAACTCTACTCTTAGTCCTTACTATAAAGGGCTCACTGATTTCACCCTTGCACCGAATAGAGAGAGGATTTTTGATGACTTGAACTCCGGTTTGGCTGCAGTTATCCTCGAAGAGATCAGGAGAAGAAACCCTACTGTTAGTCCTTACTATAAAGGCCTTACTGATTTTACTTTGGCGCTAAATAGAGAGAGACTTCCACTTTCAGATGATACGAATTCTGATCTAGCAGCAGCTATTTTGGAGGAGATCACAAGAAGGAACCCAACTATTAACCCTTATTATAAAGGGCTAACGGATTCCAAACTTGATATGAACAGAGTGAGAGGTCCATATCCAGCAGATTCGAGTCCTGGGAGAGAGAGCCACGTTACTAGCTTGAGCTCTAAATCGAGTTTTGCTCTTGAGGCAAAAGTGTGGGGTGCCGCTTGTTTTTTCTATAGAAACAAGGAAGAGAAAACATCAGTCTAAGCAAGGTCGTCTCCAAAGACACGAGGAGGGTCAACCATGATGGTAGAGGAGAAGTTGGATTTTGAACACGAAGATGCCAACAAGAATCTGTTGGCATGGATGCCATCCATATGTTGAACAAAGGGAAGCCATTGAGGGAGAGATTTTCAGTTCAAGTACCAGTACATACATCGCCTACCAAAGATCAGGCTGTTGTATCAAGTTAGAAGGAAAAGCTTGATAAGTTTGAGGAGGACAAAAGGTTCAAGTGGGCTGATCATTATAGGCCTCACGCCCTAATCGAGAAAAAGCTATTGAGCTGCAGCTTTCGTAATTTCTTTAATAGTATATCGTTGTACCATGAGAGAGGATTTCTAACGATTCAAACTCTGATTTGGCTGCAGTTATCCTTGGAGAGATCAGTGGAAGAAACCCTACTATTAGTCCTTACTATAAAGGCCTCACTGATTTTACTCTTGCGCTGAAAAGAGAAAGACTTCCATTTCTAGATGATACGAATTCTGATTTAGCAGCGGTTATTTTGAAGGAGATCACTAGAAGGAATCCAACCATCAGCCCTTATTAAAAAGGGCTAGCGGATTTCACGCTTGATATTAACAGAGCAAGAGATCAATTTCCAGCAGATTCGAGTCCTGGGAGAGAGAGCCACGTTACTAGCTCGAGCTCTAAATCGAGTCTTGCTCATAAGATGTAAGACTGGGTGCCGCTTGCTTTTTCTCTAGAAACAAGGAAGAGAAAACATTAGTCTCTGCAACGTCGTCTGCAAAGACACGGGGAGAATTTGGATTTTGAACACAAAGATGCCAACAAGAATCTGTTGGTGATGGATGCCATCCATATGTTGAACAAAGGGAAGCCATTGAGGGAGAGATTTTCAGTTCCAGTACCGGTACATACTGCTGGTGATAAATTGTTATGATCATGTATTTGTATATCTCTTTCTATCTTAAAACTGTTTTGTGTTTAACAATGTTTCTGCACATTTGCATAATCAAAATGCCGCATGAGATACTCCATATTACAAACTGTGTGGCCCCTTACAGAACCGATGCAAACACGCTGTCGCACACACCGTCTCGAATCATCACAATAATAAAATCAAAACTAACTGCACCTTCCTTCCTTCCTTCCAACTTTCTCCATTGTAATCTCCTCACAAAAGAAGATGCATGAGAACTTCAACCACATAACAACGCCTCACTACTAGCTTGCCTGTTAAGCTACACAAGAATACGCACCTTGCGACGGAAATTCAATATCATGGCATCTCAAAACCTGTAGAACACTAGCATTTCTACTTTCTGGCGAAGCAAAACTCCCTATCCTATTTATGGGTATGCCTACTCCTACTCTGTCAATGGCTTTGCTCATTTTACCTTACTCCATGGATTCACTGGTTTATGTTATCTTTGGCTTAATCATTGTATGTAAGGTATTTGAACATACGCGCAATCACGAACACCAGACCGTTACTCTGCACTTTTGCACATCAGGTGTTTGTTGAATTGTTTCCATCTTCCTCTTTTGTTGGTTGCTCCTCTTTTGTAGGCCTGCGCAAAGATAAATCTCTCTCTCTCTCTCCCCTCCTCACTTTTACATCTCTTGTCACAAACCTGAATTGACATAAGAACACAAAATTCTGCCCATAGACTACATGCTCAGTCACACAATTTGGTTAGACTTCTTACGAATTTGATTTGTGGTTTTCCTTATAGTTTATTACAATCTACTGGTACAAGAATAAGAGTTTCTTAAGTGCTTTCTTATTCATACCTTCTATACCAGCCATTATACACAGGCATTTAGTCTTTGTCTTGAACAAGCATTGGATAAAAATATATAGTCGATCAATTACCACATTCATTTATGTTTTTGTACTTTGGTTTGTTTGCTTTTACATGGTTGGGTTGAGGAGAAATTTGGTAATGCAGATGCATTTGGCACCCTTTTCATGGCTTCGGCAAGTAAATGCATGGTATCACTAAGAAATAACCAAACTAAGTCTCCAAAATTGCAAAAAATAGCTGACTTATCAAAAATTTTGGTTCATTGATGTTTGTAATTTTGGGTAAGTCAATTTCGGTTCATGATGTTCAAGAATTTGAGGTCAATTCTTTGTACGACACTGACGCTTCATTACTTCTCAAAGCCTAGAGATTTTGTTCTTTGTCGGTATCTGGTTGTTAACAAAAATCATGTAAATATCAAGTTTTAACTTTTCTTTTTTCTTCAACTCTTTAATTATTCCAAGTCTAGAACTGATCATGCACTTCTGGAGTTTGCTTATACTTTTTTGGAGATGGAATTAAATCATGTAGTGGTTTGGAAAGTTTAAAATGTCAAGTACTTTCGTATATGTGTTGACTATGTTCAAATACTTTTGACATCATGTATGTGAGTAATAGTAGTTCGTTAAATATGGCAGAGAGTGGACTGGTGACTTTGTCCGAAGCCGACGATTTGGATCGGGTCACATATGATTTTTCTCGAGGGGATGCCAGCCCTATGCAAAGTGATATAAGGGGGATGATGTTGGCCGAGGCGCCGCAATCTACCAAGGCACGATGGAAGCCCATGCCATTAACAGTACATTCTAAAAACAATGGCCGGTTATGATGTTCGATCGGCGGGGAGTCTTCGTCTGAGAAGACCAAAGCAGTGGAAGGAATGTGACATAATTCAGCCTGGGCGACGAAGCATTCGGGACCGAGGCCAGTGGTTACCTTGATCAGGCAATTGGAAAGATAAGTCCGAACGGTGGGTGAAAACCCCATTTCATCAAAAAAACTTTTGATCTTCGTCATCTGTCCAAAGGAAGACGTCGGCTAACTAGTTGGAGGAGGCACGATCGTTAGTATGAGCTTTGCCGGGCTTCGGGGATTACAGGCTCGACATGGTCAGTGACAGCCATGAGGACCTGGTGCTCCCTATTGTTGTAGGATGCGGTGGGTAGGGGTGTCGACACACATCATCATTTTTTTGGAGCTTTAGGTTGCCCGCAGCGACCTTCCTTGCAAAAATGTCTCGTAGTCCATTGCAATCCTTGAGATGATGCCCCATAGCTTGATGGTAGGGGCAATAGTTGGGTTTAGCTTCGTCTGCTTCCGTAATATTAGTCTGCATCGGTGGCAATTGAAAGTTGTTGTCATGTGCTACCCACTCGGCTAAAAGCTCTTTCACTATATTAAGATCACATGGGTAGTCAGGGGCAGGCTCTTGTTGCATTCTCTTATCAGGGGGTCAGTCCCCCTCGTGGAACTGACGCTTGTAACTACTGTAATTGTTGTCGTTGTTTTGAACTCTGGATGTCTCAGCTGTGGCAAGAAGTGCGTTTGGCGGGCGAGGTATCCATGGTTTGACTGGACTGACTGACTCATAAGTGCGGCGGGCAGTCTCCTTGAGGTGTCCCCATGACCTCAACTGCAAGTTTCAATATGGACCCGATACACATCGCTCATGTTCTTGATGCATAT
The DNA here is from genome assembly GCA_033070095.1 of Escallonia herrerae. Classification (NCBI taxonomy): domain Eukaryota; kingdom Viridiplantae; phylum Streptophyta; class Magnoliopsida; order Escalloniales; family Escalloniaceae; genus Escallonia; species Escallonia herrerae. The sequence continues at coordinate 391,356 of JAVXUP010000124.1, forward strand.
CGGGACCAAGGTTTTATCTTTGCTGAAGTCCATGCACTCAAGGCATTCAAGATGGAAGCGGTGCACATATTTGTTCATGTCTTCTCCCGGGTTCGATGTATGCTGGCAATGTCGACAATAGTGACCCGTTCAGCTTCGTAATGGAACTTGTCCAAAAACATCTGGACCATGTTGTTCCATGAGTGGACAGTCCCTGCAGGGATTTGGTGGTACCAAGTGTAAGCCAAGCCTGTGAGTGACTTGTGAAACTCCCTCAACTTCAAACTGTCACCGGGACTATGCTGCTCCATTGAACCTGCAAATCTTGTCAAGTGCTCATGGGCGTTGCCCTCATGTCTATTGAAGAGCAAAAAGTTTGGTTGCTTGTACTTGAGGGGGTAGGGTATGATGGCGATATCGTTGGCGTACGAGGCGTGTTCAGTCAGTCAGACTGAGGAGTCTGGTTCGGAATTCCTCGGCAGGCGATGGATAAGGGCTTTCAAGTCTGATTGGGTGACATAGTTAAGGGATGTTGCCTCATTTTCGGTCAAGGGGTGATGACTACCTGGGGCGTCGCGAGCCCCCAGCCCCCAGACGGGGCAGCTTGATGAACGGGAACATGTGAGGGTTGGTATAGGGCATGGGTTGGCAAGGGCAGCTGTGCAGGGGCATGGGTGGGTGGTCGAGACATGTCCACCACTTGGCCAGTGGTTTGGTGTTGCTCAGGTGGATAAGGATTAGGTTGCATCTTTATGGAGTCATGAGTTTCAGAAGAGCTTCTTGTCGGCACCAGACAAGATGGCGTGACAACAGGGAGAATCTGGTGTAACACTAGCCCGAGATCTGTATGCAGCTTGTGGGATGGCACTGCAGAAGAAGATGTATCAGCTACGGGTGGCGAGGGTGTTATGGGTCATACCGCCAAGGGTCTAGATACTTGAGGTGGCGGTGGTCGCGACACTGGGGCCTGGGCAGCGTCAAGAGCTGGCCCAGGTCCTGAAGGCTAGATTGATGGAGTGGCCTGCTGCGAGGCCAATGCCTGTATGGATTTTTGCATCTCCATAATGGTGGCTAATAGAGTGGTCTGTGAATCTTGTAGATTGGTGATGGTTGGAGTGAGTTGCTAGATAGCTGCACTTACAACCACTTGCACATCGGGTGTAGTGGTTGGTGGCTAGTCTTGGAGTTGCGTGACGCTAGTCTCTTCCTGATCACCAGGGTGGTGTTCTTCTTGCACAGTAGGGTTAGGGCCTTGGCTGGTTGTCCTGGTAGCTCTTTGTTGCACAGGCATGATGCCTAAGTCTGGAAGATATACAGACTGCAATACGATGCTCACCTCCCCAGCAGAGTCGCCAAAATGATGCTAGGAAAAGTGGGTTCATACATACGTGGAGGTGCCACAAAGGCTACAGTCTGAGTCAGCTTTCAAGTATGCAAAATAAGAGACAACGCGGGTGGAGTAAGGGCAGAGAGCAAGGCTCCCCAGACAGGCCGCGAGGGCTGACAGTGCTGCACAGACAAGGAGAAGACGAATAGGGCCGGCGACGACAATCCAAGCTAGGGTCAGCGTCAAGGGTACAACATCAAGGGTACGATGTCAGGGGTCCAAAGATAGAGAGAATGGGTTTTTAGAGATAGAAAGTAAATATGACAAATGAGAGAGTTCTGTTGAAAATGAAATCCAAGGTCCCCTATTTATAGGGAAAAGTGTGCTGGTGTCATCAATGTGTCATCAGCTGACACGTGTCACCCCTACGAGTGATACGTCACCAAGGGTCCATAAATATCGGTTCTTTATCGGACTGCACGTTCCTAAATTTGCACTGCCTTGCCCCACACAACATTTCTTTTGAGAAGACTAAAGACACCGTGACAGCATGATCAGAGTAAGCCTGTTACCCCAGCCACCAGTCCAAACCCTTATTGAATTCTACAAGGTGCGTATGTGTAGAGAACCTGACAGTGGCGAGGGTTGCCCCTGTGACCAACTGCCAGACAGACTAGGCGCGATGCCCTCCAAAGGCCTGCTCTCATCTTGGAATGGACATGGTCACCTGTAACATGAGTGGACATGGTCGCAGCTCAGTGCTTAGTGTCACTTAGGTCACCCCATGCGATGATAGCTTTGTGGTAACGAGCCTATCCCACTGCGAAGGGTCCTCATGTCGAAGCACTACGAACGGAGCCCCCGAAATGAAGACAGTGCTAGCTTTGTGGTAGCGTGCCTATCCCGCTGCGAAGGGTCCTCGTGACAGAGCACTACAAATGGAGCCCCTCAGAATGAAGATGTCAATAGCTTTATGGTAACGAGCCTATCCCGCTGCGAAGGGTCCTCATGCCGGAGCATTACAAACGGATCCCCTCAGAATGAAGATAGCGATAGCTTTGTGGTAACGAGGCTATCCCGCTATGAAGGATCCTCGTGCCGGAGCACTGCAAACGGAGCCCTTCGGAATGAAGACGGTGATAGCTTTGTGGTAATGAGCCTATCCCGCTGCAAGGGGTCCTCATGCCGGAGCACTACGAGCAGAGCCCCTTGGAATGAAGGGGACTATAGCTTTGTGGTAGCGAGCCTATCCTGCTGCGAGGAGTCCTCATGGCGGAGCACTACGAGCGGAGCCCTGCGAAATGAAGACGGTGATGGCTTCTGTGGTAACGAGTGCATCCCCCTTGAGGGTCCTCGTGCTAGAGCACTACGAGCGGAGCCCTTCGAAATGCTACACACTTCGGAGAGTGGGTCGGAGCATGTTCCACGTCCATGACGAGGGTGCATGTGTGGTGAATGTGTGTGGTGCCCGGGGGCCTGTGACATGACTATAGCACACGAGCGCGACGACGACCGTTACGAGACAATACCTAGTGCCAGGGGCACATGTCATGGAAGTGGCCCTTGAGCGTGGCGACGACCGTTGCTAGACAATACCTGATGCTGGGGGCGTATGACATGGAAGTGGCGCATGGGCGCTGTCGTGGTGCCGGGGGCACCGTAGTGTGACAGAGAGCTAGGGGGCATGGCTGTATCAGCGACGCAGCGCATGGGCACGGCAGAATGTCGAAAATGGAACGTGGGCGCGGCAACGGTCATTGCGGCGACGGCGTACCGGCAACAACTAGCGTCGTACGATGGCGGTGATGAGTGAGCATTGTAGATCGTAGTGCGTGAATGAGTTGAGCAAAAGGGAGCGTCAGCAGCCCCCCATGACAAGGGTGGCCGACCACCCCCTCCCCCCCTTTTAAAGGTAGTGGCCGACCCCTCCTTAAAGAGGGTGGCTGACCCCCCTTTTAGGGAGGTGGCCGACCCCCCTTAAGGGGGAAGGCGCGCCAAGTCCCAGTTATCATATTTTCTAAGTGTTGGTGGCACCGATGTCGTTACGTTGGCAACAAAAATAATTTTAGTCAGGCAGAAAGTCAATGAAAAATGCACGTGACTTGAGCGTGCGCATTTTGATCGGTCGACAGTGTTAAAAAGTTGACATTTGAATATGTGACGTGTCGTGCAAAAATGGGACCCCTGGTGGGCCCTTGAGTGTGACCAGAATAGGTTAGGAACAGAGGGATATACATGAAAAAGTCTATTTTATCATTTTCACAGTCTCAAACTCTATAAATAGATCACTTTGGTGATAGATAAGGGACCTTCATCCTAAGAATCCCTACCAAAATATCGCAAAGAGAGAAAATTTCAGTTCTTACTAATTTTTAGTCCAGTTCCACTCTCTAATCCCTTAGCCGGCTTCATCGTGTCATGGATTCATCCATGTATCCTATCAAGCAGTCCAGGAGAGCCAAGTCTTGAGGTATTATTCTTTTTTAAATTTAGTTTACACTTTAAATTTTTAGGTTGTGTAATCTAGGCTAAGAGTCTTAGATTTATTTGCTCTTCCTGCGACCAGATTGCGGTCTAAAAAACTGAAAACATAAAAGTCAAAATTAGAACCCTGATACGAATAAAATTCTAATAGTATTAGAGTCCTATTTGAGTAAGAACTCTATTTTAATTAGAGTTCTTAGACAGCCAGAAAGTCACTCAATTAGAATTCTAAGCCCGCTCAAATAAAAGAAGTTGAGCCCAGTTACATCTTGAGATAATAAAGACCGAAATTTACGCTGCCTCCCTAATGTTGGTCAGAACTACTTGGTTGTGATTCTCGTTAGACTAACCGGCTATGTAGGACACTTGACCCCCAATGTTGGGATCAAACCATCCTGTAGATTAGTTTAGGTCTTGCTTTGTGCACATTTCATTGTTTGTCATTTTTGGGATATAAAAATTAAAAATCATAAAAATTTAGTAGAGGCTGTTGGGGTACAAAGGGGTGTCTAACACATATTTTCGTTGTATGATTTAGGCCCCGGATCCATCATTTCTGGTTCTGTTTGGTTATGACTATGTACGCAATTCAGACTCATTTAGGGCTTTTTTTTCCTATTTCCCTTTTGCTAATAGTAAAATAAGACGGTAACTTGATATTTTAGGCCTTCTCGGGTCTTGGAATTCTTAGGAGGCGGTTTGCCACACTTGTCTTTTGATTTTGAAGGCCTGTGAAAATGCACTTTCATGCTTTGATATGGTTTGCACCAAAGCAGGTTCCGCTTTCATTTTTAAAATCTGCAAAATACTGAAGAAGTTTAGAGACTTATGATTCTATTGTCGTCTTAGCTGCTTCACGATCTCGTATGTTTTAGTTATGGTGTTAATTCTTGGAAACAGCATGTCTTATCAGATTTGTCAAAGCAATGACTAGGCAAATGGGTCAAAAGATACTTTAGCTAATAGCTAACAGAGATACCATCATGTGTCACGATCTTTCCGTGCGCAGTATTAGAGGGAGGGAAATTATAGTTAAACATGACTATTCCTCCTTAGATCACGACATTTCCGTGGCGCAGCCTATTGGGGGCAATGAACCTACTCCAGTTGTGTGCCTTGTTCGCCCCTGAGCCCATATTGGGCACACATTTATACGTGTTACTGCAGTATTTCTTAAGGCTTTATAACTGGCTTTCTACCTTGACTATTTGTACATCATTGTATTATGTTAAGTTGCAACTTTTCTATAAGTTGCTACTTTGATGTAATTGTCTATATTTATTTCATTTTGGGTTTTATGATTTTATTAAAAGTATTTGTATAAGAATATGTGATAACAAAATTATAATTATTCTCTTCTGTTTGACTCTAAGTTATTGGCATTTCATGTTTAGTAGTCAGTTAAATGGATTCTATAGCTATGGATCATTGGTCACCTATATTTGATGTTGTGTTTTTCCTTTGGGAACATAAATGGGATGTGCAGTCAAAGGTATAGAGGATTTTCCATTATTTTGAAAGGGAATACAACAAGGTTAAAATATGTGTGGTTTGGGATTTTTCTACTAGACAATGGGTGGTTTTGTGGTAAAGATGACAAAGCAATGGCAACAGAGTTCACTCTGACTTGCGTCCGATATGACATTTGTATATGCTAGAAGTCTGATTCCATTTTAATTAATGTTGTGTTGCTTGTATTATTTAGCCACCAACTGTGCGTTATATTTATCAATCAAACCATGAGGTTTGGACTTTTACTAACAACCCATTTTCACCGGGACACTCCCTCAAACCAATGTCATTTCGTCACATAGGTGACTCGTTAAGGACACTACCTGACCTGTCAGGTAGGAGACTTCTTTAGGGAACTAACTCGATGCGCTCTTAGTGGTCCTAAATAAGGATTAATTGTGAAATAGACGACTCTTTCGAGGCATTATCTCTGTTAGGGAGCTTCGATTGCTCCGGCACGAGGACTCGTCTTTTGTCAGGTAAGTGACTCCTCCGATACACTACCTTAGCCTGAGGGACGGGCTACTCCTTCCGAACACTATCTTAGCATGCTCTAAGTGCTCCGTTCCAAGGATTCATTGCCGGATAGGCAAGTCCTCAAGGATATTAACTCTAGGGAGGTGATTACGTGACGTTCTAAGTGCTCCAGCGCTGGGGACTCTCATCAGCACCCCTAAGGATCATGACCCTTGGATCACTCCAAGGCGGGAGCATGTCCTCGGAGGGCAATGTGCATTGTTCACCGGACATTCAGGCATGGGTTCTTCCCACCACTATAAAGTTCATGGTGTCACTTGATACCTCCGTGGGACATAGCAAGGGTATTGGACTGGTGACTAGATCAAGGGTTTTATTTGGCCACACCAAGGTTTTTTGGATCAATCTTCCTAGACAGATAAAGAAAAGGTGTGTGGGGTGTCGGCCGAGGTAGTGTGGCAATCTAACAGTCCGGCAAAACACTAGCATATGGTGCACTGTCGATAAGGTGGCATCTCTAGAGAGGGTCATGTGTCAACTTGATGAGAAGGCATATAATTTTAAACGAATTCATAAGATTTGAACAATCAAACTCATATGTGCACTTTCAACTTTCTCAGTCTAGAACTTGAACAATTAATAACTACATAGAGAGAAAGAAGCTAAACATTGGACCTTAACTCTAGACTTAGACTTTGGACCTAGACACATGGACTTCAGTCTTGGATTGGTGAATGACTTGTGTACTCACTCCACGCCTTCACCGACACTCCTTAAGCTCTGTCTATGACACCTTGATCTCTGTCCTTGATACACTATCATACAACATCTAACTTGGAGTATACTCCTTGTGGCACCTTCAAGTGTTGCAAAGCCTATGCCTTGGCATCAAATTAATCAATAAGAGGCCAAATAATTAAAGTTGTTGAAAGAAGCAAGAAATGAAGGATCTTATCTAGCCTATTTGGGTGTGCAACTGTTAGAGTTCACTTTAGCAACCGAAGCATTTGAGCAACGTATAATTAAAGAAGCCACATACTCAGGTTCAAAGTTCAGTAAGAAGAAATGGAATGGTTGGTCTGTCCAACATCAAGGATCGAGCTAGAGAAAGGAGGGGGAGAATGAGCTTTTTCACTACAAGAAAAACTATTTTTTACGACGGACTTTTAGCGACGGAAGAGAATCCGTCGCTAAACGACCTTTTAGTGACGGAAAACACGGTCTGTAAAAGTCCGTTGGCAAAAACCTTTACCAACGGAATATGCCGTCGGTAATAGTTTTTGCCGATAAAATATTAGCGACAGTGTCACCGTCGCTAGAATTTTTTTAGAAAATATCTAATATTCGAGGAGTTTTTTAAAATAATTTAGCGACGGAAAAACACCGTCGCTAAAATATCCGTCGGTGAAAGTTCTTAAAATAGCACTTTCTGCGACGGACTTTTAGCGACAGTATTTTTCCGTCGCTAAACGTCCTTACATATAACAAATTCGTCTCTCTCTCTCTCTCTCGTTTCTCTCTGTCTCTCAGTCTTACCTACTCACCGGTGTTTTTTTTACCGGCGGTCTCCCCCTCCAGCCACCCACCTCCGGCGACATCACTCCCCCTTCCCCCACCCCCCACATCGTGCCCCTCCATATCCGCGTGCCACCAACGCCTCACCACCAAGGCCCTCCATTTTTGCCGTGCCACCAACACCGTCGCCGCCGCACCACCTCTCTGTATGTTTATTTGCCCTAATTTGCTTTAATGCATGTTTAAGCGCCATTTGCCCTAATGTTTAGATGCTCTGATTTATGTCCTAATTTGTCCTAATTAGAACTTGCCCTAATTTGTTTCTGGAATGTCGATATGTTTCTTATAATTTCAATTATTTTTAATTGCTGATGCAATTGATTTTGTAACTGATTGATTAGTTTGTTTAATTGCTGATGGAATTGATGCCTACATTCGTATACAACAAAATATGGAGAATTGAAACTTTAGATATGATAGGGAGCATTTGAGAATTGAGAATGTTGAAGGAGGATGGGACCAATTGGATTGAATGTGTGATTTTTATTAATTTTTATTACATTGAGCATCTGAGAATTGAGATTGTTGATGGAGGATGCGACCCAATTGGATTGTTGCCCGGAGGTGTTAGACACGTGTTCGGAGGTGTCCGACACGTGTCTAGATGTGTCGAGGTGTCAGTAGGTCACGGACACCGCGTCCGATCTACACCGACACCAAAAAAGTCACATTTTGGCTTTATACTTGTGGACACCTCTTCAAGGGGTGTCCGACACCTCTTAAAGGGGTGAGGACACGGTGTCCGACATTTAAAAAATAAATCAATGCTTCAGATGTGTCCGGAGGTGTTGGATACGTGTCCGAAGGACTCGGACACTTGTCGGACACCATTCCGCACAATTAAGTCTAACAACCCAATTAAGCCTAATTAACCCTAATTAGGACTAATTAACACTACTCCGCACAATTAAACCCGGTTATTAGCTCAAAATAGCCCTAATTATTCCTAATCAAGCTAATTAGCTGTAATTAGCCCAAGGTAATCCTCATTAACACTAATTAGACTAAAATAACCCCAATTAAGCCTAATTAGCCCTAATTATGCCTAATCAACACCACTCCGCACAATTAAACCTTGCTATTAGCTCAAAATAATCTTGATTACTCCTAATCAACCCTAATTAGCTGTAATTAGACCAAGGTAATCCTCATTAACACTAATTAGCCCTAACATAACCTAATTAGCCATAATTAGGACTAATCAACACTACTTCACATAATTAAACCCAGCTATTAGCTCAAAATAACACTAATTACTCTTAATTAACCCTAATTAGCTGTAATTAGACCAAGATAATCCTTATTTACACTAATTAGCCATAAGATAACCCAATTAGCCCTAATTAGGACTAATCAGACTCACGTGAGGTCCAGAACCCGGATATGGAGAAGGATGCGGTCATAGCTCTAACGTATAATCAGACGCACGTGCGGAAGAAGGATAACGACGAGGAGCACCAGGCGGGAGAGTATGTTTCGGATAGTGCCCGGCGTATCGATGTAAGTCAATTTGTTTAAGTTAATTTTCTGTCTTTCTATTCAATGTTTGTTACGTTAATTAATGCACTAACATATCTTTGACTCACTGTTCTTGCAGGCCTCGTATGAACAGCTTTGGGGCTCCGAGCAGGGGTTTGGACAGTCATCAGCGTCCACTAGTACGGGTGCTAGTATTGAGGCGTTGAAGCGATGGCTAACTGTATTGGAAGTTGTCAATCGGCCGAAAACCGCATACATGGCCTGCCTAGCACGACTGCATGTGCCGTGATAGTATTGTCCCCACCCCCCATTGCCCCTTCACAGACACCAGCTCCTCCGCATCCGTTGGCAGAGGAGAAGATCCAGCGCATTGCACCATGGTGTTGAGGATGATCAGGGAGCAGGATTAGAAGGGTACCGCTACTGGACATGCCGAGCCGGCCTCAGATCAGCAAGATCCAGATCCGGGACTTGGCAACCCCTGATGAGCCCCTTCTCGTGCTCGGTCTCAGCTTGTTCTCTCCCCCCCCGCGTGCCCCGCTTGTACTCTTCTCCCCTCCCCTAACCGGCTGTATCCAGTTCCCAGCTTGTACATCATGAGATTTTTTTAGATTGATTATATATATTTCTTTCTGTATTGATTATTGTGCGTTGTTGTTAAGAATTGAGTTTCTTTTTATTACAGGTCTGGGTAATAGAAGAATAAAAAAAATTGACTTTTGATGACGGATTAATTCCTTTGCTAAAAGTGTTCTTACTATAAGTTTTTTAGCGACGGAGTATTCCGTAGCTAAAAATCTTATTTAGCGACGGAATGTTCCTTCGCTAAAACATTTATTCCGTCGCTAATTTCACAAAATAGAAAATAAATTAAAATATGTAAAATATAATTAGAGACGGATATTCCGTCGCTAATTAATAAATAACTCCGTCGCAAATATTGGACGACAGATTTGAAAATTCCGTCACCAAACTTTTAGTAACGGGCTTTTATACGAGGCACTTTTAGCGGCAGTAAATCCGTTGCTAAAACTTTTAGCGACGGATTTTGGAATTTTAGAGAGGGATTGTCCCATCGCTAAAAGCCTTATTTCTTGTATTGTTTAGTGCTAGAGGGTTATGTCCACTGCTTTTTGTCATGTTTTATTTTATTTTATTATCTTTTATTCTTCCACAAGCTACTTAGTTGCAAAATGACTAGAAGGACACCTCAGTTACACATTGCGCAGAAACTTGAGGAGAAATTTTGTCCAAATGTCCAAATTCGCTTATTGCTGTTTTTTTCAAGAACCAGTGGCAGAACCAGGATTTCATCCCAGGGGGACTAAAAATATATCGAAATCAATAAATATTTTTATAAGTAAATAGCACACAAAAACAAAGTACACTTTTCGATAATACACAAAACATACTAAAAAGCATCTAAAAAGTCTTATTAAGTTTCATGATAGTCACTAAAGATTCTTTACAACACAAAAGAGAATACAAAATACACATTTCAGTGTGTACAAACGAAAGCACTAAATAACTACTCGATGAGGCGCCGAAGATTGGTAGCGCTTGATAATAGCCTCATTTGCAATAGTTTTGAAGACATTTTTCTTGATGTAACAAATCAAGCTATCATTCATCAATTCGTCTCCCATGCGATTCCGAAGTCGAGTCTTTAATATCTTCATTGCAGAGAAAGCTCTTTCTACAGTAGCAGTTGCAACAGGTAAAAGTAAGACCAATTTCAAAAGCAAGAACACCAAATGATATATCACATCCTTTTTCAACTCAACTAACTTTATAGCAAGTTCACCAATTCCCTTGACTTCATAAAGTTCTTCACAGGAGCTCACATCCATAATATAAGTCTCGAGCTGACTTTGAAGTACCTTAAGCTCTATCGGCGAAAAGTCATATGGATAAAACTGTGCAAGACGATCAACTTCTGCTTATTAAAAGCAGAAAAATCATCACTTGGATCGAAACATGCCATACAAATAAGCAACTCCGTGGTTACCTCACTAAAACAATTATTCAACTCACTGATTTGCAAATCAACAACCGTTAAAAAAATATCAACACGATAGTGGTAAAAATTGTACCTTCTTCAGCATTACGTCTTTGTCTCCCTGGGGCTACAAACCCCGCACTCATATCCAATACATCAATATCGTGTTTTATACAAAATTATGAGACCTCTTCCAGCAAGTCTTCCAACCCATGATCTCTAAACTCCTGCAATTGTTGCTTTGCTATTCTTACCAACTTCATTGCATTTACAATGTTTTGATCTTTCTTTTGTAATGCTTGTGAAAGTTCATTCATCATCCCCAAAATATTTTTCATCAAATGCATGTTGAAGACAAAATCATAAGTTGGCACCGAGTTCAAAAGACCTAATGCTTCACCTCTCTGTTCATAATCTGTAGCATCTTCAACAACCTCATTAAGCACACATATCACTGAAGCAAACATATGACTCAAATTCAATAATGCACCGTAATGTGATCCCCAATGGGTCTCTCCTGCTCTTTTGATGCTAGTTTCTTGATTTAAACCTCGACCACTGACGATATCACCACTCTTAAGGTCATGAGCAAGTCTAATGGCTTCACTTTCTCGAATAGCATCTCTTCGCTTGCATGAAACTCCCACGGTGTTTACTACCTTAGCAACCAAATTAAAGAGCAATGAAATCTGAGAATGTTTTTTTGCAACGGCTACAAGAGTTAGTTGAAGTTGATGAGCAAAACAATGAATATTATAAGCACTTTCATTCTCCCTCTGAATTAAGGTTTTAAGACCATTGAATTCACCTTGCATATTACTTGCTCCATCATAGCCTTGTCCACGAATTCTTGAAATGCTCAATTCATGCATTGCAAATAAACTGTCAATCACGTCTTTCAATGATAAGGCAGCGGTACTAGCAACATGGACAATACCAAGAAAACGTTCAATCACACGTCCTCTTTTGTCCACATATCTCAAGATAACTCCCATTTGTTCTTTGACTGAAATATCATGACACTCGTCAACTAAAATGGAAAATAATTCAGTTTTCATGTCCCCAACAATTGCATCTCTTATTTCTCCGGCAATGGCACTAACAATTTCTTTCTGAACTTTTGGTGATGTCAATTTGAGATTCTGAGGAGCATTCGACAACACGACTTTTTTCACATTTTCATTGTGATCAGCAAGAAACTCTAACAGTTTTAAAATTTTTTCCTGATTTTCAGATTCATCAGATTCATCGTGCTCACGGAAAGACAAGCCTTGACGTAAGAGAAACCGAATAACATCAATTGATGCAGTCAAGCGAGTACGGTATTGAACCCTACTTTCATCTGTTTGCTTAGACAAAACTACTTCAATACTCCGCTGAGGGTTATCAAAGGCTTGACACTTAGTTAAAGCAAGGTTGTGTACACTACCAACTTCTCCAACATGTTTTTGGAATTTCTCCTTCTTTCTCCAATCTTTAAAACCTTGCCTAACAAAAGTACCACCACCCCTTGCTCCTCATGAGCACTTCCGAACAAGTAGCAACACAAACAATATGCTTCATCTTTTGCTACACTACTCCAACCAACTCGAATAAATGCCAAACCAAGAAGAAACAAATCGACAAGACTAAGTTCCAAATTGTGTAAATGGAAAATTATGGTGACGAGGTTGGCAAGGACCTTTCGACCAATACGCTCATCGAACTTTATCTCAAACATTAGGACCATAATCCAAAATATTCGGATGCAACCCAGGATCCGCAATAAGCTCGTCAGAGTTGAACTCATCGCTAACTCTGCTTGAATGTCCAGAATGAAAATCACGATACACAATGGGAGCCTTGTCCCTTACTGTTGGAATCGGAGACTGTTGAATAATATCTTGATTTCTACCCTCATTCTTATTAGATTGCAATAATTTTTCCACCTTTGCTTTCTTTGGAAAGAACTTTTCCATTCCTAAAAAAAATATATTTTATTTTAAGTATCAATCCATCAATTATCAATCAAATAACCTAGTTAATTATAAATATTTTATTCTTTTACTTTTCCAGTTATGTTTTATTATCGCGTTAACCTAATTAACCTAATTTCAACCCACCATTCAACTAAATCACATATCCGACATCTCAATCCAATTAGGTCTCATCCTCCATCAACAATCTCAAATCTCAAGTGCTCACTGCACGATTAACATCCATAAAACATCAATTAATAATCTAAATTATCAAATACACAACTAACTATCCAAAATTATTAATTAAATAATCAATTCTCAATATCAAAGGAAATTGTTCAAAATGCACACTGACCTCAGTCCTTAGAAATCAGAACGGCGTCATTGTCGCAATGTCGCTGGCGGTGGGTTCTTCGTCGTGACCACCGGTGACTGAAACTCAAAGTCAGATCTGCAATTTCACTATTTCAGGCGTGAGGCGCCGTGACCTCCGACTAGTGAGGTTTGTTACTTCCTCGGTTCATTCGCCGACTCGTAGACAGTAGATCTAAGCTAGATCTGCCAGATCTGATCTGGCCGGAGTCGCCGGAGTTGGGGTGGCCGGGTGGGGGACTGCCAGACTGGGGAGGGCCTTCGTCGGCTTTGCGCTTCGGAATCGGGGCTTCGAGACTTCAACAGGCGTGGGACCTTGACTTGACGGCAACTGGCGTAGGCGTTACCGATGACCGGTGGCCGTGGGTGGTGCCGCGGTGACTGAGAGAGTGAGAGCCGCACTTCCGTGAGCCCTTGCCGGTGAGCGGTGACCGGTGAGCCTGTGACTCTGGTGACCGGTGAGAGTAGACTGATCTGAGTCAGTGAGAACCGAGAGCCCGAGAGAGGAGGAGAGAGAGAGAGAGAGGAAGAGAAAGAAAGGGAAAGTCCCGAATGAAAAAAAACATATATATATATATATATATATATATATATATCTCTGAGGGGGTGCATTAGCCCCCCCTCGTTCATACATAGTTCCGCCATTGTCAAGAACAGTGTACCATCTACTACTTCCGCCCTTACCACAGCAAGACCTAGCTTGATCTCGACCTATTGAATACTTTCTGAATTAGCTTGCAGTAAAGGTTTCTTAATCCCATAAGGCCATACATTGTTTTGGGATTTTAATTTTGTAAGAATCTGCAAACTACGACGTATGCGGCAAAGATGTTCAAGTAGTATAACTACAGGGTTTTTTTTTTACTTATTTACCACCGAACTTATTGCTAGGATCGAAAACTCACGAGTAGACAACCTGAAATTTGCGAGGAATCCAAGAACCCACATATATTGATTGGTAAATAGTAAAGCAATGGAATACACAGCCTACAACTCAGAAAAATAAGTTCTAACATCACATATCAAGTTAATATTATTAAATACGAAGAGAACAACAAGTGAGAAAGAGAACAGGGAACTTGGGAAAGGTCTTCTACTCTCTTCTTCCACAATATGGATAAGTTTGACAAGAGATTGCAACTCATTGACAAGAGTACGGATCAACCCCTACTATCCATAGCTTTAAAGGAAAATCACTTAGAGGATTCAACTGAATTAGGCCTACACGCATAACTAAGCCCATCCAATATCTAACATAATTACATGCATAAAAGTGTACCGTACTCAAGGTTCAAATCTTATCACATGCATTAGGTAGAGCTCCGCATCTACTCTCCCATCCATTAAGCATCTACCGATTCGGTTTTCCTCGCATATCTAATTTGAGTTATGCTAAGCCCATAGAAGAACTTTTACAATAAAATCATATTCGCCTCTGCATCTGCCGTAAATATTACATGACTTATAATTCAATGATCAATAAAATAAAGAATAAAACAAAAGGAAGACAAGAAAATGTCTGTACAAAAATCATTTGAACTTCATAATTTTTGGAGCAAACCTCAGTAGCCTATCCAAAGCACTTTCTGAAAACTTCCTAGCAAACAAGAAGCAGATATTTGTGCTATGTCCATTGTATGAACACTGGTGACCATACCTCATTTCTTGCAATAACTCCAGAGTCACATGTGTTCTAAAAAACTTGGCAGGATGCGGTCCACCTTTTGACCAATCAACCCAAGTCAAGGTCCTGTTAGAATTCTTCATCCAAGACCTCAAACTCGCAAACGTAGGTAAGTAGTGCTCATCCGAATAGCAGGCAGGCTTGCAATATTTTTTAAACAACGGAAAATATCTGCGATCAGATACAACCTCTAGGGCGAGGTCACGGTCCCCCTCGAACCACTGTGAGCCCTTTCGCCATTGCTCTAGCGAGATTAGTGGCTTCATCCTATAGTTGTATCGTCCGCGCCCCACGGGACTCCGTAGGTCATAGGATTCTACAAAAGTTTCTGTCGAGTTGATGAGATATGAGTAGATGGTGGAGAAGTTGAACAGGGGAATGCAGGATTCTGAGAGGAGAACAAAGCGTTGGTTAGTAAAATCGAGTAAAGCATTAGCTAGTAGGCGCCGTTCAGCTTCAACCATGTTGAACTTGCCCCATTCTACTTCCTGCATATCATTGATATATAAGATGGTTAGTTATAGTACAAGCTAATTATACACAAGACACCTTGGCAACTGATGGCTTATACCCTGACTAAAGATTAATACTTCAACATTGAACATAAGTTCACTCCAAGCTATAAACTTTAAGTGCAACATAATGAATCCTAAATGCTTATTGGGTCATTGATTCTTCAAAACTTATGAAATGCCAAATAATTTAATTTACACTCCGTAATAACACATTATAATCTATAGCAAACACGTAACAAATTTAAATGCAAGCAAGGTATGCCCGTAGACTGAAATAGTTTCAAGTCACAAAATCTCAGGAAATGATAAAATTCACATGTCACATATGTTCCACTGGCCCAGTTCTTTTTCCTTTGAACCATGTACAAAGTATATTTATTGGCTAGACAAATGAGTATGTTCAGCAATGTATCAAAATACAAGTTGACGAGACAACCATATAGTAAGTTATTAACTTTTGTTGGACCATATTATTCTCCCAATGGGATCTTCTTCCTGTCATGAAAACTTTCTACATGTTCTTTTCTTTTTCATATTTCTAGATGCCTACCGACTTTTTTCAATGTCTTTCCACATGCAAGGAGTGAAAGAATAAGAAGAAAGGAATTTGGAAGGACATGTACGTGAAAAGAGAGGAATGCAAAATTGAGTAGAATCAGAGCAAAGTATGGAATCTATTCTTCGTTCAACGTTTTACAACGATAAAAGGAAACAAATTTGCTGATAGGTCGTTCATGCTCCCAAAAAGGTCCTTTGCTTTTCTTAAAGGATAGTGTTGTGATGAATGCAATCAAAAGCCCATAATAACGTTCCCTTAAGAACTAAAAAGAAGAATCCACTTGATAGATAACAACATTATTCTAACGCTAGAATTATCTAGCTCCTCATCTAACCACTGCTAAGAGTTCCACTGAAGTATAATACTTACATATTATGTATTTTAGGCATTAACAAGTAAGGGGATGTTTTGGACTAGTCCGTGTCAAAAGCCTTTATTGGCACTTAATTGTAAGTGGAAGTGTTGTAATTTGCAATGACAAAGTAGACTGTACTAGTTTAATCATGGAGATTGATTATCAATTTATACAAATAAATTATTCAAACTATTACCGTTCAAAGGAGGGTATAGGTGTAGGTAAATTGACTTTGAATTAGGATATCATAAATTAGGGTTTGGACTCACACTTCGAGCTGTGGATCTTTATCTATAAAGTCAGATTGCATTCATTTCATTATGGAGTTGTTTTATGTTAGTTTTGTTATTTCTAAAACTTCAGAAATCCTCACATTATCTAGGGTACAACATCTTTTGGAGACTTGGGGGTACAACATCTTGTGGAGACTTGGGGGTACAACATCTTGTGGAGACTTGGGGGTGTTTCCAACCAACTAGCAAACCAGGAACGAGGCCAATGTAGTATCACAATCGAGAAGGGAGGTAAGTGTAATTGGACTAGAATGCAAGGGATATTTATGTCGTTATCTCTCCCTTTCTCTGTTAAAAGTTTTAGTCAGCTCATTTTTACTTTTGATTAATGGGGATCTGAATTAATATGGATCATCAATCATAATATAATGTGATGACGTAAAACAATAGCAGACAAGATTACATACACCTAACAAGTAATATGTTTATCGAGACAGGTTTAGATGGAATTAACCATCCAAAAGTGGGTGCTCAAGTAATTAATAATTAATCCTGGAGAAGATAAAATGCGCAGAATCCAAGTAAACAAGAACTAACCAACAAGTGGCAAACACATAAATTAGGCTCATGTTGTCATTCTTGGCGACATTGACAGGGATTAAGAAATTAATCTGGTCAAAACTAATGCTAGCTTGAAATTTATTTAATAAGAAGATGTTCAATGCCAATTTTAATGCGCAGTAAACCCTGTTTTGGAACATTTTTACTGAAATAATTATTCTCTCAGAATCAAGGTGATCGATTGTTGACGAATTAGGTACGTTCCAATCCCCTTCTTGGTGATGGTATATCATCAGTGGTAAATTTTTACTCAGGAACTTTCTATGTTAGTTTCATATCATATATTTTGTGGGGTTGTAACTCTACGACTCTAATCGAATATCACCTTAAGCAGAAGCTATAAAAACTTTTTTCATGGTCTTTGTGATTCTGAAATTAATATTCAAAAGATGTTAACTAGATTATTTTTATGAAAAATGTGCAAATAATACTCCATATAATGGAAACAAGCAAAATGTATTCGATCAAACGGCCATAGTAACTGTTATGAACCATTAAATAGTAGTAGTTGATAACGTGTTCTACGTAATGAATATTATGGAGCCGAACTCAGTATGATTGCTTTAAATTTGAATTAAGTTATTTGCCGAAAGATCGTCTCAATGTTTGACGTAACCATCAAGTATATTAAAGGGTATATTAAAATCCAATTTTGACATGTAACTACAGGTACTAAAATTATTGCCAAAATTAAAGGTACGTAGATCTCAATGTATTGACAAAAACATTGATTTGTGCACCGAAAGTTGTAAAGAATCAGGCAATGGGCATGGGAAGCTTAATGTTAAAACACACCTTACTTGGAATTCTTCTTCCGCGGAAAACCGATTCTTCAGGAAACGTTCCATTGAAGGACGGTTGGCAGTGCACATAAATGGAGTAGAGCCCTTCATGCCCCCTAAAGAATCTCTCCCATAAAGGAGCCAATGGCAAATCTCCCTTTGTCAAGAACATGAAAGCAACCTTTGGAACATAGTTAAATGGGTGGTAGCGTATCCGAGGCACCATTGAAGCCCTCCACAGCAATTCTTCATCTTTCATGTCATGCATGGCGTTAGGCGGCTTCAGATATTCTTTTAACCCGATTCTGCTAGATTTTTTCTTCAAAATGCCGTAATGGAATGCTGAGATTGATTGTGTTGGGAAAGGATTTGGAGGAGGTGGTGACGATTGCGGTGGTGGTGGTGCTTGGAGGACGATTTGCTGCAGCCGAAAATTGAGAGGTGTTTCTTTGAGATAGAAACTTAATGTCATTCCAATGATCAAACCAGAGCCAAATATGAGGAAATAGTTAACAAGGATAGGAAAATACATTTGGAAAGGGAAGAGCTTGGCAGGTGATGTTTGTGGTTGTTGTGCGTTCTTCATTTAGAGAAGAGGCGCGCGTGCAAGGGGGAGAGATCGGAGAAATATAAGAAGTTGCTTGGGTTGGAGAGAGAGAAGGCTGAAGGATGTGAGTTATGGCTGGCTCTTTAAGAAAGGAGTTTTAGGAAGTTAATTTTCAGCAATTCAATGTTTGCTTGAGAGAGAGAGAGAGAGAGAGAGAGAGCAGCTTGGCATTCCCTTCTAAAAGATTCTTAAATTGAATACAAAGCAAATACACAGCCTCTTGCTTCTTTCGACGACCTCGTGTCTATAAATACCTAGTTGTGAGATGTTATATACATGTCCCCTATGCTATCCTCTCTAGATTTTCAGGTTTTTTTGGTCAGCTATGCTTTGTAAAATTAATATCGACTTTAATATATATAGTACGTTAACCGGATTGATATGGTGGCATGCTATTTTTAATAAGAGCAACTGGGGAAAGTGATTAGTTGATACTTGAACTTGTGAGTACAATAAAGAATCAAAGAACCTGCCAACAAGGTTTTTAGACTTCCAGAACAAGGTAGAGGATGCGTTGGGGGCCGGAGGTGCGGGGGGACGCCAAGTGGCTTTGAGTTGTTCAAAAGTCTGCATGAGCTCCTCAATTTTGGGGTGCAAGGTCAATGTCCTCTTGCTCTACGTGGCTTTCCATGCTTCCAAATTTGGTGCTTTGTAAACAAAGAATCGATTGGTCAGTCATTAAGAACAGACTATATATACAATACCACTACATTTTGTGGAGAACTTTTCCTTCGACCCTGGCCCTTCGGACAGCTTTAATAGAAACACAAACTTGGCATCAAGGAAGTCTCATTTTAGCAGTGCCACTTCGTGGCCCTTTTATTTTTCCGACCAACAGATAATCATTTCGAACGTCTCTGAAAAGTATGGTATGTCACAGATTGACAAATTCTTGGCATTTTAGCGCCACCTTATGCAAATGCCTCTTCATTGCTACACATGACTATAATGAGCTGCTCACAGAGAGGTGCCTTCTCACTACAAGAAAATAGGTATTTTGCGACGAAATATTACCGATGGACTGGATTCCGTCGCTAAATTGTAATTTACCAACGGAATTATCCGTTGGAAAAATTCCGTCGTTAAATATTATTAGAGACGGAATAATCCGTCGAAAAAGGTTTTTTGCAACGGGCTTTTAGCGACGGAACTTCCGTCGCTAAAATATTTTTAGTTTTTTATTTTTATTTTTGGAGGGTTTAATAAAAAAATTTAAGCGACGGAATGTCCCCGTCGCTAATAATTCTATCGGTAAAGTACGACGTTCACCGACGGACTTTTAGCGACGGGGTCATTCCGTCGCTAAAAGCTATCCTTAAAATTAACCAGATCTGTTTCTTCTTTCTCCCCGTTTCTCTATTTGAAAATCAGCTTCACCCCCGTTTCTGCCGACGACTTTCACCTCCACGGTTCACCGCCGTTCTCACCTCCACGGTGCCCCACCTCCGGCGACACGACATCCTCCTCTCGACGCCGGTAGACCGATATATACCTCCATTGCCGCCGCGCCAGCGCCGCTCTCCACTGCCGCCTCGCCACCAACACAGCCGCCGTCCACTGCCGCCGACAACCCCTACTTGTCAGCCGCACTTAAAAGGTAAGTCACCCACTGTCGATTTTCTTTGGTTTGGCATGGTACATATGTCAATATTTTGCACCCACTGTTGTAATTTTTGGGATTAGATCATGTTACTTTGTTTAATTATGTGGTGTTTTGACTGGTTATCTCGAAAACTATGGTTGAATATTAAAAAAAATTAAAATAATTGAGGTGTTGATTTGATACTGCCCTGCCGAGAGAGAGGGGTCTGCAGGTTGGTGTGTTTTGGGCTGGGCGTGAGGAGGTGGTTATGGAGTCGCAGTGATGGCAGCCGTGACTGCAAGTGCATTTTCTGAGTGCAGTGTGTGCGTATAGTGTGTTGTGTACTTATATATGTAGGTGGTGCAGTGTAAAGTGCTGAGTGTGTGCAGTGGGTAAAAGGAGTGGGCAGGCTGTGAGGATACATGGGGTGGAGGGAGAGAGGCTGTAACAGGCACCCTAAATTGAATGTCCTAAATCAACCAAACCCTAAATTGAACTAATTAAACCTTCTAATTGAACCCTAAATTGAAGTAATTGAACACTAATTAAACCCTAAATTGAATGTCCTAATCGAATTGAACCCTAAATTAAACTGATTGAACCCTAAATTGAATGCCATAATCCAACCGAACCCTAAATTGAACTAATTAAATCTTAAATTGAATGCCCCAAATCAATCGAACCCTAAATTGAACTAATAGAAACTCCTAATTGAACCCTAAATTGAAGTAATTGAACCATAATTAAATCCTAAATTGAATGCCCTAATTGAATTGAACCCTACATTAAACTAATTGAATGCCCTGATCCAACCGAACCCTAAATTAAAATAATTAAACCCCCTAATTGAACCCTAAATTGAATGCCCCAAATCAACCCAACCCTAAATTAAATCAATAGAACCCCTTAATTGAATCCTAAATTTCTGTAATTGAACCCTAAATTGAATCTCATCTAATACAATTGAACCCAAAATTGAAATAATTCAAGCGCATCGGATATGTGCATTTTGAACAATTTTTCCCATTTGAACATTGATAATTTTAGGTTGTTAATTGTGCATTTGAGAATTGTGATTATTGGTCTGTGATTTTATGTTGTTAATTGATGATTTTAGGTTATTAGCTGTGCATTTGAAGTAATTGCGATTATTAATTGATGATTTTAGGTTGTTAATTGATGATTTTAGATTTTTAATTGTGCATTGAGCATTTGAGATATTGAGATTATTGAAGGAGGATGGGACCCAATTGGATTGAATGTGTGATTTTTGTTAATTTTTATTGCATTGAGCATTTGAGAATTGAGATTGTTGACGGAGGATGAGACCCAATTGGATTGAATGTGTGATTTTTATTAATTTTTATTGCATTGAGCATTTGAGAATTGAGAATTGAGATTGTTGACGGAGGATGGGGCCCAATTGGATTGAGATACCTGTTAGTTAGCGCAGACACGGATACCACGTCTGATCGACAGTGTCTGACATTTAAAAAATAAATTAACGTATGCTAATGTATCTGGAGGTGCGTGTCGGGGGCGTCAGACACGTGTCCGGAGGCGTCGGACACGTGTCGGTATGTGTCGGACTCGTGTCTGGAGGTGTCAGACACGTATCGGACACCATATCGACATCCTATATGAGTGTCAGAATTGAGATTGTTGAATGTGCATTAAATTTAGGTTAGTTAGGTTAATGCGACATTTTTAGCGCTAGTTAGGACTAATCAACACTACTTGTCACAATTAAACCCTTATTAGGACTAAATAACCTTTTGTGTTTGCTAGTCAAGTTGTACAAGTGTTTTACGCGGAGGACGTCGCCAATCCCAAATCTCATTGGTATACAACTATCAAGTCCAAGAAATTGCCCGTGACATATGACAGTGAGCTAGACTCCTTTCAAGCCGACCAACCACGTGTCTTGTTCCCTGTTGAGGTCAACAACGAGGAGGACGATCTTCCTCTTCCAACAACACTTCTTGTAGGAGAAGAAGTCGTAGATGATGACACGGAAGACGTGGAAAGTGTTGGAGATGATGTGACCGAGTCTACTGATGAAGAGGATGAATTCGAAGATGAAGAGGACGACGAGTCCCACGAAGAAGAGGACGGCGGGGAAAGTGATGAAGATGATTCGCAAACTGAAAATGATTGACTTGTACTGTTGTAACATCACGGGTAAAATGTAGTAGAACTTTTAGAACTTGGTGTTTAATGATGTGTTTTTGCACATCCGTTCATATGTATATATATAGCTATTGTGCCGATGATGATTTTTGCCAAATTATTATTTTTAACGTGTTAATGTCTTTATAATTTATCTATCTGAAATCAGATATGGATAGGATACGGGCCATTCGTGGCCGGGTTGGACGCCGAGCTGCTTCCTCCCCGGTGGGTCCCACCTCGTCATTGCCTATTGAACTTGTTAATGTTTTTTTCTTTCTATCCTCAATGTCCGTTTCGTTAATTAATGCCCTAACATATCGTTAAACCACTATTTTTGCAGGCCTCGTACGTACAGCTAAGGGGGTCCGAGCAGCAGTCCGGACAGCCATCAGCGTCCACTAGTACGGCTGCGAATACTGGGGGGTTGAAGCGATGGCTGGATACGCCGGAGGTCGTGAATCGGCCGAAAGGCCGCATACGCGGCCTGCCTAGCACGACTGCTCGTGCATTGATAGGAGCGTCCTCACCCCCTTCTGCCCCTCCACAGACACCGGCTCCTCGTCGTCAGTTGGACGACGAGGAGATCCAGCGCATTGTTACAGTGGTGGTGAGGATGATCAGGGAGCAGGGCACTGCTAGGCAGGCCGAGCCGGCCCCGGATCAGCAGGATCCAGATCCGGGACTCGGCTACCCCTGATGAGCCCCTTCTCGTGCCCGTTCCTAGCTTCCCCCCGGCCCCCGCGCCCGGCTTGTACTCTTCTCCCCTCTCCTAACCGGCTGTATCCGGTTTCCGGCTTGTACACATGAGTCTTTTTTATGATTGATTATATATATTTCTTTCTGTATTGATTATTGCGCGTTATTGTTGAGAATTGAAAATTGTATTACAGGTCTGGGTAATTGAAAAATAAAAAAAAATTTCAAAAAAAAAATTGACTTTTAGCGACGGATTAATTCCGTCGCTAAAAGTATTCCAACAATCAGTTATTTAGCGACAGAATATTCCGTCGCTAAATAAGTTATTTAGCGACGGAATATTCCGTCGCTAAAATATTTTATCCGTCGCTAATTTGACAAAAAAGAAAATAAATTAAAATTTTAAAAATATAATTAGAGACGAAATATCCGTCGCTAATTAAAAATAAATCAGTCGGAAAAAATGACATATTTAGCGACGGATTGATAGGATTCCGTTGGTAAACTATTAGCGACGGGCTTTTATACGAGGAATTTTTAGCGATGGCGAATCCGTCGCTAATTCTTTTAGCGACGGATTTTGGGTTTTAGCGACGAATTTCCCCATCGCTAAAAGCCTGTTTTCTTGTAGCGTCTCCGGTGATGCTCCAGTGATTACCCTCAATGAGGGGCTTAAGATCATGTTCCTTGGCCTATTCAGGATGTTTGACTTTTGTTTCATCTAAATCGGTAACGAATCAATGCTCTTACAAGAGCCAGGTAACAGTTATGGGCAAATGACTATTCTCGTGCATTATGCCAACCTTGGCAGGGTTGGGAGTTTATCATTAGCGCTGAGTTGATGCGACAACCTGGAGTTTGTTGAGGTTTATTCTTCCCAGAATTGCATTGCGTGAAGAGCAAACTATTAGAATTAAGATTAGGGGTGGCAATTAAGACCCAATCTCATTATTTCGTCCAAGTCCGCCCACTTAAAATTTATCCAAAACCACTCATTTAATTATTGGGTCGTAAATGGGTCATTTATTTTATAACCCAATTAATTGTGAGTTTAAGTGGGGTTATAAATGGGTACCCATTTAACCGTATACATATTTGACTTTTTAGTAACACAAATAAGTGAGGTTAAAGGTTACAGAGATGCTCACTCTCTCTCTCTCTCTCTCTCTCTCTTGCAGAGACTCTTTTTCCTCTCTCTCTCACACAACCAACACCACCAGTCACACCGGCAACCACCAATTACCTCCAATCGCGTCGGCTGTAGGACCACAGTCACTATATCACACACACATAAATCATCACGCACACCAACACACACATCAGTGCACACACATATACGCCGTAACTCTCCAGTCGCGCCTGCAGCCACTTCCGACAGCACAGCCACCAATCTGCCGTTGACGGCTACCACTAGCGTCAAACAATCGCCTCGTACAAACTGAAGAAATGGTCATGCGCTAGTGCCCATGATTGAAACAAGAACTGGAATAAGCTGGTGATTGTGATGAACCCTTTTCACCTGAGGCGGATGGGGTGAGCCCATAGGGAGTCACCAGCGGGAGTAACCCATCCTTTGTGATTGGAGATCCCATGAAGAAGGTTCAATGGGTAGAAACAACCCGTAAAGCGTGACTCGTGATAAAAGTAGCACCCTTTTGTTAATAGGAGAGTGTCTCCTCCCCATCCGTACGGTGCTTGTGCTACTTAGTGTGACATCCAGGAAGGGTTTTTCCCTGAATGAGCCCGAAGCGAATATTTTCGCGAGGTACATGTCACACGTACCCTTGGAGGACTCACCTAAGTGAGAGTGGTCGTGAGGCCGCGACTGTGGGAACCATGGGTCATTCCCTAAAGACTCTCATGAGAATCAAGATAAAAGCGCATGGCCATTAAAAGCGCTAACCCAAGAACTAAGTCTCATATCAGTATTGTGTGTGTGACAACTGAAGTTTGGCCAAGGGACCTAATTCAAGGCGTAATCCATTACGACTCTTTCAAATGGAAGTTGTCAACACTAAGTGTTGGTTCAAGCTCGGAAGGCACCAACACCTATTGCACAATACAAGTTGCCCATCTTATTTATGTATTTTCTATTTTTGTTACTTTATGAGTTTATAATGTTCAATAACCATGGCTTTATTTTGCGAAAGAAAAAAAAATAGTCATGTAATAATAAATGAGTTTTATGAATGTATCATGATTTTCATTGAGAAGGTTTTAAATGCTTTAAATTTTGTTGGAATGGTGAGCTTTATATACATTTCATTAGTGGCTTTTTAAGTATTTTAAATCATCATTTTATTTTATCAAAATAGTGGGGGATTGTTAGAATATTTTAATAAAATAAAATGTACATTATAGCTTTGTTATTATATTGCAATTTATGGCTATATGTATTTACTTATATGTAAATTATGAAATGAGTTACAAATGCAATAATGAATATTATTAACTCAAATGTGTTTATGGTGTATATAATATACTTTATTATTTGACATTATTGAGAATGGTTATGATTATTCCATGAGTTACAAAGATTTTTAATCTTACGTATGTGGCCAATAAATGGATTATGGTTGGCCAAGTATATAAGGCCATGGGGTATGACATAGAAGACTAGAAGCAACTATGCTTCCACACTTAGTGTTTTCTTCTTTACGATCACAATATTTTTTTTCTTTAGCTATTTTCATATTTTATACTTGGGCAACGTGATCGTGGACTTGTTCATACCGTCTTCCTCTGGACGTGCACATGGAGAAGACATAGCTGCGTCAATGAGTTTTATCTTGAAGACTTTATCTGCCGTCAACACCTGCACGTATGGAGGCGATAACGTCTTTAGGACAGTGACTCTGTCACGACTCTCACGGACGAGCTATTTTATATCATTTTACTGCTTTTGATTACATAATTTTATCAAGCGTTCATATAGAATTGCTTTCAATTATTTTGCTACGTTTAATCTCTTGGTATTACTAATATTTTGTTGTAGAAATACAAATCAAAGCCTATATTTTCCAACAGTTTTTAGAGAGTTGAAAAGGGGATTAAGCTTGGCGTCAGAGTTGTCGAGGGTTAGGTTCCTTGAGATCTCCGAAAGGCTGTTTTGCTTTGTTCTTTGCTTTGCCAAAGAGCAGAGGCAAGCCAAACTAATCTCTATTGTCTCTCAGAGGGCGAGAGAATACAATTAATGTTGAATAAACAATGAGGCTGATACAGAGTGACTTGAGCTTTCAAGAACAGAGAAATAGGTCCGTGTCTCACGAAGCAAATGAAGGACCAAATTTGATTCCTATAGGGTAAAGCCAAGCCAGCATAATCTTTGTGTGTTTAGATTGCAAGAATGGAGCAGTACTAACTGAGCTATGGAGATTCGGCCACATGAAGTTTTCAGACGAAGAAGAGTGATGAAAATTTTGTAATATAAAAGGTTTATTATTGAGTGAACGAGTGAACCAACCCATTTAACATTTAACCCATTATTAAATGGGTTAAAATGGGTTGATGATCTATTTGTAACCAACCCAATTAATTAATACCCAAACCTAACTCACCCATCCATTTCGCCACCCTAATATTTAAGGTGTCCTCTATTTGAGTTGCTTGGCTGGTGGGTCTCCGGTGATGATGGAAGTGACGTCGCTCAGTCGATAGCAACATGGTGCCACGTAAAGCCAAAAAGAGGGGTGACTATCTGCTTTAATCCACTAGGGAGCAATATGTACCTGCGAAAAGGCATCGTGAAAGAGGGTATCTATTGGGCTCTCCGTATCCACGAGGACACGTGTCATCATGTTGGCATCGATGGGTAAGTGAATTTTTAATCTCCATCTTAAGCCCTGTCTCTTAAACAATATTCTCGAGATATCCCTGCGTTGTCGAATTTATATCTCCATCTGAAGCTGGTTGCAATCCTCTGTGAAATGCCCCTGAACCTTGCGGAAGTAGGAAAAAAGCTTCGGATAACGTTCTCAGCGTGGGGACTTTATAGGATCTTCGAATTATGCTTTTCAGGGGAGTATGCATTTCAAATTGTTAAGAACTTTGGACTTGTCGGGTTTCTGTGCTCACGCCCATCGTCATCGTGGTTAATCACGGACTTGGCCTTATAACGGCCTTATAACGATTTCGTCACTTCTACCCCACATACAATTCTTCACTAAGGAGATCTACCACTTCTTCCCCCCTTGAGATGATTTTGCTGGTCCCTCATTGATTGAAAACCGAAATGAAGCGCTAACTTGTACTCCTTTGGCCTCCACGATTAAAGTGGCGCCATGATGCAAGTTATTGACCTATAGCTCCTTGGTGTTGAAACGTGCATAGTACTAATTATAGATTCAATTTGTTGGGTCCTTGAACAATCGAAAAAAGTGCAGATGAATTTTGCGCTGCACACGATCGGTGAGGAAGTTGGCTAGGAATGACTCGGTGAACTTCGTCTATTGATAGATAGGCTTTGAAGGGATGCACTAGAATGAACCATGAATGGGCAATTCCCTTCAAAGTGATAAGAAAGACAAATACAAATGATTTGATCCAGCACGAGGTGTAAATTCATGCACGACGAAAAACGCACCAAATGTTTTTCCAGATCATTAGTGTAATCATCAGGAGGCATCTTAAAAGCATTAGGCGTCAGAATCCTCAATAAAGGGACAACATGTAATTACCAGAACATTTGCACTAAACTTTTTTCAACTTTTATTTGAGAGATCACCCTAAACGCTTCGTTTGCTATGCGACGTACGAGGACTCCCAAGGGAAGACGAGTCGGAATCTATGCCGCCATCACCCATCGCTGGGGCTAATGCTGATCAGCTTGTTTAGGATGGTTCACTTATGACTTTCATGTGTGGAATGGTGGCTAATCAGGTACCACAAACAGCACCGTAATTGTATAGAAAAATTCTGGAGAGACCACTAGGGCTGACAAAATGTGATCCAACCCAACCCATTAGTTTTTTGACCCTACGGGTCAACTCCTGTGGAACCGTGGGATAGGTAACTCGACCTGCGGGTCACACTTGGGCTATAAACAAGGGTCAGAGTGGGTTGGGTCGCTTGACCCACGGGTCCAAACGGGTCGCTATATAAAGAAAGCAAAGGATCCCTAAATCAAACCACTTCACGCCCGTTGATTTTCTATCCAAGCGGCGTGACAACCACCACCTATCACCGGCAGAGCCACTCTCCATCACGTGAATAGCTTTCCCACCGGCAACAGTTCCTCTCTCTGTTGCCGACGATTTACCTCTTCGTCGCCGGCACGCCCGTTGGCTTTCTATCCAAGCGGCGCCTTCGATCGTGACGTATAACCACCACTACCCTCGGCAGAGCCTTAGCGGCTTCCCCATTGTCGGCAGTTCCTCTGTCCATTGCCTGCAGTCTCAATTTCAATTTCTCTCGCTCCTAAACCCTAGTCTCTGTCTTCTCTCAGACCATGTATTGTTTCTCTATACTTATTGATCTTATTATGCTCTCTTTTTTATACTATTTTGGTTGAGTTTGTGTAATTGGGTTTCATGATTATTCCTCTTTCTTTTTACTTTTTGGCCTGATGGGTTTGAGTGAATGGATTTGATTGTTTCTTGTGCTTAGCACTTGTTTCATTATAATTACTTGTTTTTGGCAATTTCTTATGAAAATGAGTATCAACTCAGCAGGTATTGTAAGAACAGAAGGCTTGAGGAAGCACCTGCCCTCTCTGAGGATATGCTTGGAAATTGGATTTTAGCTAAATCAAACCACCCATGATTTTCCAAAACGATCCAAAGCAATTATAAACAGATACAAACGATCATTTTAAGATAATTTTCAAAGATATCATTCTAAAATACAATATAATTTTCCAAAGGATTTTAAAACGAGTTCAAAAACAATCTGGTGAGAGATTTCAAACAAAACACAAACCGTTTGAGACAATTATTTTTAATTATTTCTAAAATATTATTGTAAAATACAATGCATACAAATTTAGAAGAAAATTATCTTCAAATGATCGTTTGTATCCGTTTATAATTGCTTTGGATCATTTTGGAAAATCATCGGTGCTTTGATTTAGCTAAAATACAATATAGTTTTCCAAAGGATTTTAAAACGAGTTAAAAAACAATCTGGTGAGAGATTTCAAACAAAACACAAACAGTTTGAGACAATCATTTTCAATCATTTCTAAAATATTATTGTAAAATACAATGCATACAAATTTAGAAGAACATGAACCTGGGCAAAGGCAATGCTATTCAAGCAATGCAAAATATATAATGTCATTCTGGCAATGTATGATATACGATAACTAGTCCATTTAGTACTAACTTGCATTCCACACAGGAACAAATCATCCTTATAACGCTTCTCCGCAGTACACACCCCCAGGTCAATACAAAAGACAACAATAATAGAATTAACAAGAATTCCATGCTTGACATGCAATAAAAATAAGCATCAACATGAACTCAAATAACAAAAATCAATTAGGTTTTGATCTAATATCAATTCATCATTCAGGATGCAACAGTAGCCACAAACAAATAGCGAGAACGATTACAAACAATTATCGAATTTAGGCACAACAATTCAAAAGAAAGAACGCAAACGATTATCGAATTTGCTCAGCATAGAATAATGGACGAGCATCGATAAGATTTTCTACTACAAGAAAAATGACTTTTAGCGAAGGACACTTCCGTCACTAAAAGTCCAACATCCGTCGAAAAAGAGTTTTAGCGACAGACACCCCGTCGCTAAAACTCCGTTATCTACAACCCTGTCTTTAAAAGTTTTGCAATGAAAATTTTCAATCCGTCGCCTAAAGTTACCTTTAATGACAGACCTTCAAATACAATTTGCGAAAGATTTTTCGTCGCTAATTCTATTTTTTGTATTTTAATTTTTTTTTCAGAAATAATTTATTTCCTAAAATATTTAGCTACAAAATTCCATCGCTAAATGTTTGTTATTTAAAAATTCAGTGACGAAGTTCCCTTCGCTAAAAGTTGTTTATTTAATAGTAGTTAGACTTTTAGCGACGGAATTAGTCTGTCACTAAAAGTCAAACTAATTTAAAAAAAAAATTATTTTTTAATACTTATACCTGTAATCATAATCCAACAATAAAATGTATAAAAATTTCCGGAGGGCACGGGAGCGAAGTACATTAATACTGTAGGGGAGGGGAGTACAAGTCGGGGGTGGGGGAGGGGGGCACAAGAGCGGGATACAAAGAGCTAGCTAGGAGGTGAAGGGCTGACTAGGGTTCGGTGAGTCTCGGATATGATGGATCCTGCTAATCGTCCTCATCCACGAAGGCACTATGATCCTGATCTGACTTGGCATGTCCAGTAGCAGTTCCCTGTACGTAAAGGCACGTACGCATTAATCTTGATAGCAATCGTATGTAGTGTTAACTAATTAAATGTATATAGTGGTTGTACCTGATTATACGCCGTGATCCTCCTATAAACCTCAGCAGTAATGCGACGGACCTTGTCCTCATGTACTGATGAGTGCTCCACAGTCGGTGTCTGCATCAGTGGAGATGCAGTAGGGGGTGGGAACGCTCCTATCACGGCAAGTGCAGTCATACCAGGGAGGCCACAAATGCAGCCTAATTAAAACTTATTAACCCTAATTAAACCCAACTAACTCCGATTTGCCCTAATTAAAACTGATTAACCCTAATTAACAATAATTAATCGTAATTTACTGTTAATTTTAATGTCTAATTAGCCATAATCACTGCTCATTAACCTAATTAAACCCTGATTGTCCTGATAAATCATAGACAAACCCTAATTAAACCTAATTAGGGTAATTAACTGTAATATGTTCTAATTAGGCTTAACTAGCCCTAAGTGGCCCGAATTAGTCCGAATTAATCCCTAAATAATACTAATTTAGTCTAATTAAACGTAATTAACTTTAATCAACCCCAAATAGCTCGAATTGTCCTAATTACCCCTTAATTAACACATTAACTTGGTATTTTCACCTTAATTAGTTATTATCTGTTTAGGTTCGATACAAAATCATTTCGTTGTAGTGAACTTGAGCAGAGAAATTAAATCATCATTATTAAATCCTTTAATATCTAACGATCAACCAAATTAGGATTCTCAAGTAAACCCGGTGCTTTTGGTTAGTAAGTTATGGACTCAAAAATTTTTCTTAGCGCGTCATATTGAACCATCTCGTCTAAGATCTTATCTTCCAAGACTTCAGATAATACTTTTGGCTGGCAACTCTCCATGTCTGCAGAAGAGAAGACTTTCTAAGATAAAAGGTTATTCTCAGCCTGTCACAGACATTTCCAGTCTTCCATTGTTCATAAGGTAATTAGATGGTAAATATACACAGTTTTCTTCTGACCAATCATGTATGCCCGACATATGGCTTGCATTTTAACTTATGGGTTCCAACCAATATCAAGCAAAACAACTCTCTGCCCCCAAATCACCCTAGATCAGATCTGGATCATATCTCGATCTTTTATGACTCCAAATCTTTGATATTTGTGAAGATCCAGAAATCTGTCGACTTCATATTCTTCTCCGGTCATTTCTCCGACCATTTTTCAATCGTTGATTCAGTTTATTTCTTTAGACAAACGAGACGAGTCAAGCCTGAGTTGTGCATTGACGAACTCGAGCCGAGTTCAAACATCCATGTCTGGCTCCTTAACGAACAGAGCCGAGCTCAAACATCCCTGAAAATATGCAAACCGAGCTCGAAGACACCCCTGTTTGGCTTGAACTCGGTTCGTATAGAGCCCTACTCGAAAACACACAGCATCCTCACCCATTTCAGTCCCCATATATGCACACAAACACAGCAACACACGCTAACACACCCACGGCAAACACATACACACATAGCCACCTAATTTAATCCACACACACACACACACACACATACATACACACACATAAAAAGCCCCACGGCAAACACATACACACATAGCCACCTAATTTAATCCACACACACACACACACACACACACACATACATACACACACATAAAAAGCCCCACGGCTTCCCCCTCCCATTTTTCACTCACGCACCCACACACATCAAATACACACTCACGTTTCACAGTTGCTACATGCACACACACAAAAACTAAAACACACACTAAATTAAGACACCAATTTTTACACTAAAGAGAGAGATTACCCTTAGGGTCCGATTGGATCATGAAATTAGCCTTGGAATTGAGGTTGATTTTGGAATTGGACCTTAAGTATTATAATTCTGCTGTTTGGATAATTTATTTAAATTTGGAATTACAATTCATATCCAATTCCAAGTAATTAAAAGTATAGTGTAAAACACAATGTGCAATTCTTAACGGCCAACTTGGAAGTTACAATTCTAGCCGATTATATTTTTGTCACCGTTTCTCTCTCTCTCTCTCTCTCCCTCCAATCAGAGCCTCTGCCCGACACTCCTTCCTCTTCCGATTCAGCCTCACCATGGCAGTTCTTCTCTTCCTTCTCTTATTTCTTTGATTCTAACTCGCCATTGGAGCTGAAATCTACTGTGCATACAGTGGTGGCTATGCTCCACTAATTTGACGGCGACGATGGCAAGATCTACTGTTTTGAAGGCGACGATGCCGGCAACGATCTACTTTTTTTTTTTAACCAACAAGGACAGCGATTTCGGTGTTGTAGTCTTTGTTATGGTATGTATCTATGTATTTCAAATCTTAACTTCGTTATTGATCTTGATTTTGAGTTTTGGGTCATAGATGGTACTATGGCCAGAGCAGGTAGTGTGACCGCATGCAGGCTCGAGTTTGAGTACATCTATTAAGAACAATCCTTGTAATCAAATGCACACTTGAAAAAATCTTTAAAGGATATGAAAGCCTCTTGGTACATGGACATGAAGTAGACGTACAAATATAAGTAATAACAATCAATGTGTAGAAACGATAAAAACCCCAGATATGATGTCGATGCACAAAATCCTGGAATCTCATGGGCTGGTGGTGGAAGGAGGTGGAGAGAAGAAGGGAATATTGGGCAGGGTTGCTGGAATGGTTGGGATCAAAGGAATTGAGGTGGGGATGGTGGGCAATGAAGTGGCTGGCAAAGGAGGCAGTGATACCTTCAGGACAGTGGGCATGGCTGGCAATGTTAGGTTTGGCAAATAGAAATTTGAGTGTTTGGCAGGGGCGGCAGTGTAGGCTTTGGCAAAGTCGTCGGGGCTGAGGGCAAAGTCATCGAGACCGTTGGAAAAGTAATAGCTGGCAATGGTTGCAATGCCGCTTTGGGCAGTGTTGGCGTGGCCGGCATTGGAGGTGGCGTGGCCTTAGGTAAGGATGGAATGACAAAAAGCGTTGGCATTGGCAGGAAAGCCACGATTTGCCGCGATCTAATGACTTAAGCATTGTCATTAAAATTTTTTGTTAAGCTTAGTCAAACTGGTTATTGACTTATACTGTAGGATTTGTCCTGATACAAAAGGCATTTCTTTAATACCAGTTTCTTTTTGCATAAAATTCAAGAAATGTATTTTGAGCGTGAATATGTTTACATAATATAGCATATTGTTTTTTTGACTAATAATGAGTACATCCTGATTGAAGTAAGAAAGAAAGACTAGTGTTGGTGATCCCCTTCCCTCTATCAAGTCTTAATCCTAGATAGCAGGAACCAAGTTGATAACCCTGACCTACTGTCAAACTTAATATATACTGGACGTAGGGATGCTCTTTACATTAGTATTCTTGACTTGCTATCAAATTTACCATTGAGAACAGAGGGTTGACCACACTGTAGAAGAGAAGTTGTAAAATATGGATGGTTGACCTACTGTGCTTGCTAGTAGTTTTTCCAATGGGCAAATCTAGTTACTTGTCAGCAACATTCACGACAGGTTCCAAAATGATCATTAAAGGATCATTTTCAAAAGGATCATTAAAGGTTCCAAATACAATGATAGTCTCCAAAGGATTTCAAAATGAGTTCAAAGGAAATCTGGGGAGGGATTTCAAACAAGCACAAACCATTTGAGACAATCCTTTGCAGTCATTTCCGTAACAGTCACAGTAGAATACAATGTCAATAAATTCAAAGGCGTTGATCCTGAGTGATTGCGATGCGATTCAGGCAAAGCCAATATGGTGTACACATGCATGATGTACCAGTATATAACTAGTCTCACTGGGTACTAACCTCCGTTCTACGCAGGATTCCAACCCGCCTTATAACGCCTCCCTACAGTACAGTTTCCTAGGTCAACACAAAATGAACAATATTAATGGGCATTAACATAAGCTCAAATCACTAAAATCAAGTCGGGTTTTAATTACAGTGATCATACCGATCGATATAAGTCATTACTCAGAATTCCAGAATAACCACAAACAAATAGCAAGAACGATTACAATGATTATCAAATTTAGACACCGCGGTTCAGGGGAAAGCATGGAAACAATCCTAGAATATGCCCAACATGCAATAATAGGCGAGTATGATAATATTTTCAAATAATCGGTTTAGGTTAATATTATTAGGGTTTTTTGGGCAATAACATGCCGATATCAATACCTAGTTCATTGTTCAACATTAGTCATAAGTAAATCAAAGGAATACTTACGAGTACGAGTTATCAGAATGAGAGTTCGGATGAAAGTCCTTACCCAGGGTACAGATGAAAGTCCTTACCCAGAGTTCAGATAGAAACCTTTACCTGAATCCGCAGCTAAATTATATCTTCATTCCTAACCGGAAGTCTTTAGCTTTAACCTAATGAGATAATCAAATTATCAGAACACACACTACACTACAACATTATAAACTTAATATGGATGCACACATATTCCCAAAATGAACCCTTTCAGCGGGCAAGTAAAATTACCAAAATGCTTCTCTCGCACTTAAATCACCTGAAACAGCCTTCCCGTAAGCAGAGTCACTAAAATAACCTCCCTATATGCGAATTTACCCAAAATCACCCTTTATAGGCAAGATTACCAAAATACTCCTTTGGGTGGCAAATTACCAAACTACTCCCTCTCACCCGTAAATCTTCAAAATAGCCTTTCCATAAGTGAAATCACTAATATATCCTTACCGTATGTGAATTTATGTAAAAATATCATTTACAGGTAAAATTACTAAAATACCCCCGGGTGGTAAATTACCAAAATACCCCCTGGGGGTTCCCGGCAGCTAAAAATCTCAAAAACATATTTAAACACTAATTTTAGCATCTTAAAGTCATTTTTGGACTAAAAAATATTTTAAAAAATTTTCACTCGAAAATCCTGAACTGGTGTCCGGACCGAGCGTTCAGAAGTCAGTTTCGCTAAAAATACATATTGGCCTCAGAATGGCACAAAATTTTAATAATAAAACGCTCAGTAAAATAAGACTTCCCTAAAATTTTTAGATTAAAATAACTTGATTTCGTATGCCAAATAAATTGGGAATTTCTCCTAATCGATACCCTAATTTAACGTCCTTCGCGGACACCGAAAATTCCAGACCATACATCTTATAAAAATATTGGGGTTAGTGTTTTGGACTTTGTCTAATTTTGATCCTAAATATTTATAAAAATCCGTATAAAAACTGCATAACATGATTTCTATTTTTAGTGACACTTGCGGTTACTATTCAAATCAAAATACCTACCATTTCACCTTTTGCACACACACATCATCCCTTACCTTCTGTCGAACTCACATATTTGTATCCATACACCCGCACTCTTTCACTACTGTAAACACACATTGGACACTCACTAACACCCCCCATATCACCCATATTCACACTCAAAATACATAATTACACACCATCGAGCTTCCCCCTCCTCTTGTGGCACACATGTACACACACACACAAAAACAAACACACACACACACACATGCGCGCGCGCACGCGCACGCACACACACACACACACACAAACACACATTGTCTCACACCAAAAACACACACTCACTCGATAACTTTCTGAAAATGAACACAACACTCATTAACACACCTTTATACACCCTACAACCTTCAATGCTCACACAATCACCCAAGAACACACAGATACGCACACACAACACCACATCTGCACATCCATGTTCATGGCACTCCCACACTTCACAATGCCCAAAAACACATGCTAAACCTGCAAACACACCTAGAATACACACATGAAAACTTTGATGGATTACCTCGTGAGGAAAAGCCCGAATTCCCCCTTTGTTTTTCCACGTCCCTTGTTTCCCTCATTTTTTTCTTCTTTGTTACTGTTTCTCTTTTGTTTTCTATTTCCTAATTTTATTTAGTTTTTCTTTGTTTACTTAATGTAATTTCCTAAACAATTAACAAACACTACTTTATATTATAATGAGCTCGGTCATCAGGTAAAATAAGTAGGAGGTGTCCTTATGTTATGATCCATTTCTCTCAAATTGATACATAATGCATACTTTCAAAAATTGTAATTTGGCCCCCAAAGTTTTTCATTTTTGGAAAATAACCCCAAACTCTGTATAAATGCATTTAAGCCCCAAAATTATTCTAATAATTCTTAACTTAATTAAACATCACTGAAAATATATACTAGCATTTATTCTATTATTGTTCAACTAGAACTATAATTTACATTTACACCTCCAAAACTTTCCAAAATTACATAATTACCCCTAAAAATTTCAAAATTATATTTTTATCTCAAAATTTTTTTAAGCTTCAATACTTTGAGAAAAACCTGAGTATTGTTCAAAATTATCGTCCGTTTATTTTTTGGAGCACAAATGGTTATTTTTACCCCCCACCCTCCCAAGTTCAGGATATTACAGATAGTTACTTTAAACCGCTCGAACAAGTACTGGATATTATATTTGCCCCACCTTATAAAAATTTTGTCCTCAAAATTTGATATTGAATTTCCTATTACTTATAATGTTAGGCGATACGCTTTCGCTGCGTAACTCTAATAACTACCACATAGTAGCTAAGCTACATCTAATCTTCGTATCCAAATTCATTTCCACGAATACCCAAATGCAACAACTAAACTCTAAATCGTGATGCCAAGCTAAAACCCTATTAGGCAATCACTTTGCTTTACCTACTCAGGGTGGAAGGACCAGACGCGGTCGAGGACTTAGCTATAGCCGGTCAAGGAATTTGTTAGCTGTTGTGTGCATTTTACATATAAGATATACATTCATTTGATGCATTTTACGTACAACTGTCGCATTTAAACTTGTTTAGTAATGCCACTGCCCCTTTTGAAGGACGTTCGTATTTGCTTAAATCTTCTTATAAATAGGTGAAGAATGAATTACCAAGTACATTGAAGGCCTACCATTACCAACAGCACTAGTGGTCTGGTGGTCCTGCAAACCTGTTCAGGAAAATGGTAATGGAGATCATAAATAATAAAGTTAGTCTGCCCTTTTTTATTTTGGGAATACTTTGAGAATATATGTGAATCAGTTTAAGAATATTTAAGCTTATCCTTTTGGCCCCCTATTTATTAACTTTATTGAAAATTGGGATGATCATGTATGTCTTTAGGAAGAAGTGGAGTTAAGTGTGATGTTTTGGTCAGATCTTATTTTGGAACTCGGTGGAGGCTTGTGTTTCTAGAATTTGTTAAAAAGAATTAGGAGACGCTGCTGGAGTTGAACCATAGTGTTTGAGTAAGACCGGAGAATGAAACCTCTAGTTACTGATGTATGTGTAATTTAAAATACTGCTTATATTTAAGCTCGGTATTGTATTAGAGTTTAGGATTTATGAGTATCCATGGAATACCGATACATTGTGAGGCGTTTATTTGAAACAAGCTAATCTTATTTTAGTTCATGTAATTTGATTGATGGGTTTGCTTCCTTTATTTGGGAAGGGAATATGATAAACTATTCTCTCAGTCATTATTTGATTGATTTGCTTGTTATGTTTGCGCTTAAAGAAGACATTTATTGCATACTTTTCTTTGTGTTTGGACAAACTATTGAGGAGCCATAACATGGGGGTTTTAATGATATGTTTCATGTCCACTATCCCGCTGCCGCACACCACTGGTGTTGTCGCACGCCAACGAGACTACCCTTGAGCATCATTTCTGGAATTGTGTATATAAAACAGATGACGTAACTTTTGTCACAAAGTTCTAAATTGGTTGACCTTATAATTTTTGTGGTTATCTTGTGGTGATAGTACTTTATGAGTAGTGATGATGTTAGGGGTACTTTATTTATTATAAAGATACTTGAAAATGTGGTTAATAATATTCCACATTGATGGTTATGCTTTAGATTTTTAAAAAATAGGTTTAGATTTAAAAGAAACAATGAAAATTAAAAAAAAATGTTTTTTTTCTACCTACAGGAATATGCTTTTTGCCACGGAGTTCTGTTGCTAAAAGTAATTTTAACAGATTTTGATGATTTTTTAGCGGCAGATTATTTATTGCTATAAGACCTTAACGGAATTTTAGCGACAAGATTAAAAAAAAATTTAAGTTTGAAAATATCTTTAGCGACGAATTTTGATATTTTAAGAACTTAATTTTTTACCGATAGACTACCAATTTCCATCGCTAATCTTTTAGCGATGACCTTTTCAACCACGGAATTTTAGCAACTGATAGTTCGTCGCTAAAAGTATTTGACGGAATATGGACTTTAGCGACGGAATCGTTCGTTGCTAAAAGTCTTTTCTTGTGGTGTAAGTTTAAGAAGATAAAACATGTGCCTAAACAAGGCGCATTAGATATGGAATCTGGTGATAATCGTGGTTTCTTCCCAATGGTGCTTGAGGTGGGTGTCGGAGATGGGGCGGCGCCTCCAACGGTGACAGGATAGGGCTGGTAGCAGTGGAGGTGGTGTGTTTGTGTGTGAATGCTCTCAGTGCGTTGGGTGTGTGGGTTCTTCGTGGGTGTAATTGGGCGTGCATGTGTGTGTGTTTATGTGTGTGCATGCATGCATGTGTATATACGTGTGTAACACATGCGTGAGTTGTGTGTGTGTGTGTGTGTGTGCGCACGCACACACACACACACACACATACACACATATCGGGGTCGATCCCTATCTACCGATAGAGAAATTCTTATTTTTCACCGCCCATCTTGCCATCCACATGTGATCGTGAACAGTCCATATTATATTTTTTAACTACAACTTGCTTAACCGCTACAAAGAGTAGTGGTTAGTACTTTTTCCATAACTGCCCTCCTTCACTTTCATTCTGTCTCTTTCCAATGTCATTCCCGTCTTCTCTCTCTCTCTCTCTCTCTATATTTCCTCCCTTCATCCACTCCTCTTCAAGAAGAACACCAATGTTCTTTGTATAATAATTGAACACCCAGCCACGAGAAATCAGCCATGGTAGTCACCAATTCATCTTTTTCTACTCATCCATACTTGAAATCAGCCAAACTTTTCTTATTCCATTTATGGTCACTCGATTAAAGTAGAAGAAGAAAAGGCCTCCGCCCTTGATTCCACTTCGATCCAAACCTACAACAACAAAGAACTGCATAATACCCATTTCAATCCCAACAACGGTGCCACTTCCACAATATCCGAAATTGAAGCAAATTTTGATCCCAACAACGGTGCCACTTTTCACAAGAATCTTGGAATTAAATTGAATGAATACATATACAATTAGAAACAGAACAAGATCAACAATAATATAAAAATTTAGAGATGAAAACTAATTGTGTGATGGATCTGAAATTATACAAAAAAAAAGAAAAAATAGTGAAGGGAAGGGAAGATCAACGACAATGGCAAAGGACGGTGGTAGCGTTGGCAAAGTGATTGTCGCAACGTCGACAATTGCAACAAGGTCCGCGAGGCAATTGTTTGACTTAGGTTAAAGGTTTGATGGTGGGGCAAAGATCAGTGGACGATGGTGGCTAGTGGGGTTTGGTGATGTTGGTGGTGGGTTAAGAGTGAGGTGGCAGACGGTGGCTACGAAGGGCAACGACATCGAAAAGGGCCAACAACATCGTTGAGGGGTAATAGCATCTGCGACGTGGTTGGTTGCCTTCGGTTGAAGATGGTGGAGGGGTATAGATCGGTGGACGGTGGTGGCTACAATGAGACTAGTGGTGACTAGCTGGGTTTGGTGATGTTGGAGCTGGGTGAGAGAGAGGTGGAAGATGGTGGCCACGGTGGTTTTGGGTTTCACCAGACACATTGGGGAGGGGAGAGAGAGAGAAGGGGAGAGAGAGAGAGAGACGGGGACAATTCTGGAAAATTGCTAACCGCTCCTAAGAGGGGAGGTTAAGCAAAAATTCATTATAAAGAAAAACATATCAGCCGTCCATAATTACACGTGGACGGTAGGATGGGCGGTGGAGAAATAAGGATTTCCCCACTAGTAGATAGGGATCGGTCCCTATATATATATATATGGGAGCTGATCCGTTGATAGCGCTAGCAAAATGGGATATTTTGCTAGCGCGATCTGACCGTCCATCCTGAAAGATGGACGGTCCAGATCGCGCCTTTTTCCAAAACTGATCCCCGTCCGCCATACAGTCTCGCGGACGGGATTTTTACCTTTTTGCCCTCCTCCCATGTCCGCGAGACTGTCTCGCGGACCCCTTTCTGTTCCTGACATGTGTCAGGAAAAAGGCGTCCGCGAGACAGTATGGCGGACGATCTTTAGGCTGACACATGTCAGGACCTGTCCGCTCGGTCGCCTATAAAGTCTCCTGTCAGAGCCTCGAGAACTGTCCCCTTGGTATCTGTGACGTCAACAGTGTCTGCTTTGTGGGAAATCTCCAATGTAGCGGACGGCGTCCCTTCGTCCACTCTCTCCTGCTATAAATATTTAATCAGATCGGGCTATATATATTATTGTAGCGGACGGCGTCCCCTCTCTCTCTCTCTCTCTCTCTCGAACATCTAACCCAAGCCGCTACCCCATCTACGGCGACCCACATCTCCGGTCACCCACATCTCTGCCGACACCACCGTCCTCCCCTCAACGCCGATCTCGATGGCTTCTGGATCGGAGACCACCTACGCCTACGATTATATTGGCAACTTGCACCTGGTAGGCAAACACTTTTTCAAAGTCATGATGCCGGGATTTGAGCATGAACTTGTAGGCTATCCCTCTTTCTCTTTCTCTGTATTTTCGTGTGTTAAAAGTTTGATCTTTTGTTTTTCTTAACCAAAACTAACCTATTTTTTGTATTGTGTTTGGTAGGACATACCGGAAGCATTTACCAATCAATTTACAACAATTCATGATAGTGCAAGATTATATAGCCGCAAGGGGGCATGGCAGGTTGAAATCAAGCTGAAGCCCGGCCGATCCCAAAAAAAGGAATTCGCAGAGGGTTGGAACGTCTTCGTGCGCCAGCATGGCCTCGAACTCGGGGACTTTGTAGTGTTCGAACACCTTGGGTGGTGGGATTTTCAAGTTGTAATCTTTGATCGGAGCGCTTGTGAAAAGCTTTCGTACCCCATTTGTGAACCATAGTTTATTATAATAAAAAAATTTATGTTCTTGTTTATTATGTTTCCAAATTTTTTCTTGCTTAATTGTGCCTTTTTTTGTTGCCTTGATATATTGAGATCGTTGATTGTGAATCGTACATTATTTTTTGGAAAAATTGAGATTGTTGATTCCGTCGCTAAAACAAGTCTTCGGGCGTCAGTTTATTAAAATAGCATTAACCTACTATGTCGCTAAAACAAGTCTTCGGGGCCAATTTATTTCAATTTATTAAAACTGCATTACGGACGCCAATTTATTCCAATTTATTACATTACGCTACATTGTATAGCTCTATATATATAGCGGATATAAGGCCCTCCGCTTAGGCCGGGGTTCGGGAAGGTCGGAACTAAATGTCTGGTCCGTGCCAACCATTTTCTGCTGTATGTATATCCGAGATACTATATAGCAGACAGTCTATCAGCGTCTGCGGGGCCATCCGCTACATAGTATAGCGGACGTAAAGAAGACAACCAAAAGAAAAAACTAAGTGTTGGAGAGGTGGGTATTCTGCGGGGCCGTCCGCTACATAGTATAGCGGACGTAGAGAAAACAACCAAAACAACCAAAAGTCTATCGTCCGCGATACTATATAGCGGACAAGGAACAGACTAATGTCATCCGCGATACTATATAGCGGACGGCAAATATATATTGTCCAGCGGACAGCAAATATATATATTCAAACCCAAAAGAAAGTCCTATAACTTCGACACTCTTCTCCGTTCTTCCTACTCACAAATATTCCCAGCGGCGTTGGCAAGCAGATCTGCGCAATTTTAATACCCTAATAGATCACGTAAGTTCACAAAATCAATCCTTTACATGTTTCTAATCTATAGTTGTGATCAATATTGCGTTTTATGCGTGGTTTTGATTATGCATTGAGCATGTGCTAGCGATGATGAGGATTTATATATGTATGTATTTGTTCATGTGCTAGCGTTTGTAAAATCCGATTCCATAGTTTCAGTTGCAAAAAATGGAATTTATCCCTGGACCAGAAGATCCATCCGTGTTATACGACCAAGCCAACCATATCAGTACGCTCATATGGGATGGTGGAGTAAGATACATTATTTATCAACTTTCTTATTATTACGAACGTTGTTTTACCGTTCATTTTGCTTAAATTGTATTTATTAATAATTCGTAGGAAAGAGAACTTCTCACCACCGTAGAAGTATCTCGCGAGTTCACGAGATGGAAATTGAACAAGTCCCAGAAAAGGATACTGCGTGGAATTGGGTTTGGGATTTTCACGCATGGGCAGATCTTTCAACAGCTTGACCGGGCCTTGATAGGTGCCCTTGTTGAGAGGTGGAGAAGTGAAACGAATACGTTTCACTTCCCGCTCGGAGAGATGACGATTACCCTAGAAGATGTAGGGTTCATCTTGGGGTTGCCGGTGACGGGGCGGCCGGTAATTGCTCCTCCGTCAGACGCAACGAATAAGAGAACAGCGCGAGACTTCTTCACTTCGATACCCCAGGATCAATTTAGCACTGGTGGTATAAAGTTGAAGTGGTTGGTAGATACCTACGGGGTTTTGCCGGAAAACTATACGGGCCGTGAGCTTGTGGTGTACACAAAGGCCTTCCTCTTGTGGGTGATGGGGGCAATTTTATTCCCAACGACGTCGAAGAACACGGTCAGCGTGAAATATTTACCGTTGTTGGGTAACCTGTCGGAGGTTGGGGATTATGCCTGGGGTGCAGCGGTTCTTTCGTATCTGTACCGAGCATTGCACAAGGCAACGAGGCCCAACTCCAAAGCCATATGTGCATGTCTCTCGCTATTGCAGGTATATCATATAAATCTTGTCTTCGTTATTGTGTTTTATTTTTGTTGAATCGACGATATAAATATAATTTTTTGATGTTCTCAGGTGTGGTCTTACGAACACCTTGCTCCCGGTGCACCAACGCGTAGGGATGGAACCGATAAAGTCTGGCCTCGGTTGTGTGCTTGGGAGTACAGCCGGAGGGCTAGCCACTACAAGAGGAGAGTCGATCCCCATCACAACATTACGTACTATCGAGGGGAGTTCGACCGTCTATCTCCGGGCCAAATGCGTTGGGCACCGTACATACGTTTGGCGCGACGGGTGGGAGAGTCGTTCGTCTTCACGCTCTCCGGGTTGCAGCGCACACCCCTGATCCATTTCGAGGTCGCAGAGTGGCAGCTGCCCGACCGAGCAATGCGCCATTTTGAGTTGGAGCAGGGTTTGCCAGTCGATGCCCCGGATATGAGGGTTAACAGGAACCCACCGGATGTCGGAGTGTTTGGCACCGCCAATGCGTACGAATTGTGCGCGGCCGAAATAGAGCTTTGGACTTCTTGGCAGGACACACTGGCGGCCATCGTCTCGGAGCCAGACCCCGTTATCAGCATCGATCAGTACGATGAGTGGTACTACCGCATCACGCGGAGGAGAGTAGCCCCTGTAAACTTTGAACGTGGGGAGAGGTATGCGCCTAGGGGTCAGATCGATGAGCGTATGGCATACAATCTCGTAAGTTGCCCAACAAGTCTGACTTGAACCAAATTAGTTGAATATAAATGTCTGATTGAAGTTACTTAATTTTTTATCTCTTTGGATGTAGGTTAATGCCTCGCTTGCATTCTTCCAGAAGTTGAGTGAGCGGAGGGATCTGGTGAGCGCAATGGGCGAGGATCTTTGCCAACAGGCTGCGACATTGGCTTTAGGCTGCGGGAATTTTTTGCGCCAAGCATCGGGACAGT
This sequence comes from Escallonia herrerae, assembly GCA_033070095.1. Taxonomy (NCBI): domain Eukaryota; kingdom Viridiplantae; phylum Streptophyta; class Magnoliopsida; order Escalloniales; family Escalloniaceae; genus Escallonia; species Escallonia herrerae. The sequence goes on from JAVXUP010000124.1 coordinate 435,556, forward strand.
CTTCGGGAGTCAGCCCGGGAATGGGTTATACGGGCGTCAGCCAGGGATACGGTGATCCCTCTGGACAGGCTTCAGGGGTGAGTCAGGGAGTTGGTGGTACCTCTGAAGCGGGGATGGGACAGGCTCAAGCGTCGTGGGGCGATTACAGCGGCCCCTCCTTCAATTTGTTCCCGGAACCCCTCTCTCAAGTCACGCAAGACTGTCCTTTCGAAAACTACGGTTTCTCCGAGGCACTGCCCATTGTCCCGTGGGCGGGACCAGTTGGCGGCCCCGGAGGGGAATATCAGCCGGCCGAAGAAGGAATTGGAGGCCAATATCCCCCGATCGACCCCCGAGGGCAATATCCGAAAGGGCATCCAGCCAGGCCCCTAAAGCCGCATAAATGCGATCTAATCCGAGCCCGTTATTTTAGTGGGCCCCCCCAAGACGGAGCGTCGTATGACATGGATCACCCGGAGGGCTTGGATTACAATGCCTCGTGGACAGAGATCGCCTCGCTGGCGCCGGGAGCTTGGTTAGACAGCGGTGTCATCTCGCACTACGTGCAAATTCTGAGGCGAAGGTGTCGGGAGCATCCAAACATCGGTCCGCGCGTGTTTATCTTGGATGCTTTTTTTCATCAGCTCCTAGTACAAGAGTGGCACGACTGGGGCAATGCAAGGAAGGGGAGAACCATGGCCCAGTGGAAACCGTCCCCTAACCTACAAGCATATCTTGCTAGGGATAGTCCAGTGAGCGCAAGTGTTGCCGACGTGTTTCTAATCCCCTTTTTAGGGAATGCCCACTGGTACTTGGTTTGCTACGAACCATTACAAAGCACGGTTTCAGTCGTCGACAGTCTCTACGATGATACCGACGTGATGCCTGTGATTGATATGTACCGAGGCATAGGCCAGTTGGATGCCATGGTAAGATCCTGTTTCCTTCTTATTGTAACTTGCATATTATAAAACTGATTAATCTTATTTTGCTAGCTATGTTTAATGCTTATTATGTTTCTCGCAGAATCTTTTTGCTGCCCTGGTCAATGGTAGGCGTCGGGAGAAGGTATTAGGGATGGCAATTTGATCCGCAACCGGTGGATATCCGCCCCGCCCCGATCCTATAGGAGCGGGTTTTCTTGACTTTGACCGGGTTACGGGGCGGGTATGGTATTTAAAATTTAAACCCGCAGCGGGTACGGGTCGGATTTGGTTTTCGCTCTCACCGCCCCGCGCCCCGCCCCGCCCCGCCCAGCCCCGGTGTATGTGTTATATTTATTTTTTATCCTAACCCTAGATCTAGGCAATCTCAGCCGTCCATCTCACAGTATAAATGTGGACAAAAATCCTTTCTCTTTCTCCGCCTCTCTTCTCTGTCGCCCCATCTTCTCTTTGCTTTCTTCTCTCAATTCTCTGTTCTCTCAACGCTCATACGCCGAAGGTCACGGCCTCCATGAATCAACCACCTCACGACACCTTCTCTCTGCCCGCATGGTACGATGCTTATCTCCTCTAGTCACCCATCTCCAGTCCGCCGTCGAAGCTCCTGCCGCGGCTATGCCGAACAGCGACGGCGCAACAGTAGAGTAGTGGCGGTAGAGTTTGACAAGTGCGACTGCTGCGGCTACGTTGCGTCCGTGAGAGCTACAAGGGGCACTGGATCTGCAGCATCTCCTGCGAGTGATCAGACTAGTAAAGACTAGTAAATCGGCAACGACGAGGCACTGGATGGGCTTTTCTTGTTAGTTCTTTCCATTTTTTACTTTTTTTTGTTGAATTCTCTCTTTCCTTTTGTTGGCGATGGGTGATAATGGTGAGTGTGTGACAGCTGTGCCATGGGTAGGGGTGCCGGCGGTACTCAGTGTAATTGTGCCTTGCTCAGGCTGTGGATGTGGCCGCGAGTAAGGAAAGAACGGGGCGGATCGGGGCGGGGTCGGGTATCCTAAATTACCTTAGGATCGGGGATGGTATGCAATTTGTTTGACCCGGTGCCGGGGCGGGGTGGGGCGGAGTGGGGTTTCTGAACTAGCGGGGCGGGTTCGGATTTCATAAGATCCGCATCCGACCCGCCCCATTGCCATCCCTAGAAGGTATCGCGCAGGCCGGTCCTCATTTTCTGATTGAAGAGGAGTAGGCCCAAGCAACATAATTCCTCGGACTGCGGCGTCTTCCTCTGCATGTACATGGATTACATTTCCCGGTCTGAGAGCCTCAAGAAGACTGTCTGGAGCGAAGAATGCATACAAGACTTTAGGTATAGGATTGCTTGGCAAATTATGAATGGCCGGCCTAGAGCTATTTGGTTTATTGTAAATCCGTGTAAGGAACATCATTCCCGCGAGAGATGATGTTCCCCAATTCACATTGTAACGTTACAACACTTTTTTTTAAAAAATTTATTGAATGCGATTGATTTTATTGACCGATATGATTTAACGGTGGGAAACCAAGTGTTGGATATCTGTCTGTTGGATATCTGTCTATCTGCAGGGCAAGTGTTCAAAAAATAACCAAGTGTTCGATAATCAGTGTTTCTGCCCGGCCCTCCGCTACATAGTATAGCGGACGTAGAGAACCAAAAAAAAAAACTCAAAGTGTTGGAGAGGTGGGTATTCTGCGGGGCCGTCCGCTACATAGTATAGCGGACGTAGAGAAAACAACAAAAAAAAACTAAGTGTTGGAGAGGGTATTCTGCGGGTCCGTCCGCTACATAGTATAGCGGACGTAGAGAAAACAACCAAAAGAAAAAACTAAGTGTTGGAGAGGTGGGTACTCTGCGGGGCCGTCCGCTACATAGTATAGCGGACGTAGAGAAAACAACCAAAAAAAAACTAAGTGTTGGAGAGGGTATTCTGCGGGTCCGTCCGCTACATAGTATAGCGGACGTAGAGAAAACAACCAAAAGAAAAAACTAAGTGTTGGAGAGGTGGGTATTCTGGGGGGCCGTCCGCTACATAGTATAGCGGACGTAGAGCAGTCAACCAAAACAAAAAAAAAACTAAGTGTTGGAGAGGTGGGTGTTCTGCGGGGCAAAACAAAAAAACTAAGTGTTGGAGAGGTGGGTATTCTGCGGGGCCGTCCGCTACATAGTATAGCGGACGTAGAGAACCAAAAGAAAAAAAAACTTAGTGTTGGAGAGGTGGGTATTCTGCGGGGCCGTCCGCTACATAGTATAGCGGACGTAGAGAAAACAACCAAAAAAAAACTAAGTATTGGAGAGGGTATTCTGCGGGGACGTCCGCTACATAGTATAGCGGACGAAGAGAAGACAACCAAAACAAAAAAAAAAAACTAAGTGTTGGAGAGGTATTCTTTAATACCTTAGGTTTCTAATGTTGTGCTGCGCAGTGTAGCGGACAGTGTAAGAAATCACATATAAAAAAATGAGAGTAAAGGTTATTACAAACGAGTCATTACTAAAAGATTATTACAAAATGTCCGACAGGTTTGATGGCTCATAAAAGATTATTACAATAAATATTCAGTACACTAAAGTTCCACTGCAGCTTGTTCGTCCTCATCCTCGGCATCATCTTCTTCCCCGTCTTGCAAAGGCACTGGACTTATCCCCAGTGCCTTGTAATGGTTCCGCTTGTCGTGGTCGGTCATTTTGTTGCACAATGCACACCTTCTCAGCTTTTTTGGTTGAGTTGCCGTCTCAATAGAGCTTTTCATCCGCGTAGATCTCTTGCGGCCTTTCGTTTGCGATATAATTGGATCCGAAGGCCGGATATCATTGTCGTCTCCCTCCCCCGGCTCGTCATCTTCTGATCCCGTCGTAGGCTCGGTGTCAACCGCATTGCTGACTGAAGCTGCTTCCAATTGGTCGACGATGGGCTCTTGCTGCTGAGCTACCTCGAGGAGATGTTTATATCCGACCATTGTAGCAGCACCCTTTACGGACAAACGGGTGAACATCGTCACCAGATGATTATACCGCAACGTCTCTGATTCTTCAAAGTCAGTATACGGGTGCTCCGGAAAGGAAATGGTACCGTGCAACCTGTTTGCACCTTTCGTCCACCGTGGCAGGACGTATTTATCGGGGATTGTCCTGATATTCTTCTGTGTGAAAAACCGCAGAATGTGTCTACACAGGATGCCATGGAACTCAAACTTCTTGCAAACACATGTCACCGAGTCCGTCAATGTGTCGTGGGTCACCGTATAAATTCTGCGCAGCTTCTCAGGGACGAGGTCATTCACGAGCGAATAAACCTTGTACTCACGCGACGACTTTTCTGCCACCTTGTATATACTGTATCGGCCCGATTTTTGCAGCTCTACTTGGTATAGCAGGAAGATCTCCTTCGTATAGACTTTGGCACCGTTCAGCTCCAGCGGGGTCTCAAGCAACCTTCTCCTTTGCTTGTACGTGGTTGCAAAGTCTGCAGCCCTTTCTTTCACGAACAACGACGCAACCGCTTTTTGTGCAGATGTGACGAAACTCTTCAAATTGGTAGCTGTACCCACATAACTATCGAACGTGGCATTCATAGATTCACTCCTGCCCGTCGTTTTCATGCCCGCAGAAAAATGACTTCTCGTGTAAACGCCAATCCATTGCTCTTTGAGCCCGTACAAGTGCTGGAGCCACTCGTTGTCTTGCAATGAGTAATCCCGAACAAGCTTTTCCCACCTCTCCTCGAATTCCTCAATCGTTAATGACTTGAGGACGCATTTGTCAAAATCCTGTTTAAAGTCTGGATACTTTGCGTACATGTGATGCAGACGTTCCGGGTATTTGTTGCTTATGTGCCAAGTGCACAAGTTGTGTCGAGTATCTGGGAAGACGGTAGCAATAGCCTTCTTCATTGCCAAATCTTGATCGGTGATGATAACAGTCGGTGCTTTGAAGTTCATTGCTTCCAGCCACACCCTAAACAACCATTCAAAAGAACTCTCGCTCTCGTCCCTTAACAAGGCGAACCCGAACAGGATGGAGTGATAATGATGATTGACGCCCGTGAAAGGAGCGAATGGCATCGAGTACTTGTTGGTACGGTATGTGGTGTCGAAAGTCACGACATCCCCAAAATGCTTATAAGCTAGCCTCGAACGACCGTCGACCCAAAAAATTGTGCTAACTCGATGCTCGTCGTCAAGTTTATAGTCGAAGGTAAACTGCGGGTCCTCCATCTGCATCCGTTTCAATAGGCTCATTGTCGCTTGCGCATCATTGAGGTCATACGCGGCTCGTCTATGGGTTCGGACCGCGTTACGAACGTCTGTCGTGTTAAAGTTTAAATTTTGAATTCCCCCAGCCTGTTCAGCAAGAACATTAATCATGTCGGTAGGTCCTAGCCGCGCATCGCTCATTGTGTGAATTAGGCTCCTCGCGACCTTACCCATCTTCTTGTGTTGATGCATCTGACTCACCTTAGAAGGGGTTACTAACGGGTGATTGTGTGCCAGTTCCAGGCTGGTAATAAGCCAATGATCTTGTTTGGCTTTATAGCTTACGAACATCTTGACCTGGCAATTCGTGCGCGCAAAGCAATCCCGTCTTCTCCGCGCATACCCTATTTCGTCATCATCACTGTCATCGTTGCCTACGCGTGTCTCATTTTGCACTGGGTTTCTGCCCCTATGACACTCGTATAAGCGAGAGCATATCCTTTTCGATACGCTGCTTGTTCTTGTAGTTTTTATTCTAATGCCAAAACCAACCCTCAATGAATAAGCTCGAAAACATTCTCCAGCTTCTTCCAACGTTTGAAAGGTTCGTCCTAGATACGGATCACTAGCATCTACGGGGGTGCTGGAGCTCGACACGAAATCAGACATTGTGAAAAAGACCTATGTAGAAATAGAATACGCTTATTAACTCAAAATTATCTTGACGATTAGACCAATTTAGGATACCATATACATAATCTCAAAAGTGTCTCCCATTTTGCTAATTATATATTTACTGAACATAACAAATTAAAATTACTAAGATAAACGGTAGCAAGATTACAAACTTACCTTGCTTGAGTGATGCTTGAACCAAGTGTTACTCGAAAAAGCTTGAAGGGGGCTGAAAATGGAAGCAAGTGAATCTGAAAGCCCGCAAAAATTTTGCTGAAAGAGCCGAGAATTAGGGAGACTTTCTAGGCGACCGACGAGACAGTTCTCGGGGCTCTGACAGGAGACTTTATAGGCGACCGAGCGGACAGGTCCTGACATGTGTCAGCCTAGAGATCGTCCGCCATACTGTCTCACGGACGCCTTTTTCCTGACACATGTCAGGAACAGAAAGGCGTCCGCGAGACAGTCTCGCGGACATGGGAGGAGGGCAAAAAGGTAAAAATCCCGTCCGCGAGACTGTATGGCGGACGGGGATCAGTTTTGGAAAAAGGCGCGATCTGGACCGTCCATCTTTCAGGATGGACGGTCAGATCGCGCTAGCAAAATACCCCATTTTGCTAGCGCTATCAACGGATCAGCTCCATATATATATATATATATATATATATATATATATATATATATATATATATATATATATATATATATATATATATATATATATATATATATATATATATTCACTCGTTAATCAGAAAGTGGGACCGTTCTTTTGTTACTTTATATTGATGATTTTATCATCACTGGGGATAATATAATTGATATCTTCGATCTTAAACATTTTCCAGCTCAAATTTTGAGATGAAAGACCTAGTAGCCCTCAGTTACTTTTTGTGGTCTTGAGATCTACATTTCAATTGATGTTATACTCTCTGGCGGCCCAAGTATGCTTCAGATGTCTTATCTCGTGTAGGACCGACCGATAGCAGACTGTTCCAACCTCTTAAGTGCAATCTTAAACTCATTCTTCTTGATGGTTCACCTCTCCCTGACCTCACACTTCATTGCCAATTAGTGGGCAGCCTTGTTTTCCTCATCCCGACATTGCATATGATGTGCATCTGGTTACTCAGTTCTTATCAGCTCCTCGTTCCACTGATTATGCCACTGATCTATGTGCATTGCGTTTCATAAAAGGAAATTGCTTCGTGGTCTGGATTTCTCAAAAAGTTTTTCTTGAACTCAATGCCTACTCAGTTGTTGATTAGGCTGAAGATCCTACTGCCCAATGTTCCACGAGTGGCTTCTATTTCTTTCTTGGTGATTTTCATAAACCATGATGAAGTAAGAAACATGCACTAGCTTCTAGGTCAAGCACTAAGGCAGAAAATCAAGCTCTTGCTGATACTACACAAGAACTTCTTTGGCTCGTTGGTTAGTTGAAGGCATAGGGGTTACTCATTTGACTGCCACTCAGTTACATCGTGACAGCGATAGTGTTAATCAGATTGCTCATATTGATGTATTTCATGAGAACACCAAACATATTGTTTGCACCAACATAGATATTTTTTTTTACTAATGACTTCACTGTAATTAAAAGCCACTAAATGGCATTTAGTCTTTATTTATATTTCTGAAGGAGATAAGGAAGAAATTAAATCAGAAGAAAAAGGAACACACGGGAAAATGTGTTCCTATTAATAAGGGATAAATATTGTTAATTATTTTTCAGTGGGTAGTTATTTTCTAAATGGTAGGATTTAATTTTTAACTGGATAGTTTGTTTTGTAGTAGTAGTTATTTTCTACAATTCAGTCTTTAGTATAAAAGATAACTCAAAGAGGGATAAAACAATCATCATCAACCTTTAGACAAAATCATAATTTGAGTTTTCAAGTCGTCTTCTTCTTTTCTTTAATGTTTAGAAGTTCTTCCTATCTATCGATAGAGTTTTTAGTTTCTAGATTTGAAAACATTGTACTTTGTAAAGATCTTCAGCACTGATGAAAGGCTCTCTTTGTCTCTATCGGGCGCGCAATCTCTATTATTTTCAGTTTTGTTTTCCCCTTTTTAGAGAAGTCGAGGCCAAAAAGAACACCACATTAATTTGCCATCGAGCACAAACATTGGCACGCCCGGTGGTACACTTTTAATCTAAAAGTGGAAAATGCCAAGAATTAAAATTCAGGATATTTAGAGTTATGTTTCCAATTAATTCCTTTGAACTTCAGGCCCGTTTTGATGAAATTAGGGCTAATTTTTGGTTAATTTAGTGAGAGGCCATTATTTTGCATCTTTGGTTTTTAAAATTGGCAAACGGTTTGTACTTTCATTTTGCATTGATGTTATAATGACCAATTTGGGAAATTTTGGGACGAATGATTTGTATGAATGCAAACCATGACCAACTTATTCTATCAACAGTTTTGATAGTAACTTCTAATGAACTACAAAAGTTTTAAAATAAAATCAAGAGTTATACATGTCTAAATTTTTCATCAACTTTGTTTGAAAGTACTCCAGATAAAGTAGGAGAATGTTTAAAGACAATTTTTGACATCAGATTAATGAAAGAGGAAGTCGAACGGCTCCATTCATCGATTGTCATGGCTAGCATGCCAATAATGGCTAAATGTATTGACTATACGCGCTCATCATATATGGATGAATCCTAACTTAATGAAGTTGAGTTTGTCAAAAAGTAAGTTTTTCGGCCATTGTTTGCAAAAATTTTTGAAAAAGGAGATAGAAATGATGGGGGGGGGGGGGGGGATATCGATGGTCTACAAGACCATAAAATAATTTTTACATCAAAAGAAAATGGAAACGGTGTTACCGAGGGCATATCAATACTCCACAACACCATAAAATGGTTTATACACCAAAAGAATATACGAATGGTGTTATTAGGCATATCGATGCTCCAAAAATGGCCAAAGACCAATTGATTTGTATCAAGAAAAAATGATGCCAAGTCACTAGAGGCTCTAAACCAACAATGTGTTTCATCATCATATGAAAAATGGCAAAAGAAAGATGATGGCATGGTTGAAACATATTTTGAAAAGCCATATGTGACGGGAGATCATTCTAATTTTCATGGAGACTAATGTACAAGTATATTTAGAAAACTTTTGGATCCATCATATTTAGGTATGCAACTCCCACTTTGGATTTGCGGTTCACACCAATGTTTTATTTTAGTTTTATGGCTTTCAAACCAGCATTCTTTATATTTACATGCAAAAGTTTATTTGATAAGACCATGATACTATGGCCATATGTTCATATTTGTTAAGTATGTGTGCATAGTCGTTTGCTAAATAAAGTTTCTCCAAGGGAGGGAGAAAACCCCTCAATTGGCTTCTTATAATTGTTTGCAATGACCATCAATGGTGAAAATTACTTCACTTTGAAAGGGTGCAAGGCTATCGATACTTATTTTCAACAATTTAGTCTCTAGTATAAAAGATAGGTCAAAGAGGGACAAAACAATCATTATCAACCCTTCAGACTATATCATGACTTGAGTTTTCAAGTCGTCTTTTTCTTTTTCTTTAATGTTTAAAAGTTCTTCCTATCTATCGATAGGGGTTATAATTTCCAGATAAGGAAATGTTGTACTTTGTAAAGATTTTTGGCATTAATGAAAGGCTCTCTTTGTCTTTATTGGGCGCACAACCTTTATTACTTTCTGTTTCGTTTTCCGTTTTCAGAGAAGTCGAGGTCGAAAAGAACACCGCATTAATTGCAGTTTGCCATCGAGCGTAAACGCATATAGAGACCGATTTTTTTATTTTATCCATCAATATATTGATCGTGGCAACATTCGACTTCTGAGCATCACTTCTTTTGAATAGTCAATGGATATATATTCATAAAAACACGTCGAATTGAGCAATTTCTAGATCTAATTTTCAAACTCAAGTTGGCCGCCTAGTCACGGCCTTGAATTTTGTTGCAATCCGGGACGCAACTTAACTTCCTTGTCAATAGACCTGCACAACATAGTCAACACCGGTGACTCGCCGGAAGCATTTCTGACGAGGAAAACTCCGATGCTTAAGTCAGAAAACCGTATCAAAGTCAGTATCTAATTTCTCAATGGTCCTCTTCCCTTTGTCCATTTCTCATTTTCTCTTTATATAGTACTTCCTTTAATACGTTCATTATTTCCTCTTGATGTGGGGGTTACTCCAATGAGTGGAGTAATAAACTACTTAATGGGTAGTTTAGTACCATTTAGTAGGGAGTTACCAGAAATAATGGAATCAAAACTGTTCTCTTGACTCTAGAGAACAGTTTTGTTCTTCTCGGATGAAGACACGTGTTTTCATCTTATGCAATGGTATTTTTCCCATATCATTTGTCGCCTCATCCTATACTCATGAGCGAGTGTGGGATTTTAGCATCAAAGCAGCTCGTCTATTCGGCCAGACAAGTAGAGAACTCATTCCTTCTAGGCAGCTCGTCTACTCGGCCAGACGAGTAAAGAGCTTGGTCCTTCTGAGCAGCTCATCTACTTAGCCGAACGAGTAGAGAGCCAAGGCATGAAGGCAGCTCGTCTACTCGGCCAGACGAGTAGAGAGCTTGGACTTGAAGGCAGCTCGTCTACTCGGCCAGACGAGTAGAGAGCTTGGTCCTTCTGAGCAGCTCATCTACTAGGCCGGACGAGTAGAGAGCCAAGGCATGAAGGCAGCTCGTCTACTCGGCCAGATGAGTAGAGAGCCAAGACATGAAGGCAGCTCGTCTACTCGGACAGAAGAATAGAGAGCTTGGTCCTTCTGAGCAGCTCCTCTACTCGGCCAGACGAGTAGAGAGCCAAGGCATGAAGGCAGCTCATCTACTCGGCCAGACGAGTAGAGAGCTTGGTCCTTCTAGGCAGCTCCTCTACTCGGCCTGGTTGGTAGAGGTACTAGCCTTTGTAAGGCAGCTTGTCTACTTGGCCTGGCGAGTAGAGGTGTGAGCCTTGTTAGGCAGCTCGTCTACTCGGCCAAACGAGTAGAGGCGTGAGCCTTGTTAGGTAGCTCGTCTACTCGGCCAGACAAATAGAGAGCCAAGGCATGAAGGCAGCTCGTTTACTCGGCCAGACGAGTAGAGGCATAAGCCTTGTTAGGCAGCTCGTCTATTCGGCTAGACGAGTAGAGATCCAAGGCATGAAGGCAGCTCGTCTACTAGGCCAAACGAGTAGAGGCATAAGCCTTGTTAGACAGCTTGTCTACTTGGCCAGACGAGTAGAGAACCAAGGCATGAAGGCAGCTCGTCTACTCGGTCAGACGAGTAGAGGCGTGGTTAATTCGAAGGGTATAAAAGTAAACCGAACCTTTTATTAATTAACCGATGGGCGCCACGTGTCTATCCTTTACCTTGGGATCTCCACCATCTGTCTAGGGAAAATCTCTATATAATAAAGGGATCCTTTCACTTTTCACTTTTCACTTCACTTCACTTTCAGTGAGAAGAAGCGGGTGGTTTTGAGAATTCACAGGAGGAAATTTTTGAGTTCTTGTGTTTGAAGGTCTTCTCTTTCTTTCAAGTAAGCCTCATATTTTATTTTCTTTTTAATTCCTTGTTGTAGATCCAGAAAACATGTCTAGACAAGAAGATGAACATGTTTCTGAACTAAGTTGAGGTACCATATCTGTTAGGGTTGAACCTACTTTTGATCCTTTGTTCCTAGAAGTAGGTGTTCCTTTAATTCCTTATCAGGAGCCAAGGGGACTTCCTACTAAAGAAATACTCGTCAGCAAGGCTCAGAGTCCTAAGCCTTTTGACGCTCATACATTAAGGAGCAGGTTGAGTAGTTATGACCTCAAAATATTGAGGGAGAAATATGAAATTCCATCAAGTGTAAAACTGAGGTTGCCTGGTGACGGTGAAGTGGCAATTATGACTACCTTAAATGAGATAGGAGTTTACTACGACACATTTGTTAATGGGTTGAGGGTGCCAATACATCCCTTTTTATCAGAGTGTTGAATGCATATAGTTTGGTGCCCAGCCAACTTTCCCCTCATGCCTGGGGCTTTATATCTTTCTTTATATACCAGTGTCATAAGCTTGGCCTGCAACCTAGATTGATGGTGTTCAGGTGGTTTTTTACTATTTGCACCATTACCAGACAAGTTGGATGGTATTTTTTAACTCGACGCTCAAAGGCTAATGCCAACTTGTTTTCTCGTCCTCCATCGTCTAATCACAACTGGAAAGAGAGATTTTTATTCGTGAAACTTCCAAAGTCTCAAAGAGGAGCTGTCAATAATATATGGCATCCAGAATGTGATACTAGGACGTGTAATATGTTGAAAGAGAAGAATCTGAATGAAACTGACCTAGATCATATTGAGAAGCTCAAAGCGGCTGAACCATTAGAGTCAAAGTACCCTTTAAGTAACGATCAACTTCGTGAATGTGGAATCATCTTTTCACTCGAGGAGGATTCGAATGAAGAAGAGGAGGGCGAGAACGATCCTGGTAATGTACTTATGCATGAACGTCTTAATTTGCCATGGTTTGTCATGATCTCATCATTTATCTTTTGCAGAAACCATGTCTTTAAAAGGTACTCATGGAAGCACTGGTGGTAGCCGTGTGACTCTCCTCTTTTTAATACCCAAGGGGTGTTAGGAAAGATAATTCCAGACAAATTGGCATCTGTTCATGGTGTGGACGAAGGAATTCAGGACTTGGATTTTGATGTTTTGATAGCGGAACCTCAACTAAAGAAGCCAATGACAGACGAGATTGTTCTTGGGCTGACAAGTAAAGATAAGGGGAAGGATCAATCTAAAAGGAAGAGAGTGCCTCTCAGGGCTGGTACCTCATCTTCTGCTAGGTCTGATACTCCCCATAACCTGACTCGAACTTGTCGATCGAGGAGTCTGTCTTTAAGAGTCCTTTCACGGCTTGGGAGCAAGGGGATTATTCCCATGGATCTAGTTATGCTTTCTGGTTATGACATTTGCCACACAGCTAATGGGATGGTTCAAGGTAAAATTATGCCAAACACTTTCTTTTTTCTCTTTTTTTATATTCTCTCTTTTCTGCAGGCACTAGCTCAAGTTCAGATTGGGGCGGAGAAATTGATTGCTGCTGAGAAGGTACTGGATGAAGAGAGGAAGCTTGTTCAAGTGGAGAGGAAGCTTGTTCAAGTGGAAAACAACTTTCGTCGAGAAGCAGAGAAGAAAGTGGAAGATTTTACTAGAGCTTTGCAAAAGGTGAAACTTTCTAAAGCTTCTATTGCGGCACGTGTTGAACGACTCGAGGCTGAGAAGATGAAAATTTGACTAAATACCGTTCAGAGTTTCAAGAGGTCTAAGGTTTATATTGACCAGCGTTTGCATGACTCCAAGAGAGCCTTGGTTTATGGTTATAATACTTGCAAGAAAGGACATCCTGAAAGACTATTCTGATATGGATCTGAGTATTTATGAGCATAAATACGCTCGTGAAGTTGTTGCTGATGAAGGCAATCAGAGAGATGAGGCTGAAGCTCGCATGATCTCCCAGGCTACTGTGAACCCTACTTCTTCCACTAGTCGAAGTCTTGGGATGTTTGGCACTGCCTCAGTAGTGGTGACGGTTCCTCAGCACATGGAGATAGAAGCTGGACTACCTCGAGATACTGAGATAGACGCATCACATAAAGCTGCTGAGTCGGATCTTACTTTGTAACAGGCCTTAAGACTAGAGAATTCTATGTAAACATTATGTTAATGGAATTGAGGTCTCCTTTTGCAAGAGTTTCATTTCATATCAACTGCATTTAAAATTCTAGGCCGTAATGAGCCGACTGAAATTAAGATTAATACAATTGAGGCGATTAAAAAGGAAATTGGGCATAGGCCGAAGAACATGAATTTATTTTGAACGGTCATGAACAAGATGCAAAAAATGTAGGAGTAGGTGCAGGTGTGCAGGTGGCCCCCAACTTTGGTCTTGTTCATGAGTAATATCGTCGCAAAATCCTAGCATTCCACGTTCGGGGAATTGCCTTGCCATCCAAAGTTTCCAAATGATAGGACCCTGGGCCCCCCAATTTAATCACCCTGTACGGACCTTCCCAATTTTGTGAGAGCTTTCCAATGGCATCCGGCGGGACGGAAACGTCCATTCGACGTAAAACTAGGTCACCGATATGAAAAGCACTGGATCGGACTCGTTTATCCAAGAACTTGGCCACTCTATGCTGGTAGGCAGCAAGGCGCATGGCGGCTTGATCTCGCGTTTCATCAAGGAGGTCTAAGTTTCCTCAGAGGCCAGCATCATTGGTGTCAGGATTGTATGTTACGAGCCAAGCTGATGGCAAACCTATTTCGAGAGGAATGATAGCCTCTGTTCCAAATACCAAGCTAAATGGAGTTTCACCTGTGGCGGTGCGTGTCGTTGTATGGTATGCCCAAAGAATTTTAGGCAGCTCCTCCACCCACAACCCTTTTGCTCCATTAAGTTTTTTCTTCAGTCCTTGTAGGAGAGTACGGTTGGTAACCACTGTTTGTCCGTTTGTTTGTGGATGTGCCACTGAGGTGAAACGATGTTCGATAGTTAAATTAGCACAAAATGCGCGAAACGTTGTATTATCGAACTGTTTCCCATTATCAGTGATGAGCACACGGGGGATGCCAAAACGACAGATAACTGCGCGCCAAAAGAAATCCTCGTACTTCTTTTCCGTGATTGTAGCCAATGCCTCAACTTCTACCCCTTTGGTAAAGTAATCAATTGCAACAATTACAAATTTACGTTGGGCGGAGGCCAGGGGAAAAGGGCCTAATATGTCCATACCCCACATTGTGAAGGGTATTGGACTTTTCATCATGGTTAAAGGATTGGGCGCTTGTTTCAGAATAAAGGCAAAACGTTGACATGCATCACATTTCTTTGTATATTCCAAGGCATCATGTTGCATGGTCGGCCAGTAATACACTTGCCAAAGGACTTTGTGAGCCAAGGCTCGTCCTCCTAGGTGCTGGCCACAAATGCCTTCATGGACTTCACGAAGAGCATAATCTGCCTCCGTTGGGGTGAGGCACCGAAGGTAAGGGAGAGTGAACGATCGCTTGTAGAGTACACTTTCAACTACCGCATAGCGAGCTGAGCGCGAAATGATGCTTCTGGATTCTTTTGGGTCAATAGGCAGGGTACCGTTCTGAAGGTAATCTTTGATTGGATCAATCCAAGATGATTCCTGTGCAATTGGCAAAGTTTCATGCTCAACGATGCTCGGTTCATGCAGTAGCTCCAAATGGACTGTGCGACCGAAACCTGACGGGTCAAGCGAAGCTAAACGAGAGAGTGCATCAGCTGATACACTGTCTACCCGGCTGATTTGAGTAATGTGGAACTATGCAAAGGATGTGGCAAGCTCCCTTGCTTTACGAAGATAACCAGCCATCTTTAGGTCGCGGGCTTCATATTTGCCTGACAGTTGTTTCACAACAAGCTAAGAGTCGCTATAAGCACTGAGTGTTTGTGCTCTCATGGCATGAGCAAGATGCATTCCCGCTATCAAAGCCTCATATTTGGCTTCGTTGTTGGTTGCCTAAAAATTAAAATGGAAGGCATATTCAACAATGAGTCCATCTGGTCCTTTGAGAATAAGACCTGCTCCACTGCCCATAGTATTTGATGAACCATCGACGTAAAGCATCCATGCAAACACTGCCGGTTGGGCCACATGCGATTTGACCTCATCAATTGGAAGAGTACATTCGACTATAAAATCAACTAATGCTTGACCTTTAATAGAAGGACGAGGCTTGTATTGTATGTCGAACTCTCCCAATTCAATTGACCACGGAACCAGACGCCCAGACAAGTCAGGCTTGTGTAATATCCGTCTGAGCGGTTTGTCTGTGAGCACCATTATTGTATGTGACTAAAAGTACGGACGGAGCTTCCTCGCGGTAATGAGAAGGGCAAAAGCGAGCTTTTCTGTAGTGGGATAGCGCTATTCGGCTCCTTAAAGTACTTTGCTCACATAATAGATGGGAAATTGCTTACTATCTTGTTCTCGAACGAGTACCGCACTGACGGCAAAATTGGTTACTGCTAGATAAAGGAAGAGCATTTCTCCTTCAATTGGTTTGGAGAGGAGCGGTGGGGATGCCAAATATTCCTTCAATGCCTCAAAGGATGCTTGGCACTTAACTGTCCATTCAAAATTTTTGATGTTTTTGAGGGCATTAAAGAATGGGAGGCACCGTTCAACCGATCTGGAAAGGAAACGGTTTAGAGCAGCGATACGACCCGTTAATATTTGAATTTCCTTTACTTTTTGGGGTGCAATCATATCTCGAATAGCTTTGATTTTTTCTGGATTAGCTTCTATACCCCTGTGAGAAACCATGAAGCCCAGGAATTTTCCAGAGGATACCCCAAAAGCACACTTTGCCAGGTTGAGGCGCATGCGATACCTGCATAATAGAGCAGAGCATTCTTCCAAACCTAAGATATGATCTATTGCTCACAAGCTTTTGACGAGCATGTCGTCCACGTAAACTTCCATATTTTTTCCCACCAAGGGTTTGAAGACTTTGTCAACTAATCGCTGGTAAGTAGCTCCAGCGTTCTTCAATCCAAATGGCATGACCTTATAGCAAAAGAGGCCTTGATCCGTGATAAAGGCTGTTTTGGCCACATCGTCGTCCTACATCCAGATCTGGTTGTACCCAGAGAAGGCATCCATGAAACTGAAGAGTTCATGTCCAGAGGTGGCATCAATTAAAGTATCGATACGTGGTAAAGGATAGCTATCTTTTGGACATGCCTTGTTTAAGTTCGTGTAATCGATGCAGATGCGCCATTTGCCAGTGCCTGCCTTGGGTACCATGACCACATTGGCTATCCATTTTGGATAATCAATTTTTGTGATGAAATCGGCCATCAGGAGCTTGTCTACTTCTTGTTTGATTATGGCCTGCCTTTCCGGAGCATCAGGGCGCTTCTTCTGCCTAACTGGTTTGTGCTTAGAATTGACCGAGAGACGATGAGTGATCACAGAGGGACCAATTCCTGGCATATCTGCGGCACTCCATGCGAAGACGTCTGCATTAGAGCGAAGAAAAGTGATCAGCTGATCTCGGATGGTAGGTTCCAAGGTAGATCCTATTCGCAATAGACATTCATCGTCTCTATCCTTCAGTGGTATGGATAACAGATTTTCAATAGGGGTAGCGCGCTTCATCACCTGCTCATCACGTTGATCATCTATGTTGAACATCTCTACTTTGCATGATGTGATATAACATTTTCAGGCTGTCGCTTGATCTCCTTTCACTACACCAACCCCTTGTGGTGTGGGGAATTTCAATGCGAGGTGATAAGTGGAAGCAACTGCTCGCAACTTATTAAGACCCGTTTGTCCTAAAATTCCGTTATACGATGACTTGACTTTGACCACAAGAAAGTCGATGGTCTGAAAACTCTGAAGAGGTGCGGTTCCAACAATGATTGTAAGCGAAATGATGCCTTCGACAGTGGCAGATGCTCCTGTAAAACCATATAGGGGTGAAGAGATAGGTTTTACCCTTTCTTTAGAGATTCTCATATGTGAAAAGGCTTCTTCAAAGATAATGTCCGCTGAGCTTCCAGTGTCAACTAGAATGCGTTTAACACTGTACACATCCACTTGCAAAGTGATGACAAAGGCATCATCATGAGGACAAATCACTCCTTCAAGATCGGAATCATTAAATTCCAACGATGTAGAAGCTCTCGGCCATTTAGTAGGACCCTGAGTTAGATTAACCTGCCGAGCGTAAGCTTTGCAAGAAGAAGTGGTTAGTCCTTCTGTGCTTGGTCCTCTAGAAATGGTGTTGATCACATGAGGGTCCTTCGGCTGTGCTTCTTCTAGTCTTCTTTGATTTCCCCTGTGTCCTTGTCGGTTATTTGTTTTGACAAATTGCCTGAGATGCCCTTTATTAATGAGAGACTCGATCTCACACTGGAGGACTTTGCATTCCTCAGTAGTATGACCGTGATCTTTGTGAAAGTGGCAGTACAACTTATCATCTCTCTTGTCAGCCGACATCCTCATAGGTTTGGGCTATTTGAGAATGTTTTGCCCTTTGACTTGATTAAGGATGTGCTCTCGGGAGGCAGTAAGAGGCGTAAAAGGTCTTGGCATCATGACTCGTGGCCGCTTTAACTCGTTATTTGGATTACGGATATCAGTCCTATCTCGCCGCTTTTGGTTAGAACTTGGCTCTTCCTGGGGGTGCACTGAGTCCTCTTCAGCTCGGAGGTATTTTTCTACTCTGTCCAGAAGATCAGTCATATTCTCCGGAGGTCGCTTGTTTAGCGAAAAACGCAAGGGTGTTCCTGGTTGCACTCCTCTGGTCATAGCTGCAAAGGTTACTCCTGAATCAAGATGATCGATAAGGAGTTTGGAGTTTTTTCGCCTTAAAACGTGCATAATAGGACTTCAAGGATTCTTTAGGTCCTTGTACTATACGGAAAAGAGCTGAGGAGCTTTTCCTCTGAATCCGACTCGTCAGAAAATTTCCACCAAAAGATTCAGCCAACTGTGCCCAACATGATATGGAACGCCGCTTCTGGTTAGAACTTGGCTCTTCCTAGGGGTGCGCTGAGTCCTCTTTAGCTTGGAGGTATTTTTTTACTCTATCCAGAAGATCAGTCATATTCTTCGGAAGTCGCTTGTTTAGCAAAAAACGCAAGGGTGTTCCTGGTCGCACTCCTCTGGCCACAGCCGCAAAGGTTACTCCTGAATCAAGATGATCGATAAGGAGTTTTTCCGCGTTAAAACGTGCATAATAGGACTTCAAGGATTCTTTAGGTCCTTGTACTATACAGAAAAGAGCTGAGGAGTTTTTCCTCTGAATCCGACTCGTCAGAAAATTTCCACGGAAAGATTCAGCGAATTGTGCCCAACAGGATATGGAACGAGGTGTTAAATGTTGGAACTAGGCATGTGCGGCTCCTTTCAGTGTGACAAGAAAAGCCCGGCACATGATTTGATCTGGGACAAGGTGCAAGTTCATGCATGATGTAAAGTGGGCTAAGTGCTCCATTGGATCTCCCGTGCCGTCATATGAATCATACTGGGGCATCTTGAAATTTGCTGGAGTTGGGAAGAATTCAATGTCTTCCGCGAATGGGCGTCCAATTATGACAGGCCCATTTGTATAGCATTCAGGTCGATTCTCCTTAGAACGGATAAGCACTGTCTTTCGAGTGGATGGAGCATCATAATAGTTTACCTCCGGTTGTCTAGATGTGTCTCTTCTAGAATGGACTTCATAAGAGTCTTCTTGCCTCCTAAGCCGAGGATTACACCGCTCATCATCAGACTCTTCATCATCAATGTGGATGAAATGCTGATTCGGGTCGTGCGTGTACATACCTCCACCTTCATGCCTCTCCTCGTGTGAAGATATGAGGCGGTTACGAATCGGTTGCTTTTGTTCATTGGTGTGCATGGCTAGGTCCAAATGGGATTCAGACCGTTGTTCAATTGCCGCTTGCAGCTTCTCAATGGATTTTTGCATTGTAGAAATGACAGCTAAAAGATCAACTTGAGTGCTCCCGGAGCTGGTGCCGTGTGAGTGGTAGCTGTCGTCATTTCTATGGGAGTCAGAGGTCTTGATAGGCCAGCGGACGGGAATGAGAACGACAATGGGAGAGCAGCTCCCATGTCTGTCGGAGGTGGAATTTGCACCGTGGTGGGCATTGGAGTATTGGAAACTCCTTTACCTCGATCAGGGCGTATCTGAGAAGTGGTTCCACTGCGAACCAAGTTACGGATCTCAGAAGAAGATGATGAGCTATAAGCAAGCGCACCATCTTCATTTACTGGAGGAGGGTTTGGATTTTCTGCCATTGTCTATTCACAAGATCGGTCCCACGGATGGCGCCAAATGTTGCAAATGAAATTCGGGACGCAACTTGACTTCCTTGTCAATAGACCTTCACAACACAGTCAACACCGGTGACTTGCCGGAAGCGTTTTCGACTAGGAAAACTCCAATGCTTAAGTCAGAAAATCGTATAAAAGTCAATATCTAATTTCTCAATGGTCCTCTTCCCTTTGTCCATGTCTCCTTTTCTCTTTATATAGTACTTCCTTTAATACGTTCATTATTTCCTCTTGATAGGGGGGTTACTCCAATGAGTGGAGTAATAAACTACTTAATGGGTAGTTTAGTACCATTTAGTAGGGAGTTACCAGAAATAATAACTGTTCTCTTGACTCTAGAGAACAGTTTTGTTCTTCTCGGATGAAGACACGTGTCTTCATCTTATGCAATGGTATTTTTCCCATATCAAATTTGAAGGGGATGGCAATGTAAAAAACTGATTGTATCATAGGCTTAGAGGCGCTACCCTAAGCTAGGCTAGTTCTCTGCACATAATACATCTATTAGTACCCCTTTATCTAATGTCGATGCACACGTCTGAAATACAGATTACTCTCATCTTTCTCTTCTAACGATACTTGTAATAGGAAGATTTTGGCTTCGTTTGACAAAACTTTTTTTTTTTTGGTTTTCAGTTTTCAAAAAAAAAAAATTAAAGAGCAGTTTAATTTTTTTTTTTACAAAAACAAGTGGGTGTTCAATAACCCAGTTTTTTTTTGTTGAGTTTTTTTTTTTGTGTTTGATAACCCAGTTTTTTTTTTGTGGTGGTTTGTAGTGGCGGTGGCCGGCGGTTGTGGTAACCCGCGTGGCTGTTGACGGTCGCCTGCGACTGGCGGTGGCCGCCGGCCGGAGACAGTCGCCGGCTGTGGGAGGGTGGTGGTGGTCTAAAAAGAAACCAACACCAAAAAAAAAAACCAATTTTTGGATTTTTTAAAAACAACCTTGATTTAAAAACTGAGTTTTTAAACTGAAGAAAAAAAAAAGGAAAATGGTTACCAAACGCAACTTTTTTTTCAGTTTTCAAACTGAAAAAAAAAAAAAAAAAACTGTGTGAAACATGGCCTCTAACTCAAATAAAAGATAGACTAACTGCACAAATCAGTGAATGATTGTGTTGTACTATCCTTGTGTGAGATGGTAACGGATGCCACCGGATGCCACGTGTCAAATGAGTAAATTTACCAAAGCCGTTACCTGAGAAGGATATAGCACTGAGATCAAATAAATGGGGTGAAAACTAGGCTGGTGCAGAGAGCAACTTAGTTTGACTACGAACCGGTGTTTCGGAGTCGAGTAAAGCACATCGAGAGTTAACACCATTCCATCGGAGTGTTGGTTCAAAACTGAGATATTGCACTAGACTTACTCAGAGTCCCAGGTTATTAAAAATTAAGGGCAAGTGTTGAAAAATCATTTTATGGGATATCTACTGTCATCCAACAGGCTTTGATGTATTACTCATGAACCTAAGGATACATGTATGCGTTAAGTTACGAAGTCATGAAGTTATATTAGATTACTACAGCTAGGGGTGGCAAAATGCGTGGCTGGGTTAGATTTTGTGTAAAATAATTGCGTTGGTTACAAATAGATGATTGATTTCAAGCCAAGCAGTTATTGGCTAAATAAGTTGTTTCTTGAATGGGTTGCTTTTATCCATTTACCCAATAATGAACCATGTGCATCCATTTAAATTTTTTGCTACTTTCCTGTTCACTTTACCCTTGGGAACCACTCAAACCACCCTCATCCGCACCCACTGTTGCCGTATCTACCGACTCTGCAGACACCACGCTGGTATCTGTGTCTATCACTGCCACGCCAAACAACCTCAGTACCAACAACCACCACTACCATACCACAATCACAATGACACCTACAACAGAAAAACAATTACCACCAAAACCAGTCCCCCAATCACCCAATCCATAACCACCACTACAATTGCCATCATACCCGCAACAACCGCCAAGAGTCTACCACTTGTCTACCACCACGAACACCGCTGTTTGCTAAGTCACTGGTCAAGCTTTTCAAAATCTAAAATCTTTTCCCATAAAACCAAAAATTTTGTAGAATCTAGAATGCCACCGCCACCATCACCTGCCAACATCGTCGGGCCGTAGGCCTGCCACCATCGATGTACCATCGCTCTGCCGTCGCCCCGCCACACTTAGCAAACAATATAAAGGTTTAAAGATCAACCCAAAGTAGCATATCTGTTAAACCCTAGAGTTGAGACAAGATGGTGGTTCTTGCGGACACAAGGTGGTGGTGGTGAAGGCAACGACAAATGGTGGTGGCAGAGGCGATGGTAGGAGATGGCGATATTGCGATGGCAGGTGGGGACGGAGACGATGGTGGTGGGTAGTTGCAAGTCATTATCGTTTAACGTACATTGCGTTCCCCACTTGCAATCCTAACTAACTAAGTCAAACTGTAGCTTATTTTTATGGTTAGATTGAACCCATTCAAAAACCAGTTAAACTTGTGAGCTATTAGGTTTCCATAATTACTCACCCAGCCAATTATTAAAAACGATGACTTTGGATGACCTTTGATAGGGAGGATTTAGGCGGGTAAATAGGTTTGGATTGTGATTGCCACCTCTAGCTATACGGAACCACCCAAAACCTTTTATGCTAGTGAAGACTTCTTCCAAAGATATTAGGAAAAAAACCAAGCTCCATTATATACTTTCTCTGCTTTTCTATCAACTGTATGCCCTTTACCCAAAAAATCGATATCCCACAAACCTCTAATTGTGCTAAAAGCAAGTCAAAATGTAAAGTAGCTTCTTTTGTTCGCTAAAGTGTGCGACACTTTTGAAATATGTATTTTCATACCCTCGTATATTTGTTCATAGCCTTAATTTATCATTTCACCTTGAATGGTATGACATATGTATTTTCATACCCTCGTATATTTTTTCATGTAAGCATTTCGTTATCCTTAAGCCAAAACAGTAATCCCACCCACCCTACCATCTTTTGTTTTTCAGTATTTTTGGGGGTCATTTGGGTGAATGCACCTTGAAAATTTTTTCTTTCTCCCTCTCCTTTGTTTGGTTGAAATTAGGCTGTTTTCACCTTGGTTCTTGAATGGCTATGGTCAAATATTTCAAACCTTCAACCAATTTCTTCATGAAAGGCCAGCCGCCTTGTTTAATCCGCCAATGGCCTTGGTTTTACCCGCCAAATATTAAAAAAGAACCCAAAAACGAACAGGGTTTCCACTTCACATCACAATCACCCTTGACCCCAGTAGTACATACCCAGGTTTATTCCTTTTTCTCCTTTGTAGAAACCCTCCATGCCGAGCCCTGTGATTCCTCGTCGTTCCTTGTCCGATTCCAACATCGTAGAAGCTGATCACCACTCTGTTAAGCGGTCCTCCAAGTCCGATGGCTCCCCCCTCACTGCATGGTCCAAGAAAGTGACAGACCTAATACCAAAAAGGTCCACCACTGGTGGTTCGAAATCCGGGTTAACTGAAGAAACTGTCGAGGAGTTGAACAGACGAAATGTTGTTATTCGTTTTCTTGAAGATAAGCGCAACTCCACTAGTAGCCCTTACTATAAAGGGCTCACTGACTTCACCCTTGCTCTGAATAGAGAGAGGATTTCTGATGATTCAAACTCCGATTTGGCTGCAGTTATCCTTGAAGAGATCAGTAGAAGAAACCCTACTATTAGTCCTTACTATAAAGGCCTCACTGATTTTACTCTAGCGCTGAATAGAGAAAGACTTCCACTTCCAGATGATAAGAATTCTGATTTAGCTGCGGCTATTTTGGAGGAGATTACCAGAAGGAATCCAACCATTAGCCCTTATTATAAAGGGCTAACGGATTTCACACTCGATATCAACAGAGCGAGAGATCCATTTCAAGCAGATTCGAGTCCTGGGAGAGAAAGCCACGTTACTAGCTCGAGCTCTAAATCGAGTCTTGCTCATAAGATGCAAGAGTGGGGTGCCTCTTGCTTTTTCTCTAGAAATAAGGAAGAGAAAACATCAGTCTCTGCAAAGACACGACGAGGGTCAACCATGATGTTAGAGGAGAAGTTGGATTTTGAACACAAAGATGCCAACAAGAATCTGTTGGCGATGGATGCCATCCATATGTTGAACAAAGGGAAGCCATTGAGGGAGATATTTTCAGTTCCAGTACCAGTACATACATCGCCTACCAAAGATCAGGCTGTTGTATCAATTAAGAAGGAAAGGCTTGATGAGTTTGAGGAGGTCAAAAGGTTCAAGTGGGCGGATAATTATAGGCCTAAAGCCCTAAAGGATTTTATATGCAATCGAGAAAAAGCCATTGAGCTGCAGAATTTGGTAATTTCTTTTATTCTTAATTGTTGTACTAGGATACAGCAGAGGATTGATATACTCGTGCATACCAAATTTTGCAGGTGAAATCAGATGATTGCTGTCATTACATATTTGAAGGACCTCCAGGAGTGGGAAAGAGAACCATGATTTGGGCTTTGCTTCGGGAAGCTTTTGGTGCAGAAAGAGTACAGGTGAGAACGACATAGAAGAGTTCATATGTATAACTCTGCATGTACCAAGGCTGATTAGAGTTAGAAGGCAACTTCATTATATCTAATCATATGATAGCATGAGTAGTAGCATTCCAAGGCCATTCCCACGCCCCTTCGCCCCTCTAATGCAACACAAGCTGGTGTACCATTTAACGATCTTTTCCCTTTTCTGTATAATTCTCCTGCGGAAGGAAAAGTTCTTTCAATTAATTAGCAAGCACTGACTTATGCTGGTTCTGTCTACTTCTATTCTCCACAGGCAAGAGAAGAGTGCAAGGAATTCAACTTGACGGCAAGTTCATTAATCCTTCTATTTTGTTTTTAATATAACTAACTAATGGACAAATGCAAATACACGGGATGAGTTTAAAAATTAACTTCCTTCTAATTTTAAGAGATACAACAAACACGCATTAACCTATACTTTGAGTTTTGAATAAACATGTAATATACATTCGTATGTCTCTACATTACCAACATAGACAACAATAACTACAGTTAATTATGTTTATTTGTGCTAACACAATATGAATTTAATTTGAATGTCAATGGAGGAGAAGATGAGACATTTTTCCATACGACACATCTATTTTTGGATAAAATTATATATGTGCATTAAATTCAAGGTTCTTCGTTTTTGCTTCATTTCTTGAAATGCTCGTACATATTGAACGGTCTTCATGGCAAGCTATTATTAATCTCAATATATTATAACAATAAATTGTCAATAAATGACAAGGACCTCCAAAGTCTTATGCCGAAAAAGAAAAAGAAATGAGTACCCCCTTAGCCTTGTACTTGACGCACCAATATGACGTTTAGCTTTCAAAGTAACATTATGATCTCAATATCAGTGAGATCGTCGTCACCCCCTTTGATGGTTCCTTGACATCACTGTTGTGTTACTTTTCTACCAAAAGCTATTTCCGGCAACCACCACCATTGCATATTTGCACATCCATGGCCAGCATCGTTATCTACACTTCGTGCATTAGTATGTTCTGCTTAAGGTTCAATTTTTAGAATAAAATTTATTAAAATAAAGTTTCATTACCATCTTTTTACGTGTTGTCAGTTCCCTTGGATTTCTAAGACAGTTACTTGTTCATCATAATCGTCAGTTACCATAAAACTTTACCGTTATCATAAAAACTTTAACCACCTCCACCTTCAATCATCAATTTACTCCGTCTAGGACAACGATTACCATCACCATGAAAGTTTAACCACCACGCCCTCTCGTGAAATGCCTAGGCCTTTATAATCATAGAGGTTGTTACTTCCTTAACCTCATCTTCTTGAAACGTATCTATATATAAAAGATACCTCCCGAAACCTATCAATATATCCACTCAACCTATGGAAACCCATACTCCAAAAACATCACCAC
This sequence comes from Escallonia herrerae, assembly GCA_033070095.1. Taxonomy (NCBI): domain Eukaryota; kingdom Viridiplantae; phylum Streptophyta; class Magnoliopsida; order Escalloniales; family Escalloniaceae; genus Escallonia; species Escallonia herrerae. The sequence goes on from JAVXUP010000124.1 coordinate 461,147, forward strand.
CGTGACAACTTTCTAGAAACCAATCTTCAGTCAGCACCACAACAGTCACCACATAACCCATTATCACCCCTCACATGTCTCTTTTCCTTTTCTATCTTGCCTTTCAATTGCTGGCATAACCTAACCAACTCCAAATATATTTACCATATTGTAAATCAATAAGATATAAAGATAATGTATGGCTACACCATTTTCCTGCTGAATTCATTCATCATCATTTTTCCCTCTTTCACTGTTTCTCTAGCATTGCTGTCACGCTCTTCCTATACCCATGAACATCTCTCACAGCCATGACAATTGCCATACTTGCTCCTCTACAGCCACCATCACGCTATACACCTCCTGCATTTGTCTCTTTTGACCTAAAGTGAAGGGAGTAGGATAAAATGTCATCATCGTTCTGCTATATCTTGCTGGTCCTCTAGCATTGCTGACACATCTCTCCCTTCACCATGGCCATCAATCACGATGACCACTATAACCATCTGCACACCATCACTATTCATCATCTTCGTTCACCAGATAGTCCAAGCATTACCACACCATCAACGATTAGCTCTTTACTTATTCCTCAAAGACAACAATTACCATCACTGTGAAACTTCAACCACCATGCCATCACATATGGGTCATTCTTGCCTCAATCGTCGTATCTCAAACTCCAATCCACTACAATAGTCCCCTCAAAAACCACAATCACGCTTCATGTCTCTCTATTTCTCCCTTTGATCTTGCCTTTCCAACCGCTAGCATGGTTGAAGATACTACGCATGGTGAATAACTTATCCTAGTAAAATTTCTTCGTAATTCAAAGCTCACGTTACCTCAGCATTAATTAATACACAATATGAGTGCTAGCTGCACATTTTTTACAGAGTTCACTTATCTACAAGTGTGCCACAAAAAGTGGGTATTCTTAACTCATAAATAGCAAAGTAAATTTGTGTTTTAGTTCATAATGATTAAGTTGGACTAAATAAATAAGACAAATATGCTTACACGGCCAAAAGTATCACCGACACTGCAAAAATTAAGGGCAGTTCTCCTATACATGGGAAATCGTTCATCTGACTCCCAAGTGGTCATACTAATTCAACTAAAATCCATTTTTATCGTTAACTTTTGCTTCTAATTTACCATGATTGCTCCAAAGTGACAACCCATTAATACACTAACTCTCTTTAACAATTACGTTAGAATTCCGAAAGAACAAACTTTGTACCTGGATTGTAAGAATATTCCTTCAATTCGGTGTATAATGATAATTAATAGTCATTAAATATTTCTAGTGACTTTTCTTCTAACACTTTCAGTGACAATTATTAGCAACACTTTTTTTTACGTTACTAAATAAAGACACTAGATATATTTGGAGACGATTGATTGTCGCCATATAGGCGTAAGAGGAAGATTCCTCCAACTGGGGTAGCATAAAATTTTTCTATTCCGAAATGACCTTTCAGCTATTGCTGCGTTGATTCCATGTATTGTTATGAATGATTGTCAAGTCTAGCTTATATATGCCATTTAATCTGCATAATCTCATTACTTTGAAGCCTAAACTGTAAGCTATTATGTTATAAAGATAATCGACTTATAAAGAGTGAGAGTTCAGTTCAACCTTCTTGCGATGATCGGAGGCTTAAAGGGCCAAAGATAAGCAATGGTTAGTGATCGTTGCTTCATTTCCTTTGAATTATGCCTCAAAGTGTCTGCTGAGTTTATTCTTACGTCTGATAATCAATAATACCTATAAATTCTTTAATTTTAGAATCATTGTAAAGAGTTAGTAATTAAGTATGGAAGATTTCATATTTTACAATTTTGAGATTTTGCATTGTCATTTTAAAGTGTTTTTGAGGTATTAATAATCAAAATTAAGGCCTAATATATAAGTATATTGATTAGGTGCAGTTTTAGAAGGCTTAACCGGTTTCTTAGTTTTATGAAGTTTTCGAATATCAGACATGATTCTTGAATTATATATATCCAATTTAAAAAAATGTGGACTCTAAATAAATAGACTAATTAAGTTGGGAGACTACTACATGCAAAGTTGAAGCATACGTAGCAGAAGGAGATGTTTCTAAAAAATCCTACGTGGTGCAAGATAAAGTTCTAAAAATTTTATATGACGTAATTTTAAGTGAAGGTTTTAGCTTATATATATATATATATATATATATATATATATATATATATATATATATATATATATATATATATATATATAGCATGGATTTATAAAGGGTGTGAGTTCAACTCAACCTTCTTCCTATTATCAGAGGCTTAAGAGGACAAAGATGAGCAATGATTAGTGATTGTTGTTTCTTTTCCTTTGAGTTATGCCTTGAAGTGTCTTCTGACTTTATTCTTACATCTAGTAATTAATAATACCTATAAATTCTTTAATAATAGAATCATTATAAAGACTTTAAGAATGGAAGATTTCGTATTTTACAATGTTGAGATTTTATATTATTATTATTATTTTAAAGTGTTTTTGAAGTGTTAATAATCAAAATTAAGCCCTAATATATAATTATATTGATTAGGTACAGTTTTAAAAAGTTTATAGTTGGTTTCTTAGTTTTTAAAGTTCAGAAATATTAGGCAAATTTTACCTACGAATTTTTGATAATTAATCATAGCAAAGAGTTAAATAGGAAAAACAGGATTTTTGAATTTTATATATCCAATTTAGAAAAGTTGGACTCTAAATAAAGAGACGAATTTTGGTTGGAAGACTAACACATGCAAAGTTGAAGCATACGTGAGAGAAGGAGATGTTTCCAAAATCCTATGTGGAGCTAAGATAGAGTTCTTAAAATCCTATATGTCGCAATTTTAAACAAAGGTTTCAACTATATATATATATATATATATATATATATATATATATATATATATATATATATATATATATATATATATATATATATATATATTGTTCCCACCCTATCTTGGCTACACCTATAGGCCCACTGGGGGTCCCAATTCTCATGACATGTCGGCGCATTCAACGGTCAACTTTTCAATGCTTACATGTCGGTCAAAGCGTCACATAATCAAGTCATCATGCATTTTCCCTTTGTGAAGCAACCTTGGTGTGCCTTCCCCCTTAAGGGGGTTGGCCGCCTTGGGGGGGTCGGCCACCTTGGGGGGGTCGGCCACCTAGGGGGTCTGCCACCCCAGGGGGTAGCCATCTACCTTGACAATTGATGACCATCGCTCATGGTTGCGCGCCATAGTCACAATGATCGTCGCTCTCCGCCGGGCTCTATTGCCGCAACAATCATCGCTCGCAGTCGCTTGCGTCCGCAGGCCATCTCCACGACTCTGGTCGCCCTCGCGCCATCTCTGCGACCTTCGTCGCCCACGCGCCATCTCCGCGACCTTTGTCACCAGCGTCCGCACGTCATCTCCGCGACTCTCATCGCCAGCACTCCAATTCCGTGACTCTCGTCGCTCGCGCGCCATCTCTACAACTCTAGTCGCCCGCGCGCCATCTCTGTGACCTTCGTCGCCCGCGTCCACGCGACAGCTCTGCAACTCCCGTCACCCGCGCTCCAACTCAGCAACTCTCGTCGCCCGCACGCCATCTCCGCGACTCTCGTCGCCCGCGCTCCAACTCTGCCACTCTCGTCACTTGCACTCCAACTCTGCCACTCTCTGCAACTCTCGTCTCCCCGCGCGCCATCTCTGCAACTCTCATCGCCCGCGTGCCATCTCGACGACCTTCGTCGCTGGCGTCCACACGATAGCTCCGCGACTCCCGTCGCCCTCGCTCCAACACCGCGACTCTCGTCTTCCGCGCGCCATCTCCGCGACCTTCATCGCCCGTGTCCGCACGATAGCTCTGCGACTCCCGTCACCCATGCTTCAACTCCGCAGCTTTTGTCTCCCGCGCGCCATCTTCATGACCTTCGTCACCGGCGTCCGCGTACCATCTCCGTGACCTTCGTCACACACGTCCGCATGACAACTCAGTGACTCCCGTCCCCCGTGCGCCATCTCTGTGACCCCCATCGCCCGCGCCTGCTCATCGCACTCTCTACAATGCTCGCTCAACACCAAGTGTTGCTCCGCGACGTTCGTCGCCACGCCACTTTCATAACACGTGCCACCGGCACCAAGTATTGCTCCACGACATTCGTCGCCTCGCCACTTTCATAACTCGTGCCACCGGCACCAAGTATTGCTCCGCGACGTCCATCGCCACGCCCGTGCACCCCTTCTCATGTTGCATGCCCCCGGCACCAAGTGTTGCTCCGCGACGTTTGTCGCAGAGCCCGTGCGCCCCTTTTCATTTACGTGCCCCGGCACCACGTATTGCTTCGTGACGTTTGTCGCTGCACCCGTGCCCCACTTCCACAACATGTGCCCACGGAACCAAGTATTGCGTCATGATGTAGGCACCGCGCCCAAGAGCCACAATCATGTTACATGCTTCCGGAGGGGCTCTGACCCTCACTGCGAGATGGGCTCACAACCTTAAAGCTATCGCCAGCTCAAACAAACTGCGGGATGGGCTTAACGCCATCGCCGGCTCAATCAAACTACGGGATGGGCTCACAAGGGTAAAGCCATCGCCGGCTCAATCAAACTGCGGGATAGGCTCACAACCTTAAAGCCATCGCTGGCTCAATCAAACTGCGGGATGGGCTTAACGCCATCGCCGGCTCAATCAAACTGCGGGATAGGCTCACAACCTTAAAGCCATCGCAGGCTCAATCAAACTACGGGATGGGCTCACAACCTTAAAGCCATCGCCGGCTAAATCAAACTGCGGGATGGACTTAACGCCATCGCCGGCTCAATCAAACTACGTGGTAGGCTTAACGCCATCGCTGGCTCTCAATCAAACTACGAGATGGACTTAACGCCATTGCCGGCTCAATCAAACTGCGGGATGTGCTCACAACCTTAAAGCCATCGCCAGCTCAATCAAACTGCGGGATGGGCTTAACGCCATCGCCTGCTCAATCAAACTGCTGGATGGGCTCACAACCTTAAAGCCATTGCCACTTCAATCAAACTGGGGATGGGCTTAACGCCATCGCCGGCTCAATCAAACTGCGGGATGGGCTTAACGCCATGGCCGGCTCAATCAAACTGCGGGATGGGCTTAACGCCATCGCCGGCTCAATCAAACTGCGGGATGGGCTTAACGCCATCGCCGGCTCAATCGAACTGCGGGATGGGCTCACAACCTTAAAGCCATCGCCGGCGCAATCACGAGGGCTCTGGCCTTCGCAGTAGGATGAGTTCACAACCCTGAAGCCATCGCTAGCACAACCTTAAAGCCATCAACATCACACCTGCAGGGGGCTCCTACATGAAGACTTCCCCGTAACGGACTCTAAGCACTGAGCGGCGACCATGCCCACTCATGTTACCGTTGATAGTCGAAACCACCAGGGCAATGGCCCCCGGGTCACTCTGGGACGGGAGCAGGTCCTCGGAGGGCATCGTTCCTAGTACACCTGGCAGTTGGCTACAGGGGCAACCCTCACCGCTGTCAGGTTCTCTGCGGGTCTCTTGACACAGCTCATGGAATTCAGTAAGGGCTTGGACTGGTGGCTGGGGCAATGGGCTACTCTGACCATGCTACCGCAACATGATCAGTCTCCTCAGACAGGCAGAAAGATGTTGCAAGGGCAGGGCAGCACGAACTTGAGGACCGACAGTCCAACGAGAAATCAGTACTTTGGACCCCCCCCGGCGATGTGTCGCTACCAGGGGACGACACATGTCAACTTATGACATTCACATTTTTGCCTATAAATAGTGGACTTTGGAGCTTAGTCAAGGATCTTTTTCTCATTTGGACCCTTGACGATGCACTCTTGACTCGGACTGTCGACCGCCGGCCCTGTTCGTCATCGCCCTACCTGCGCGGCTTTGCCAGCCCTCGCGACCTGTCTGGGGAGCCTTGCTCTCTGCCCTTACTCCATCCTTGATGTCTCCTACTTTGCCTACCTGAAAGCTGACTCAGACTGCATCCTTTGTGGCACCTCCACGTAGCAGCGAACCCCTTTTCCTAGTCAACATATATATATATATATATATATATATATATATATATATATATATATATATATATATATATATATATATATATTAGTAGCCTTAGGCACCACTGCCGTATCATCCCAGACCACGCACTACCACCTCCACCGCCACTGCCCCTACAATATATATATCTCCCCCTTCCCATCACATAACACATCGTCACTACCTCACAGAATACATCACCCCATAATCTCAAAAACTCATCATTGCCACCAACTCAGCCCCTATCACCATCACAGGTATCCACAAGCCACCACCATATCATGCTTCGTCCCTATCGTAGAAACCCACCACTGCAACATCCACTTCTCTGCCTCCTTTCTGACCTCCGCCTTCTGCCTCCGTCTACCTCTATGTTGCCATGGAAACATTCCACGGTAACATTACAAAACCAGCCACCATTGATAGCAAGAACCCATTGCTTCCCCCTTGTACATTTCAAAATTTTAAAAAAGGATTCATTATTTTGAATTAAATTTGTTCAATTGGGAGTTTCACAAATTGGATGGTTTGTGGCATAGTGGATGGTGTGTCGCCAACATCTGAGGCGATTGTGGATATTTCTGTGATGTGGCAGGAGGAGAAAAGGCTGGTAGTGGTGGGTTTTGGTATAGTGGTGTTTTGTTATGGAAGGGATGGCTAACATGTGACGGAGGTGACAGAGATGATGGAAGACTGCCGGTGGCAGAGCAGATAGAACTGGCGTAATTTGATGCCGCCGGGGAGAACAGATTGGCAGTGGTGGGTCTATATAACGGCAATTATTTGTGAAGGGGTTGGGGTGTTTTGCCGGTGCAGAGGTGGCCGGCGACGGTGGTGGGTTGTAATGTCCAGCGATGAGCGATGACTGGTGATGATGCCCTGTGTGGTCTGGTGAGAAAGAGACTGAAAAATGCTAGAGTTGGTGATTTTTTCGGTGAACGACAGGGTGGAGGCTGACGGCCAGCAATGAGCGATGTCGGCGACGATGTCTTGTGTGGTCTGATGAGAGAGAGATTTGGTGAGAGAAAACACAGGAAGAGAAATAATAAGTGGCTTGACCAATAAAACTACATAGTTTTGTTGTTAGCCTTAGGCAACATGTATGTATATATATATATATATATATATATATATATATATATATATATATATATATATATATATATGGGAGCTGATCTATTGCTCCCGTAGCAACTTGGTTAAGTTGCTAGCGCGATCTGGACCGTCTATGCGAGATCTGTGGACGGTCCAGATCTGTTTTTCACGCTTTTTTTAAGTCCTTCCGCTACATTATGTAGCGGACGTTTCTTTTGACAAATATACCCTTATGCCCATCCGCTACATAATGTAGCGGATGATAGAAAACTGATTGCTGGGTTATATTGCTTTTTATTTCGTTGGTGATTATTCAGATTCCAAGTTCACGTATCAGATCCCGGTGATTATTCAGATTCCAACTTTACCCGGGAGCGAGAAGCATCCGTTCATTCGACTTGAGACCTTTCATCACCAGGAGAGAAAAAAGTGGAAAGTAACATATGCATCACTTTCAAAAGGCTAAACCTTATCCTTATTGGAAAGTAACAGATCTGGACCACCTCCACCATCTCACCCATTTTCCACCATTTTTCCCAAGGTCACCACCAACGAACACCTCCACTACCTCACCCATCGATCCACCAAACAAACCTACCCACCACCTCCCCAACCATCACCATCCAAAGCTCCACACAAGAGAAAATACTAATTAAACAGATCTGATTAGAGAAAAATCAGGAGAAAATACTAATTGAATTAGAAAGAAACAGATCTATGATGTCGCGCCGCCGAGGAAGCCAGTGACCGCGGCTTGCGGAGTCACCGAGGTGGCCTGAGCATGGCCTGTGATGTTGCTGAGGAGGCATCCACCGCGACAGCAAAGCTGCGAAGCGGAGCTATCTTCAGTCGTACTTCAGAGCATATAGGGGGAAGAGGGGGAGAGAGAGAGAGAAGTGAAATGGAATGCAATGGGCTTGTCTGTCTTTTTTATATATATGTCCACTACATTATGTAGTGGACCGACGCTTTTGTTGAACAGTCAAAATTGGGTGAAGGGTATATTTGTCAAAAGAAACGTCTGCTACATAATGTAGCGGACGGACTTAAAAAAAGCGCAAAAAATAGATCTGGACCGTCCACAGATCGCGCGTGGACGGTTCAGATCGCGCTAGCAACTTAACCAAGTTGCTAGCGCGAGCAATGGATCAGCTCCCTATATATATATATATATATATATATATATGATCCATTGCTTGCGTGGGCAAAATGGGATAAGTTGTCGTGCGATCTGGACGTCCACGCGCGAGATGTGAACTATCAAGATTTATTTTTTGTGCTTTTTTTTTGTCGTAATCTACCCTGTCCATTGGGCCAGATGGACAGCCAGATCGCGCGGACAACTTATCCCATTTTGCTCTCGCGAGCAATGGATCAGCTCCATATATATATATATGAGCTGATCCATTGAGAGCGCTAGAAAAATAGGAGAAGTTGCTAGCGCGATCTGGCCGTCCACAGGCGATCTGTGGATGGTCCAGATTTTTTTTTTTTTTGCATTTTTTTAGTCTATCCGCTACATAATGTAGTGGACGATTTTTTGACAAAAATACCCTACAGCCCATCCGCTACATTATGTAGCGGATGATTGAGGCACTACTTTTCTGACTTTTTTTCTCTTTTCTTTGTCCTTTCTTTCTTTTCTTTCTCTGTCCTTTCTTTCTTTAATTTTCTGACAGACTCTCTCTCCCATCAATTTTTTGACTCTCTCTACAAGTACAAGACATGCATCTGAGCATATGGTTGTTGATTTACTGCTTTCGCAACGCCAGCTAAATTTGCTATCGTCTTTTACTCAACATTTTCAGCATCACTATTGACTGAAACAGTAGTATGTGTTCCAACAATAAACTTGTTCTTCGTGAACTGGAAAGAACTGATAAGGCCCAAACACCCACTTGGGCTCCTAAGAGTCTGGTTATACGGCGAAAGAAAGAACGACAGCCCGTCACCAAAGGACGTCGGATTGAGGTTGTTGATGGAAAAAGAGAAGCTTGTGGAGAAAGAAGCGGTGGTGTTGGTTTCTTGGTCAAAGAAGGGAATTGGGTCGCTTGTAGATGATGGTGCCGACGCTAGAGGAGGGCACGGTGAGGCCAATGACGCCGTTCTGGAGGAACGAGTCGCCTAGGAAGGTGAGGTTTCAAAGGGTGGCGAAGGATGGGAAGTTGAAGCTTATGTTCTCTGCTGAAATCAATGGTGGGTGTAAGATTTGGAGGAGGATAAAGAAAGAAATCGAGACAACAAGAAGCTTTCTTGGAGGCATGTCGATGAACATAGTTGCAAAAGAATGAGTAATTTTGGGGTAGTTGTATGTTGTAGAGGGGCTATTGGTTTCGGATATGCTTAAGTTTGCTTTGGTGGGATTCCAGGAGAGGGGTGAAGAGTTCAGAAGGCATGATCTTGTTGGTGGGATTCGAGAGAGAGAGAGTTAGAAAATTGATGGGATAGAAAGAGTCTGTCAGAAAATTAAAGAAAGAAAGGACAGAGAAAGAGAAAAAAAGTCAGAAAAGTGGTGCCTCAATCGTCCGCTACATAATATAGCGGATGGGTTGCAGGGTATTTTTGTCAAAAAATCGTCCGCTACATTATGTAGCGGACAGACTAAAAAAAACGCAAAAAGAAATCTCTGGACCGTCCACAGATCGCCTCTAGACGACCAAATCGGACTAGCAACTTCTCTGCTAGCGCTTTCTACGGATCAGCTATATATATATATATATATATATATATATATATATATATATATATATATATATATATGTGTGTGTGTGTGTGTGTGTGTGTGTCGTTTCTGCTTTCATGGTTGGATCACATCTACATATATACTATAAAGGAGTATCTGCTTTCTTTTGCTCTTTAGAGCAACAATAAATAGACAGATGAGTTAAAGTTCCAAACATTGGACGAAGGATTGCATTAGTAGCAGAGTTGGGAAGCACTTGGAATTTTGGTACTTGGGAGGATTTGCATTGAAGGCGGAATCTATTAGTCAGCAACAATGTTGGACCAATTCCGACTTCCCTTTCTGCTCGACTTAAGTAGAGTTTTTACTTGAACTTCATTGAGAAGAGTTTTTATCGGAATAATGGCACGGTAAGAGAAGAAGAAAATGAGTTAGTACCTAGTATCTAATCTTTCCGGCACATGCTCAAAACTCCCAATATCTTTAAGGTTCACTATAATACCCTAAGCAAAAAGTGACTATAATTTTTTTCCCGCTCCTTCTAGTTGCCATAAAAAACAATTCAAACATATTTGCAAAATGCTTACACATCCCGGCCTGCTATTGCAAGCTTTCTGATTTTTTTTTTCTACAGGGGGAAGCTGTAAAAAGCATCCATGTAAATGTCATGGAATCATCTCAACACGTAGAAGTGAATCTCTCGGAGATGAAAGGGTATGAGAAACAAGTTATAGTGGAACTCATCAGAGAGACAAATAAGAGGTTGTCCGGCAAAGCTTTGAGGTGCAGCCATGATAACTGTCGAGGTATCAATTACGTTCCTCTGAAATGGAAGCAAGTTTTACAAAATTAAAATGCTAAAGCAAAGGACAATGTGTTATAACTCTTGCATAATGTTTGCAGCTATCATTCTCAACGAGGCGGACAAGTTATCTACAGATGCCCTGCTATACATTAGGTGGCTGTTAGATAGGTACAAAGGGTGTAACAAGGTCTTTTTCTGCTGCAGTGATATCTCAAAGCTTCAGCCACTTAAGTCGATTTGCACAGTAGTTCATCTCCTTAAACCATCCAATCAGGAGGTAAGAAACCTCAGAATTTTTACTCGCAAAAGGTTTAGTACCATCACTTAGTTTTGCATTTCCTAAGTTTGGAATTCTTCATTCAGATTCTGCAAGTTTTGGAATTCATAGCAGCACAAGAAGGGATAGATTTACCTCAACAGTTGGCTGAGAGAATTGCTACGAATTCCAAGAGCAACCTACGACAAGCCATACGTTCATTTGAGGCTACCTGGCTGTCCAGGTATTATTTAGCAGACGTTTATGATGTTTTGCATTACTCTATCTCTCTCTCTCCCTTTAGTACCTTATAGTAATGAATATATGTTCTCCAAGTACATTTGATTTCCTCTTATCTGCATTAATTAAACAATGCATGTTCTACAATGTACGTGAAGTTCTACCTCAGCCTTGAAGGACGATCAAGTAATCATGACCGGGTGGGAAGAGGATATTGCAAGCATTGCCAAAAGTATAATAGAAGAGCAAAGTCCAAAACAGTAAGTTACTAGCTGCAAAAGCATTTGTGAACCACAAAAAGATTCAAAATTTTAATATTTTGTCCTTGGTGCACTTCTTGACGACTGATGAGGTATGAAGAAGTAGCGTGAAATTTTAGACTATCCTAACAACTAATTTCGTCAAGGCCATTTTGACAATATTAATGGCATCTGTTTGAGGATTTGGAAATGTAATGGACCTCAAAGCTGACACAAGCATTTGTCTAAACAGGCTATACAACATTCGCGGAAAATTACAGAAGCTCATAGAGCACAGTGTATCTCCTGAGTTCATTTTCCTAGTAAGAGCTTTTCAATCCTGCATAAAGCTATGATAGTTCTGATGGATGCTACTAATCAATTTTCTTCATATTGCAGACTCTAAAAATGGAATTAGAGAAGTTTTTGGATGAGGGTTTACAGATACGACTAGACAAGTTATATAATGAATACAATGTATGAGCACCCAGTATCTCCAACTACTTGTTCCCGTAATATTCTCCAGCGAAATGCATATGCTAGTAGATTAATGCAAATTACTTCTATATAGATGGTTGAAGACCATCAGAATCCCTATGCCTACTCACGCACTAGACGGGAGGAAATGAGCAAGAGAAGAGACGATCCATTGAAGAAGAATGTCCAACATTTCTTGCGGATTGAAGGTAAAACTTTTTCTTCGTGACAACCACCTGTGTAGGACTCACAAATTCTTGACAACTATCTACTCCACTTGAGCAAAATCAGGGGGCACTTTGTACGAAATATGGTTTATCTAGGACATGCAACTAACCTTCTCCAGGCTTATTTTCAATTGTCCAGCTAGATCTACAATTGTGGATTTATAACACATTCTGTTATTTGCGTCCTAATTTTTCCCGCTTTGTTAGATGGCTCCAATAAGTTGCACTCTCACTCATCAAAAAAGGAATAACCAAATTAGAGAATGTAACATATGTTTTAATTATTTTGACTTTATTTTATGCACTGAAAAACGTCATCAATGTCTACAAAATCAAGAACAAGCTCCTAAACAAAATACTCATATTTGACTGCAGAGACCTTAGTTAAAAGTTACCCTTTAGGGTCTGCTTGATTGTTGTCGAGTTGGTTGTATACTTCAAAAATGTTTACGTTGTGATGTAGTTCCTTTTGATAATAACTTACACGAATAAATTTTTCATTTCGTTCCAGAGTTTATAGCAAAATTCATGAGTTGTTACAAGTGTGAGATTGCAAGTAAAAAGGAGGTACAAAGGGAAGACGATGATGCAAACTCAAGGGCCAAGTTGCTTACTGTAAATGATGATGAAGCATCCTCAGGGTACAAGTTGCTTACTGAAAATTCTGACGCAGCATCTTCAGGAAGCGAGTTGCCGGCACTTGAGTGAACCATTTACCTTATAAGCATATGACTACAGATCATGCTGTTAGCCTGTTACCGACGTTTAGTTTGTTTTACAAGATTCAGCCGTTGCTGAAGAATCTAAATACATAATAGAAATCAAAACTCAGATACCGCCACGAGTTTGCTTATGTTTGTAAGCAAAATACAAATAGTTGTTTGTATATGAGCAATCTTTTGGGAATTTGAATTTTTGTGGCCTTTGTTTCTAGTAAGCAAAAATTATTTTGTTCCTTTCCTTGTACAAATCATATAAGTTATAAATGTTCATTTGAATTTGTGTTTAGCAGATTAAAGACTAGTCTAGACTTTACACTAAATTATCTCTGCTGTACCGGAACTCGTTCTGGTACAGGATCGGACTAAATTCACTTCTTCTCTTTCTGTCACCGAAGATGGTTAAAAAAGATACTATTGGGAGAAACTAAAGGGCAGAGCCTGACAACTAGCAACGTTACAAGGACAGAGAAGCAGAGCACGAATAGTAGTCCAATGTCTAATGCTAGGTTGTAGAGGTGTCAAAAGGGCCGGGCCGACCTTAAAGGGTGAACAATAGGGCCCTAGTCCATAGAGCCAACGGCCAAGGTCTATGGACCAAGGCCAAGCCGAAGGATTTGGGAAATGGGCCCTGCCCTAAAAAGGCCCTTTTTTGGCCTAGCCCGGATTTACCCCAGTTTGGCCTTGCCCTTGTGTTGCCCCCTTATAATGTTTTTTTTTCTTTTCTTTTTTTGAAGTCCATTGTATAACATTTTCATCTTTTTAGCGTTTTGGATCTTTTTGGTTAAATAAATAGTTTTGGAGGTATTATTGAATTCATCTAATTAGTGTTTTTTTTAACACATGTAGTGAAGTATGGATGTGTGCTAACGGAGACGTGTTTTTTATGATTGCTAAGTGGGTTTTTATTTAATGTTTATGTTACAGAATTTGCTTTGTCATCTATGGTTTTGTTTTTGTCTCTCTTAATGGTAGCTTGTTGTGGCTTTAATTGTATATTTATTGCTTTCCCGGTTTATTTTTTGGTTAAGACTATTTATGAGTTACCATTTTGAGCACCTTCCACATATATGGGAAATTATGATTTTCTTGTAGTAATTTACTGTTCATACTGTTTTTAGGAACAATTTGTATGTAAATTAATGCAACAAGGCATACATATATATATATATATATATATATATATATATGTATGTATGTATGTATGTATGTATAGGATGAAGTGGCTTTGAAAAATATAACCGGAAAATATGTGGATTACATTTTTCTAATAAGAGAAACTTTTTAGCAATTATTTTTTAGTTTTACATTCGTCCTAGAAATATGTAATCATGTTGGAGCAAGGGAGTTGATAGCATAATATAGTGGGTACTTTTTCCACAACATAAAATATGAACAAAAAGATTAAAAAAATAATTCACGCCCCGGCCTGGCCCAAGCCCGGCCCTAAAGTTAGGGCTTAGGGTCTGGAATTGGACCGAGCCCTAATATCTCCCAGTGGGGTCTGCCCGGTTCCCCGAGGCCTAAAGCACAGTCTGGCTCGTTTTTTCCTGGCCCCGAAGGGCCAACTCAAGCCCAGCCCATTGACATATCTACTAGGTTGTGATGTGAACTTATTCACCCAAATCATTTCCTCTATCTATAACTCTGTTATTTATGCAAGGCTGTTTGATAAAACTGAAATTTAAATGCTAAAAAAATTAAGTGCTGAATTTGTAAAATCGAAAACTTTAAGTGACTGAATTTTCATTGAAAAATAAGTTAACCAGTTTGGCAAACCAGAAGCAAATGTCAGAAAATTATTCCGTTTACAAATTTACCCAATTTACAAAGATTATGCATTTATTTATATACTTCATAACTTTTTTTTGGCCAAATCGTGTTGGTGGTGGTGGCAATGGCGATGGAGTAATAATGGTTGCGGCAGCAGAAATGTGGAAATGGTGGCGGAAGTGGTGCATGACGATGTGATGTTGGTAAATGTGGTGGTAGCGATAAGTAACGACATGACGGTCATGCCAATGGTTATAGTTTGGCAGATATTTAGATGGTTTGGCGGACATGGACGTGGTGACGGGGGCGATGGTGTGATGGAGGTGGCAGTATCCTTATGGTGGTGTGGTGGTTAGAGTAGTTAGGTCGTGATAATTATGGTTGTGGTAACAAAAGAAAATAATGGTTGTGGTGGAGGCAGTGTTGCCAACAATTAATTATAGGGACATCATGGCTATAATTATGCATTTTATTTAAAATTATGTTAAATAATTTTTAACCATCTCACTTAGAATTAGAATTAAGTGATAAGTATTAAGTAAGTCCAGCATGACTTAAAATTTTAATCTATTTTGGTAGGAATTAATTTTTTAAGTCATACAACATCAAGAGTTATTAAACACACTTAATTAAAAATTATTGAAAACTTTAAATCTTTAGTGCTTAATCGCGTTATTAAACACATCCTTAGGGTGACTATGTGAAGCTTTTTGCAAATGAGTTCTCCAATAACTAATATCCCTGTTGATTTTTTAAACTGGCCTAGAAAATTCAACTGGAACTCAAAATATCTAGATCTTTCGGATGTAACACGACACAGTGGGGCTAAATATTTAAAGGACTAGACTCGACATACTTGTTTTGATTCTTGATGAGTTTTTTTTTTTTTTGTCTTTTATGTGTTTAGTTGCATATTACATTTTAATGTTCGGTTCACACATACCTGCACAGCTGTCTCACGCTCCCAATTTGAGGGTAATGATTAAAACCTTTGGTCTTCTAAAGACGTGAGGCGAATTCGACTATACCCTCTCCCCTAAGACCAAGGGACCGATGTGTTCTTAGCATTTGGTAATTGCACAAGGATCGATGATCATCTAAAATTAACAACCAGAGTTAAAGATGAGAAGTATATCTTGCATACGTGCCCGGAGATAAACTTCAAACCGATGTTCAAGACAAACCACAAATACGAGACTTTTCCTGGCAATATTGTTACATGCAACAGGAGACGTATGTTGGTTTTATTTTGTACAGGCCCGGTGTACCTGCAGCTGCTACAATGTAAATTGCCCGATACTCTTGTTGAAGAGGATATTACCAAACATGGTCACTAAACTACTGCCAATATACATTTAGAACTGTACCGGATGTTTGATCAAACACCATGGTTTAACACTTTCAGTTGTTGCGTGATGAGCACAATATAAAGGAGATACATTTGCAACGGAAATACTTTGAGTATTATGATAGAGGAGGAGGAAGTGGAGAGGAGAAACACTCGACTATATTTTTCTCTATTCAATTAACACTTCTTTCATAAAACAACTTACTCACTCACTCTTTTCATTCCACACTACTTCTTCTTCTTCTTCTGCCCTTACAAAATAACTAGGTGATACACCTTTTTATACTAAGACATTAAAGACTCATTTATCTCCTAAAGATAACTCCCCAAACCTTTCACTTTTCATCTTCTTATTAAATCACTCATATGGTATGAGTAACTCCCATAACTTTTTACCATCTCTTCATTAATTCATGTCTTGATTCTTCCTCATCAAGTGTCATAACTATGTAGAATCAAGATTAACTCTTAACACGCCTCGTTAAGCTTGATTCTCTCATTCCAAGTTGAATCCGTAGCTTCTCGAAGACTTTTCTTTTCAGGAGGTTTGTGAAAATATCCACAACTTGGTCTTCGGACTTCATAAACTTGACTTGGACTTCATGCTTGGCTATGCTTTCACAAATGAAATGATACCATGTGTCGATGTGCTTGCTTCGATCATGAAAGACTAGATTCTTCACAATGGCTATGGCTGACTTGTTATCGACATAAATTTGTGTCGATTCATCTTGAATAAAACTAAGCTCCTTCAGCAAACTTCTTAGCCATATCGCATGGCAAACAGTTGATGTTCTAGCCACATATTCAGCTTGACATGTCGATAGAGTCACTATCGATTACTTCTTTGATGTCCATGTGAATGCTGCTTCACCGAAATAAAAAACTAATCATGTTGTGCTTTTCCGATCATTGACATCTCTAGCCTAATTACTGCCACTATAGCCCTCTAATTTCATATCGCTTGATGCTAGATAAAATATGCCAAGATCAATTATACCTTTAAGGTATCGAAGTATACTTTTCGCCACTTTGAAGTGGCGAAAACCGACTGCATATAAGTTGTCGGATTCTCCATATATCGACTAAGAAAACCGACTGCCTATAGGTTATCAAGCCTTGTACACGTCAAATACCTCAAACTACCAACCAAGCTTCTGAACAAGGTCCGATCGATTGGATCTTCTTTGATGTGTCTCGATAACTTCTTTTCAACTTGGAGGGGGATACTGAGTGGGTTGCAATTTTCCATATTGAACCTCTTCAATACTTCTTTTGCATATGCCTCTTGTGAGATGAAAATTCCATCATCTCTTTGCTTTACCTCGATCACAAGATAATATGACATCAAACCGATATCAGTCATTTCAAACTCCTTGGCCATTTCCTTCTTGAAATCATCAAACATCTTCACACAGTTGCCAGTAAAAATTAAATCATCAACATTTAAACAGATTATCAAGATGTCACCTTTTCGTGTCATCTTGACGTAGAGTGCATGCTCATGTAGGAACTTCTTAAAGCCTCTTTCTTAAAAATACTTGTCTATGAGGCTGTTCCACGCTCTTGGCGCTTGCTTCAACCCTACAAGGTCTTCTTCAGCCTTAACATTTTGTCTTCATGGCCTCGAACAACATATCCTTCAGGTTGTTCGATATATACCTCTTCATCAAGAAAACCATTAAGGAAGGCTAACTTCACATCCATTTGATGGATCTTCCACTTGTTTAAAGCTGCTAGAGATATCAACAGTCATATCGTTTCCAATCAAGCGACTGGGACGAAGACTTCATCATAGTCAATTCTAGCCATTTGCTTGTAACCTTTGACAACAAGCCTTGCTTTGTATCTCTCAACCTTTCCTTTGAATTTTTCTTCACTTTATAATCCCATTTTATACCAATGGGCTTCTTTCTCTCTTGAAGAGTCATCAACTCCCAAGTATCATTCTTTTCGATGGCATCGATCTCTTCATTCATGGCCTTCCTCCCTTTTTCACTTCTTGATGCCTCATCAAAATCGATTGGCTCAGTATCGGCAAAGAGACATAACATGCTTTGGTTTTGATTCTAGTCATAGATCCCCTCCAAAGATCTTTTGCCTTGTGGTCCTTTCTTAACAGGACTATCGAGTGATGATGCTAATGATATTGGGCTCAATTGAGTTGGAGATGCTGGACTCGAGAGAGGGCTCTTCTTCTACCTCTTTTCTATCCATACCAATTGGATAGAAAACATACTGCCCGTTGCCTCAATCAGTCCAGTCCCACGAGCTCTTCTCGTCAAAAGTCACGTCTCGACTGACTTTCATCTTCTTATCAACAAGATTGTACAACTTGTAGCCTTTTGACTATTGAATGTAACCGATGAAGATGAACTTCTCACTTTTTTCATCGAGCTTCTTCATTTGCTGATCAGGAACATGCACATATGCAATGCTTCCAAACACTTTCAAGTGGGACACATCTGGCTTGTATCCACTCCAAGCCTCTTGTGGTGTTTGATTCCACACACTCCTTGTCGGACATCGATTGGATAGATAGACAGCACAATCCACTGCTTGAGCCCAAAATTCCTCAGGAAAAATCTTTCTCTTCAACATGCTTTAAGTCATGTTCACTATCGATCAATTCTTTCTTTCCACCACTCAATTCTACTGAGGTGAATATGGAATGGTAAGCTGAAGATAGATGTCATTCTCTTCACAGAATGTCTTGAACTCCTTAGATATGAACTCTCTACCTCGATTAGATCTCATCGCCTTAAACTGATATCCACTCTGCTTCTCGACAAGAGCCTTAAACTTCTTGAAAGTTGAGAACACCTCTAACTTTTGCTTGAGAAAATAAACCCATGTTTTCCTACTATAGTCATCGATGAATAGTAAAAAGTATATGTTCTTACCAAGAAATGCTAGATCGATCGGACTAAACACATCAGTGTGTATCAGCTCCAACGACGCTTTTGCTCTCGATATCGACTCCTTTGGGAAACTGTGTCGAAGTTATTTTTCGACAAGACAACCCTCGCAAAGTTGGTCTGGCTGATCTATCGATGGCAATCACTTTACCATATTCTTCATCAATAGCAATTTCAAACCTCCAAAATTGAGATGTCCAAGCCTCAAATGCCATAATGAAGATTGGTTATCAAAACAGGCCTTCAAACATTTAGGCGCATCATGATGTATATTCATCAAGAACATCATATTGCTCAATATTGGAACATGAGCAATCGAGCTCCCTCTATCATCTCTCAAATAAAGACATTTGTCTTTCATATGAATGTCGTAGCCTTTCTCTAACAGTTGGCCCATGCTCAAAATATTTGCCTTCATCTCCGGAACATAATAAACATTTAAGATGAACTGATGGCCTCCATTCTTCAACTTGATCAGAATTTTGACCTTTTTTTTTTACTGGGAATTCAGACATGCATGTCTCCAATTATAATATTTTTCGTGACCGATTCATCCATCTCGATGAACATGTATTTATAGCCACACATGTGATGCTGGCATCGGTATCGAAATACCAAGAATTTCCTTTCTTCTTTTGATCCATCGTGTGCTAACAGGCACTACAAGAAATTGGGCTTTTAACTACGAGGAAATCCATCACTAAAAGCCCTAAACGCATCACTAAAAATTTTTAGCGATGGACACCCCGTCGCTAAAAGTCCCTTGCATAAAAGTCCGTCGCTAAAAGTTTTGCGACGGAATTTTAAAATTCATTGCCTAAATTTGGACTTTCAGAGACAGACATGTTTATACATTAGCGATAGAATTTATGTCGCTAATTGTAAATTATGTATTTTAATTTATTTTTTTTTTAAAATTATTTATTATGTTAAATATTTAGTGATGGAAAAATATTTTTAGCGACGGAAATTCCTTCGCTTAAAATTCACTTTTAGCGACGAAATTTTCGTCGCTAAAAGTTTACCTTTAGGGATGAATTTATTCCGTCGTTAAAACTCTTTAGCAAAGAAATAAATCCGTTGCTAAAAGTCAAATTATTTTTTAAATTTTTTATTATTTTAATGCCTGAACCTGTAATTGCAAATTCAAGTTCTCAACAAGAGACAATCCAGCAAATGCACATTAGGGTTAAATAATTGTTGATCCATCAGCAATTATTTAACTCTAAAACAAACACAATATACAACTATATCACTTTTAAAAATGTATACTATAATCGAAAAATAAAATGTACATATAATTGAGGAGGGCATGGGATCCGGATACAATATAGTAGGGGAGGGGAGGGAAAGAGAAGGGAAGGGAGTACAAGCCGGGAGGGCACGCGAGCGAGAGGGGAGTATACAAGCCGGGAGGGCACGAGAGGGGGCTCAGGAGTTGCCGAGTCCCAGATCCGAATCTGGATCAGCATGTCCAGCAGCAGTGCCCTGTATGTAAAGTCACGGACACATTAATCTCGATAGTAATCATAATTCCAAGTGTTTAGTAAACGTGTATAGTGTTTGTACCTGATCTTGTGCCCTGATCATCCTAAACACCTCTGTAGCAATGCGACAGATCTCATCCTCGTCTAACGATCAATACACAGTTGGTGTCTGTGTCTGTGGAGGGACAGCAGGGGGTGAGAACGGTCCTATCACGGCACGTGCAGTCGTGCTAGTCATGCCTCGTATGTGGCCTTTCGGCCTATTGACGACGTCTGGTGTATCCAGCTATAGTTTCAATGCCCCATTACTCGTACCCATACTTATGGACACTGATGGTTGTCCGGACTGCTGCTCGGACCCCCTAATCTATTCATACGAGGCCTGTAAAACAGTGATTTAAAGATTTGAAAACATTAACGCAACAAACATTGAATACAAAGACAAAAATTAAAAAAAATTAAACAAATTGACTCGAACTTCCATCGATCTACCAGGCAATATCTGAAATATAGTCCCTCGCCCCATGCACGTTGTCCTTGTCTTTCTTCCTCACGTGCGTCTGACTAAACGTCAGAGCTATGACCTCATCCTTCTCCAGGTCAGGGTGCTCAAGTGCATTCTCATGTCGGATGACATCGTGTGCCACCGACCCCCCCCCCCCCGCGTGTGCATGGGATCTTTCTCATGTTTGTTCTCGACCCCACTCCTACTCTTGGCCTCTTAGCCTGGATCAGTACTCCATCGATCAACCATTTGCCCCCATACAGAAGGAGATATCCAATGTGGGGGATATTTCTTCAACTCCTCCATCGGGGCACCCTCGAGCAGCATCTTCTTCGCCTGATCCCGTGCGTCGTTCAGCCATCGGCAGTAATTCTTGCTGATATAGGCAAAAAAAGCCTGCCGCCCAAATGCCTCCATCTCAGGCGACTCAAACTCAAACCTCTCATGCAAGGCATCCAATTACACAAATTAATTTAAATACTACATTCTAATTAAACAAATAATGACTGACAAAAATAGTTAATCGTACCAGCCACTCATCCCCTAAGGACTCCCTTGTCCCGGCATCCCAGTCCTTCCAGTACTGTCGTGACTCAAAGAATCGGCCTTTCACAAGGACGCCGATCTTCGTCTTCGCCTGATTCTCCAAGATCCTGCCAAAGAAATAGATAAATACATTAAATAAGTAAGCCGTAATAACTATCAGAATTGAAGAATGTGTATACTGCTTGATGTGATTTTTTTTACTTACTGCCCCTCCTGGGTAAGAGTAACTCTCTGTTTACGCTAGGGGTTGATACGTACCCCGCGTGTCGGGCCACGGCCTCGTTGAGATCCTACAAAACACCGACATTAATACAGTTCAAATATAATTTAAATATAAGGCTAGCATTATGACTAAACACCGTTATCAAATATACCTGAGGTAGAATTCACAAAAGAGGGAGAATCAACGAGCACATGGGAGGAATCGGAGTGGGGCTGGGGCAACGGCTGGGCCCCCGTCTGCTGTATGTGAGCATTATGTGTCTCGTTATCAATGGGCAATGACGAGGTGGGACCCATCGGAGATGAGGCAAATCGGCGTCCACCCCGACCTGGAATAGCCCGTAATCTATCCATAACTGACTTTGTATAGATAAAGTGCAAAGAAATTAACGCATTAATAACAATAATTAGGCAAAAAAATGTTACAACACGATATGAACCGAGTATAAAAAAAACTATATGAACTAAGTAATAACAGTGCATGTTATAACAGTACAAGTTAATCATTTTCATTTTGGAAATCATCATCTCCATCGCCAGACTCGTCATCCTCTTCTTCGTGGGACTTGTCGTCCTCTTTATCTTGTAATCCGTCCTCTTCATCAGTAGACTCAGTCACATCATCTTCAACACTTTTCATGTTTTCCACGTCATCATCTATGACTTTTTCTCCTTCATGAAGTATTGTTGGAAGAGGAAGATCTTCCTCCTCGTTGTTCACCTCAACAAGTACCAAGACAGGTGCTTAGTCGGCATGAAAGGTGTCTACCTCACTGTCATATGTCACGGGCAATTTCTTAGACTTGATAATTGTATACTAATGAAATTTGGGATTTGCGACATCCTCCGCGTAAAAGACTTGTGCAGCTTCTTGTGCAGCTTGACTAGCAAACACAAACGGCTTGTCTGATGCAATTCATGACTTAATATTGACATCTACAATCCCTTGCCCGCTAACACGGATTCCTCTACTGCATGTGACGTCAAACCATGTACACTTGAACACTACCATGCTATTTTGCGGAACCCAAAATATTCTACCTCAACAATCTCATCTAGTTCTCCATAAAAGTCCATCCAATTCTCGTCATAACAGTCGTCATTGACCAACCTCCATTGTTTTGGATTTGCTTTGTTCGGTCGTCATCTTTTACGTTAAATCTAAACCCGTTGATGATATAGCCTCCATGACAGGATGCTTGTTTATTAGGGCCTTGACCTAGTAATTTCAAGAAGAAAACTACTGGTTTATCGATTGACTGAACCTATTGTAGATGACGATAAAATTTAAGGATAAATCAGTATACTAATAAACCACATAACTATATATAACACATAATATACTTTGGTTAAAGACTTACACATTTTCTGAACCACTATACAAATTATGGTTTCCGATGGGATTCAAGCCCAGCAGAATCAGTAATGAAAAATTCTACATCGAACTCACTGCAAACTAATATAGTTGACTTGCTTATCACACATTTTCAATTATGAACTGTAATTATTTTAAGACATTAGCTTACGCAACGAATGCTGAAACTTTATCACAATTTAGAAGGGCATATATTGTTGCAGCACTATACTATTCATCCATTAGCCATCGAGTATAACTTCGTCCGAACGGACTACCTGATTGCTTGAATATTGACAATTGTCCTTCCAAATTTATGCTGGCTCCGAGGTCATTTTGGCCTAGTTGATTAAACCTTGTATCAACATCAGGTCCAAAATACTGGCTACAAAAGTTAACAAGCTCTTCCATTACGTAAGCCTCCGCAATTGAGCCCTTAACACGAGCTTTATTACAGACTTTCTTCTTTAAATGGAACATGAACCTAGAAGTTTAGCGAATAGCGTGTTAGGTGGAATATCAATGATAACAAATTTTGCATTAAGTGTAAATGAACAACTGTAACAAGTTTAAGGATTACCTCTCGAATGGATACATCCACCGATATTGCACAGGTCCACCCATCTTAGCTTCCTAGGCTAGGTGAACAGGCAAATGCTCTATTGAATCAAAGAACGAAGGTGGGAAGATTTTCTCCAGCTTGTAAATTGCCACAACAATGTTCTTCTCAAGCACCTCCATGTTACTCACCCAGATTGTAAAAAACATATATCTCAAAAGAAATGAGATAATTCAGTCAAAGTCTCACATACAACCATTGGCAACAGTCCCTGGAAGGCAATAGGAATGAATCTTTCCATAAATACGTGGCAGTCGTGACTCTTCATCCCTTGAAACTTGCATTCTGATACATTGCAGCAACGAGATATGTTGGACGCAAATCCATCCAGAAGCTTCAAATTCTTAACCCACTGACAGGCCTTCTCCACCTGTTTCTTGTCTAAACAGTAAGGTGCTTTCGGAAGTATCATCCTCCCGCTGACTGTCCAAGGATGCAATTCACGGCGTACACCCAACTATTGTATATCCCTTCTCGCTTTAAGGTGATCTTTCGATTTTCCCTTAACATTCATCACTGTGTTGAACATATTATCGAACACATTCTTCTCAATGTGCATCATATCCATGTTGTTTTGGATAATGAGTGTCCTCCAATAGGCTAACTCTCAGAAAATATATTGTTTCCTCTAGTTGTGCTCTTTCCCGTATCCTGAAATCTACCCTTGCCGTATGGTATGTTAGTATCAAGAGCCTCTAGGTGTGAGAGCACTACTTTACCAGATGGATAGTCTAGTATGACAACCTCACGCATTTATCCTTCTATCTACGGAACTGATGGTCTAGTGGCAAAAGCTTTCGATGACATCCGAACCACGAGGGCTTTCCACCATGCTTTAAAGTATGATCGGGGTTCATGCCCATACAAGCAGGGCATGCTAACATTCAATGTGTGTTCTAGCCACATGTCATTCCTAATGCGGGAAAATCGTGTATAGTCCACATCAAAGAAGCCCTCATCTGAAAGATCTGTTTAAGGGATACATCATATGTTTCGACTTCATGATTCCATAGTTGTTTTAACTCATCAATCTACAGCCTTAAATACACATATATGTCCTTACCGGGACTCTTCGGCCCCAGAATAAGCAACGACAAAAACATGTATGGTTTATTCATGGACATGCCTGGTAGAAGGTTGTACGGGACAATAATGACAGGCCATGTGGAGTAAGGCGTGCTAGATTATCTGAAAGGATTGAACCCATTGGTTGCTAAACCAAGTCTAACATTCTGAATTTCTTGAGCAAAGATTGGATGTCTGCGGTCAAACTCCTTCCACGGCTCTCCATTAGCTGGGTGTGTCAGCACATCGGTATCTTTGCTACAAGTCTCACAATGAGCCATCATATGTCCAGCCGTATTGGAGGAGGAGTAGTACATTCTCTAAAGCCTAGGGGTAACTAAAAAATATCACAATACCTTTCATGCAATGTTTTCTTCTTCCCTTTGTCCGGTTTGTACCTCGAATGATCACATACTGGACCTTGTGTCAAGTCCTTATTCTCTTTTCAGAACAATACACAATCATTATTGCACGTATCTATTCGCTCATAGCTCAATTTAAATTTCCTCATTATCTTCTTCGCATCATAGTATGACGGGGACATCTTTTCACTTTCTGGCAAAATTTCTTTGATTAAAGTAACAAACTCGTTAAATCCTTTCTTACTTAGCCCATGGTTCGATTTCAACTGTAATAACCTACTAACCATAGACAATCGTGTGTGTTTTCGAGCTCCATCCCACAACGGCTCTTCCGGGTCTCTCACCAACTCATAAAACTAATGAACCCCCTCGTTCGGCTGTTGAGGACTATCGTCGCCGAGGTCGTCACCCCAGTCAACATTAGCATGCCCAGCATCCATAATCATATCTCGGTAATCATAACGGCCTCCTCCCTAACCTTAGCTTGACTAGCAGGGTTGGATGACAATACTATCGTTTTTCCGTGCGGCCTTGTGTATTCACCCATAAAACCGTACCGACGAATATGCCATTTTACTTTAATTCTTTTTCTTCAATTCAACAACTCATATTTACCGCACCAACTCCTTATCTTACCAAAGTCAACATGTGCAGGATACGCATAAGCGAAGTCTAAAAATTATTCAACGTGATCCTCAAAATCATCAGCATTCTTCCTTTTCATCCAACTTCGATCAACCGACATGACAACTAAGATTATGTACTATATACCACCTTAAATTATGACCAATAATTAGGCAGGGTCAACGTAAATATGAATGCATGCATGTGACAACATGTCTATATATATCTCATCTGTTCTCTAATAGGTAGTGGTCATATCTCATTCAGAAAAGCACATGTTTATAAAACAATTACCAACTGATGCTTAGTCATATGTCTGCAAAAAATTCAGCAGCACCTCCCCGTATTTCTCAAGTACACGACATCGATTAGGTGTTCTAACATTCATCTGATCTTGCCTTGCAAGGTTTAACGAATGTAGAACACCAGATCTGTATGCACCCGGAGAAACACAGGAGAACGTGTACTAAATATGCACGACATAGAACACTGAGCATGAGTCGATACTATTTTATAAATGCTAAGCTTTTTCAAATTGTCCTAACTGGACATCCAAAGGCTTATTACAAAGCATTACTTTATAATGAGTACCTTTGAATTGGAACTAAGGGTTTTTATGCATGCATGCGTTCAAAAATTTGTAACATATGCAAGAATCTTTTTCAAATATCAAAATTTTAGAAAGACTGTTGCATATGTTACTAATTCCAATTTAATTAGAATTCGTTGGCAACGAGTTGAACCAACTCAATGTCAATGGACTTTTCAAAATAACAATTAATATTCCTAATACACGGTTTAATAACAATGAGTAATTGAACCATCTCTGTTGAATATGGATTAATTATGGGATGTACAATGGCTTATTAGGATAAATTAGGGATGTACTAGGGTTAAGTAGGGTAATTAGGTTTAGTAGGTTTAAATAGGGTAATTAGGGCTACTTCCAGTCATTAATTTGTAATTAGGTTTAATTAAGGTTAATTAGGGTTACTTCGAGATGTATTAGGGGTTAATTAGGGTTTAGTTTAAAGTTTAGGGTTTAATTAATCTAATTAAGGTTTAATAAGATATGTTAGGGCTAATTAGTGTTAGTTAAGAGTATTTTGGGCTAATTATAGCTAATTAGGGTTGATTATGACTAATTAGAGCTAATTAGGATTTAATTGTACTAATTAATGTTGATTAGTCCTAATTAGTCCTAATTAGGGTTAGTTGGGTTCTTAGGGTTAATTACGACTAATTAGGCTAACTATACTCAATTAGGGTTAATTGAGTTCATTAGGGTTAATCAGGGTTTAATTAGGATTTAGGGTTTAATGAATCTAATTAGGGTTTAATAAGATATGTTAGGGCTAATTAGCATTAATTAGGTAATTAGGGCTAAATAGAGCTAATTAGGATTTAATTAGGCTGCTTAGTGTTGATTAGGACTAATTAGGGCTAATTAGAGCTAATTAGGGCTAATTAGAGCTAATTAGGGTTAATTGGATTTTTCAATCAAACTTCTAGTTTCCCTTTTCCAACAGGGGTTGTAACAGCTCCGATTTTTCTCAGAGGACCGCTGCTGAGGCTCTTAATGAGGTAAGGCTTAGTCATCTATTCTTCTACTGAATTTGCTAGTATAAACTTACAAGTTTTCTTTGCTTACCAGATTTTTGTATTACGACACTCTATTACAAGGAATACGTATATTAGGTTTCACTTCTTATCTCATCCAAGAATTTGGTAATATCATCGATCATTGTTTCATTTCCTTGAGATCTTCGGTTCGGGGTTGACCCAGTGTCAGGCCTCAAAGAATTGATTCAACGTGGATATTCTTAGGCCAGATATGGACGCCCTACTTTTGACTAGCCCAGAGAGGTGCGGTGAGGACTAATTAGGGCTAGTTATAGCCAGTGGCGGAGCCATGATTTCACCCTAGGGGATGCTAAAAATATCGCATTAACCTAATTAAACTAATTTCAACAACCCACCATTCATTTAAATCATAGATATCTCAATCCAACTGAGTCACATCCTCCATCAACAATCTCAATTCTCAAATGCTCAATGCACAGTTAATAAAATTATGTGAAGAATGAAAATTGATATAAAGAAGTCTAACAATTAGAACTAAATCACAGATATCTCAATCCAATTGGGTCGCATTCTCTATCAACAATCTCAATTCTCAAATGCTCAATACATAGTCAACAATCTCAATTCTGAATTCTCAAATGCCCAATACACATTAACAAAATTATGTAAAGAATAAAAATTGATATAAAGAAGTCTAACAATTAGAAATGTCGATTACAAAGAATGAAGAGTTTCTATCGTATCATCCCAGTAAATTATAAACAAAAATATTTGACCAATTCAAAAAAACTGAATTGGGTCTTTTGGTGAGCTCTAATTAGGTTGTGGTGTGATAATGTTTTCTAAATTCTTTTCTGTCGGTTACTTTGCCAAAATATTATACCATATCTAGCAAACATCACTTATGGCTTTAAAAGCAGGAAGTCTTTGAAGTAAATGTGAGCTTGTTTCTTGAACAATATGTTTGAAGTTTTCAAGAAATGTTTAGAACAAACTTAACAAAAAGAAACATCGACTTTTGGTCTACGTTTACTCATGATTACCTTCAGCTCCTAAAGGCGAAACATGTATTTTCATGGTCAACCATCTCACAGTTTCTAGATTATAACCTTAGGTGCATAGATAGATCATAAAGTCAAGACTATTTGCTTCTCACACCAACATATGAGGGTTGGTGTGAGATCTGGAAATGGCCATTTATTTTCTTTGGGCAAGTCAGATCTCAAAACTTGGCATACCCTTTCCAGTTGCCACTATCTGTAAGGGCATTACAAACAATGAAAGATGCAAACTGTGGACAAATAAGGCCTGTAACCTGCAATGCCGCTCACAAAAAGAGACTAGCATCTAAATGGTTTAATCTTACTAAAAGGTGCAATGTGACAATGCTTACAGACTATGACTTCTAGAGATCCTTTAAGCTAAGCAGTCTGGGCTAGATCAAGGGCTACTGGTACGCAACTCACTTCAATACTCGCAACCTTAAAGCTAACTTGAACTATAAAGGTACAATATGAGCCAATCTGCATCTTCAACCTAAGTCACCAAATTCTTATGAAGCGGTCAACTCTCCAATCCTCGCTCTCGTCCCTGCTCAAGCTCCAGCTCCCTTTTTCACGCTCTAATAACTACCTAATGTATATCTAAAGTTTACCCTCCTGCTCGGCTAACCGATGACTTCCGTTTTAGAATGAGTATAAACCTTTAAAACTAGCACATATGCAAATCACTCATTAATCACACGCAGCTAACAAGTAATTAAATAATAAAAAAGCAACAAAGTCATATATTAAGCAAAAAACCCACTTCAAATCTACCGAGATAAAAAACTTTTAGATTACAATCAACACAAGGCAAGTTAGGTTAAACAACAATAAAAAGATGCCATTCTTGTAAAATTAAAATGAAGCGCATTTACTGTGAATGTAGGTGGTGGCCGAGGTCTCGAAGCTGGAGTTGGCGGGAGTTGTAGATCTTGGCAGACTACGCTAGATCAATCTGGCCAGAGTTGGTGAGGCCGTGAGGGATGCCGGAGGTGGCACGGCGTCGGGGGGAGGCCGGGGGTGTCGCCAGAGGGGGGTCACCGGAGGTGAGAACGCTGGTGGGTGAGGATAAGAGACAGAGAGAGAAACGGGAGAGAGAAAGAAGATCTGAGTTTTAAGGATGACTTTTAGCGACGGAATAATACCGTCGGTAAAAGTCCTTTCTAACACTTTTACCGACGGAATTTTCAGCAACGCTACCATATCGTAGCTTAAATTTTTTTAAAAAAAACATCAAAAATTATAAAATTCTTTAAAACTATTTAGTGACGGTTTTGTCCATCGTTAAAAGTCCGTTGGCATATTCTTTTATCAGCGGAAAATATTTTTAACGACGGACTTTTACCGTCCGTAAAACTCGTCGCTAAAAGCTCTTTTAGCGACGAAATTCCTTCTGTAGCTAAAAGCTCTTTTAGCGTCGGAATTCTTATTCCTTTGCTAAAAAGTCCATCGCAAAAGTCATCTTTTCTTGTAGTGAGGGCCGTGTCATCGCCCACTTTATTTTCTTATGCATAGTGGGCCTTTACATATTTCTCTTTTGGATCGTCCCGACACTCCCAAGAGTAGTGTCTATATCGATGGCATGTGAAACACTCAATGTCTTTCTTGTTTTGGCGTTGGTAATAGCCACCTCTTCCTCGACCTCGTTTTCTC
Organism: Escallonia herrerae; assembly: GCA_033070095.1. Lineage (NCBI taxonomy): Eukaryota > Viridiplantae > Streptophyta > Magnoliopsida > Escalloniales > Escalloniaceae > Escallonia > Escallonia herrerae. The sequence continues at coordinate 491,048 of JAVXUP010000124.1, forward strand.
AATGGACAAAATTCTGAACTCGATTTGTTATTGTTGTATTGATTTTGTCCCCCATGGCCTCTGCCATGACCTCGACCGTGACTTTGTCCTCAGCCTCTACCATGAGTCCATGACCACCTTGATTCTTGTTGGAGTCATTTTTCCTCTCATTGAAATTCACTTGGCCTGAAGAGCTTGCTCAATAGGCTCTTTGTTCCTCCTTTTGATCTTGTCCTCGTGGACTTGCAATTTTCCCGAAATCTCATCGACTGTCATTGTGTCGATGTCATTAGACTCCTCGATGGAAACAACTACATGGTCAAAGTTTGATCGAGAGATCGAATGATCTTTTCGACTACCCGACTAGCATTCTATCTGTTCACCATTTCTCTCGAGTTGGTTCACAACTGAGAGAACTCTCGAAAAGTAGTCAAAAATCGTTTCTTAGTCTTTCATTTGTAAAGACTCAATTTCACCTCAAAGACTTTAGAGTTGTACCCTTTTCACCTTATCGATGCCTTTGAAAGCATTTTTCAACGTATCCCATGCTTTTTTCGCGGTGGTGGCCTACGCAATCTTCTCAAAAATATTGTCATCGACGCCAAGTTGGATGAGTGAAAGAGCTTTTTGATCTTTCACTCAGGCTTCTTCGGTAGCCTTCTTCAAATCTAGGCTAGCACCGGCCAAGTTTTTTGATTCCACATATTCTTCTTCCACGTCCACCCAAACATCTCGACCACCAAGAAAGGTTTTCATTTGGATGCTTCACCTTTCATAGTTGTCTTTTACGAGCTATGGAAAGGGAAATGCTCCACTTGTTGCCGCCATGAGAACCTCCGCTCTGATACCACTTTGTTGCGTGATGGGCACAATATAAATGAGATAAATTTGCAGCGGAAATACTTTGAGTATTATGGTAGAAGAGGAGGAAGTGGAAAGGAAAAACACTCAACAACATTTTTCTTTACTCGATTAACACTTTTTTCATAAAACAACTTACTCACTCACTTTTTTCATTCCACGCTACTTCTTATTCTTCCACACTTACAATATAACTAGGTAATACACCTTTTTATACTAAGTCATTAAAGACTCATTTATTTCTTAAAGATAACTCCCCAAACCTTTCATTTTTCATCTTCTTGTTAAATCACTCATAGGTTACGAGTAACTCCCATAACTCTTCACTTCATTTATTCATGTCTTGATTCTTCCTCATCAAGTGTTGTAACTATGTAGAATCAAGATTAACTCTTAACACCTGTACCGGCCATTGCGCATCTCTCTAACTTTAAACCCCATGTAAGTACTAGTCTGGTACAAATATATACTTGCTGGCATTTGTGCCAACCGTTTCATTGATTTTCCATGGTACAGATTTAGGGATTTTCGGTCAAAAAACCCTAATTGATCAACTCGTTAGTACACTTTCCATCTATATCTTACGTATAGATGCTATTAAATTTTTGTGCAAATTTGATGAAATTAAACATTCATTTGTCACAACCCTAAAAAGGTGAGAAAGCTTGGTTATTCATACTAGATAGGAAAGTAGGACGCATCTTAATGGACAAAGTAAATCAGTTCAGTGAAAATGTCCAAAAGCTCAACATCATGCAAAAGCATGACCAGGAATCTTTTTAATCTTTGGTAGCCCGACAAAGACAAACAATAGAGGAATTGGAACTCCTCATAAGGGATGAGTCAAATGAAAAACCAAGCCCGATAAGAAATAAAAGGAAGACACTAAAAAGGAAACAGGTCGGTGATATGAATCGGATGAAAATAACCAAGGAGTGGAAGAGTGGCGTTAGAATCTCAAGTCTCATATATGCTCAGAACTGATGGTCAACTTGATCTTAGCGCTTCTACCTTTGAGATTCGACGATCAGCTCCCAGTTCAAAATGCTGAAGAGTAACTGGTTCAGTGGAACTTCAAACCGCAGGATTCATATTAATGTATATCGAAGCAATAACTCCTCTTGAGGTTAATCAAAATTAGCTAGTCCAACTATTTCACCCAACCAAATAGGAGCAGCTGCCTGCTGGTTTTAACCCTTAGTAAAGCACAAGTTTAAAGATGGGACTATATAGCCCGAGAATTTGTGTACCATTGGTAGTATAATATAGACCTTGACATTAATCGCCATGATTTAGAGAGCACACAAACAAGAACCCAAGAAGTCAGTCCCGATCTTTGTTATACTGTGGAGGAACAAGGCAGCAAATATAGGGAGTTGCCGTTTTGAGGAGGACCATGTTAACATGGTGAGGAATAACCCTTTTTCAGATGAATCAAAGGTACACCACTGGTCACTATCACTCGATGTTCAAGGATTTGAAGGTTCTCTTACTCAAATCAAGGATGCTATCAACAAAGGAATGACAACCAACGATGGGATAAAAATGAGGATATATATAGAGCTGGTTGAAGAATACCACTTTTCAATCGAAGACGACCTCAACCAGTAATGTGAATGCAGTAGGGTCACCAAGGAGTGGTATCATGAGAGGTAAGCCCCACGCCCAAAAAAAAGTTCACTAGTCTATATGCTCAGTGGACCACGATGTTCGAGCATCTGCTTCGAAGGAGCATGATCGCCAAGCTAGGGCTCACCCCTACACTGACCATCATAGCCTATACCCGAAGGCTATGATGGTAATTCTCATCAGGGGTCCGAACATCATAAACAGAGGTGTTTGACATTAAAGCATGCTATGAAGGACCTTATTGGCAAGGGTGAGGTATCTCCATCGGTCAAGGTAAATGTGAAGATGAAACCCATGCTCAGCACCAGGTGTACATGATTGAGACATCTCTATAGGCATTAGAGCCTTCTAAGCTCATTATGTTGTAGGACATGATGATGTGATTCCTAACTTCAACATGGATTTTTGTAAGTGCACAAGGACAGATTTGTATTGTTATCTAATGGGAGGAGTTGATGGGAGATTTGGCTAATGCCTAGTTGGAAAAAGACTATGACAAACAAACGGGCTTTGACTTTAGGCTTGAGGCTTCAATCTCTCATTTGACTCAATCAGGTCGGGCATACCAAGCAACAATTATGATGACCGCCTCGGATTCCCCTTTCTCGTTAGGCCTCCCTAATCATCATGTCGCTATGGTACCTTCTACCTTGCACCCAAAGGTTATGTTTGTGCTTAAAAATGTCATATTCACCATCGTGGGTGGTTCTCAGTTGTCACAGTTGGCCAAGGTGGTAAGGAAAAGAGGAGGATGGTGGTACAACATATAAGTCATCGAAACTACTTTTGAAAGAGGTTTTGGTTTTGATTTTTTTTAAAACAAAAAATGAACGATGGGGTTTCAAACATGCCTAGTGTAGTTGGAAACAGGATTCAAATACTATCTCAAAGAGGACCTGCAAGGGAATCAAATGAAACTGTAAATCTCGTTGTTGAACAGAGCCTCTATAACATTAACAAAGAGCTATCAATAACCATTATTTATGTGCCTCTTGTTCCCTGGAAATATCGTGCATTTATTTTCTCTACCTAATTTTTCCTGTACATATTTTTACGAGCATAAACTTCACATGTGATTCCTCATTTCCTCTCGAGACATCCCGCTTTTGTTCGAGTGTCACCCCCAGGAAATAAAACTAACAGCTTCTAGCCGAATCGCTTAGCTTCTATTTTTGAACTTCTCTACTGCTCTTGGTGCTGCATTCACGTAAAGTAAACCAAAAATATCAATGTTACATTGTTTTCTTTAAGGATTTATCAGTCAGTTTCATACGGGACATTATTTTTCCTAAGACCAAGGGAATAGAATAAAGATGATCTAGATCAAATTAATTAGCTTATAAAGATGAACAAGATACCAACCTAGTCCAATGGCCTCGGACCCTTTCATTATCCGCAAGCGTTTGCATGAATCCACAAACATCCTAGTTGAAATAAGAGGAACGAATTTGCAGTATAAGTTTTCTATGGACGATCAAAAAAATCTAAACCCTAGCGCCAACTTGTCCTAGCAGCTTTTGCAAGCCATTAAAAGGAATGAACTGAACAGGCTTAACACTTACTCCCAAGGAACATCGCCAACAAGCATCCAATCTCCATCTTTGTCTTCATAGCTAGGGACGTAGTCGGAACCATTCAGTAGATCAATCAATTTACTCTCGTTCATGAAGTCCTCCATTCCTTCTGATCCGCAGTTACCTGCACATAAAACATGACAGCGGCGAATCAAACATTTGACAACATTTTAAGGCGGGAAATACTCGTCAAGTCACCACGGAACGACCAATATAGTAGGGTTCGGCACTCCAGCAGCAACAGTGAGTAAAGATTGTTTATTTCTATGCAAACAAGTACAATCATTTTGTTTTGTCTTGGTGAGAATCCTCATTGACTGTCCCACGAGGAGCATGGCAGGCAGGAAAACTCTTTGCATTTGATTATGCATTTGGCTAAGAAATTTCTCTAATACGGTGTTTTGAGTTGATTCTAAAATGGTCAAACCTGATTAAATTTAATTGAATCAGGTTTAAAGTAAATTTGGGCAAATATGCTCAAAACTGATTACATCAAGAATCTTTATTTTCTTGGATTCTGATTTAATCAGTTTTGGAGAATGAGTTTAAAAAATTACTAAAATTTAATCACATATAAACGGACATTAAATGATTTTTTTTATCAATTTGAATACACTATTTGTAATTTTGTCATACTAAACCTACTTTAATTCTTTTTTAATCGAAACACCTTCAACAATTTTAGTCTATTATGTTTAAAATGGATTACAGCTGATTTTAGAAACTCATTCAGATTTAATCAAAATTTACTTTTGAGAATCAATCTCTAACGATCTCTAAGTATAGACCATATAGCAATAATACTACTATTGGTAACGGAAATGATAAATAATGGGGTATTTTCTGGTGGAATATACCTTAAAGAACAATGGTTATGAAGAATAATTACTGATAAGATGATGGGTTTTAGCTCTCTAAGTTCATCCAACTAGTTTGACTAAAAAAAGTGATGAATGAACTCAAAATACATCATTTGATACATGTGGAACTCTAAAAAAACATTTGGAGTGACGATTTAGAAGGCCTATTGCGACAATTTAATGAATTTTGTGAAAACATGGAACTGAAATGAATATGTTAGCAAATTACCAATTGTGAATGAGCTGAACATTTTGGCCAAGGCATCAGAAAGCTCTTGGTAGCTCTTGTACGTCTTTAAGTCCACTTTACGCAGGTACGGCGCACCATCCATGCTAACTTTCACAAATGCTGCGCTTGAGCCGGTATTTTCACCCTCGCTGGTACTCTTCTTTTGCACGGCCAGGATGTTCTTCCGGAACGATCTGACTGGTGGCCAACCCACAACTTGTGCCCTGCAATTGCCGAAAGCCAAATCGTAAAAGTTTTACAATTGCCGGAGCGAGGATGAAATGTACACTGTTACTCCAATTTGGAAATTAAAGGCTAAATTTTGGTTGCAACCGGATCGTTAGAAGATGGTTTGAATATGGTTCCTGTCATTTTTGTTGATATCTCTAGTGATAATTCTAAACACAACTTTTTTTATGATCTATACAAGTATCAATAAACACATTTAACAATCATTAATTATTGTTTTACGGCGGTTCTAGTCATTTTCCTACAACCCATATTGTAACCAAGATTTTTGGGTTGTAAGAACAGAAACAACCCTTTATATAGCAACATCAGTTGCCACTACACATTGTTACTGTCATTCAATTAGTGATGCGAAGAAATGCTACAAAAACTAGTCATCCAAGGTTTTTACAAAAATGACACTTCATATTCAGCAACCATATATAGGGGGTTTTAACTAGAAAGCCACAATCCAAGTTGCAGCCAAAATCTATTCCTTCAAACTTGCAACATCGAGAGCTCATACATTAGCTAGCATCTTGATAGCCAAGAATGACGCATTTATATTGCTTTCCTTAAGCTTGTTGATGTGGTAATTGTGCACTTTATTGAAGTTATATACGAGCAAGTTCTGTTCTTTTATACAAAAACAAAATTAACATGCAGATAGACGATTCCCTCAACTCGCCAGAATAAGTTGCACTCATCAATAATTTTAAATTTTTTGAGAAACACAGTGAGCATCGCTCTGCATTTATAGTCGTGACTCAAGCATAAGCGAACGAAACTATTACAGACTTGGTAGAGGATATTAACTAGTCGAAATAAGAACGAGTATTGACGGTTGTGAATGGATGCTATTTCTAACTTCTTTATAGTCAACACAAAATTATTCTTCTTATGCTGTAAGAATACATTCTTGTGTGTGTGTGTGTGTGTGTGTGCGTGTGTCACGTTTCATGGACAGCGCAGATATGTTAAAGGAACATGTGCTGTCCTTGAGAATTTGGTTGTTGAGGGAGAAAGCAAGATTCCAAATGTTTTGTTCCTTCCAGACAAACCTACCCATCTTTGAAATGAAAGTAGAGGCGCTTGTAAAGAAAACTAGTTGTATACTTTAAAACCTCGTATTAAAATCATATTTCTTTCACCTGTCTTATGATTGTCGAAAAGGGTTTTAGTTTAATCTCCCCCCCCCCCCCCTTCCTTAATTTGTCACCCTTTTTCCTTTTATCTTTGTCACTTTTTGTCACCACTACCTGCTGTCATCACTCACCTCTTTGTAAAGCTTGGGTCACTAAAATCATAACCTCAGTTGCATTCGAAAGTTAGAGTTACGAGTTTGGTGGTAGTTTAAGTGTTAATCCAAGAACATTACAACGACAAAATGAAAAACCCTATCATATGTGGCCTTGTGGACACTTTCAAACCTCTATGTATATAGTTGGAGAATCACAGTATGTATCTCTGCACTTCAATTCCAACTTCCATCTTATTTAACTTTTTTTCTCTTTACATTTACGGATTTGTGACATAAATTTAGTACCACGTAAGCAATTAACTTAAATAACAAACGTTTGCATGTACTAAATGTAGGAATTTACGAAAAGCGCAAAGGAAAAAGTTTTAAGAAACGGAGGACCAGAGTTCTTAACTAAGGTCACACACCAAAGTCAGCACAGCTTCTGTACACGAAAATTTTTGGTGATTGCTATAAAAGAGAGAGCCCGATTACTCTGTTATAGCACGGAGTAATAGTAACGAGAGGAAATAAGAGAACATTAATTAACCGTATGTCTACCATCAATCACTTCTTGCAATTAAGAAAACAGAACGTTTGATTGAATTAAAGCTCCTATTTTCATCTGTTACTGTGCGTATCACGGGGTAACGCCAAGTAGGCATTTGGTTGTTATCATAGATTTGCCAAGAAAATATGCTTTTCGTGCGTGTGTGTGTGTGAATAAATATAATACAAGGCTAACTTTTTTTGGGGAAAAAAAACAACAAAAACAAAATCAGACTTCGGAAGTAAGCAAATACGAGCATGAGCGCAACAAGTGGAGTCAAATTTGTAATGTGTGCGCACAAGTACAATACAAAGAAGAAAGACAACTCACTTGGCTGGTGGCTTTGCAGGATCGCCAGAACGAGGAAGTACATTCTTTTCCTCTACTTGATCCAGCGATGAATCCTCAGACGAAATGTTAAGCTTCAAATCAACGGTCTCGAGAAACCCCCTCTTGGCGTTGTTTCTCGCCGCCTCGCCATCTTTTCCGCTTCCACCGGGCAGCCCCAGTCGCAGCTCCGTCTCCTCGTACTGCAACCGATACTCGTCCTTTTCTGGCCCCATCACATTGGTCATACTCACAAGCCTCTTACCACGCTATTCTTACCAAGTTTCTTAGCTGTAATGGTGTTTGTCAGTTGCGAGAAGGGAGGCTGGGAAGCTGGGGAACGCAAGAAAGGGGGCACAGAAAGCATGAACGCAAGTTACACTGAAAGAGAAGGCTGATAATGTTGGGCTTGTTGGTTGGGGCGGTGAAAATGTTGCCACGCAGGAAGAGTGGATTAGCTGGAAATTCCGCAGCTTGTCGGAGAAATGACGGAAGGAGTGATGTCAATGTGTGTGTATGATTGCAACCAAGTTGGCAGTGTTCCCCCTTTAAACATAGGCTTTTGTTTTATAGGCTCCACCAGCAAGCCAAGAGGATATGTACCAGAGGCTGAGGATCAAGATGACAATGGAGTATTATTTTAAATAGTCAGGGGATAAAGGGGCGCAAATTGAGGCTTTCGTCCAGATATAACAGTGAATGAACAAGCTTACTTACATGTTCTCCTTGTCTAGTAAAGAATCTTTTCACTTCTATATACAAATAAAACAGGGATTGCCTTCGCTGCAGTTTGACCTACTTTGGTTTTCTATTGGTCTTTCCACAAAAGATCTGTCACCCAAGACCATTCGTTCACTTTTGCAAACGGACAACCCGGATATTTGGAGTTTTCATGAAGGTAAAACTAGAAAACAATCTAGATGATCGAACTCGCGTGACAAAACATCACATTTCTCCTGCCCCACCCAGTGTCTCTTGCGGGTTAATTGCACATAAAGCCTTATCCTTTAGGGTTATGTATAAATGTGAAACGCCTTAAGGTTTTTATTTTGGCACTTAGCATCTTAGACTTTCATACTGGTGTTTAATTATTTGCGAGTTGACGATAAGAACTACAAATTTTGAACGCTTATAAGAATAGAGAAAGAATGTTGGTCGGTTAAAGTTGACAGTCAATTGTCATCCATCAATCCAACCTGCGCCACTCACCACCACCATCAACATCTCTCTCTCTCTCTCTCTCTCTCTCTCTCTACACCCCCACCCTCGAATCCACTACGGCGACCACAATGACCTCCGCTAATTACTATCAAAGCCACCCGCTCAACCACCACGACATATGGAACCCAGCAAATTGCCTCCTACTGTTGCTAGTAAAGGGATCAAATGTGCCAGGGGCCCTAATGTAAGCCCGGTCCAGACAAAAAAGCCTAGGCCACAATGTAGGCAAGGCCTACAAGGGCCAAAAACTTGGGCCAGGGCTTAACCTCATTTTCCCTAACCTTGTTTTGCTAACTCTTTTATGTGTTTGCCCTTCCCAATAACCATAAGGGCTAGGCTTTTGGGTATTTTGGTCTGTTGTGAGACTTGAAAATCTTTTCATACATTAATCACAATAAAGTACTATCTCATACTCTATAGGTTTTCTTGTGTGATGTTATTTGCTAATCTCTTAATCTTTCAACTAAAAGCCTTCTTTAATTACTAGTTCATAGCTTTTTGGCAAAAAGTTCTAATTGATCCGCTTAGTTTTACACACTGTCATTTGATTTTTTATTATATAAGGAAAATACTTTGAAAAACATTAGCAACTGAAAATACATGTTTCTTATTATGTTCTAGTTTGATCACCATAAGAAGATACCAGTGTTACGGTTTTACTAATTTATTACTCTTAAGTTATACTCCCTCTCTCCCTAAAATATCGATCACTTTTACTTTGTATGCATATCAAGAATTTAGGTTATATATTGTGTATTTTTCTCTTTTGACCCTTTAAATAGAGGGGGGAAGAGAGTCGGTCATGAAAGAAAAAATTAGTTGGGAGAGTGTTAAATGTGAAAAGAGAAATAAAATAAAAAGTGTAAAAGAATAAAAATATATAAAAAGGGTAAATATGTAAACATACTTACAGAATCTTTCTTAACGTGGAAGTGATCAATTTTTGTGAGACGACCCAAAATAGAGAGATGATCAATTATTAAGAGACGGAGAAAGTATATCTTTTGTTTAAAATGTTGAAGACCATCAAAATTACGTCTTCGAGTGGTGAGTCGGATTACAAAGGTAAAACTTGATTACATGCCAAAACTAAATGTGAGTGAGTGTCGTAAAATTTATTTTTATTTATTTATTTATTGTTAATAAGGGTAGTTCACATTTTAATTGGCATTCTAAATTTTGTTTATTAAAATATGGGCCTAGTTGACGTTAGTTAAACACAATTTTAATGCTTATTTTCATGTCTTTTTTCTTGGGTAATACTTTTATTAAAAAAAAAAATATTTCACTTCGCCTATTTATTTATAAACAGTCGGCCAAAGGACCAGATAAAGAAAGAAAGAAAGGTCTAGGAAAACATTAAAATGTTGGTACAAAACTAAATTGAAGTCCAAAAAATACTTTAAGTAATTAAGAAAAAAACATGGGTCGTCCCGACCCGACTAGTGTTGCCTTGGACCTACCACCACACTACAGTGAAAACGCCTAGAGGGCCCAGGTTGGGCTGTCTCGAGTTAATCTGGCCATTTGACATCTCTAGCTGCCACGACACTGAGCACCTCACATTAGTATCTTCGCCGTTATAACTAACAACTTTTTAGCACGGGGAAATACTAAACAAATGTGGTAATAAATTTTTTTTTCATTTTTTGTTAACGCTAAGAAGCGGAATTACAACATGAAGGTGTCATAAAGAATGCAGTATGAGTCAGAAGCCAAGTGTATTGATGTGGAACTAGAGAACTGAACAAAAGCAGAAGCCAAAGCTTCCCAGACAGAGCCTAAAGAGTGACAGTGCTACGAGGCTGAAGGAACGGCATGAAAAAATGAGACAGTTAGAGTTAGTGCTTAGATTCAAAATGAGTTCAAGTCTTCTGAAAATGGAAGTTCACCATTATAGCAAAGGTATGCCTATGTCATCAGGCGACATGTGGCACTCCTGAGTATGAAATCTCATCGAGGGGGCCATAAACTCCGGTGTTCCATGGACAATAAGATTTATATACACCGACCTACCCTAACAGCTTTGCTCTGTCTGTCTGAAGAGAATGTCTCACATAACATTGTGGCCAGAAAACCTCTTGATTTAGCCATCAGTCCAAAGGCCTTGTTGAATCACACAGGCACTTCGAGAGATAGAGAGGACTTGGCAGCGGCGGGGAAGGACTCGACCTCTAACTACCAGGTGAACTGGGCTCGATGCTTTTCAGAGACCTCCACCTACCTCAGAGTGACCCATGGGTCATGGTCCCTCAGGGTGCCAATGAAAAGACCTTAATGGTGAAGCACGTAGACTAATTATATAAACACACTGGCAGAGATAGAGTCATGGAGGAGTCACACATCCCATAGGTAAGAACTCATGCTGGAGCACTCGAAGCCAGTGAAGGTATTGTTGTAGAGGATTTGCCTACTTGACAGGTCGAGGTTATGTCTCAAAGGAGTCACCTACCTAACACACAAAGATATTATCCCAAAGGAGTCGCCTAATGAATAGGCCAAGGTAATGGCCCCAAGGAGTCGTCTTCTAAGCAGGAGGGGATTCTGTATGTCAGAACGCTTGGAGCTCCCTGGTAGAGATAGTCTTTCGAAGGAGTCACCTATCCCAACGGGTGAGTACTCATGCCAGAACACTCGAAGCCCACCAAGATTGTCTTGGAGGAGTTGCCTACCTAACTGACCAAGATTGTCCAGAGCACTTGGAGCTCCCTAGAGAGATAGTTTCGTAAAGAGTCACCTATCCCAGCGATGAGTCCTTCTGCCGGAGTGCTCGGAGCATGCCAAGGTTATGTCTAGAAGAGTCACTTACCTAATGGGTTGAGGTAGTGACTCGAAAGAGTGGCCTACAGACAGGTCAAGGTAGAGCTTTGGAAGAGTTGCCTAGTCGACAGGTAGAAGTAATATCCTGAAGGATTTACCTACCTGACAAGAGAGAGTCCTCATGCCAGAGCATTTGGAGCTCTCTAGTAGAGATACTATCCCAAAAAAGTCGTCTATCCCTGCGATGAGTCCTTATGTCAGAGCACTCGAATCTTGCTAGGATAGTTACCTGGAGGAGTTAAGCCAAGGTAGTGTCCCATCATACTGGAGCACTTGGAGCTCCCTGAGATAGTGTCTCACCCTCCCTAAGGGATGTTGCACAGTCTTAAAAGTGGGTTGAAGGATATTCCACAACCAAGGCAAGGTGCACATGGTATATTAAAGGGATGGACCAATGCTGGGGGTGTGGTAGTATGACAGAGTATCGAGGGGCATGACTCTATAAGTGGCACAATACATAGGTGCGAAGGATGTGTGTAGTGCTAAGGGCATGCTTAATAAAGATAGTGCAAGCACTACAAGAAAACAGGCTTTTAGCGACGGGGAAATCCGTCGCTGAAAGCCCAAAATCCGTCGCTAAAAGAATTAGCGACGGATTCACCGTCGCTAAAAATCTCTCGTATAAAAGCCCGTCACTAATAGTTTAGCGACGGAATGTTTTAAATCCGTCGCTAAATATGTCATTTTTACCGACGGATTTATTTTAATTAGAGACGGATATTCCGTCGCGAATTATATTCTTTAGCGACGGATTTATATTTTTGAGACGGAATATTCCGTCGCTAAAAAACTTATTTAGCGACGAAATATTCCGTCGCTAAATAACTGATTGTAGGAATACTTTAGCGACGGAATTAATCCGTCGCCAAAAGTCAATTTTTTTTTTGAAATTTTTTTTTATTTTTCAATTACCCAAACCTGTAATACAATTTTCAAATCTCAACAACAACGCGCAATAATCAATACAGAAAGAAATATATATAATCAATTATAAAAAAAATTTATAATAAAAAAAATTCATATATGTACAAGCCGGGAACCGGATATAGCCGGTTAGGAGAGGGGAGAAGAGTACAAGGCGGGCACGGGGGGGGAAGCTAGGAACGGGCACGGGAAGGGGCTCATCAGGGGTTCCCGAGTCCCGGATCTGGATCCTGCTGATCCGGGGCCGGGGCGGCCTGTCCAGCAGTGCCCTGCTCCCTGATCATCCGGCACACCACTGTAGCAATGCGCTGGATCTCCTCGTCGTCCAACTGAGGCCGAGGAGCCGGTGTCTGTGGAGGGGCAGCAGGGGGTGAGGACGCTCCTATCACGGCACGAGCAGTCGTGCTAGGCAGGCCGCGTATGCGGCCTTTCGGCCGATTCACGACCTCCGGCGTATCCAGCCATCGCTTCAACCCCCCAGTACTCGCAGCCGTACTAGTGGACGCTGATGGCTGTCCGGACTGCTGCTCGGACCCCCTTAGCTGTTCATACGAGGCCTGCAAAAATAGTGGTTTAACGATATGTTAGGGCATTAATTAACGAAACAGACATTGAGGATAGAAAGAAAAAACATTAACTTAAATAAATTGACTCACATCGATCCGCCGGGCAATATCTGAAATATAGTCGCCCGCCCGGTGCGTCTCGTCCTTGTCCTTCTTCCGCACGTGCGTCTGATTATACGTCAGAGCTACGACCTCATCGTCCTCCAGATCCGGGTGCTCGACCGCGTTCTTGTGTCGGACGATGTCGTGTGGCACCGACCCCCCCGTGTGCGTCGGATCTTTGTTCTGTCTGTTCTCAGTCCCGCTCTTACTCTTGGCGTCCCAACCTGGATCCGTAGCCCACCGATCTATCATCTCCCCCCATACACGGTGAGATATCCAATGTGGGGGATATCTCGCCATGTCCGTCATCGGGGCACCCGCGGGCAGCGCCTTCTTCGCCCGGTCCCGTGCATCGTGGAGCCATCGGCGGTAATTCTTGCCGATGTAGGCAAAGAAAGCCTGCTGCCCCAGTACCTGCTGCTGAGGCGTGTCAAACGTGAACCCCTCCTGTAAGGCATTCAATAACACAAATTAACAACATAAAACAAACTGTAATTTAACATTTACTAACGCTGAAAAAAATACTTCACCGTACCAGCCACTCCTCCCATAGGGCCTCCCTCGCAGCGGCATCCCAGTCCTTCCAGTACAGGCGTGGCTCGAAGAATCGGCCCTTCACAAGAACGCCGATCTTCGTCCTCGCAATATTCTCCAGGATCCTGCCAAAGAAGTAATTAAATTAATTAATACAGTTCAAATATAAATTAACACCCCAAAATTTTAAACATAAGGCATGGGGTGATATTTTTAGTACTTACAGGCCCTCCTGCGTGAGCGTAACTCTCTGTTTACGCTGGGGGTCGATGCGTACCCCACGTGTCGGACCACGGCCTCGTCGAGATCCTACAAAACACAGACATTAATACAGTTCAAATATAAGGCTAGCGAAAATGTACGAAACACCGTTATCAACTATACCTGAGGTAGAACCCACGGAAGATGGAGAATGCACGCGCGTGTGGGATGAATCTGCGTCGGGCTGGGGCGACGGCTCTGGCTGGGGCTGGGGCGACGGCTCTGGCTGGGGCTGGGGCGACGGCGATGGCTGGGGCGACGGTGACGGCGACGGCTGGGGCTGGACCCCCGATGACTGTCCGCGATCACTCTGTGCCTCGTCATCAGTAGGCAATGACGAGGTGGGACTAACCGGGGAGGAAGCAGCTCGGCGTCCAGCCCGGCCACGAATAGCCCGTATCCTATCCATATCTGACTTCATATAGATTATATACAAAGACATTAACACGTGAAAAACAATAATTTAGGCATAAATCATCATCGGCACTATTTAGTCCTAATTAAGGTTTAATTGTGCCGAGTAGTGATGATTAGTCCTAATTAGGGCTAATTGGGCTTAATTGGGTTATGTTAGGGCTAATTAATGTTAATGAGGGATAGTTTCGGATAATTATAGCTGACTAGGGTTGATTATGGCTAATTAGAGTTATGTAGTCCTAATTAGGGTTTAATTGTGCCGAGTAGTGCTGATTAGTCCTAATTAGGGCTAATTAGGCTTAATTGGGTTATGTTAGGGCTAATTAATGTTAATGAGGGCTAGTTTCGGATAATTATAGCTAATTAGGGTTGATTAGGACTAATTAGGGTTATTTAGTCCTAATTAGGATTTTGATGGTGCCGAGTAGTGTTGATTAGTCCTGACTAGCGCTAATTAGGCGTAATTGGGTTATGTTAGTGCACATTATGACTAATTAGGCTAACTACAATCAATATGCGCATAATTGGGTTCATTTGGGCTAATTTGGGGTAATTACAGCTAATTTGAATTTCATCAGGTTCTTAGGGTTAATTAAAACTAATTAGGCTCGTTGGAGCTAATTAGGGTTAATTGATTTACTAAAATATTGTTAATCAGGACTAATTAGGGGTAATTATAGCCAGCGCTGGAGCCACGATTAGATTCCAGGGGGTGCATGCTAAAAATGTCGCATTAACCTAACTAACCTAAATTTAATGCACATTCAACAACCTCAATTCCGACACCTCATATAGGGTGTCGATATGGTGTCCGATACGTGTCTGACACCTCCGGACACGTGTCCGACACATACCGACACGTGTCCGAAGCCTCTGGACACGTGTCTGACGCCCACCGACACGCACCTCCAGACACATCGGCATACGTTAATTTGTTTTTTAAATGTCGGACACCGTCGATCAGACGTGCTGTCCGTGTCTGCGCTAACTAACAGGTATCTCAATCCAATTGGGTCCCATCCTCCGTCAACAACCTCAATTCTCAATTCTCAATTCTCAAATGCTCAATGCAATAAAAATTAACAAAAACCACACATGCAATCCAATTGGGTCCCATCCTCCGTCAATAATCTCAATATCTCAAATGCTCAATGCACAATTAACAATCTAAAATCATCAATTAATAATCGCAATTACTTCAAATGCACAGCTAATAACCTAAAATCATCGATCAATAATTACAATTCTAAAACGCACAATTAACAACCTAAAATTATCAAACAAATGATCAATGTTCAAATGGGAAAAAAATGTTCAAAATTCACATATCCGATGCGCTTGAATTATTTCAATTTAGGGTTCGATTGTATTAGGGCATTCAATTTAGGGTTCAATTACTTCAATTTAGGGTTCAATTAGGGGGTTCTATTGATTCAATTTAGGGTTTAATTGTTTTGAGGCATTCAATTTAGGGTTCAATTTAGGGTTCGGTTGGATTAGGGCATTCAATTTAGGGTTCAATTAGGGTTCGGTTAGATTGGGGCAATCAATTTAGGGTTTAATTAGGGGTTCAATTAGTTCAAATTAGGGTTCGATTCAATTAGGGCATTCAATTTAGGGTTCAATTACTTCAATTTAGGGTTCAATTAGGGGGTTCTATTGATTCAATTTAGGGTTCGGTTGATTTGAGGCATTCAATTTAGGGTTCAATTAGGGTTCGGTTAGATTGGGGCAATCAATTTAGGGTTTAATTAGGGGTTCAATTAGTTTAATTTATGGTTCGATTCAATTAGGGCATTCAATTTAGGATTCAATTACTTCAATTTAGGGTTCAATTAGGGGGCTCTATTGATTCAATTTAGGGTTTGGTTGATTTGAGGCATTCAATTTAGGGTTCAATTAGGGTTCGGTTAGATTGGGGCAATCAATTTAGGGTTTAATTAGGGGTTCAATTAGTTTAATTTAGGGTTCTATTCAATTAGGGCATTCAATTTAGGATTTACTTAGGGTTCAATTATGGTTCAATTACTTCAATTTAGTGGTCGGTTGAATTGAATAAATAATACAGAGGCTTTCTTATCCTGATGTCATGCAATGGCCCATAATCTATGACCTTTCAGCGTCACCATGATCTAATTTAGGGCAATTGACAAATTAACAAAAAATTGAACCTAAATTGACATACAAATCTAAATAATTCAGATAATTTAGGGCATGTAACCTAAATTGAAGACAAATTAACAAAAAATTCAGATAATTTAGGGCAATTGACATACAAATCTCGAGGTGGGTACGACGACGCCGGCGTTGGTGGTGCGGCGGCAGTGGTGGGTTTCCTTGCGCGGCGACAGTGGAGGGCTTTGTGGCACGACCGGAGTGCAAGGCTTGGTGGCGCGGCGTCGGGTGGGGGACGGGAGTGTCGCCGGAGCTGGGTCGCGTAGAGAAGGGTCGCCGGAGGTGAGAACGGCGGTGGGTGGGAGCAGAATTTCTGAGAGAGAACGGGGAGAAAGAAAGAAACCAGATCTGGATTTAAATGGAGGAGCTTTAGCGACGGAATAAGACCGTCGCTAAAACTCCGTCGGTGAATGTCTTATTATAAAGACTTTTGCGACGGAATTTTTAGCGATGGTTTTATTCCGTCGTTTAAATAATTTAAAAAAAAACTCAAAATTACTAATTTTATAAAAAATATTTAGCGACGGTAATTCCGTCTCTAAAAGTCCGTCGTTAAAACTCCTTTGCAAAATACGTTTACCGACGGTGTATTCCGTCGGTAATAGTATTTTGCAACGGAGTTTTAACGACGGTATATTCCGTCGCTTAAAGACATGTTTAGCGACGAAATACCTTCCGTCGCTAAAACTCCGTCGCAAAATACATATTTTCTTGTGGTGAAGGTTGCGGTGCATGAGTGTCATGTAGGGCATGTGAAAAGGCAATAGTGCTTAGCCGCTTTCAAGGGAAGGAGTGTTGAGGTCATGTATGGAATAAGGAAACATTTTGGGATGACGACGAGTGCTACGGAGATGGGCATTATGCCGGAAGCACGTGACCCAGAAATAGGCTAGGCACAGTCAGGCATCGCAGCCCTCCGTAGCAATGATGAAAGTCATGGGGTAAGGAATTCTCAAGGGGAGGAGAACAGGGTTTGAGGCAAGAGAGCCTGAAGCAAGGGAGACCCAAGGGATAAGTAGAGGAGACCAAGAATAGGAGCTCCCATAAGGTAAGGAAGTGGAAGATCCCAAGGGAAATGCGCCCCCAAGGAACATTTCCAGCATGGACTATAAATGCTGGAAATAGAGTTTTAGTTGAAGACCCTAGGATTTACAGCATGGATTGTACAAGGATGATTTTGTCAATGACCCTCTTCCTCCAGATCTTGCAATGACATCTTCAAAAGATCAAGGAAGATAGCAAAGAATGTGAAAAAAGAATCTAGTTCATCGCTCATGGGTATATCACACCTTTTTTGCTTAAATTGAAAACGTGATGCATTTCTTATCACTTGAAACAGACAAGCTGAAAAATAAAGGACAAGCCTCTAGTTTTCCTTTGCATTGTTAAGTTATCATATGCTTTGAAAGCTTAATCTTTTAGAGCATATGGTAACTTAACATGTATCAGAGCATTAGTTTGGTAGAGGTCTTGGGTTCTATTCTTCTCGCTTGCATATTTGGTCTCCATTAATTATAATGCAACATGCACTTTGTTTATCTGTGTACTTAGTAGTGGTGCACCTTGATTTGTCTCTTCACGTGCAATCAGAAAATTGCACGTAAGGTAGAGTATTAAACATGATAACATTGTTGGACTCATTCTCTAATTAAGCTTTTAGAGAATGAGCGCAACAATTTTAGAGAATGGGCGCAACAATATTATTTTACTTAACACTCCTTAAATAGTTCATCAAACATAGAAATTAAGAACTATAAGCCACAAAACCTTCACCTCCACCAGTCATCTGGCCATCCACGTGTGAAAATGGACAGTGAAAATTCCCTTTTCTTTTTTCCTCTTCACGCCTAACCACGACTAAGAATAGCGGTTAAGCATTTTTCTAAAATGGCCTCGTGCCCACCAGCTCCACACATTATGAAATCTCTTTTTTTTTCATCTCTCTCTCTCTCTCTCTCTTCTTCCCCGGGTCTTTAAATGGGTCAACTGCCTCAACCGTCTTACTTCTCCACCACTGCAGCAACCGTACTCATCAGTCTACCACCAAACACAATCTACGTCCATAGGCAATCATCAATCACTGTCGTGGTCATAGCCGACACCACCTACCCTCATGGCTTAAACTCCATGACTGTGGATCCTATCCGTCCCATTATAGTACCTCCACGGTTGTAGAACCCTCACAGCCATGGTCATAAAACCGACGACAATCATCAATTAACACTGCCACCAGCCGTCCTCCACCACAAGAAAATATGTATTTTGCGACAGAAAGTATTCCGTCGCTAAACATGTCTTTAAGCGACGGAATATACCGTCGTTAACACTCCGTTGCAAAATACTATTACCGACAGAAGACACCGTCGGTAAAAATATTTTGCAACGGAGTTTTAACGGCGGACTTTTAGCGACGGAATTACCGTCGCTAAATATTTTTTATAAAATTAGTAATTTTGAGTTTTTTTTTAAATTATTTAAACGACGGAATAAAACCGTCGCTAAAAATTCTGTCGCAAAAGTCTTTATAATAAGACATTCACCGACGGAGTTTTAGCGACAGACTTATTCCGTCGCTAAAGATCCTCCATTTAAATTCAGATCTGGTTTCTTTCTCTCTCCCCGTTCTCTCTCTGCCCGTTCTCTCTCTGAAATTCTGCTCCCACCCACCGCCGTTCTCACCTTCGGCGACCCTTCTCTGCGGCGACCCAGCTCCGGCGACACTCCCGTCCCCCACCCACGCCGCGCCACCAAGCCTTGCACTCCGGTCGTGCCACAAAACCTCCACTGTCGCCGCTCAAGGAAACCACCACTGCCGCCGCACCACCAACGCCGGAGCCATCGTACCCACCTCGAGATTTGTATGTCAATTGCCCTAAATTATCTGAATTTTTTGTTAATTTGTCTTCAATTTAGGTTACATGCCCTAAATTATCTGAATTATTTAGATTTGTATGTCAATTTAGGTTCAATTTTTTGTTAATTTGTCAATAGAGCCCCCTAATTGAACCCTAAATTGAAGTAATTGAATCCTAAATTGAATGCCCTAATTGAATCGAACCCTAAATTAAACTAATTGAACTCCTAATTAAACCCTAAATTGATTGCCCCAATCTAACCGAACCCTAATTGAACCCTAAATTGAATGCCTCAAATCAACCGAACCCTAAATTGAATCAATAAAGCCCCTAATTGAACCCTAAATTGAAGTAATTGAATCCTAAATTGAATGCCCTAATTGAATCGAACCCCTAATTAAACCCTAAATTGATTGCCCCAATCTAACCGAACCCTAATTGAACCCTAAATTGAATGTCTCAAATCAACCGAACCCTAAATTAAACTAATTGAACCCCTAATTAAACCCTAAATTGATTGCCCCAATCTAACCGAACCCTAATTGAACCCTAAATTGAATGCCTCAAATCAATCGAACCCTAAATTGAATCAATAGAACCCCCTAATTGAACCCTAAATTGAAGTAATTGAACCCTAAATTGAATGTCCTAATTGAATCGAACCCTAATTTGAACTAATTAAACCCTAAATTGATTGCCCCAATCTAACCGAACCCTAATTGAACCCTAAATTGAATGCCCTAATCCAACCGAACCCTAAATTGAACTAATTCTCAAATCAACTGAACCCTAAATTGAATCAATAGAACCCCCTAATTGAACCCTAAATTGAAGTAATTGAACCCTAAATTGAATGCCCTAATACAATCGAACCCTAAATTGAAATAATTCAAGCGCATCAGATATGTGAATTTTGAACATTTTTTTCCCATTTGAACATTGATCATTTGTTTGATAATTTTAGGTTGTTAATTGTGCGTTTTAGAATTGTGATTATTGATCGATGATTTTAGGTTATTAGCTGTGCATTTGAAATAATTGCGATTATTAATTGATGATTTTAGATTGTTAATTGTGCATTGAGCATCTGAGATATTGAGATTATTGACGGAGGATGGGACCCAATTGGATTGAATGTGTGGTTTTTGTTAATTTTTATTGCATTGAGCATTTGAGAATTGAGAATTGAGGTTGTTGACGGAGGATGGGACCCAATTGGATTGAGATACCTGTTAGTTAGCGCAGACACGGACAGCACGTCTGATCGACGGTGTCCAACATTTAAAAAACAAATTAACGTATGCCAATGTGTCTGGAGGTGCGTGTCGGTGGGCGTCGGACACGTGTCCGGAGTCTTCGTGGACGTGTCCAAAGGCATCGGACACGTGTCGGTATGTGTCGGACACGTGTCCGGAGGTGTCAGACACGCGGCACAATTAAGCCTAATTGACCATAACATAACCCAATTAAGCCTAATTAGGACTAATTAGCCCTAATTAGGACTAATCAGCACTACTCGGCACAATTAAACCCTAATTAGGACTACATAACTCTAATTAGCCATAATCAACCCTAGTCAGCTATAATTATCCGAAACTATCCCTCATTAACCTTAATTAGCCCTAACATAACCCAATTAAGCCCAATTAGCCCTAATTAGGACTAATCATCACTACTCGGCACAATTAAACCCTAATTAGGACTAAATAACCCTAATTAGTCCTAATCAACCCTAATCAGCTATAATTAATAATCGTAATTAACCCTAATAACCCAGTTAGCCCTAATTAGCCCTTGTACATCCCATAATTACTCCATGTTGCCCAGAGATGGTTCAATTACTCGTTGTTTACAAACCCTGCCTTCTTTATATTAATTGTTGTTTTGAGAAGTCCATTGGCAACGAGACGCACTGGGCGGGCGACTATATTTCAGATATTGCCCGGCGGATTGATGTGAGTCAATTTATTTAAGTTAATGTTTTTTCTTTCTATCTTCAATGTCTGTTTCGTTAATTAATGCCCTAACATATCGTTAAATCACTATTTTTGCAGGCCTCGTATGAACAGCTAAGGGGGTCCGAGCAGCAGTCTGGACAGCCATCAGCGTCCACTAGTACGGCTGCGAGTACTGGGGGGTTGAAGCGATGGCTGGATAAGCCGGAGGTCGTGAATCGGCCGAAAGGCCGCATACGCGGCCTGCCTAGCACGACTGCTCGTGCCGTGATAGAAGCGTCCTCACCCCCTGCTGCCCCTCCACAGACACCGGCTCCTCGGCCTCAGTTGGACAACGAGGAGATCCAGCGCATTGCTACAGTGGTGTGCCGGATGATCAGGGAGTAGGGCACTGCTGGACAGGCCGCCCCGGCCCCGGATCAGCAGGATCCAGATCCGGGACTCGGGAATCCCTGATGAGGCCCTTCCCGTGCCCGTTCCTAGCTTCCCCCCCCCCGTGCCCGCCTTGTACTCTTCTCCCCTCTCCTAATCGGCTATATCCGGTTCCCGGCTTGTACATATATGAATTTTTTTTATAATTGATTATATATATTTCTTTCTGTATTGATTATTGCGCGTTGTTGTTGAGATTTGAAAATTGTATTACAGGTTTGGGTAATTGAAAAATAAAAAAAAAATTCAAAAAAAAAATTGACTTTTGGCGACGGATTAATTCCGTCGCTAAAGTATTCCCACAATCAGTTATTTAGCGACGGAATATTCCGTCGCTAAATAAGTTTTTTAGCGACAGAATATTCCGTCTCAAAAATATAAATCCGTCTCTAAAGAATATAATTCGCGACGGAATATCCGTCGCTAATTAAAATAAATCCGTCGGTAAAAATACATATTTAGCGACGGATTTAAAACATTCCGTCGCTAAACTATTAGTGACGGGCTTTTATACGAGGGATATTTAGCGACGGTGAATCCGTCGCTAATTCTTTTAGCGACGAATTTTTGGCTTTTAGCGACGGATTACCCCGTCGCTAAAACCCTGTTTTCTTGTAGTGCTCGTTGTCCCGCCACCGTCTTTCCTACAGTTCCATTTTTATTTTCAGATTTGTTACAAGTTTTTGGCAATTGATTAAAGGTTCGAATTGATTAAAGTGTTTTACCAATTAATTAAACGTTGTGTTTGGCTAAGGTGCAGCGGTGTTGTGCCAAGTGGTGACCGTGGTGCGGTGTTGGTGTGTTTGGTGGTGTCCATGGTGTTTGTTTTACTCAGATCTGTGGTGGTTATGGTTGGCGGTTGGATGGTTGTGGCTAGTGGTTAGGTGGTTGTGGCTGATGGTTTGGTATTGGGGTGGGGGTCGTCACTGATGGATGTGGCTGCTGGTTGGTTTGGCTGGCAGTTGTCTTTTACGCAATTAAAATAAAGAATAGAAGAGAGAGAGGGGAGGAGGAGGAGGAGGAAGAGGAAGAGGAGGAGAGAGGAGGGGGAGGATGTAAAGAAAAAAGAAAGAAACCACAAAAGAAAGGAAATACAAGGGGTTTGTTTTGTAACCGCTGCAAAGTGTAGCGGTCAGCTGCTACACTTAGCAGCGGTTAGACAATATATCTTGTCTTGGGGGGGGAATGGGCGTGAGAAGGAGTCTTAGGAGGTGCACGAGGGACACTTTGGACACAATTCCTAATCATTACAAAGAGTAACGGTCAAGTTAGTTAAAGTAAAAAAAAGTAATCTAGGTCGTCCAATTTCACACATGGACATCCAGGTTAATGCTGGAGAAATACTTATTTCTTCACTGGTAGATGTAGATCAACCCCTATATATATGGTGAAATTGTTTTTCACTTAACTCTATAACCTATATAATGCAAATGCATAGTCCTCTACTACTTTATCTCTAACTTCGATCTGGATTACTTGTAGTTGGTGAGAAAAGTTTTCAGTATATCACTATGGTATAGTGTAATGGACGCGCGAGATCTAGCAAGATGGAGAGATTCTCAAACAATATGAAGTATGACATACTTGTTCTTCATCTTGAAAGTTTTCAATTCCTCGTGATAATGTTTATTTTCTTCTTTGTAGGTCTACTGCTCACTTCTCCTTTTTCTTTTTTGTGGGTTGCTGCCCACTTTTCCACCGGGCATTTCATTCATTTATGAGGGCATTTAGCTTTTTTATTCTAGACACTAAAAAACCGATTAATGGTTGATAATTATAGTGGCAAGTCAAATATTTAATATTACGGGAAATACTGGTCAAGATCTTGACATGGAGTCAAACAAAATGATAGCCTCGATCCAAAGTTAAGCTAGAAGAACTAGCCCAAATGAAATTATTGGTCTCGCCCAAATATGGTTTACTACCATAAAAGATATATAAGTCAACTTTGACTTAAGGAAAATATTTAAAAATTAAATGGAAATATGAATCCTTTTAATTAAGAGATTCTAATTAAATCAAAGGAGACAAATCTTTAAATATAATGTCAGCCCAAATCATGGGTTTTTCATAATTAAGCCAACTGTCTTGCCTATAAATGAGGGCTTAAGGTACATGAGAATGATAAAAAAGGGTCTCCGCGATCAAAATCAAAGCTCCGTTGAAACTCCATCGTCTCCCAGTTTGTTGCTTCATTTGAAGAACAATACGCACTAATACAGTGTCGTTCTTCAATCGAACACTTCCAAATCACGAAGATCACTTTATCTTTCACCTTAAATCAAAGATGAGTTGCCCTCAACATCTGTGATTCTACAAGTCAAGGATCACTATACTTGTTCAGGATAAAACCTTGAAGCCATCGATCAAGCATTACTTCGACGATCTTTGAACAACAAAGGTTGAAGTCAAAATCCGTGTTTCAAGATCAAGTTATTTTAGCAGTGACCCCCTTTGAGATCAAATCAGAGGATTTATATTCGTTTTGTGTAAAAATCACAGATTGGTATAACCTTTTAGTTTAAAATTATTACATTAAATTTTATGTAATTATTTCTATTTTATAGTTTAGGCACGAAATTTGCGTGTATAGGCTTCACAAAGTACTTGCAAACTTCATGATTCTTTAATTCGATAGGGCATTTCCTCGGCTCTGACTCCTTTTCCTGGACCAGCACTTGTTAGCCACCTATCTTCTTTGGAAAAATGTAGGCATTCGGCATTCCTATCCACCGACCTTTATCATTTTCTTTTCTTCTTCAATCTTACCGTCTGTTTCATCTAGACTGACACCACATTCGTTTTCTTCTCTACCTAGATTTTTGGTACATACGACACTCTAGATGTACTGCGCTTTAATTATAATTAGGCTTTTCAAAGTTACTTTCCAACAAATTTTTATGTCATCATCACAATATCTATATCACTGTTACATTGAAGTTTTGTTTTTGCAATAAGGAGTTCAGCCTCAGATGTAAAGTTGAATGCTTAAAATGTATATAGCTAAAAGTCAGAGATTCAAGTTCTTCACTACAAAAAAGCAGCAAATTACTTTATAGTGGCAAAAAATTTAAAGACATTTTGTTTTTATATTTCCTGTAACGTAACTTTGAAGGGATCCCTGTCTGAGATACATTAGCAAATAAAATTACCGGGTTCTAACTTTATAAATAAGTTCATCACAGCATAAAACAAGAAGTGTATGTTTTGAAAAATTCGGGACCCGGCCTGACCAAAGCTGAAAGGTGCTGTTAATGCTAATGCATGGTCCTTCAGTACGTCCGCAATAACTTCCATCTGAATCTGACAGTTTAGAGGTTCAATTGCAGGGTTGTAATTAGACACTAATAAAGAGACTTGTAGAAAAAACCTAATTCTGTCTGTTATAAACAGTGACGATTTACTTTATAGCAACAAGAAGTTTCAGCTTTTCGTCGCTATATACCTTTGGTAACCAAATGCTGGCGTGCAGTTGAATCCTGAATTTTTGTCCTTAATAATCCATTTTTAATACTTAATTATCTCTTTACCCCATTTTGAACCTTATTTACCTATCTAACCGACTTTTGAAAAACGTGGTTTCAAACCACGTTTTTCAAGGAAAGAAAACGTGGTTTGAAATCACGTTTTCAAGGAAATCTCTATTTGAAATAGAGATTTCATATGTTTTCAAAAGAAATCTCTGTTTCAAATCACGTTTTCTCCCCTTAAAAACGTGGTTTGAAATCACGTTTTTCAAAAGTGGGTTAGATAGGTAAATAAAGTTCAAAACAAGATAAAAAGTTAATAAAGTATTAAAAATGAATTATTGAGGGTAAAAACTCGTTGAATCGTCAACTGCAACTGCCGCAGAAGTAGCACATCATTGCCGCATATTACTTCTTGCAAAAGATATTTTGTGTTTCAATGGCCATGTACCAAAGGGGAAGGTCAAAATATTTTTCACTTTGCACCATATTAGTGTCGCTTAAAGTTAATATTAATAGTCTAATCTAATCACTTAGCTGAAAATCTTGAACCTTAGCTTTTGTTATGGGGTGCGATTGGCCACGGTGTAGTGCAACGCCAACACGAGGCTTGAAAATCCTAATAGCAAGCTATTGAAGAACCTTCCCCTCAAAAACAAATTTAACATCTTGTGAGCCATTGATGTAATATTCGAGATTTAGGAGCAAGTTAAAATAACCATATGTGTTCTGAAAAATAAACAGGCAATAACTTTGAGCAATGCTTGGGTATTAGCAGTGTATGGAAGCTTAAAAGAATTTTGGGATAAAAATGTGATTTTTGAGTTTGAGGGTCATTTTGTAATTTTGAAAAACTTTGGGGATGTAAATGTAAATTATATTTCTAATGACGAAAAATAATAAAATGAGTGATACTATGAATTAGTGACATCTGATCAAATTAATAACGATTAAAATAATTCTGGGACTTAAATGTAATTATACAAAGTTCGAGATTATTTTGTAAATATAAAGACTTTGGGGGCTAAATTGCATTTTTAAAGAAATTAAGCCTTAGGTGTCAAATTTTAGAGAAATTGTCACCCACTAGTGTCACCTCCTATTTGGCTTATTATGACTAACCTAATTATAATATAAAATATGAGACAAAAGTCTTTAAGGGAATTTAAACAAAAACATAGGAAATTCGGGTGAACAGTAAACCAGAGAGAGAGAGAGAGAGAGAGACAAAAAAAGAGAGAGAAACAGGGATTTCGGGCAGGAAAACCAGGGAGAGAGAAGGGGAGAAAATCGTGAGAATTCTAAGGGTAATTTTTCCTTTTCGGTGTGTAATTTGGTGCAGGTGGGGGTGTGTGCGTGCACGTGTGCAGTTTAGGTGCTTCGGGTGTGTGTATTTGGTGAGAATATGTATGTATAAGGTGTAAAGGTGGTGTTAATGTGGGTGTAACAATGATTTAGATGAGATTGGTGCATCTTTCAGGGTAGCCGAAGGTGCGTAGTTGTGTTCAAGAGTGAAATAGTGTGTTGTGTAATAGAGTGTGTAGTGTGTGATTTTAGTGTGGGTATGTGTGTTTGATATGTATATAATTGTGTGTTAGAATGTGTATTTTAGGTAGTATAAGGTCCTTCAAATGTGTTTGAGTGGATCTGGTAGTGTATCAGTGTGTGTAGATGAGTTGTGTGTAGGTGTGTCTCGGCAGATTGTGGAGGAAGAAGAAGAGTGTGTTTTCATGGTGAATTAGTGTGTCAATATTTGAATATTGTTTGTTTTTGTCACTAAAAATGGCAGATGAGCTAGACAGTTTTAATGCAAATTTTTATAAATAATTAGGGTCAAAATCTGACAAAGTCTGAAACAGTAACCCCTAATATTTTTACAAGGTTACGCTCTAGAATTTTTCGAGAATTTTTTGTGTCCTCGAAGGACACTATTTTTAGCCGAACCGGCTTCTGAGAGCTCGGTCCGGACACCGGTTCTGAATTTTTGTCCTTAATAATCCATTTTTAATACTTAATTATCTCTTTACCCCATTTTGAACCTTATTTACCTATCTAACCGACTTTTGAAAAACGTGGTTTCAAACCACGTTTTTCAAGGAAAGAAAACGTGGTTTGAAATCACGTTTTCAAGGAAATCTCTATTTGAAATAGAGATTTCATATGTTTTCAAAAGAAATCTCTGTTTCAAATCACGTTTTCTCCCCTTAAAAACGTGGTTTGAAATCACGTTTTTCAAAAGTGGGTTAGATAGGTAAATAAAGTTCAAAACAAGATAAAAAGTTAATAAAGTATTAAAAATGAATTATTGAGGGTAAAAACTCGTTGAATCGTCAACTGCAACTGCCGCAGAAGTAGCACATCATTGCCGCATATTACTTCTTGCAAAAGATATTTTGTGTTTCAATGGCCATGTACCAAAGGGGAAGGTCAAAATATTTTTCACTTTGCACCATATTAGTGTCGCTTAAAGTTAATATTAATAGTCTAATCTAATCACTTAGCTGAAAATCTTGAACCTTAGCTTTTGTTATGGGGTGCGATTGGCCACGGTGTAGTGCAACGCCAACACGAGGCTTGAAAATCCTAATAGCAAGCTATTGAAGAACCTTCCCCTCAAAAACAAATTTAACATCTTGTGAGCCATTGATGTAATATTCGAGATTTAGGAGCAAGTTAAAATAACCATATGTGTTCTGAAAAATAAACAGGCAATAACTTTGAGCAATGCTTGGGTATTAGCAGTGTATGGAAGCTTAAAAGAATTTTGGGATAAAAATGTGATTTTTGAGTTTGAGGGTCATTTTGTAATTTTGAAAAACTTTGGGGATGTAAATGTAAATTATATTTCTAATGACGAAAAATAATAAAATGAGTGATACTATGAATTAGTGACATCTGATCAAATTAATAACGATTAAAATAATTCTGGGACTTAAATGTAATTATACAAAATTCGGGATTATTTTGTAAATATAAAGACTTTGGGGGCTAAATTGCATTTTTAAAGAAATTAAGCCTTAGGTGTCAAATTTTAGAGAAATTGTCACCCACTAGTGTCACCTCCTATTTGGCTTATTATGACTAACCTAATTATAATATAAAATATGAGACAAAAGTCTTTAAGGGAATTTAAACAAAAACATAGGAAATTCGGGTGAACAGTAAACCAGAGAGAGAGAGAGAGAGAGAGAGAGAGAGAGAGAAAACAGGGATTTCGGGCAGGAAAACCAGGGAGAGAGAAGGGGAGAAAATCGTGAGAATTCTAAGGTAATTTTTCCTTTTCGGTGTGTAATTTGGTGCAGGTGGGGGTGTGTGCGTGCACGTGTGCAGTTTAGGTGCTTCGGGTGTGTGTATTTGGTGAGAATATGTATGTATAAGGTGTAAAGGTGGTGTTAATGTGGGTGTAACAATGATTTAGATGAGATTGGTGCATCTTTCAGGGTAGCCGAAGGTGCGTAGTTGTGTTCAAGAGTGAAATAGTGTGTTGTGTAATAGAGTGTGTAGTGTGTGATTTTAGTGTGGGTATGTGTGTTTGATATGTATATAATTGTGTGTTAGAATGTGTATTTTAGGTAGTATAAGGTCCTTCAAATGTGTTTGAGTGGATCTGGTAGTGTATCAGTGTGTGTAGATGAGTTGTGTGTAGGTGTGTCTCGGCAGATTGTGGAGGAAGAAGAAGAGTGTGTTTTCATGGTGAATTAGTGTGTCAATATTTGAATATTGTTTGTTTTTGTCACTAAAAATGGCAGATGAGGTAGACAGTTTTAATGCAAATTTTTATAAATAATTAGGGTCAAAATCTGACAAAGTCTGAAACAGTAACCCCTAATATTTTTACAAGGTTACGATCTAGAATTTTTCGAGAATTTTTTGTGTCCTCGAAGGACACTATTTTTAGCCGAACCGGCTTCTGAGAGCTCGGTCCGGACACTGGTTCTGAATTTTCTGACGAAAATTTTTTAAAATACTTTTTAACCCAAAAATGATTTCAGGATACTTAAAATAGTGTTTCAAAGTATTTTTAAAAAATTTCCAGAGCCAGGAACCCCTAGGGGTATTTTGGTAATTTTATCTGTAAAAGGTATTTTAAGGTAAATTCATATACAGTAAGGACATTTAAGTGATTTTACTCACAGGCTGGTTTTGGTGTTTTAAATGTGAGAAGGTGTATTTTGATAATTTACCACCCCGAGGTGGTATTTTGGTAATTTTACTTATAAAGTGTATTTTCGGATAAATTCACATGCACTAGAGTTATTTGAGGGAATGTTGTTTTGGTGATTTAAGGGTGGGTGGGGTGTTTTTGCAATACGGAGTTCAACCTCAGAGGTAAAGTTGATCGCTTAAAATGTACAGTATATAGCTAAAAGTCAGAGATTCAAGTTCTTCGTTACAAAAAGCAGCAAATTGCTTTATAGTGCCAAAAATTTTTAAAGACATTTTGTTTTCATAAGTCCTGCAACGACCCTTTAGGGATGCCTGTCTAAGATACATTATTAGTAAATAAAATTACCGGGTTTTAACGTTATAGATAAGTTCTATCACAATATAAGACATGAAGTGTATATTTTGAACAATTCGGGACCCGGCCTGACCAAAGCTGAAAGGTGCTGTTAATGCTAATGCATGGTCCTTCAATACGTCCGCAACAAACTTCCATCTGAATCTGAAAGTGTAGAGGTTCAATTGCAGGGTTGTACTTGTACACTAATAAGAGACTTGTAGAAAAAACCTAATTCTGTCTGTTATAAAACAGTGACGAGTTACGCACCCTAAACAAAAATCTGGTTATGGGGACGGGTTAAAGTTGGTGCCGATCGAGAGAGTGTCATGGTGCGAGAAGAGGCAGAGACAGAGAAGGTCGGCTACTTTTCATACCACATGCAATTCGTGTGAAAAAAAATGAAGAGAAAGAATTTGAGATGTGTAGAGAATCATAATATAAAGCAAACATGTTATATTGGGTAGTGATCAGCTACTACATTTTTAATATTCTAAAATTTTTGTTTCGTGTTGGATGTCATTCACATAGGGTGTTACACCAAAAGTTGTCATAACAAATAATGTTCAGGTTGTTGGCATTACAGGTGGTACAGATATAGAAAAAAAAAGGTGGGTACAATGAACTGATGACAAGAAAATAGAAGGGCTGATCATGAATTATAGGAATGCCACTGTGTATGTACATGTAGAACATGTAAGACGCTCTATCAAAAAACACTGCATGGAAGGCTAATGCATATTTGCCTAGATGTGTTTGGTATACTAACATTACACCCCGGTGACCAAGATACTCGCATTGATTTCTAACATAAAACTATCAACAAGAACAGGCATGGCGAAAAAGTCAATCGCTGACTGTCAGATTAAAAAAATTGATTGATCTTTAGTACTTGAATATATAAGTGCAACAACAGCTTACCAAATACCAAAGAAGCAGCATTTTGTGTGCTCTTATGTCTTGTCAGGAGTGATTGCTAACTAGTGAATGAACAGAACTACAACCAGGTATAGTTTCTACCCCTTTCACCTTCATCGCCCCTCGCACCATCTCTACATCCTCCCACCTTTCTGCAGAAGCATACATATTAGACAAGGCTACATAGTCTTCGCTTGTATCATGTATGCATACACAATTCTCGTGCGGCTGTATCTGGAGAAGGACTTCTGCAACCTTCTCACCCATCACGACGTTCCCGTGAACTCTGCATGCATTTAACAAGCTCCTCCAAAGAACCGCATCCCGTTCAACACGCATTCCACTTATAAACTCATACGCCTCTATAAGATGCCCAGCTCGGCCAAGAAGGTCAACAATGCAACCATAGTGCCGTACGAGAGGCGTGACTCCATATCTCTCCATGCTATAGAACAAACAAAGGCCTTCGTCTACAAGTCCAGCATGGCGGCAAGCAGATAAAAGGCTGGTGAAGGTCACTTCATTCGGTTTTATTCCACAAGCCTTCATATCATCCAAAAGGTCTAAAGCTTGTGTTCCTTCCCCATGAACGGCCAGCCCCATCGCCATAGCCGTCCAAGTCAAAACGTTTTTTTCTTCCATTTTCTTAAAAATATAAGAAGCACTATCAAGACTCCCGCATTTCGAATACATGTCAACAAGGCCAGTGCCTATGTACACATCGCTTTCGGGGAGATGAATTGTTTTTTCCATATAAGCGTGAACGCAGGTGCCAGTTTCTAAAACACCCAACTGAGAAGCAGCTGAGAGAACACAACTCATGGTAGTATCCGTCGGCTTCACTCCACAAACATCAGCCAACATATTGCGAAACAACATCAACGCTTCGCAGGCACGTTCTTTAATTTTCTCCCCTTGGGAACAGTACCCTTTTATCAAGGCATTCCAGGTTGCGCTGCTTCTCTCAGGCATTTCCTCAAACACCTTACGTGCAGAAAAAACCTCGTTGCTACTTGCATAAAAATGTATAGCAGTTGTTTGAACCATCACATTCGAACAAAAACCATGTTTTAGAATTCTAGTATGTATCTGTTTCCCTTCCCAGAGTGCCGGGAGATCAACACATCGAGCACAAGCTCCGAGTGCAAAAATGTACGTGAAATCATCGAAAACCAGGCTCGCCTTGGAAACCCAGTTGGCAAATACAAGAATGGATTGCCTGGGAAGGGAGCACCTGATCAAGACGTTCAAGGGGTACACATCTGGGCTGTTGAAGTGTGTGAGAACTAGGCGGGCATAGTTAGTGGCGTGGGGGGTTGGTAATGCGCAGTATTTCTCGATAAGCTTCCCGAAGAGGGACGGTGAGTTGGAGGCGTTGGCGACGAGCTGGGCGTGGACTTGTTTGATTTGGCTAATGGTGCTTGCTTTTCGTTGCAGCAGCGATGAGCATCTGACTACAGGAATGGGGTGCATGTATGTACCGGTACTAGCACTGGCCTTGTTGCGGATGACATCAAACGAAGGAGACTGATTTTGATCATGCTTTTAGCGGAAAAGTGTTCCTAGCACCTTAAGTAACAATCGGACTCGTCTTTCATATTTGTTTTTGAGTCGCAAAATGGTCAGTCCTCTGTCCTGTAATGATGTACATGACATATCCCTCGCCACAACATATGAAAATTCCATAAATGGCCTTAACTTTTGTAGTTTTTTAGCTTATTTTGGTAATCTTCATAAAGAATAAAAATTAAAGCTAATTTTTTCTCTCACTTTCTCTCATTTCTTACCCCACCCCACCCCACCCCACCCCACCCCACCCCACCATCATTGGTCGTTGCAGCCACCACAATATACAGCTTCCTCCATTGTCGACCGTCGCCACCACTCCAAGCAGGCGCTACCGCCACCACCTCCGACAGTCACCACGAGCGATGGCTGCCTACCACCGTCGCTGGCAACCATCCCTGGCCACCATCACTCAACTTTTTGTTTAAATAGAATTTTTTTTTTACTTTGTTTTGATCTCGAGATACATTAAGTCAACCCAACCTAATTTATACATTTTTTTGGGTTAAAAGCACAACTTTTTGACCAATCCAAATTACACTCTAGAAATAGCACGAACAAGGTTAAGACCTTGAAAGGAATGAGAACTTTTAAAGTAACATTTTGAGGGGGAAAAATATAAGTTGAAAAAGGGTGGTCGAGATGTTTGATGAGGCACGGACATAAATTTTAACAGATATTTCTTCCGTCCCACATAGCACGCAGATTAAAGATTTAAGTGATTACCTTTAGAAAGAGAAGATGAAAGAAGTGGGGTAGAAGAGAAAAAAAGAGTTAGTGGAGTGTTAAATTTAGAGAGAGAAATGAATAAAAAGAGTAAGAAAGTGGGTCAGAGGAGATAAATTGAGTTGATGAGGATTTAAAATGTGAAAAAAAAGTATAAAAAAGATAAAATGTAAGTACCTACAAAATCTTTCTTAACTAGTTTTGATCCCGTGCGTTACACACGGAAACAACAATTATCAAAGTAATTATTATGAGATCTCGTCTTTGTATACTTAATAACAATTACAAAATTATTAGTGACAATAACATAATCAAAAATCTATTTTTATCTTTTTTAAAGAAGTTCTCTTACCGATTTTTATCGTTAAAAATGAATTTGAGAAATAATTATTCGTTTTTAGTGACAAATGAAAATGAAAAATAGTATATGAAATATAGAAATAGTATTTCCTAACTAATAGCAGTTGCACTGGTAATACTAACAATAATAACTCGTGTGTTGAGGTTGTATTACTCAAGACCGCCATAGAAAGAATAACAATAGATAATATATGAATGAAAAAAAAATATGAGCATAAACTATATATAAAACTTGTAATTAAATAAAAGCAAGGAGATTAGGGTAGTTTAAAAGAAAAACTGATAGAGAATATTATGTTTCCCTAAACAATAAAAAAGATTTAAGATTAAAAAGGAATATATATGAGGAATTACTTTTGTTAAAATTTAGGTATTAATAGAATTGTGAAGACACAAATAAAATTTTTGAGTGGGGCATGTTGACATAAAAGAGACAAAAATATAAAATCTATATAATTGGTTAAATTTTAAATAAAAAAAAGAGTCTAAACCCGCGCGCGCGGGGGGGGGGGGAGAGAGAGAGAGAGAGAGAGAGAGAGAATCCAAATTATTATTACAAGGGTAAGTGAATTGAAAATATTTTAAAATTTTAAAATAGAAAAGTTCATACGGTGAATTAAGAGAGTGTCCAATTAAGTGATGACTAGACAATATTCTCTCAGTTTCGATTTTCATATATATATATATATATATATATATATATAATTAGATTTGAAAATGAGTAATTTTTGTGGGACGGTTCAAAAAGAAAAGTTTATCAAATTATGTGGGACGGAGGGAGAATATAAGAGCCAAAAAAAACTTGAATATAATGACGATAGATATGACGTGATGTAAAATATTTAGATCGGTGGATATATATATTTGTTCACCTTTGCTACCTAAAAATTCTATCATATTGTTAAATCTATTGTCATTACGCTCAAGATTTTTTTTTTTGTTTTTTGGTTGAACAGGGAGAGAGGGTGGGGGACAAACGAGAAGTTGATCCGAAGCCCGTAGAAACCAGCAAGGTTGAGCGGTAGCCCAATAGGCCCCCTTAGCAGTCAGTCCAAAACAAAGGCCTATCCTAAGTCAAGCCAGTCCAAAGGGCCGCCACCAATCATGTACTCTGCACAATTATCCACTTTTCCACGCACACGCATTTTGCCCCCAGCTTTCTGCTCTATCCAACCCGCGGCAAATTGAAGGAATCGGTAGTCAACACATGGAGATGGCAATCAATCTATCTTGTTTTTCACACTTTCCACGACCCACTTCGCAGCCTCTCGTCCGCTTCTCTTCCTCTAGCTCGTCTTTCTTCAATACCACCGGGGAAAATAGGGTCAGCCTGGTTTTGGGCCGAACCAGAAGCTGGACTAGTAGTGGTAGGCGTAGGGGTTTGTCCTGTAACTGCTTGTTCGGGCTTGGGATGCCGGAGCTGGTGGTCATAGCGGGCGTGGCCGCCCTCGTTTTTGGGCCCAAGAAGTTGCCGGAAGTGGGCCGGAGCATCGGCAAGACCGTCAAGAGCTTCCAAGAGGTACTTGTTTCCTTTCCTTTTGGAGTGTTTTTGAACGTTGGGATTATGGCCAGTAATGTTAACCGCCAGTGATGTTAACCGTATGCTGTTTAAGTTAGTTTTATTTATCTATCTTTAGTTATGTTATTGCTTGCCATGTTTAAGAGAACAATTAAGAAAATGGTGGAAAAGAGTGCAGAAACGATAAAGAAAGAAAGATCATGTTGTGTACAGACTCCGGAAAATGAGGACGGTAAACTGCTGCAATAGAAG
The DNA here is from genome assembly GCA_033070095.1 of Escallonia herrerae. NCBI lineage: Eukaryota > Viridiplantae > Streptophyta > Magnoliopsida > Escalloniales > Escalloniaceae > Escallonia > Escallonia herrerae. Next base: position 526,096 of record JAVXUP010000124.1, read on the forward strand.
TTTCTGTGTTGCATGAATTTAATGGAACAAGGAAAACAAAATTCTAAATTGTGGGTTTCTCTTAGCACTTTAGATAGACAAAATTTGCTGATTCAACAGAAATCAGCAATGCACTGTCAGCAAAACTGAAGTGTGATTGAAACCCTGTTTACAAGTTTGATGATTTGCTTGTGTCATGGCACTGAGAAATGCAATCTTGTATAGTAAATTTGCTTTCTCTACGAAGGCACAATCTAGTGTCGGCCCAATCGGGAAAAAGCTAATAGAGAAAAGGCAGAGAAGACGAGATTGCGTTTTGAAGTTGATGATTTATTCAGGACTTTTCGGTGCTAATTACGTTAAGCTGCACTACTCCGACTCCTAACTAAGTTAAACTATAGCTCAGATGATTTGTGAAACGAAAAAGCTCACCTTCTTAACATAGATCTTATCGATTTTCTTGAACAACACAAGGGAAGAACAAAAGATTCGCTCTCTCAAAAGAGTATAATTCAACAATAGTGACTTTATACAAGATAAACAACAGTTAAAGCTTAAGTAACCTAATGTGTTTCTCTGCCAGAGGTCATGGTTTCGCTGTCTTCTCGGCTTGCTGGCATGTGTATATTGCCTACTAAGTTTTCTGGCTTTTTCTCCCCACATTCTCCACGTCTCTGGTCACAGAGATTGTTGCAGTTTCTATGAATTTAGAGTGGCGGTTTGTCTGCTCACGTTCTCCAATTCTCAAAACCTGGGAGAGCAGGGGAGGTGTCTTCCTCTCTAATGCCATGTTTGAGAAGTCATTGTCAGACTGATTTTTCTTTATCCAGACTGAAGCATATCTGACCAACTAGGTCAATCTTCTCTCTAGGTTTCTCAAATTATTTAGACCAGAGGAGACCTTCTCCGGCTGAGTCTTTAAGTGGATGGCACAAAGTAGAAGTTCGTGGCTTGTAGCCAACTCAAACTTGAGATCTTGTGGACCGAAAATTCTTTGAGCCTCTCAATTTGAAAATGTTGCTGAGTTGATTTCTGTAGGTTGAAAATGTAGAATTCTCAAAGATTTCCTTCTGCTTAGGGATGATCTGTATTTTTTTCGCTATGCCTAGCATCTTTTTGCTATGCCTAGCATCTCAAATGCATTTTCCTTCTGATTTTTCTGGGCTGAAAAAGTAGAAAGTCTCATAAATTTCCTCTGCAAAATTTTTGATTCGCCACTTCGGCCATACATCGCCCATATCCTGAATAGGAATCCTTCATTTCTTTAAATGTTAATATCAAGAAAGTCTTTCTCTAAAAAAATCATTTCTGCCATATTCCGGCCTGAATAGAGAAATTCTGCATTTCTCTGAGCATCTATATTAGGAAAGTCTTCACTGGTCACTCTGGCAGTATATAGGCCTCAATAGGGGATTTCCGCATTTCTCTGATTGTTGTCACCAATTTTTTGATAGATAGTGTGTTGGTGTCAACAATTCTCGACGCTATGTGGAATCCACTGTTAGGGAGAATCAACAGGAAATTAACAAGATGAAAGGCGCGATGCCTTTTGATGTTTGGAGATTAACCTTTATTCATCGTTTTGCTCTCTAGTTTAGGAACCTACATGTTGCAACTTGGGTGAACAAAAAGTGTCATGAGTATGGAAAGGCAATGAGCAGTTGTTGGAATGAAAAGTTAGTTTGTATTTCAGTTTGGAAGGAAGCCTTGGGTTAAGAAGCTTTGTATGTTTCATGTTTCAGAAGGAGGTGGTTTCAGATGTACGCCAGGAAAGTTCGCTCCTTGAGGAATATTTTTGATGAGAAATTTTGTAAGGGAGAGGTCACCACATAGGCGCATTACCCCTGTGGGTTGCCTTTGGGAAGCAATACTATTTTCCATGTACAAGGGCCTAACTTTAGAGTTATGAGGCCAACAATGTGCATGTGCCAAACCGTGTGCATCTAGTAAGTACTTTACAAAGATTAGGGGCATCCCTCCAGCTGTCTGTCCATGTCTCTTTTGTGGTGGAGAACTGACAACTCCAACTGGGAGAACCACAGCCTAATTCACTTGTAACTACTGAGGGCCATTTTGGAGTTGCTTGCGTATCTGAAAAGGCTGGTGCGGTAAAACACCTTAGCATGCGGTTCAGTATAGTTTTGAGTAGTGACCAGAAAGCATGCGTTGCAGTCCTCGCAATATTTGTGGCTGTCATTGTTAAGGGGGGTCAAATATTTAGAATGATCCCTGAACTAGGAGTTGGCAGTAGCACACAACTTTAATACTTCATCTGAGGCTTGCTTAAATAGCGGGCAAGAGGCCATCAAGTTGCAAGGGCAGTTGAGTGTATATGTCCTCTGCGATCATATGAATGGCCTCTGCTTAGTTGGTCCCGTTTACAAGTTATTTTGTTTTATTGGCTGCACATTGGGGATGTCAGATTTTTGTTACCTGGTGTGAGATATGCGACATGCAAAAAAAAAAGGCAAAAGAATCAGTGAACTATTGTCTTCATCATTTATGAGATAGTGCTGCAGCATCCGTCTATAACCATTTGGCAATGAGTACAGGGCGAAAATGCTTATACTATATAGGGAAAAGACTCTTTAGGGAAATATTTTTCATTGAAGTTGGTAGCACTAGTCAAGGGTAGGATTTGACTTGGTCATAGTGCAGTTGGAAAATGCTATATTCGGATAATCTTGTCTATCTGTATCACTTCCTCCTTAGTTTCCATATTTAACATCAATAGCATTACATCATGCTACAGTGCATACCTTGTTGGAGCAAGAGCATTGTAATAAAAATGAGATTTATCTTGATAATTATTTAGATAGATCCTGTCTTAGCACCCTGACTGTTGAGTTGTTGGTGTAAGACGACGTTGAGCTAGACTGAGAACTACATTGGGATCGCTAGATATTTCTAGAATCATGTGTTTAAAATAGGGCAGAGTTGAAGAAAAGGATTCATGTATTAGACCCCAACTAGTTTGGAACCAAGGTTTAGTTGGATGGAGCTGTATTAGACTTGACTAAACTATGGAAAGACCTTGCGAAGAGGGAGTACCATATCTTGAAGTGAACAAATGGGTGTCATTTTTCTCATAAGTATGTGCGTGTGTCAAGGTAACTATCCTAGTGGTCTTCGACATGAAAGGCATCTCTTTTCTTTCGCCTACTTCAGTTTTTCTTTTCTCCATAATGTCTGCGACATCTATAGCACTATCAATGCCTTTAGTCTCCAGGTTATATGTGAAAAACCATTTGAGTTGTTGAGCTAATTTATCAGAAATGAAGAAAGCCATACCCATTCTTGGGCATATGAGCCATTCTGACAAGATACTAAGTGGTTGATCTATAGATAGGTACAATCTGCATGACTTTTGTATCTTCCTCCCCAACGGCAAATGCTGGTAGGACTTGATGTTCCTTATAAGTGCTATGCAGCACCATAACTATCACACAAAGTCGGATTCTTTTTGTCATTGTGGTTAGAACTCTGACATGGTCTATCTCATCCTCACTGATGTTACATTTGTGGCTTTACTCTCTTGCAAGAGAGCAAAGATGCTGTATCACCTTTAGCAAATGTGCTCGGCTTGTTACATGCTGGGTTGACCACAGTTTGCAGGATTTGGATGCACTAACAATTCTAGATGCAGTGTGATTGGCTCTGGGCATGCAACCAGTTCACCAACAGTCTCCATTACTTCACATAATCAGTGGTTATATGCTGATAATTCCTGGCACCCTTTGGATTAAAAATTATCGTTCCCTGGCCCCATCACTATAGTTCCTCTCTTATATACTTGTAGAATAGATATAGACCTCGGAGCATCATAAGTGTCTTTGTGTTTTTCTAGCATCTGATCTTTACGATGGTCACTTCTGAACCCTTTTGGTTTTTGCAAGTAGAGAATGGTAAAACCAAATTTCCATTATTCATTGTAGCATCATGCTGTAGGGGTGAAGCAGCAGATAAAGCATAGTTAAGTCCCTTCATATAGTAAATGGAAGGCAGAAGTTTCGGTCATTATCTTGTATGGTCGAAACTTTTTCAGCTGGAGGTGTGCAGATACTTTGATATCCTTAAGAGATGGTGGATCTACTTGTTGAGGGTTGGGTTGTCGTCTTGTTCCAATAGCTTGTTCATATGTTCTCTTGGCGGATATCTTATCCTTCTCAAACAGCTTTCCACTTATAGTATAGAAATTTGGGAGCTGATCAATTGACAGTGCTAGCAACTTAAGCTAAGTTGTCAGCGCCATCTGACCGTCCATCCATCACGGATGGACAGGCTAGATCTGTTTTCTTTAAGTAAACTTCACCATCCGCTCCCCCCCCCCCCCCCAAAACCCCCCAATTTGCCTGTGAATCCCTCCGACTCTTTGAATCGGAGGCATTTGGTCAAAATCCCCGTCTGCTACATTGACTGTTTTTTTTCTTTTTTTAAAAGGTTAGATCTGGTCTGTCCATCCACGACAAATGAACGGCCAGATCGCGTTGGCAACTTGGCTTAAGTTGCCTGCAGGGGCAAGGGATTACATCCCTAGAACTATTCATTCTATAGTGGCACTGTATGTATTTTGCTATACTAGACAACACAGAGATGAAACAAATAGAACGAGTAATGACATCTAATTGATTATATACCCTAGTACCGTACACCTTATAATAACTCCTGACAAGAAATCATAATCTGCTAGCAGTTAATTGTCAACTATATTCTACTTTTCAGTTACATTCTTACCAACACTTACTGCAGTGGTGTCTTTCCAATCAGGAGATATTAACATCCACTAAATTACATTACTAATTAATACATCCTGTTTGCTAAAGATTTGTACAGAAACAATGCGATGTGCGATACAATAAAATTGCTACAAAATATATATCTCGATTTAACAACTATGATGGTGGCTTCTACCAGGGGAGCTACTCTCAGTCTCTTAACTTTACATTCTCATCTGTATCGAAGACTGAAATGGCTTCGATACTTGTCACTCCCTCAAAAGCTGTTTATTATGTCACTCATATTTGCTTATTTCACCTTTATTTGACTTGGCTGTCAATCTTCATTATTTGAGTGACATGTTTGTCGTTACATTTGGCATTATTGTAGCTAAAGGCAATGTTGAAAAGGTATAAACAACTATAGCTGACATTTGTTTTCGTCTCTTACGATTAGTGGCAGTTTCTCTTGTCTAGTGCTTCATTCAAGATGAATTGTTGGGTCTCATAATCGTACTATAATAATCTGGAATCAAATTATGGAAGGGTAAAAGGAAAAGGGAAGACGAGATATAATTATTTATAACTAGTTTCTTTTGCTGATTCAGTTGTGGGCTTAAGAGTGCTAAGTAACTACTTATGATAGTGTGTAAACCATAAGAGTGCAAATATATGTTTAATGCAGGCGGCAAAAGAATTCGAATCAGAGCTGAAGAAAGAGCCAGAGTCTGCCACAGAGCAACCCGTGGAGAAAGCCGCAACAGTCACTGAAGAGGAGAAACAAGACGTGAAGGTCTCAAGCACGGAGAGCTTGTAGAGTAACCAGTTTATACAGTTGCCTATCCTGATAGTTTTGTAATGACAGGTTTTGAACATATCTATTGTACTGTCTATTATAGATTGGTTGTATGAGTGGGGACATTGCCCTTGAGATGAAGTCATCCATCATATTTGGTTCATTTTTCAAATAGCTCACTGCCCAGAAAGGGGGGAAAATTAGAGCTTAGATTCTACTGTCCAAAATCTAGATAAAACTGACTGATTCCACTCTCTTTTGCTTGGTCCGCACCTTTTATAAAGTTCAGAGTTCTGAACAGCAAATTCGGCACATAGGAAACAAAAAACTAAATGACAGTATGAAATTCTACAATTTCATTCCCATATGTTACTCTTGATGTAGCTAATGAAGAATTTTTCTAGTGAGGTCCGGTGACAAATTAGAGTTGAGCACTTTCGGAGAAGACTGCTGCTGCGTAGTACTTGACATTTTGGTTGCGTTTGATTCTGTTAAATTGCTTGTTGAACAAACATCAAAAGTTTCTCTCAAGCCGATCTCGAGAAGATGACCCAAAAAGTAGTCAAACAATCTGTTCAAAATTTGTTTGATCGCAAATAGAAGGGCCTCTCTGAAATGTCGGCCAAGCCAAAGACTAACCAACCAAGTAGTGCTTGTCGATTGTTATATGCAATGGCGCCTAGATTACCTCACGCCTAGGTTACCTCAAATCCAAAAGTGTGACAAATTAATGCTTGGATTATTGAAGCATTATATAAAGATAAGGGTCAAAATTGTTCCATTTTTAAAGACCTTCACCTAATTTAACTTCTCGGTTTCTTGTAGAAGTATTAAAGTGTATTAGTTCAAAGGCCACTACATAATGTGTAGTACAACTATTGGATGATAATATACGGAGTAACAAATTTTGGAAGACTATCATTCACCACTTGTCACTTGGTTACATTTGCCTTACATTCGTGCATAAATTTCAAGCGTTACTCTTGAACGTTCTTCGTGTTATTTCTCTATATTTAATTCTAAAAATAAAGTTTAAAAGGTAAAAAGTAGAACATCATTATCACTTCCTCTTCAATGATCTCCAACTTATTAAAATCCGTTGTTGGACGTTATTCTCCCAGGTAATTTTTCCAAATTATATCAAAGTGAAAGGAGCCCTTGCGTCTTTGTTGCCGTAAAAAAAAGGAATTGGCATTTAAATTCTTCTTTAGTCATTAAAACCATAGCTATAAATATTCTATCGTACGGAAGATTTCGGCCGTTACTGTTTTTCACTTGTAACGATATAAAAATTTCAACATTTCGTATTAGTCTGAAAACCGACCGTACCAGACAAAACTTCAGCCAAGACCGAGCATTTTACCGGCTTATTATAAATGTCTAAATATACACCTTCCGGCGCCGGCGTCAAGTATATGTTTTGTTGCCTTTACGTACAGCATCATCTAAGAGACTAATAACTAAAAACCCGCCTTCCTTTTGATGTTCTCTAGTTGCAAAGCCTGTTCCAAGGAACGCCAAAGCTTTCTTAGATTGCAGAGTTGAAGGTGAGGTAATGCCCCATGGAGGTTGCCAGTTCGATGCGAACTGTGACCGGCGGTGTCAGTGAAGAAAGGAAGTAAGGTCATTGTGATGATGCGTCAGCTACGGAGAGTAGTGGGAGAGTGCTGGTGATGAAATATTGTCGGCGAGACCACACGCTTGGGTGATGGCGATCTTACATGGTAAGGAGATTTGCTGCCATCAAATTGGAATAATGGTTAGTTTGAGACTCAGCTGCATTATCAATAATCCTTTACTTTATTCTATAGATTATTATATATTAAGATTCGGCTGATACATTTTTTATCGTCCAAATCTCTAATCCTATTTTTTAACATCTTTACAATTTTAAAATTACAATTAAATAGGTTGTAAATCATGATTGATCATAAAGTAACTTCCAAGCACATGAACTCTAACCATCTCACTCTCATCCTATGCATGGGATTTTTTTAACTATATTTATATTACGGGTATTATAAAACAAGAATGTGATATTTTGTGTCTTAAATTTTCTGTATTCATATATATTCAAGCAGCACCGTTATCCAATACAAAAGATTTTAGAAGAAAAACTGGAACCTACTCTGGTATGGTATGGTTAAGTGATCATATAGCGATAATTCTACAAAGGTTAACGATAACTATAAAGCTCAAACAATAATAACTCAAGGGCTAATCTCATAATTTGTATCCTAAATTATCGTCCAAATTTGGCTTGAATATCTAATGTTTAAAATATACCAAATGAATATCAAACTTTATTTTCCTTAGGCAATTGAATCCGCGGTCGCTAATAGCCATACGAAAATCCAGGGTAAAACCGGACTCTATGAAGAAGTCCTAACTCTACTTTTCTTTCTCCTTGACCACGACCGTTGGCTCAGTACACCACAACCCCGCAACAGCACCACCCACCACCATAACCCTGCCATAACCACATCAGCACCGATGTAACCTACCACAACCCCAACTGCCTGTTGGCAAAACGCAATAAGTTTTGATCGTGAATAATCACTGTCCTTAAGAAAATATGCCCCTACTATAATTGTTGCTGGGTTAATGATAAATTCCTCCAAGATAACAAAGTCAAACCAAAATTCTGATTAGCAAAATCAGAATTCTCCCATTTTAGAAGAGTATGTTTCTGAGTATTGAAAATAGAAAGATATACAGATATTAATAATATCTGAATGAACACAACACTTGGCATCAAGGGACACAACTATTCGGCACTACCTGCAATTAACTATTGTTCATACCCTATTCTGGTCAGACCAGCAGGGCCTGCTAGGGGACCCGCATCGCGCGACACATCATCCAGTCAACGGTCAATTATTCAACGACATAACCAGGTCAAAGCGCATCTCCTTTCGAGCATCCACAGGCGTCACCAGTGCAGCGACATCAACACAGTCAAACTGTTGGAAAAAGGAAGGGGTCAGCCACTCTTTTCTTAAGGGGGTCGGCCACCCTTTTCTTCAGGGGGTCGGCCACTCCCTTCTTAAGGGGGTCGGCCACCCTTTTCTTCAGGGGGTCGGCCACTCCTTCTTGCGGCCACCCTTTTGCCTTGCAAGTCATTCCTAAACCCCCGACATCACTCATCACGCTATCTACCATCCGTGCTCAACACCGATGGTCACTTGGCACTCGTCGCCGACCGTGCGCAATCATCACGACGGCAGCACACTATCCTAAGTATTGCTCTGTGATAGTCGTCGTTGTGCCCGTGCGCCACGTCCATGACATGTGCCCACGGCACCAGGTATGGTCTCGCGACAGTCGTTGCAGCGCCCGTGCGCCGCTTCCAGGGCAAGTGCCCCGGCACCAAGTATTGCTCCGCGACAGTCGTCGCTGTGCCCGTGCGCCACATCCATGACATGTGCCCACGGCACCAGGTATGGTCTCGCGACAGTCGTCGCAACGCCCGTGAGCCGCTTCCAGGGCAGGTGCCCCGGCACCAAGTATTGCTCCGCGACAGTCGTCGCTGTGCCCGTGCGCCACGTCCATGACATGTGCCCACGGCACCAGGTATGGTCTCGCGACAGTCGTCGCAACGCCCGTGCGCCACTTCCATGGCAGGTGCCCCGGCACCAAGTATTGTTCCGCGGCAGTCGTCGATGCGCCCTTGCACCGACACCAAGTATATCTCCGCGACATTCGTCGCTGCGCCCTTGCGCCATTCTCATGATGCGTGCCTCCGGCACCAAGTATTGCTCTGCGACAGTCGTCGCTACGCCCTTGCGCCATTCTTATGACGCGTGCCTCCGGCACCAAATATTGCTCCACGACAGTCGTCACTGTGCCCGTGTGCCACTTCCATGACATGTGACCACGGCACCAAGTATGGTCTCGCGACAGTTGTCGCCGCGCCCATGCGCCACAATCAATGTCTCGTGCTGTAGGCACTGCGCCCATGCGCCACAATCATGTAGTATGCTTACGGGATGGGCTCACAACCTAAAAGCCATCGCCGTCACAATCACAGGGGGACTCCGGCCCTCGCAGCGGGATGAACTCTCAACCTTATAGTCATCGCCGCCATGGGATGGGCTCACAACCTAAAAGCCATCGCCGTCACAATCACAGGGGGGCTCCGGCCCTCGCAGCAGGATGAACTCTCAACCTTATAGTCATCGCCGCCACGGGATGGGCTCACAACCTCAAAGCCATCGCCGTCACAATCATAAGGGGGCTCCGGCCCTCGCAGTGGGATGAACTCTCAACCTTATAGTCATCGCCGCCACGGGATGGGCTCACAACCTGAAAGCCATCGGCGTCACAATCACAGGGGGGCTCTGGCCCTCGCAGCGGATGAACTCTCAACCTTATAGTCATCGCCGCCACGGGATGGGCTCACAACCTTGAAGCCATCGCCGTCACAATCACAGGGGGCGCCGGCCCTCACAGCGGGATGGACTCTCAACCTTATAGTCATCGCCGCCACGGGATGGGCTCACAACCTCAAAGACATCGCCGTCTTCATTCCGGGGGGCTCCGCTCAGTGCTCCGGCACGAGGACCCTTCGCAGCGGGATAGGCGACTCCTCCGGGACCCTATCTCCTCCAGGGTGCCTGCGTGACTGGCCTACGTGCTCTGGCACTGGGGGCTCGCGTCGGCACCCCTAAGGACTATGACTCCCGGGTCACTCCGAGATAGGAGCAGGTCTTCGAAAGGGCATCCCACCTAGTCCACCTGGCAGTTGGGCGTCGGGTCTTCCCCACTGCTACCAGGCTTGTGGGATTCAGTAAGGGCTTGGACCGATGGCTGGGGCAACGGGCTACTCTGATCATGCTACTACAGCGTGATCAGTCTCCTCAGACGGGCAGAGAGATGTTGCAAGGGCAGGGCAACACGAACTTAGGGACCGACAGTCCCAACGGAGAATCAGTGCTTTGGCCCCCCTGGCGACGTGTCGTTCCCAGGGGGTGACACATGTCAACTTATGACACATGCACATTTTTGCCTATAAATAGTGGACTTTGGAGCTTTTCTAAGGATCTTTTCTCTCATTTGAACTTTTCACTTTCTCTCTCTAAAAAGATATTCTCTCTGGAATTCTAGTGAGAGAAACACACTTGGACTCCCGTCTCCGAACCTTCGACGCTGCATCCTTGACACGGACTGTCGACTGTCGGCCCTGTTTGTCGTCGCCCTGTCCGCCCTGCCTGCGCGGTGCTGCCAGCCCTCGTGACCTGTCTGGGGAGCTTTGCTCTCAGCCCTTACCCCGTCCTTGCTGTCTCCCGCTTTCTCTACCTAGAAGCTAACTCAGACTGCATCCTTTGTGGCACCTCCACGTAGGCTCGAACCCACTTTCCCTAGCATCCACTACTAACTGTAATTAATCACAATTAAATAAAAACAAAATTAATTAAAATATATTAACTAATTTCAACCAAGACCCAGGTACCCTAAGTGCCCATCTATTGACCATTAAATATTATTTTATTTCAAGCCCAAATCAAGGTCAAAATCAGAAGAAAAAAAATGATTTTCTCTCCGACTCTTTCCATCATTTAAAGTTAAATGATTTGATGAGTAGAGTCTTATAAAGATTTTGAATCCTTTTTTTCTTTTTCAAGGTGAAACTATAAACCCACGCCTTGTCACTAATGATTCCAACGCTGCCACCACAAACCTAGCATAACCCCAACTTTCATCACAACCTGCCTTAGCCCTAGCACCACTACAATCTATCACAACCCTGCTACCACTCCACAGCCATAACCTAACCACACCAGTGGTTGACCCACCACTGCCACAACTCATAGTTGCATCGTCGGCCACCTCTTCTACATATCAGTGCCACATCACAGGTGGCTTATCAGTGCATCGTTGGCCACCTCTTTTTTCTCTTTCCATCTCAAAGATTCTTTCTACCGCCCTCATCATCGTCTTCAGTCATATCCACCACCATATTTGGCAATCTCCACCAGTTTTTTCACCACCACATACCTCCATTAGCCAACTCCAACCACCACTTAAAGTCGTGATTATTCTCATTGAACGCCGACATCTACCATTATTGATGAGACAATAGAACCAGATATGGTTTTGATCTACAACTTACGTCTGAAATGGATAGCATCTTGATATTTTAAGTGCCCATGAGATATGGCGGCAGCAACGGTCTTGGTGGTGGCGTTGGGTTAATTATGATTAAGTGGTTATTAATGGTGATGTTGGGTGGGTATGGTTGTGGTGGTGTTGTTTGGTCGTTGTTCAACCGCGGAGGTAAGTGATGGCTGGGGAGCTTCTAGATAGAGTAAAGAATGGAAGAGGTGCATAGTGGTGTTGGGTGGCTATGGTTGTGCTTTGGTATTGGAGGTGATGCCAATGATGGGTCGACTTTCATGGCCAGATCAGGATGTCACACGAAGGTGGATAAAAATTCCATGTAATAGAATTCATCTAATATGACTACATTTAGTGCAACAAATGATATCAAATAAGTTTGAAGCATTTCTAACCTTCAATTTCATGGACATGCAAAAAGAATTATGCGTGCATTAATACTAATGTCACATCTATAATGAGGTTATATGATTTGCGCGCGCGCACACACACACACGATAGTCTTAGATATTGACTTTTTATTTGCAGACATACACAATAATTTAAAAATAATTTTACTAAATGCTACCCACGTTTAGCACTTGTGTGTGTGTGTGAGAGAGAGAGTAGCAAGAAAAATTTTAGTCAAACTTTGAGTTTATTTATATAAATCAAAAGAAAAAATACCTAGAATTTTCTTGTGACCTGGAACTTATAAAACAACAAAACAATGAAAACTGATAATTTCACTCCAAACTTAAACTCTTAAACTGTAAACGATATTTGTGGCACTTGTTAATAATACAAATTTAATTGTGAAAGAATATATAAACTGGAAGAGTTCAAATCCAAAAATATATATTAAATTTTTTAACTTTAATGCTTTAACCAAATATAATTTCGATAACACAAAAAATTGTAGTGACAAATTTGGGGGGTATCCATCGTCGCCCGTCCCCCGCTTTATTTTTTGGTCCGCCACCGTCAACTGTGGAGAAAGGTGGTGGCTTTTTTGGTCTTGTTTTAAACAAAGAAGATAAGAGAGAAGGTAGATTAATGAAAATTAATGAAATATAATACTTAAACCAACAGAGCGTCACATTGTGTTTGGACACTTTTTAAAAATCCAGATTTACTTCTGAATTTTGACAGATAAATTGGGTCAGAAAAATAAAATTAAATACTCATTTGATACGCTTGAAACATTATAACCCCATTACGTTACCTTCTTTCTTTCCCATTTTCCTATTGTGTATTTTCATTTTCAAAGTTGGTCCAAATGTTGTTCTTCACATTTCCTAAAATGTTTCAATGTTGCTTTTTTCACATAAATTTCTTCATTTTACCTTCTTCAATTTCATTTTGGAAAATTAAAAATCCTTTTCTTCAACAATTTTTTCATGAATATCCTTACTATTCATGTTATAGTCTACGAAAACCCTTTGAATTCTTTCGTATTTCTGGCTTCTGACATGGAAGAGCTCACTAGTCAAATCTATCATTTGATTGAACCCAACTTCTCAAATTATATAAACCGTTCTTATTCACCAACTACAAGAAAAAGACTTTTAGTCACGGACAATACTGTCACTAAAAGTCTGTATTCCATCACAAAAGAATTTTAGCGACGGACGCCCCGTCGCTAAAAGTTTGGCAACAGATCGAATTTGAAAATCTGTCGCATAAAAACCAACTTTTCTCGACAGGACAATAAATTAATTAGCGACGGACATTCCATCGCTAAGAATAATTTCCATACTTTAGGCTATGTTTGACAAAGTTTTTTTTTTGTTTTCAGTTTTTTTAAAAAAAAAATTAACAAAATAAGTGGGTGTTTGATAACCTAGTTTTTTTTTTGAGTTTTTTTGAGTTTTTTTGTGGTGGTTAACGGTGGGGGTGGTGGGGCAGTGGCCGTGGCGATGGCCGACGGTGGTGGTGGCTGCCGGCGGTGACTGCCGGAGATGGGAAGGTGGTGGTGATCACAAAAAAAAACAAACACTGAAAAAAAAAACCAGTTTTTAGAGTTTTTAAAAACAGCCTTGATTTAAAAACTGAGTTTTTAAACTAAAGGGGGAAAGGGGGGGGTTACCAAACGCACTTATTTTTTTCCAGTTTTCAAAACTGAAAAAAAAAAAATGAGTGTCAAACTGGGCCTTAGTCTTTCTTTTGAAAATAATAGTTTCAGAAAATTGACTTTTAGCAATGGAAATCCGTCGTTCAAAGCCCGCCGGCAAAAAGTAATCGACTTTTAGCGACGGACATTCTGTCGCTAATAGTCTGTCGGTAATAACTTTAACAATGAAAAATTCCGTCGCTAAAAAGTTTTCAATACACTTTAATTAAAGACTTTTAGCGACGGAATAAAATTCGTCGTTAAAAATATAATTTTTTATTTTTTAATACCTAAACTTGTAATTTAAATTTTAACCTCAATTCTTAATCCACATATGGTTAAATAATTGTTGATCCATCAACAATTTTTTAACCCTAAAACACAGCGCGCGTGCGCCCGCACGCGTGTACACACACACACACACACATATATTTCAAATTCTATATTAATTTAAAAATAAAACATATACAAACTTTGTTCAAAAATGTGAACCAAATATAATAGGGGGCGGGGACAAGAGCGGGAAGAGGATACAAATATGGGAGGAAAGGGGAGCATAACTCTGGAGGGCACATGAGGGGAAGAGGGGAAAGGCTCAGGGCTCATCGAGACCGAGATCTGGATCTTACTAATCGTCCTCGTTTACGGGGTACTGTCATTCGGATCTGCTCGGTGTGTCCAACAACAGTGTCCTGCAGGTAAAAGCACGAATGCATTAATCTCAATAGTAATCATATATAGTGTTTAGTAATTGTAGATAATATGTTGTACCTGATCCTAAGCCCTGATCATCCTGAACACCTCCTCAGTAATGCGACGAACATTGTTTGGGTGTGACTATCGCTCTACAGTGGTGTCTGCGTCTATGGAGGGGTAGTAGGGGGTGGGGACGCTCCTATCACGGCACGTGCAGTCATGCTGGGCAGGCCACGTATGCACCCTTTCGACCTATTGACGACCCTTAGTGTACCCAGCCACCGCTTTAATCCCCCGGTAATTGTACCCATACTCATGGATGTTAATGGATGTTTGGATTGCTACTCAGACCCCCTGATCACGAGGCCTGCAAAACAGTGATTTGATATTGAAGATACTAAGGCAACAGACATCGAATACATAATCAAAATTTTAACTATAAACAAATTAATTTGTAACTTACATCGATCTGCTGAAAAATATTTGAAACGAAGTATCTCGCCCGATGTGCATCATCCTTACCTTTCTTCCTCACGTGTATCATCGTGTACGTCAACGCACATACCTCATCCTTGTCCAGGTTCGGGTGCTTAGCCGTACTCTTATATCGTGAGGCAACCCCTCCTTCCGGGTGTGTGTACGATCTTAATCCTATATGTTCTCCCTCACGCTCTTACTCATTGCCTCCCAAGTTGGATCAGTGATCCACTTATCAACCATCTGCCCCTATACAGATCGTGAGATCCAGTGAAGGGGATACCCCTTCCAATCCTCTATCGGGGTACCCATAGGCAGCATCTTCCTCGCCCGCTCTTGTGCGTCGTGTAGCCATTGCCGGTGATTTTTGGCAATGCACCCAAAAAAACCTGTCACCTCAACGCCCGTTGGTCAGGCGACTCAAACTCAAACTTTTCCTACAAGGCATTCAATTACATAATCATTAAGATTAATTTAAATATAAGGTACAAACTAAACAAATAATGGCTGACAAAAAGGAAAATCATACCAGCTACTCCTCCCATAAGGGCTCCCTCGACCCGGCATCCCAGTCCTTCCAGTACAACAGTGGCTCAAAAAAGTGGCCCGTCAAAAGGATGCCGATCTTCATTTTGGCCGGACACTCCAAGATCCAGATAATAAAGAATAGCATTAATTTTATTAAATAAGTGAACATTAATAACTATCAGAATCATTAAAGTATTAAGTACTGCATAATATAATTTTTTACTTACTGGTCCTCATTGGTGAGAGTAACTCTCTGTTTTCGCTAGGGATCAATGCTCACCCTATGTGTCGGTCCACGGCCTCGACAAGATCCTATAAAATACCAACATTAATGCAGTTCAAATATAATTTAAATATAAGTTTAACATTGCTACTAAATGCTAATATCAAAAATCAGTGTGGGGGTGGGAGGACTCGGCTTGGGGCTGGTGCTGCAGCAGCGGTAGCGGCTGGGGCTGTGGTCGGGCCTACTGGATGCTCACGTTGTGTCTCATCATCAGTAGGCAATGCTGAGGTGGGAGCCACAAGGGCAGACGCAGCTCGGTGTCCACGCGACCACTAATGACCCATAATCTATCCATAACTAATAATACGAAACTGATTTTGTATAGAGGAAGTCCAAAGAAATTAACACATTAAAATGACAACACGAAACTACTACCACATACTTTCAATTACACTAAACTGCAAAAAACACTATATGAACCTGATGAATGAGTAAGTTAACATATTACTACGGAGTAGTCAAGTATACGTTATACTGGACAGATGACTTTGTTGTGTCATAACATTAAGTGAAATATTCAAATTACTTACTACAAGAATATGCCTGTTACAATATTACAAGTAAATCATCTTCATTTTGAGAATTATCATCATCTTCAGGCTCATCATCCTCTTCTTCTTGAGACCCGTCGTCCTTTTCATCTTGTAATTCATCCTCTTCATCAGTAAACTCAACCTTATCCTCTTCAACACTTTTTGCATGTGTTACCTGCTGGTATTTCTACATCATCTTCGTCTGTAAGTGAAATATTCAAGTTACTATGAGCTAATTAGGGCTAGTCAGGGCTAATTAAATCTAATTAGGGTTGTGTTATCTCTGTACAATGTGTGTGTATTTCGACGCTTAGGGTTTTCTATGAGTAGGTATATATTGTCCGGAATAAAGGTGAGCAGCAAAGTGATAAAACCTATCAAACTGATAGAACCGAACCGATCGAATCCGAACCGTTGATGAGCTTCAATAGTTTGGATTCAGATTTTCAAATCGAGGCCTGTTCAGTTTGGTTCAAGGTTCAGAATTTCCAAACCGGCATTGAACCGAACCGGACCGAGGGTTTATAAGAATATATATATATATATATATATATATATATATATATATATATATATATATATATATATACATACCTTGACCTTGGTTAGCTGAGTAACCAAGGTAGAATAGAACCTACTCAGTGCTCATCCTAATTTCAGCCCTACACCTTATTCAATCTTTAGAGACTTCAGCCGCCGACTTTCCTTTCCATCGTCTTCTTCACCTTTCTACTCTTCCCGGCTTCTTCACCCTGTTACTTTTTATGTCTCCTTCTTCAGAGACAACAGATCCACATATACACTACAAATTGCAGACTATGGAACTAAACCAATTGGCAATCAACATTCGCGCTTCGCTTATTACCTCGTGCTCTCTCTCTCTCTCTCAATTTCAATCTCAATCTTTTTCTCTCGCATCTGCCTTGGCCCATGTTTAGGAAGATTAAGGGTCCCTGCCCAGCCACTTAGAGCATCTGATGCATGCCAATCTTTCACCCTGATCTATGTCGCCGCTCCTAACGCTCCCTTGTTTCAACCAAGTTTATCTATCCTTGAGAAAAGTAATAAAAAGCGCCTTAGTGTCTATGCTTTTCCTTTTATAGCCACTATTGGAATTGAATTCATTCTTGAGCTTGAGTTTCCTCACACATCCAAGTCAGACTCTTGGCATTTGGTGGTTATTCGCGGTATCCTGAAAACGTCCGGGTCATCTAAACAGTGACCATCATTGATGAGTTTCAATTTTTATTTCAAATTTTTAGCTTTTACTCATCTTTAAATCAATAATTTCAATTCCAAAATTTCAGCCTCTGCATGCCTCCAAAATAAGATAGATATCTTTATTTTCTGGTTTGCATATATTTGTTTTCATTAGGGATGGCAATGGGGCGGGTTGGATGCGGGTCTTATAAGATCCGAACTGCCCTGCTGCCCCTGAAATTCCGCCCAGCCCCGCACTGGGTTATAAAATCTCAATAACAAATCCGACCCTAGAATAATTTAGAAAACCCGTCCCTGCCCCGCCACGCCCTTATGCCCTTGAAACCCGTCTTCCTAATTAGTGACAGGAGAATCAACTTTTCTTCTTCCGCTTGACAGCTTTTCTTCCTCCTAATCAGTGACAGGAGAATCGACCAAGGTTCACCGATAAGGATTTTGATCGACCGGGCTAGGGCTAGGATTTTCTTCTTTCGATCAATGACACGATAATTAAATCTGGATTGCGTGAAATCTAGGCAATTTTCATTCAACCGCTACAACAGAGAACTCACCTTGGACTTTAAATTCCCTTCACAGCGAAAAGGGGGACCCCAAACCCATAAGAACAGGCTCAGAAGAGTGGTTCTAATCGGTTTACGCACTAATGAAAATTGGTTCAAATCCAATTTGTGAGATAGCAAAGCAGACCGATTGGGTTCTCATTTTCTTATTTCAAATAAGTGATAGGCGAATCTTCCGAACCTAGATTGAAGCCTTAGCCCCTATTATCCAAACATGAGAAGTGTTTGGCGGTAGGTGGCCGTGGGCGAAGCTCGGCGACCGTGTGGGGGTAGAGAAAGAGAAGGAGGAGGTGCAGTGGCTGGTGGGGAAGCTCGACGACTGTGCGGGTGGAGAGAAAGAGGAGGAGGTGCGTTGGCTGGTGGGGAAGCTCGGCCGTTGCGGAGTCGTCGAGAGGGAGAGAACATAGAAGAGGCAGTTGGGCAGTGGAGTGAGAAGCTGGACATTTAAAGTTTATCATGTAATCTATATATATGTAAGGATAGACGGCTAGGATTAAATGAAGTATATGGTTAATACAGTGGACGCGGGAACGGGTCGGATACCGGGGCGGACTAGATCAAATACCACACTGGACCCTAACCCGCTACGAATTTTTTTTATTAAAAAAATCATACCCGCCCCTTGATCCGATCAAAGTCAAAATGACCCGCTCCTATTAGACCAGGACGGGGCTGGATCTGCCGGTTGCGGGTCTTGTTGCCATCCTTAGTTTTCATATCTTTATATTCTGGTTTATAGAAAAGGGAAAGGAGAAGGAAAAATGAGTGCAGCTTAGGCTGGTTATTATCTATAATGTTGCAATGAAGTTAAAGTTCCTTTTGATCAAATTTGTTGTCCTCAATCCCCATGTACTTGGTGTATGTCATAAGATAATTTTTCCGAGAAACCATCTACCGTGCTTTGTGTTCTAACTTGTCAAAAAGTGTTTTGCTTTTGTAAACAATTTATCTGGATTTTATTAGGAATCAGGCCTATGTCACTAGCTGATATGTGCTAGATTCAACCTTACCTGGAGTGTTTCAACCTTACCTGGAGTGTTGCAGTTGCTAACTCATTTCAGCTTTTCAATTTATCTTGTAATGCAACTATAATGTATTGAGTAACTTCTTATTCTTGGACTATTGTTTTTTCTTGAAAACAAAACAATTTTTAAACTGCGCTCAAACCGATTCGAACCGTTCAAACCAAAGTGTCTTGGTTTGATTCGGTTTAAGAATTTGTGAACCAAGGTCCAATAGTTTGATTTGCAGTTTATCCTCTAAACCAGTGTTATTAAAAGAGTGTCTAAGCGCTAGGCGCAGTCAAACTCATTGTTCGCACCTCACTTAGGTCTAGGCGCATCACATTCGATAAGCGCCTTGTGAGCTTAGGCGCTAAGCGCGTAACCGGGCGGGAGGCGCAAATGCCACCGTTGGATGGGCTGCGTGGTTTATATGGACTATTCATTTTTTTTTAGATTTTTTTTTGGCTCCACCAATAGACCTGGCAAACGGGTAAATCCGCCGAGTACGGGTAATACCCGGCCGGGTCTAAACGGGCCGGGTCAAAATTACCCGGTTTTTTACGGGTAACAATTTCTGGCACCCGTACCCTACCCCGCTGATTCGGGTAAACGGGTATTCTAAAATTTATTTAAAATTTTCACTAACCAGTTTTTATATATTCATAGTTCACATATTTTTTAATTTTTTCATTTTCCTATTTTATTACTAGCATATTACATGTTTTTTTGGGTTGAGAGTCATTTTTTTTTTGTGGAAGGAAAATTGGAATAACTGGTATTCAATCGCATAATCAGGTCATCAGGAGCCTCAAATTGGATTAAACACTGCAATAAATCAACAATAACAATAATATTCTGCTTGATCTCACAACAAAATCCTACAGATGAGCTAAAAGCAACCAGAAGACATCTAAGCAAGGCCGTCGGCAATAACGGCGGATCTGATTTGTGGTCTTGAGGGAAGAAGATGGCAGAGGCTCTGGATCTGAGGTGGACGGTGGAGAGGGACCGCGTGGGGACGGTACATCTGCGGTGGCCATTTGGACTGGTCGAAAGGGAGAAATGGACCACGATCGAACGAAGGCTTTGGTTCTCCGGCGGACAGTCAAATAGAACGGAGTTATGGTGTGGATCTGCGGCGGACGGTAAGGACGGCGTGCATGGTGGATCTGCTGTGGCCGTGCGGTCGCCGTCGTGTGTGAACGATGCTCTACGATGGCCTTGAGGACTATCGTGTGGCCTTGGTGTGTGGACTGTGGAATGGACGGGTAGGGACGGGAGGGGAGAGGGAGAGAGAGAGAGGTGGAGATGGCTGGAACTGAAAGACGAGGGGAAGAAATAAGAATGTAATGAAGCATCAAAACCCTAGGAACTTTATATATGCAAGAGTATGCGGGCAAATCCGGGTAAACCGTATCCGACCCAGAAATTACGGGTCGGTCCGGGTTTAATTTCAGCGGGTAGCCAGTTTTAATACCCGGTTTTACACGGGTCTGGGTAGACCCGCGGGTACCCAGGTCTATCCACCAAGCCTGACTCTAAAATCCTAACTCTAAAATCCCCAAATCAAATATCACGACTCACAGCCTCCAGTCGCAACCCCTCGCCAGGCGCCGTCGCCGTCGCCCTTCCGGTTGTCGTCGACCACCGCTGCTCCAATCGCCGGCGCCGCCACCGCTGCTCCTCTCTTCCGCTGCTGCTGGGCTGCTCCAATTGAAGACTTCGCTGGTTTGTCTCTCTCTCCCTCCGTCACTCACAAGTCACAATTCACAGCACAAATCACTGTGTCTCTCACTCTCTCCCTCACTCAAAACCCATTTCCTTAATTTTATGGTTCAAAGTTCAAATCTCAGTTGTGTACAAATAACTGTAGCTTTGTGTTAGAGTGTTAGACTGTGAAGTGGAATTTGGGAATGAAGTAGTAGAAGAAGCTAATTAGTGATGACTCTAAAACCCATTTGTGGTTTGCCCTGAACTTTTGTTTTGGTCATCTCTTGCTTCAAGAATCAAGACTTTATCTTTTGAATGGTTGGAACTTGGAAGTTGGAACTGGAAGTTCTTGACTGTTAGTGTTTTCTTTGCATTCTTCTCCATATGGTTTGTGGGTGATACCCACTGATACATGTAATTAGGTTAGGACTTTTGTGTTTGAAGTTTTGGTTTTGCCAAATTCTCCATTTAGGAATTTGGTTCTGCAATTGACCGACTATTGTTATTACTTGCTCTGTGCCTACTTGTCTAAAGTTCATATATTTAGACTGTGTGCTGTAGTGAAGTGAGCTGTAATGAGTTCATATTAGTTGCTTATTTGATGCAATTTTATGGTAGTGAACTGTAATGAGTTCATTTCTCTTACGGGTAGCCACATGTTTATTTGATATGAGAATCACTTGCTTTTCTAATTGGATGTTTCAAACTGGGATTTGATATCTGCATTTTTTTTTCTGTTCATCTTCTAGAAAATGGGGGAAGGTAGAATTTTCAAGTTTTCTTTTCAACGTCGCAGAAAACGTTCCTGCCTTGACCCTTAGCGATGATGAGGATTTTTCTAGTCTTTGAAAGTTTGTTAATTGTCATGTTTTGAATTTTTTTATTTAATTATATTGTTTTCATGCACTATTATTTATTTATTTATTTTTCTATTTTAACATCGCGCCTTGCTTCGAAAAGGGGCGCGCCTTGCGCCTAGGCTCGAGGGACCTTTTGCGCCTTAGGTGCGCCTGCGCCTTTAATAACTAAGCTTTAAACCGAACCGTGCTCACCCCCAGGAATGTTAGGAATGGATGTGTTTGTGTGGTGTTTACTGTGGGGGTTGAGGGTGGTGATTGAAGGACAACCCGTCCGGTTTAGTGAGGGATTTGGAGAGGGTGGTGATTTTGGGTGACAGCAGGTGTCACCGCTGTTCATTACGAGGATGACGTCACACTCAGGCCGGATTTGTTGGTCGAACACTCGATCTACTCATCTAAATTTTTGTATATATTTGAGACCAATCTATGCATTTTATTTTCCGACCCCCTGACCGAATTATGTGTTTCTAGCAAATAATTTGAGCCTGCTTTCCTCAGTCCATATATGGATCCCATCGGGCATAGCATACAGATTGTGCAAATTTTGCCACGGCAAGAAGCTCCATCGTCCTGGTAAATTGAACGATATTGGGTGTTGTTCCCCTCTACTTATCCGTGGAGTGGAATTTTTATAGTTCTCACGATTCATACAAAAAAAGCAATAGACCGGCAAAAATCGGCAGAAGACCAGTCATGAACTCATCTTTGAATCCATGCCTCTGGATATTCGCGTTTCTGCCTTGAAAGTGAACCGTTTCTTCCAATTTGCATGTCTCTTGGACTGCATGACTCCCAGCCATAGCGCTTCTACATGCTTGCACTTTTGGGCTTAGCTCCAGCTTCCTGAAACTAGGATTAAGCATGTTATTTTGCACAAGAACATTGCTGTCCGTAGTAAAGCATTTAGGACTAAATGATGTGCCGAGGTTGCTTCTTTTTCTAGAAAAATATAGTCACACTTGTAGGATATTGTCCAAGGAGAGGTATTTATGTACTTGTAGTACATATGTTTGTCATGTTATTAAAGTTGTGCTTTTGTTAAAGTAGAAATCACAAGATAATGTCCATTTATCTGGCCTAATCTTCTGAAGCGCCGTGTAATTTGGACCTATCCATCACGGGGATCATCTTGTGTACGAATTGGTTACTATCCACTCCTACTGTGTAGAATAGTTTGGAAAAACAAACAGCACTTTTTTACTAGAGTTACTGGGATTACAAAGGTTGACGAGTCTTGTGATACACTTGCCAATTGGCAATCTCTGGCCGTGCAAAGGACCTGGGTAGGTGGGAATTGCACTTGCTTGTTGCCCTCTGCAGTATGTTGGTTGACAAGAAGCAAGTTATTAGCTTCTGCTGGATAAAAAGCACAAGCTCCTGAATGATATGTGGTTCTCCCCGTCCTTTCTATCATAGAATTAAATCTACTCAGCTCCTTTGCCATCTCCTATGTTGGAGTTCACAATCAGGGATCATAACTACCTTACTCTCTGAATGATATGCATGCCTTCTCGAGAAGTGAGGGATGATCTATCAGCCCACCAAATTTAGATAATAGATACCAAAAGGGGTTAGTATTAAGTTTATCGGCACCATCGCCTAATAAATATGACTAGTCACTCTTGTTTTCAAGTTTAGCTCTGTAAATTTGTTTGGTATTTTTGCCGGCATTACCATGTTAGCCTGGGCCCTTTAGTTTGCATTTTTTCTTATTATCTACATGCTTTGTAATACTTGTTATCTTGAAATAGGGGAGGGATCATGAATCTAGATGGATGCTCCTCAATCGCAAAGGGTGTTGGCTTATATTACAAGGCTTTTAACCCCAAATCCTGCATCTCAGCATCTGCATGTATATTGAATGTCCCTTCCAAGGTTGCTTTCTCAAGCATCAGCAGTTCGTTGAGATCTCAGCACGAGCTCAAATGCTTCTCTTCACAAGGATTATATTACGGTATGTATCTTTCTCAAGTTTAATTTGTACATAAGATTCATTTGACTTTACTGCATTTGAGAGAAGAGAAGTCCATTACAGTATTGCTCTCGACATAGCCTCACTTAAACTTACTATATGCTATACTCAATAATAAGAAAAGTAAGTATGAGAAGCCTTCTCTAGGAGCATACATAAGCAGTTATACGAAAAACCCAGTATGGCGGTATAAATCTCATTCTGTCCAATACTATAAGAATGTTGTTTCAAAAAAAAAAATTCTTTAGATCCACTTAATTCCATCAAAATAACAAAAACTTTGGCAGGGGACAACATGTCCCTTCAGCTCCACCCTTACCGCACGACAAAACTGAAATGACGTCCTTAAAATCGAAACCAACCAATTTTCCCATCTCCTCGGTGAATGGCGATGTCATCCAGAGCCACTGTCCATTCTCATTCCTGTCAGAAATGTTCTTCCTAACCTTTCCTTTTCCAGCATAGACATCTCAACAGAATTAACAGGACATCACTGTTCTCATCTCTTGTGGTATGTGGTCATTTCAAGTCTTGGATTTTGGATTTTGGATTTCTCTGCTGCCACTTAACTATCGTTTTGTGGTTCGTTTCTGTTGATCGATGGTTTCGATGGCCTTAGAGGTGTGACAACATCTTGCTATCCATTGGGTTGTGTGCACGCTAGGTGTTTGATGAA
The DNA here is from genome assembly GCA_033070095.1 of Escallonia herrerae. Classification (NCBI taxonomy): domain Eukaryota; kingdom Viridiplantae; phylum Streptophyta; class Magnoliopsida; order Escalloniales; family Escalloniaceae; genus Escallonia; species Escallonia herrerae. The sequence continues at coordinate 550,318 of JAVXUP010000124.1, forward strand.
ATTGGTACCTGAGATTTGCTTTTACTCTGGATCTTGAAAATTTGTAGAGAGAATTTGACAATTAAGTAAAAGAAGTAAATTATGCGGTTAGAGGTTATTCCTCACTAGAAGAGACAAAAATTGTGAGATGACCCCAAAAAAGAACAACATACAAACCAAGCCCCTCGAATGAGCTTACCACTACTTGATGGCATCATGCGGTTTGGATATACTAATGTTAGGCATGAATGAGAACCAATTTAGTACCTGCATCATAGTAACTCTGTTAAGTATTTGGTTTTTGTTTCATTACTGGCTTGGTGCTGTAGCTGATTCCATTGTTTTATTGTATGCATGCATCTTATTGATCTAGCGTACATCCTTTGACACCTTAGTGGAAGTCGTTCACAAATTTATCTTTACTTATACGTTGACACCAGACCTAAATTGCTGTGCAACTAATAAAGGTGGATGCAATAATTGGTTCAACAGATTGTTAACGCAACTTGATCATTTTACACCAACTCTAACTTACTTATTGTGCCTTTTAGTATCTCACAATCTAATGAAGACCATGTTTCTCTACTTTTGTTCTTGAGGAACATATTTTTGTTTGTCACCCCCCCGCCAACACCCCCCCACTCCCATCCCCCACACCGCCTTGCCCTTTCCCCCTTCTCAAAGAATGTAATAGTAGATATCATACCCCCCCCCCCCCCCCCACATTTTGAAGAATACTTATTATAGTTACACATACCAATTTTCATCTCCCATTCTTGTTGCAGGAAATCCACTTTTGAACCTTTCTGCCGCATCATCTCCACTTCTAAGTGGGGATCTAGGTGGCTTGTCACGTACTATACCCAAATTACCCAGAAGGCGTCAAACTACTTTGTCACCAAGGGCAGCCAAAGATGTCCCATCTAGTTACCGCTTCCCTGCCATGACCAAGAAGCCGCGATGGTGGTGGAGGACTTTGGCGTGCCTCCCTTATTTGATGCCTCTTCATGAGACGTGGATGTATGCTGAAACAGCCTATCATCTGCATCCTTTCTTGGAAGATTTTGAATTCCTGACCTACCCTTTTCTGGGAGCTATTGGGAGATTGCCAAGCTGGTTCTTGATGGCATACTTCTTTGTTGCATATCTGGGAGTGGTGAGAAGAAAGGAGTGGCCCCACTTCTTTAGGTTCCACGTGGTGATGGGCATGCTACTTGAGATTGCTTTGCAGGTGATAGGGACTATGAGCCGATGGATGCCTCTTGCTGTTTACTGGGGTAAGGTAGGTATGCATTTCTGGACGACCATCGCGTTTGCTTACCTTTTCACTGTTTTAGAGAGCATGAGGTGCGCGCTTGCCGGGATGTACGCTGACATCCCCTTTGTGTGTGATGCGGCATACATTCAAATCCCCTACGACTAATGAAGTTACAAGCGAGCAACCCCTCGTGGTAGAGTTGTAGCGATAACTTGCATTGGTGTTTGCTGGCCAATAATCGAAATTAGGATGATGTTTGCATTGTAGTTGCTCATTGACTTGTCATGTTTACTTAACTGGGGTGTGCCAGCTTGAATGAATATTGCTACTTGTATTATCATATACTGCAGAGAGAGATTAGTTTTGGATATCAAACTGTTTTTGAGAATTTCCAGAACACTTATACAGAAATTCTGAAACATTTGACTTTCGCCTAAACTAGGCAGGTACCCAAGCTCTCCCTTCTTCTCTCTCAACCCATGCTTTCTCCCTCTCTCCCACATTCCCACCACCAATGCAGCCCTGCAAGTGGTCATCGCTGACCTTGTTGCCACCAGAAGCCCCCGCTCTTCTATGTCCTTATTCGCCTCTACCCCACCCCCACCTCCTAAATAATCGTTAACGACATCAATTGCACCACTTTGTGCTACACATCCATGTTCCTGAACTATCTCAATCGTTACGGTTCCAATTTTTCTGATGAAATCTAGATGTTTGGCCAGGGGGCGATAAATGTGGTGAGGTAGAGGAAGTATTAGGAGTTCATATGAATGTTACTTGCATCATGAAACTGAAAGTATTTGTGTTCAGTGATTAAATCTTTGTGGTTCTACCTTACACTCAAGGTGGAATTTTCCTTTTATATTTCTTCCTTGAAAGATGGCTTTAAGAGAAGAAAGTGTAGCAATTGGACGAGTTACTAGGCCATTCAAAAAGATCGAAGCGCCAAAATCGTGGGATGAGCCTTGTCTAAAGAGGTGGTTTTGTAGATACTTGAAACTCAAAAGTGAGACACCTCGCGCATACGAGACATATATAGGTGACTTGAGATGTTGTCACCTTCTCATAGCATTCTTGAGTGTAAAATTGAGTCTCTATGAATGCTCGCTTACACTTCCCTTTTTCAAAAGAACTCACTTCACAAGAACAACAGCACACTGCATTTCATTGTTGAATCAACTAGAATGAATAAAAAAACCAAATTTAAATGACGAGCCTTGCATAGAAACAAGATTGTCCCATTTTTTTTTATTATCTAAAAGTCACATATTGTATGCCTGTAGGAGTAAATATTGTATGCTTCTAACCGTTTGAAATTGCTAGATCAGTAAGAGCTGGTATATATGATAAGACAACGTAACATCACAAAAAATATCGAACAGTTTTAATTTATTGCGACCTATAATTTGTGACACGTGATATGAAACAAGTTTAATTTATCATTTCGTGTTATACAATATATGAAACGATTCTTATTTATCGGGAGTGATAATTCACGACTCGAGTGAGAAGAGAGCCGGTGAGGTTGCACACTTGAGTGTCACACTTTCATTAATTTAGTTCTGGCGAATACAAAGTCAACCGACAAAGACAACGTTGCCGTGACAGAGCAAACAGTAAACAACACCCAAAATCAAAAGAGCGTAAAGCTTGTCAGAACAATTTCACAAAGTCGAGCAAGATCTCTTCCCCCGCCACCACCTGAACCCACACCACGGTGAATCACAGCCGTTGCTCCTGGATCTCCCCCTAATGTCCCAGTTCGTCCTCTTCTGGGAGGACGACTCGGCGGGTCACATCTCCGACGGCGACCCCGACTCACTGAGCCAACCCAACCCTAGTAGGGTCGTTTGCCTGTGAGCTAGAGGTCACAGGGTTGAAACGCAGAAAGTAAACGTAGATAAGGCGCCATACGTTGAGCCCGTCATTGAGCCCACTCGAAATTATGAATTATGTGCATATACTAATCAGAGATGGCAATTTCAAAAGACAAGAAACAAAGACCAATAGTGATAGGATAACCATCCACGAATAAAAATCTGTAATCAAAGACCAATATTTTGTGAGACTTGTATGTTGACAGATAAACCTATAAGTTGATGATTCCGGTCTTGATTATATCGGGGCATATGCTCAGGAGGGAGGCTTCAGAAGTACTAACTACGTGGTTTCAAAGTATGGGCGCACTGGAAGAAGTCAAGCTTGTTGCTTAAAGAATGTGCTGAAAAAGTACTTGGATGCAAAGCAACTACTTCTAAGTCATATTGAACTACAAATCAAAATCAAAAATCTCAGCTGGAACAGTGGAAGCCAACCATCTTGGACACAGCACTGGGCAAGTACTCCTACTGAAGTCAGCCTCATCTAGAGTTTGGTGGCATAGGTGAACCTTCATTGCATGGCACTGGAGGAGAGCCATGCCTATGTAGAAGCTCTCGAGCCAGTTCTTGGAGATCGCCGCCATCGGAAGCCCCCGACATCTCTGCGGCAGCCCTAGATCCTCTGGCAAACTGTCGTGGGTCCACTGGCCGCGGCTGCATTGTCCACGATGGCTGTACCATTGGGTCAAAAAGTGACGATAAGTCGTATGTTGCAGGTACACAAGAAGCTGTTGGGAGGTCTGAGATTGATAAGGGAGGTGGCGCTATAAGCTGGTTGAGGCGGTGGAGGGGCCGATGGCAGAGTTGGAAGCTCTAGGGTTGCAAGGTGGGCTTGTAGGTACGAAAGCTCTCCTTGTAAATTCACCGCCTGTAATGACATTGTGCAAAAAGAGGACCAAATTATTCAACTAAAACAATCAACTCAATATCGATTGTAGTAGTTTACGAAATGTAGTAACCAACTTAGGGATGGCAATTTAAATCCGATCCGGTGGTATCCGAACCGTTAGGAGCAGTTTTTTTTTTTTACTTTTACCGGGTTATGGGGCGGGTGCGGTATCTAAATTAGTAACCCACAGCGGGTACGGGTTGGACTTGGTATTCTCTCTAATCCGCCCCGGTATCCGACCCGTACCCGCCCCGGTTTAATATTAATCCTAACCCTTAATGATATGCAATCCTAGCCATCCATCTGGCACTACATATAGTACAAGTTAGATAGAAGGGTTAATTACAAAACTGTCCCTTGTGGTTTACACGTTTTTGCACTTTGCCCCTCGTGTTTACAACTTTTGCAATAATGTCCCTTGAGGTTGACAAAACCATTGCAAATAACTCCAAAACCGAACGGCCATTCAAATTTGGCCGTTAAGACCGCATGTGCACAACACATGCGGTTTTGGCATGGATCGATCGGTAATTTCCTATCCCAATCCCTCTTAAAACCCTAAACCTCCATTACTTTCTTCTCTCTCTTCCTCTTCTATTTCTTCTCTCTCCCTGTTAACCATTCTCTCTGTCCCTCTCATTCGTCAGACCTGCACAGACCCAGAATCGCACCATCTCCGGCCAGCCTCGTCGCCGACCAGCCTCCATACTGGCCACTTCCATCTGCCGCCTCCGTCACCGTCCATCCTCACCTGTATCTCTCACTCGCTCTCTACCATGTCCAACACTCCACCATGCTTATTTTCGTCACACAGGCCTGCTATAATTCCCCCATACCCAACATCACTCACACAGTTCAAAACATTACCTCACATGCCTATTGCATCTCTCTTTGCTTTCTTCATTTTATACTGACTTCTTCATCTAATACCCACATACACACCCAGCACTACAGCCCACCACTCATGCACTTATGAACACATTTTCCATTTCCTTACACTCCCTCACAGGCCTTCACTCACAGCACACACACAGCTATTACATACACACATATATGCCATTTTCACCCAACAAAACACACACACACACACACACACACACACTTGCACCATACACCCACTGCCCTCGTGCTCCATTCCCTCTTCACACACAACGCACACACCAGCCTTCATTTCACCTTCCATTCAAACCCACAGCTGGGTCTCTCTCCCTTTCTCTTCTTGTTAATTCATTCATGCCCGCATATATAACTTATCCATAGATTTACACATATTTATATACCATAGCACACATATGGACAACCACCTTTACCCCATACGCACAGCCCCGCGCCAGCTTGTAATTGCACCATCAGGTTGTGCAAATCCTCATGTTTCCTCTCATATACCCAAACTACTATAACGCTTACTAACATACGCATAACACTCACTATCTCACCTGCCACTTCTATCTGCCACCTCCCCGTTAACCATTCTTTCTCTCCCTCTCATTCTTTGAAGATGTTGCTGCAGTAACTAAATTGATGGACAGATGGCTTTTGGAACTTGTACCGAGCTGGAAACCTTCAGATTTGAGTTGAGTAAGGACCTCAGATGGGGATTATGCTGGACTACACAATGATCAGCACCCATTGAAGTGTTCTGATATGAAGAATGGTGTTGAACAGTCGAGCTTTAATGGATCAGTCATACCAATCGAAGATTGGGATAGGAAATTACCAATCTATCCATGCCAAAACCGTGTGTGCTATGCACATGCAGTCTTAACGGCCGAATTTGAACGGCTGTTCGGTTTTGGAGTTATTTGCAATGGTTTTGTCAACCTTAAGGGACATTATTGCAAAAGTTGTAAACACGAGGGACAAAGTGCAAAAACGTGTAAACCACAAGGGACAGTTTTGTAATTAACCCTAGATAGAAACCCTATTCTTCTATTCTTTTCTCTCTTCTTCTCTTTTTTCTGAGACCCAGCCGCCCTCTTTTCCTCCCTCTTCTCTTCTGTAGAATGCTTCAGTCGCGCCGCCCCTCTTCTCTCCTCACACTGTCACGGCCACAAACACCTCCACCTCACCACCAAACACCGTCTTCAGCGACACCCCACGACGGCCACAAACCACCGGCACCCTCCACAAACCACCTCCGTCGTGCCACCCCTCTTCTCTAGTAGTTGGACCATTACAGTCAGTAGAGTTTAAGCCGCTATGATCTGATGCTGCTGCAGGTTTTGCCAAAAAGCTTTTCCTTCTCTGTTCCTTTATACGAGTCCCACGAAGTTTGATGTATTTGTCAATTTTTTTATTTCCTATTAATTTGTTGTAATAGAGATTAGTTTTGTAATTTATTATGTGTATTGTAACCACTAAAAATGTATCAATTTATTTCATGTTGGGTGTAATCTATTATTTCTCTTTTGTAATATTTGGAGATTTACTGAAGATTTGTCCTATTTTATTTGTTGTAGTTTAGATTAGTTAATACAATTAGATTTATAATTTGCCAAACACATACAGATTTGATAATCGAGACAGGTCGGGGTGGGTTCAGATTTTATTGAAGTCTGTCGGGGTGGGGATGGTATTCTCATCCGTTGATCCGATACGGGGCGGGCGGGGCGGATTGGTGCATAAGGACAACCAGGGCGGGTTCGAATTTCATATGATCCGCACCCGACCCACTCCGTTGCCATTCCTAAACCAACTTGTATATCAATACCAACAGTCTACAGTCGTCAATGCTCTAGCGTTATTAGGGCGGCCAATGTTTTCCCCATATCTCTCAAGCGTATTGTTGCCCATCATACATATGCTTAACATTGTCGCACGATTATTATAATTTACGAATTAAGTCATTGAACGGAATTTGTTGCGATGGAGTTGTACGTGGTACAAAGATCACGTAATTGGTCAGACAAATGAGAGTGTTTTTAGAACCTCAAAATTGATGGAATATGATTTCAAATACTCATTTTTAGTTTTTTCTTTGTTTTTTTGGTAAAAAATAAAATTGTATACCAAGGGTAAAGGAGAGATACATCATGCACAAAGGCAAGTAACAAGACTCACAAATGACATCCTCATTCGATAAGAACCGCAATAAAAGGATAACCTACAAGTAAAAGCGACAAAAAAAATAACAAACTAAAAAGCTATAAAAACCTACAAAAGAAAGGAAGATGTATTTTGATTTTTAGTCATTTGGAGTATAAAAAAAGGGTATTGTAATTGTGTTTTGTGGCTATTGATTGAATCTGTTTCCGTAGTGTGAAACCCGATGAAAAATAATTAGATTTCATGAGATTTGGAATTACTTGCACTAAGAAAAATTATCTCACATATTTTAGCCTTTTCTTAATATTTACAACCTAGAACTACCGACGCCACCGTCACCACCACCAGCACCACTGTTACCATCACACCCAACACCACTAGACAGCTACAGCCATCACTACCGCCACACCACTTTCATCACCACACAACCACCTTCACCATGCTAGCTATTGTGACCAACACTGCCATAGTCGTCATAGCGACCACTATAGTGTGTTACCACCACTACCATCCCTATCATCACCATTAGACTGCCAGCATCGTTTGCAGCCTCCACACCACTGTTCTCACCACCGTCGTTGTTGTCGGCACCATCACTACTGTCACCAAGACTGCCACTTGTGACGCTCTAATAACACCACCACCACCACTAGACAACCCACCTCCGCCGCCGTCGAGGCAATAACATCACAACCGTTGCTAACGTATGATACTACTGCCACCATCACTACCATCACCAACACGACCACTAGTGACGCTTTGATAACACTACCACCATTACAGCCCCCCCCCCCAAATTGTTGTTAGTGCCTATGTGACACACTGTGGCCCTTGATGGCACAAAGAAAATGGTGTGTGGCACTCGTCTTGCTGCTTGCAAGAAGAGTTCGCCAATCAATCTCAGAAGTTTATAGCCAACAGTGTATCAACATTGCATAAACAAAGAGTAGATTTCAACACAAGGGCAAAATGGTCACAAATATCCTCATTACTTCAATAACTTCATTATAACTTACAAAAGGCTTTGATTGCATCCACAATATGCAATCTAGCTAGACAGATAAGCTAAAACAAAGCAAGGGACTCTCGGGTATGATTGTCTGACGCAAGGCTACACGGCCTCCCATATAGTACCATTAAGAGGAAACTTCAAAGTGACAGTAGTAGACATTCTTATGTGCGAGGAGTCATAATGCCCCTTTTTAGAGAAATACAACTTGGAACGGCTTGCAATTTTACAAGGAAACTTAAATATATACAAGGATGATCTTTACCAAAATTGAGCAAAAACACAAGTCTGGAGCTTCAAATCTTCACGATTGGCTTACGGTGTTCATCGGCATTGTAATCGGGCACTCGGGCTGTGCTTGAAGGGCGCATGGGCGCACGGCTTGACGAGCTTGCGAGTGCTATGTTGGGAGGGCGCTATGCTGGATAGGGCAGGGGCGCTGTGCTAGGCGGACGCAGGGGCGCTGTGCTTATCATGGTTGGTGCCAAGGGGCAGTCCACGATATTCTCCCCTAGATCTGTTGACGCCCTCGTCAACTTCTGCATGTGGTAGGCTTCAATTTTGTCGTTGTAGGCTGCTATTTTCCATGTTTTCTCTTCTTTTGTATAACCCTACCACTTGACCAGATACTCCTAATGGCACTTGCGGGATGCTGTAATCACTCTATCATTCAAAATAGATTCGGTAACTCGCTTTCCTGCTGCTTTAGGTTTAAGTCCTGGTCTCTTGATTTCTCCCCTTGAAGGGTCTATTGCATCTTCATAAAATGGTTTTAGCATGCTGACGTGAATGGAACTGGCGGCTCCACCATTGTGGCGGTATGACTTTGTAAGCTGTCTTGCCAATCTTCTTTACTATAGTCAAGGGTCCCTCATATTTTCGTAGAAGGTGAGAGTCTCTTCCCCTTAAGAATTTACGATTTTGTGACAATAGCTTAACCATAACTTTGTCGCCTACGTTGAACTCCTGAGATCTCTTATTCTTTTCAGTGTGTTTCTTTATTCTTTTGGCTGCTTTCTTAAGCTAGGAATGAGCTAGACAATATCTTGCCTCCATTCTTCACTGAAGGTTATGACCCTTGGAGACTTTCCTGTGTTGGGGACATTCACTATATGAGGTAACAACAGTTGTTGACCATTCACAATTTCAAAAGCACTCTTCCTTGTCGAAGAGCTTTTGCCTAAGTTGAAGCATAGTTGGGCAACATCTAGCAGCTTTACCTAGTTTTTCTGGGTTGTATTGATGAAAATGGCAAAGGTACTCTTGTAGCATGGAATTGAACCGCTCCGTTTGACCGTCTGATTCCGGGTGATAGCTTGAACTCATCGAAAGTTGGGATCCGAATAACTTGAAGATTTATCTGTTTCTGATAATCTGACCTTGTAGGTAGGCTTCTTCAAAGATCTCTAGTATGAGAAACTTAACTATTAGCATCTTAGGTCCTCCATGAAGAGTACTAGTTCCATTCGTGTTGAGTCATTAAGTGGATGGCACAAAGCTAGAAGTTCGTGGCTTGTAGCCAGTTCAAACTTAAGATCTTGCGGACTGAAAATACTTTGAGCCTCTTAAATTGAAAACGTTGCTGAGTTGATTTCTGTAGGCTGACAATCTAGAATTCTCAAAGATTTCCTTCTGCTTAGGGAATATCTGTACTTTGATTTTCGCTATGCCTAACATCTTTTCGCTATGCCTTGCATCTCAAATGTATTTTCCTTCCGATTTTTCTGGGCTAAAAAAAGTAAAAACTTCCATAAATTTCTTCCTCTGCAAAGTTTTTGATTCGCCACTTTGGCCATACATCGCCCATATCCTGAGTAGGAATCCTTCATTTCTTTAAATGTTAATATCGAGAAAGTCTTTCTTTAAAAACATCATTCCTGTTGTATTCCTCCTAAATAGAGAAATTATGCATTTCTCTGAGCATCTATGTTAGGAAAGTCTTCACTGGTCACTTTGACAATATATCGGCCTCAATAAGGGATTTCTGCAATTCTCTAGTTGTTGTCACCAATTTTTTGATAGATGGTGTGTTGGTGTCACCAGTTATCAACGCTACGTGGAATCCGTTGTTGGCGAGAATCAACAGGAAATCAACAGGATGAAAGGCACGATGCCTTTTGATGTTTATGAGATTAACCTTTATTTATCATTTTGCTCTCCAGTTTCGATAAAGGTTTTTAGCGACGTAGATTTCTGTCGGTAAAAATATTACCGACAGATCTTTACTGACAGGGTAGTCCATTGGTAAAAGTAACTTTTAGCGACGGATTAGTGTTTGTAGCTATAAGTTTGTCGCTAAAGATTCCTTTTCTTGTAGTGACCCATTTTAGAATCCAGGCAATTCAAGCCACCAGCACCATCAACACTTATCACCCTGTACAAATTGGTGGGTGTGGATGGTTATGTGAAGTTTCTAATAGTGGTTGTGGGTTGTATGAAGGGTTTTTGGTGATTTGATGGTTCATATATAATGGTTAATGATGGAAGAAGTGAGCAGTGGTGGTCAAGGAGGGTGTAGATCAGATTTATGGTCGTGGATGCCACTACAATGGTAATGGTGGTTGTTCAGGTTGGTTTTGAGATGGTTATGTAGCTCACGGTTGAGCCGGATGAGATCAGAAGTGGTTAGTGTTGGCTATGCAGTATCTACAGTTATGCATTGGTTCTTCATGGTGGCTATGGTGGACAGCTGTGGTTCTTTGTGGTGGCGACGTTGCAGGGCATGGTCTTCGTGGTAGCATGGAGTTAGTCGTTGATGTGCAACGGTGGTGCTGGTGCTGGTACGAAGAGATAGAGAAAGATATAGAGAGATTAATGTTATGATAGCGTTAGAGGTGTAAAGGAAAAAGAATCAACAATGAATTTTTTTTACCTTATTTTGATACTGAATAAAGTGTTATCGTAAAAACAAGAAACCATCTTATCGATATCTTTAAGTTTAGTCTACTGTTTGTATCAATTATTTTTCTCAAAACGGAAACTAAAAAATGTAAACAAATGAAAAAAAAATCTTGGTTTTCAAAGAGAATTGCATTTCATAAGATAAGAGTTTATAAAATATAGGAAAAATGACATATGGCCCCCTTCAAGTATTTCGCGTTTGTGGATCAACTCTTTCGGGTATTAATTGTGACAATCGACCCCTCTTATCTATCAATAATTACACCCTGATAAATTTAGACCTGAAACTCAAAAAATACCCCTAACTTTCCCTAAAATGCCAAAAAATTTTATGTAAAAAGGAAAAAAAATGAAGAAACAACGTAGCCCCTCCTTCCCCCCACCCTTGCCGCAGCAAATTGAACCAGTGCCCCCTCCTTCTTCTCATTCCCGGCGCCTCCCCAAGTGACCGCCATCAGCGACAAGATCCCAGCCACTGCACTCGCCACTGTCAGTCAAGTGTTGCCCACCCTCCCTCTCCCCTACCACCCCACCACAACCATCATTGACCGAAGGCCCTCCTTTTTCTGCCCCACCCCATCGTCGCCATCAACCATCACCCCCGGCCTATTCAAACCCACATCCATAAACATCAACAATGTAAAACAAACCTCAATTCTTTGTTGATGATGATGGGCGACGGTTTGGTATTGTTGTGGGTAAGTAGTTTGGTGGTAATTGGGGGGACTCGTTAGCGGCGGTGGCGGTTATTGGTGTGGGCTTGTTGGCAACAACTATGGTGGTTGTTAGGGTACAGGTGGACGGGTTATTTTTGATATCGTAGGCAGGTGGATTGACGGCTTAGGTGGGATTTGTAGGTAGAGGGATGGCTGTGTTGTGGCTCTTGGGGGTAGGCTGGTGGGGTCGCTGGCGGTGTTGGTTCTTTCTTTTGTGGTTGGGGTTGGTGGCGATGCTTGAGTTGGGGTCGGGGTTGGTTAACAGTGATGATGTTTGAGTTGGGAGTAGTTGTGGTGCAGCGATGGCGGTGCTTGAGTTGTGGGTGGTGTGGGTGCGGTGGTGGTGGCGGCGACACTTGAGTTGGTGATGGAGAATTGAGGAAGAGAAAAGTAAGGAATAAGAGTGATAGGGTATTTTTGTCCCTTTACATGTCAATTCTTCAATTAATTGTTCAAAAACGGTCAATCGCACTCAATTACAGCAAATCGATAAATAAAGGGACCAATTGTTATAATTAATACCTAAAGGAATCGTCCCGTAAATCTGAAATACTTGAGGGGGCATCTATCATTTCCCCTAAAATGTAATAAAACATGCTGAGATCATCGTACAACAAAAGATCCCGTCCTAAAAAATGTACTACCATGTTCTTATATTAAATAAAAAATATATATATATAAATAATAAACGTACAGGAGTGTAGATTAGCCTAAAACAGAAATGTCACTTCCCAATAAAGAAGTCCGTTTGAAAAGTGCTTTTATCTGTGGAGAAATCAAAAAGCATAAAATCCAGAAGTGGTTACAGAACTGACAATAGTCAGAAACACAGTGATGTGTGAAGACTTGAACATTGTTTATTACAGTACTACCCCTCTGAACTGAAGCAGCAGCCAGCAGGAGGACTGAAACACACCCGAGATTCTCTCTTCTCCCCCCTTATTTTTCTCTTCTCGAGAAATCCCCACCCAAACGAGAAAGGTAGAGAAACACCCACAAAAGGTTCCACCATATCGATCTGCTCCCTCGTTCACCAACACCCACCTTCCTTCCTTGTATCCTATGCTTGTGTGTTTGCTTATGTGAACGTATATGGAATAGTGGGTTTTCAAGATTGTTATGGGGAGCAATCAGGCAGAGGGGATTTCTGATGACTTCTTCGAGCAGATCCTGGCGCCGCCGCCTTCTTACGGTGTTTCAAGCACTGCTGCTGCTGCTGGTGGCGGTGGTTACGACGGCAACTTGACTGGAACAGCTGTGGGGTTGCAGCTGGGTGGCGACGGCGGCAGTTTCAGAGGAATGAGTTTGTTGCCTCCGCTAGGCCTGAATTCGGAGCATCATCATAACGACGATAATGGGCCCACCGTCAATGGCCATTCTTCTTCTTCTCCTCCTTTTTCAACCGGATTAAATGTAAAACTCTCCCTCTCCCTCCCTCTCTCTCTCTCTCGCCCCTCCGTTCAATAAGAAATAGGGAATGAGGAATCTCTCTGCCGGAGTGGGAGTGCTCTACGGCCTCTACCAGCTTTAGCGACGCTTTCTGTTGGTAAAAGTGTTCTTTTTTGCGATTGCTATCGTCTGCTTCTTTATACACCTTTTAATGCTCTTTGGTGTCCTCATCTGTCGGTAAGAAGTGCATTAAGAACGAAATATCAACTTTTGTAGCGACAAATGACACCAGCATACGGAGAATATGAAGGTGTAGAAGTAGACATCTGTGAGATGATTTTCTTTTAGTAGCAGAAAGAGAAGAAAATTGCTGTTTACATATTCTTGTTGTTTTGGGTTTGACCTGTACCCTTTTTGCGAAGCATAAACTTTTGCAGCAGAAGTATTTGATGGGTATTGTTACTTGTTATTCTGTTGAGTAAGATTAAAGCTACATCTCTTCTTGCTAAGCATCTTTTAGAAGTTTGTCACAAAGTATACTTAACAAGAAAGGGCTGTCCATTAGAGCAAGATCTTAGCGTTGATTTAGCACCTCAATTTTCGAGGGGAAAATTGAAGGTTGTCTAGATCTTGGGTTTAATTTGATAACTGGGCTTTTTCTCATTTCTAAATTGTTTGGTTTTTAATAGGAGAGAGATTCTGTTCATCTGACTAGCTCATTTCCTGCTTTCGGGCCTTTGCAACCTCATTCCCTCCGTCCTCCACCACCCGCTCCTCAACTTCACCAGGTATACCTCATATTTGCCCAATATAATCTGCGTGTGTATGTAACATATTATGTTGTTAGACTGACACTAATTTCAATACTAACTGGGAAAAAACCTGCATATTGACAGTCAAATTAAGAGAATTAATGATCCTTTTCCTTTTCTTATGGGGAGGGAAGGGGAGGAAATACTTGTTGAGACTGTAACTTTGAGCTCTAAATTCGTATTAGATGTACTATCTTGACTGCTTTATTAACTCTACTTTGAAGAGTGACTGTTTTGCGGAAGCTTATTTTGAAGAAGCAGCTTGCTCCGATTAAAAATAGATTTACCTTGCTGACAAGTTATTAGTTCATGTGGTTGGTATAAGACTAATTTGGTGCTGTTTGGGGACAAATGATCAATTATCGTATCTGTTACTTAGCTCTCGTCTTTGCGCTAGAACTTCAGCAGACATTGCTCCGCCCGCCGTAACCCAGAAAAAATGACAAAGTATGACTACGGTAAAATGGTATAAAACGTGGACTACAATGAGGCATATCATAATAGGGAGACCATGCTTCTGCTGTAAAAGATTTCTTTTCTTGATTATGGAATTCTGTTTTCTCAATTTCTTTTGCAGCCTTTCCATAGCCAAACCACAGCTCGAGCAGTCACTGCTTCGCCACTCCTACCTACCATGAGACCAAGGGTGCGAGCTAGGCGGGGGCAGGCCACAGATCCCCATAGTATTGCTGAGAGGGTAAGCTTGATTTCTTCTAATAGAGAATCTAAAATCCTCTGTTGATTATGGCTGTAAAGCAGCTACTATTTTCTCAATCAACATATTTTACTGCTGGTTCCACTAAGAGCTGAATGTTAGTAGCATAATGCTGGGAAGGGTAAGGGCGCATCAATGCTCGTTGTTAAAGTTGATTAGTTGATGTTGCTAGGAGACCATTTTTAGGGAAAGCACTCTTATACTTTTATAGAACGATTACTATATAGTTTGGCTCTCCGAAATCGATTTTGTTTAACATCTATATGCATTTGTTTTATGTTATGTTGACTTTCCAAATGTTCGTGCTCTGCCTCTATTGCTGTATTATCTTGGATACCTGATTTAATTTGGTGGCAGTTACGTAGAGAAAGAATAGCTGAAAGAATGCGGGCTTTGCAGGAATTGGTTCCTAGCTGCAATAAGGTCAGAGCTTGCTTGTGCAATTAATTTAATTCTGGATTCAGCTGAACGAGTGTCTTTTTCTTTCCTTTTTTATTTTGTTGACATTTTAAAACTCATTTAGAGTTTTAAGTTCTTAGTTACTAATATGAAGATTGCTTCGACTAATGGTTATAGAAGGGGAAGATAGACTAAGTAAAGAAAGTTGCGGAATCTCTCTCTCTCTCTCTAACCAACTAACTAATGTCTTCTCATAAATTTATCTCCCTATCGTCTTCTCGTTGATTAAGCATTGCATTAAGAAAATTTTCCAATTTGGCCATCGTATTTGCATGTATTATCCTAGAGTGCTTCAAAAACATAGATTAAAAATTGTGGCAAAAAAAGGGAAACAAAATGTTCAAGACATGAAAGTGTTTGTTGGTCAAGGAAGATAATTATTCCTCACGATATCCAACATAAATTTGAGCAACGTTGTACTTAAGGTTTGTGCTTGACAAGGTTTAGCTGAAGAACTTCGATACCAAATCTCAACTTCATTGCATTGTAGCATTAGTTTTCCAAATTATTTTTGGCTGATACCTGGATTGTAGGAAGATGCCTACAACTCCCATACGGCGACAATTAATGTTCACTAAACATGCTTAGTGGCGTTTCTTTTGACACCTTCAACGACAATTTTGGACAGCACCCTTTTAGCGCAAGCTATTCAATGACCATAAATTTGGGATTTTAGGCATCTTTTTACTGTCTGAGTATTAGCCAAGAACTTTCCTAGTTTTCTTTGAAAAATTAAATCCAGACATTGTTCAGAATATTCAACCCCATTTCTCTACTAAAAGGTAGAATTGTATCTAGTAGACTTTTTTCTGTTGATTGTGTTATGAATATGCAGAAGTGCGTGTAGATTTTTTCCCTTCCATCCTGTGCCTATGGTCCATATTCATGACCAACTTAAGGGATCTAGGCTATTTTTCAGGCTAACATTTCCTTGTACAGTGGCAAGCTGAAAGCTATGATAATTGTAGACAAATGACCTTTGCGAGAGACTTCTGTAAGGTGAAACCCAAGTAGGCCTTAATGCCGTTGGACTCGCCATTGATGGTTTACTATGGTCATGAAAAACTCCAGGAGTTGGCACCATATTATCTCAGGGTCCTTTCCTGCAACTCTTCACAACATTTTTAGGCTTCATCTATAAATAGGATATGGTTGTAAAAATGAGAACACTCACCAGTTGTCAATGTCACCTGAATTTTACAAAAGTAGTCGTTTCCTTTCTCTTTTTGGGGTTCATATGATTCGCTAGTTTAAGTAGTGGCCGGAAACCTCTATATCAAAGCATTTCTAAAAATGTCCAATAAGTAACCACTACCCCTTGTCGCAAAGTTAAAGCCCTCACTTTGAGAGTTGAACTTCCTATGGACAGTTCTTTAACATTTATCGCGAGTAACTAATAAACATGTTTTTTTAAGTCATCGTTTCCTGTGTCATCATATTCTAATTGCTTAATTCTGACAAGGGTTTTTTGGGAGATTCCAAAGGGAAAAGGACTCTTCAATTATACAGGCTTTGGTGTACAATGGTCTAAGAAATTGTAATTTTGCTGTTGCAGTTGGAAAAAAATGGTTCTGTTACTACTTTTTTCTGTACGATATGTGCACAGCATTTCTTGTGAATTTAGGACATTGTCATGTGCAAATTTTTCCAGAGCTTTATATCTGGTTCTTGTTTGCTCAAAGGACTCGGAAGCTCCTGCCTAGAGTTTGGAAGGTTTTTGTTGTCTTTGAGATTAAAGTTTACCTTAACTGCTGTTATTTCGAAATTCATGAACTTACTTTTGGCAATGGTAGTGCAACCATTTTTTGTGTAATATATAAAAGAGAGTAAACTTTGAAAGTTGCATTACACGCTTCATAATTGTGTGAAACAGCTCCTCTCTTATCTTATTATTCTCAAGTGACGATTTTTACAGTATGAAACTTTGTAGTTATGCCATTATAACAGCAGGTTAAATTCAGAAAAACCTATTTCTCTCAGCAAGGCTGATGCCATATGAATTATTTGTGCAGACTGATAGGGCAGCCATGCTTGATGAAGTTGTTGATTACGTGAAGTTTTTGAGGCTGCAAGTTAAGGTATTAATTAAAGCAGATATTAAGTAGATTCATGATTTAGAAAAGATCTGTTTGACCTTCATGTTCCATGTGATAGACATCTTAAAAGGCTCCAGTTTGCTTTTTTGCCATGAATGGTATCTACAATGAACAATTTACTTTTAAGGTTGATCTTTCAATATTATCACGTACTGTTAATAGTGTAACCGATCAATTGATTTCGTGAACATCTTGTACTTAGTTCCTGCTATCCTCTTATAAAAAGGCTATGATTTCGCCCCTTAACCTTGTATTTGACATTTTGCATGAAAAAGTAGAATAAACATTTAAGAAATTAGTAAGTCACAGTATTTCATTTGGTTCTTGGCGTGGATTTTACTATAACTAGTACTACTATAAAAAAAAACTTACATTGGTTGAGGATGCAATAAATAATGTCAAAGTAAGGTTGTATACTTGTGTTTTGCAGTGATTTCTTTTACATAGATACGAGAGTTAGCATGCAAACATAACTTGTATATCGGAATGTCTCGACAACCTAATATGCTATTCAACACCCGCATTGTCCCCAGAAAGTTATTGTTCCCTTGTTAATGAATCTCTTAGCCACAAAAGAGGTGTAGAAAAGCGTAGAAGGTGTGGAGTTGGACTTTTATATATCCTTCCTCAATCCTAAAAGAAAATCTGAATGTGTGTATGTGGTTTGTAGACACTCTTGTACTTTTGAGAGAAATCGGGTAATAGAAGTCTCGAAAAGAAAAATTATGGAAGTAAAATGTTGCTCAAATTGTTGGTCATTACGGTTTAAAAATTTGCTCTGATGGTTCCTACATTAGGGTTTCAAAGTTTCAACCTGCAATGTTTAAGAGTTATACTTCTAACGTGTCTTCAACTCTTCATAAATATGTCACAAGTGATACAAAAACTTGTATGAGTTCACCTGATTTTCTCCATCAGGAACTTGGCCATTCATATTAACAAAACCAGGCCCTACTCAGCCATTTGAATGTGGTCTTCACATAAATTTTTGCATAATGTACTTGGTTGAATAGATTTCTTCATGTTGTTTCCCCTTGGCCAATCTAGAACTTTCCAGGCAAGGCTAGATTTTGTAACACCGGTAAATAAAAAGCCTTGGTCAGTTTGTTTGAATTAGTTACATTGTCAAATGGGATAGAGTTCTTTAGACAGCTTGTATGTATAATTCTTGTTTGTCTTTGGTGATTTTCAATCAGGTTTTAAGCATGAGTAGATTGGGTGGAACTGGTGCAGTAGCTCAGCTTGTTTCTGATGTACCTTTATCATCGGAGGTGAATGTTATATGTTGTTAATTAACGTACTTATGCATGTTTTGTATCTGCACACAGATAAATTTTGCATGTAGATTTTTTAGAGATATTTTCTTTAATACCAATGGCATTCTTTTTACGGTGCATAGCAGGTGTATGCTATCTGAAATAACTTATATAGATATATCTGCTTGCCTCCTTTTTATCATGGCTGATGGCTCACACTCTTAAGGTTCAACCAAGGGCTAATTTTGTTCTTAAACTTTCTTTCACCCTCTGCGATTTCTTTTGATCCAGTTCACTTGGAACACCTGCTCACAGAGACTCAAAATTTTATGCCTACTCTGTAAGTTTATTTGTGCAGTGTTTTCCAAAGCACATCTAGGACATGGTGTTACCATTTCCGAATGCACAAAATAACCTGTAAAGTAAGTCAAATAACCCTACCGAAGCTCGCTGGGCAGATTACCGCCACTCTTTCTGGTGATTCAGAGTGCAAAGAGATGATATTAGTCCTGCATTCAACTATTATGCTGTAGGGCCATGTCCAAGGTTGCTAGGTGTACTAAGCACGGGGGGTGGGGTGTTGTTACTGGCTCCAGAATCGTACATACTTCATGTTTGCATTGAACTTTTGTAGATGCATGCATCTGCGTTGCCCATCTCTATTTATTCCTTGCACTTGTCAGCTGCGTTATCTGGTAGATCATCTTCTCTGTATTTCATATTTGTGTGTTATTGACTTCATAACACTGAATGTAACAAAGGGAGAAGGGTTGGATAGTGGAACCAATCAGCAACCTTGGGACAAGTGGTCGACTGATGGCACAGAACAAGAAGTAGCAAAGTTGATGGAAGAGGACGTTGGAGCTGCCATGCAATATCTTCAGTCCAAGGCACTTTGCATCATGCCTATGTCGCTTGCAGGTGCAATTTTTCAGACCGACCTACCCGATTATGCATCTACACTGGTCAAACCAGAATCAAACCCCGCTTTATAGGCCAAAGCTAGGATGCACATACTTGGCTCATCAAGACGCACTTCCGGAACCCACATCCAGCTCGCGGTAGTATCTTATCCCATGAAAGGTGGGTCTCTTCCTCCAGCTTTGTCATAGTGCTGCATTACTTGTACCTAATTCACTCACATTTACTTCCATGTTTCCAAAAATAGCATTATTTGCTGGAGCTTGCATCTACGTTGTTTTTTGCTAGACATCGAGATTGATATGGTGCCAAGGTTGTAGGGAAACCTGTCGTCTTTGCTGAAATGCCCAAGCAAGTAATTAGAATCAGCCTGGCCTACACTATAAAGTCGAACCCAGGGCTAAATAAAGGAAGTCGGATAACCAAGTCGAAGCACGTCACTCTTTCTGAGCAGGTGTCCAGCGACCAAAAGAAGTCTCAGGATGAAGGGAGAAAGCGTGTGGACAAATTCATGCTGGAAGTCCCACTCCCTGCTATCAGCCCTGGGTTCAACTTTTATATTGCAGGCCGGGATGACGATCAAGCTTGCAAGCCGGTGTAATAACACGAGCCCGGGACTAACTACTGCACCAGCATTCTAGTTACTTCACGTTTCAATGCAACCATGAATAATCACCAGCATGTACTCGTAGCAAACGAAATATGCTATACGCAGATTTCAGCAAAACCATATATTTATTGCTGGAATACGAGGGCAAGTAACATAAAAGTTCTAGATAACGAGATCCTGCAGTTGAAAGTCTGCATTACCTTTCCAATTTTGTCAAACAAGGAGTGATTTGAAACCAGGAAAGATGGTAACACAGGCCCTCAGATGCTTTTGAAGTTAAAGATTTCAAAGTCCCATTCATTGTTCATAATATCCCTGGTGGGGTTTAGCAGTGGATGGCCTAAACCACTGATTGCGAAAGACTCTCCCTTTAGGTGGTGGATTGTGGGGCCACTTGAAAAAGATGTGAATATTATGCTAATAATGCCTTTGGAGAAACTGGGCTGCCAGTTGATCTGAAAATCGGTTTGGTTGAATTTAATATTTAAGGGTTGTTTGATTGATTCCTGCAGCAAGTTGAGATTTTTAAATGGGCGAATTACACAATACTCTTTTGAGGTTTGCTTTAATTACAATCAGTTCTTACTAACTTTAGTAATTACACTAAGCTTCCAACGGTTTGTAATTTGTAATATTTTTACATAGAACTCCAGTCCGCTAAGTGTGTGAATAAAAATTAGGGCACTGCATAACTTTTTGTGGTCTACTGAAATTGCTCTTGAACTATCTTTCCTGTCTTAAGCCACCACAGCCGACACAACTGCCTACACGGCAACCCACCACTGGCGCATTGTCATCCCCTTACCAAACACCATCTCACCTACCAAACACCATCTCACTTGCCAAACACCATTGTCCATCTCTCTCTTTCACACACACACACACACACTCTCTCTCTCTCTCTCTCTCTCTCTGCCCAACAACCATCATCCTTGTAATTCAAGCACAAATCCATCGGCAACCATCAACTCAAGCACAAAACTCATCAAAGATTACACCTAAATCACTGCTCAAAACTTGATCAAAGAAAAACTCAACCACCAACTTAAGCACAAACTGAATATACATTGACTACGGAAAGTTTACATCGTCAAGATTCATTTCACCGTTTTGAGGGTAGATGATCAGAGGAAAGAAGAAATAAACGAAAATTGGAGTGAAGAAGTTGACTCGCGGCAAAGGGGTTTAACTCACGGATGTACTAAAACGTCGTCGATCAAGAAGCATAGGACTGAGCTTCACGGCGGTGGCAGTGAAGCACAAGGCCGATTGGTGGTAGGCCTTGGGGTTGGTGGCCTTGGCCTTCGTTGGAGATGGTGTACGACGGCAAGCACGAGTCTCCAATGGGCTGTCGATTGTTAGATTGGTGACGGTTGGGCCATTGGTGGCAACGTCTTGGGGGCCATGGGCGGCCATCAATTGGCCGATTTGGTAGCGATTTGGCGATTGGCGGTTGTGTCTTGGGGGCCATGGGTGGCCGGTGCTTGGAATATTGGCGGTGGCCTTCGACGTGCGATCGACAGTGTATGGTGGCCGTTGGTGGCCCTCGGCGTGCAACCAGCTGTGGTGGTTGTGCTGGGGTGTGTGTGTGTTGTGTCCCTCGGGGAGTGGGTGTGTGTGTGTGTGAGAGAGAGAGAGATGGACAGGGGAAAAAGAGAGATTTTTTCTATTTACGAGGATATTATCGTCTTCTCGTTAATTATGTTTACTTTGTTAACTAAAATTAAAAATATGTAGCATAATGTAATTATCAAAGTTAGTAAGATCTTATTGTAATTAAGGCAAACCTCGGGGTGTTGTGTAATTTGCCCTTTTCAAATTGGGTTGTTCTCTTTTCCGAGCTTTTTGTATCTAATTTTTTGAAGAAGTGTCCCCTAAGAGATTAAAAGCTCCACTTTTAAATGCCTTTAAGAGTCATTTACAGTGAGCTAAGCTTGATTTTTAAACAAGAATAGCTTTCTTGTTTAGGTCTGAGACGATCATCGAAGAAACAGCTGCGCTACTTTTTCTAAATGATATCAGAACTTAGAATTGCCGCTCAAGTAGGAGCAGAATCAAATATTACATGCAAACTCTTCGTGATATCCAGAAATAAGATACGCATGAGAATAGGCGAGTGTTCATTTATGAACTTGAGAAGACACAAATTCTTGGAATAGTTTTCTTGTTTAGGTCTGAGACGATCATCGAAGAAACAATTGCGCTACTTTTTTCTAAATGATATCAGAACTTAGAACTGCCGCTCAAGTAGAGGTGGAATCAGATATTACATGCAAACTCTTGAGAAGACACAAATTCCTCAAATTCTAACAAAGAAGACTTGACTCTACAAAACTACCTTGATCCTCTTTTTGACGTAAAAAAGAGGGTTTATAATGACCTAGGTATAGAAATCAATATTTTCCTGTTTACTTCAAAAAAAATTAAAAAAAAAATGATGTTAGTGTTGAAATAGGTAAATATATATTGAATACCTTAAACTAATATTTCAATCCAAATTAAATGAAAGATGGACGGAGCTTCCCTGTCGTCAATATTTTCCTGGGAAAACTTGTTAGCTCTAAAAGAAATTGTAGCCTTATGGATAAGCAAAACAGTTAACCACTAGAACATAAACGACAACAAAAAAAAGGAAAATGCTAACAAACTAGCTAACCACTACTACTAGAGAATAAACCAAGAGAACTATTTACTAAGAAAACAAGATGACTCTAACTAAACAAGCCAATCAAAAGACTCAAGCCCCCAACTGCCAGCCACCAGCTCAGACTCAGGACACGTGCCTCGCCGCTGCAACTTGCTCGATCAACGTGCCTCACTCCGACTTTGTCTATCCCAAGAGGACCCCAAAACAACAACAAATACCGAGCAAGAAGTAACAACTCGCGGGGGGGGGGGGGGGAGGGGTAAAAAAACCCTAAAAGAAGCCTAGCCCTAGACTCACCTATCCATCTCCCATCCGAGGCAGTGCGGCAAACGCCAGCGGTGAAAAATGAACCTCTACCCGGAATCGACCACAAACCACACCAAGAGCACCCGAAGGATCTCGACAGCTTAACCCACCATCAAGGCTTACGAATCGCCGGCGCCAGATCTCACCACTCAAACCCTAAGTAAAGAGATCTAACTGCCACATCACCACACTCCGGGAGAACCGGCAGTGGTGACAGTCTCCGAAAAAGGGTAAAGAGGGTTTTTAAGAGATATAGTGTTCATCGCACCTGTCGCCTCTCTCAGCGATGACTTTTTTTCTTTTTCCTCTTTTAGCTCATCATTAATTGTAGCCTTGTTTATATTTGTTGTTTAAATGACGATACTATGTCCTCCTAAGTAATGATTAAAATTCAACGGAAAAAGTTTAGCGTTTACCATAGCCATAGACGGTAAGAAGATATCTACTATCCATGTATGATACATGACAATTAATTGACGCTAAATATTTTTAGTGACTTTTTTTATAACACTTTTAGTGATAATTTTTAGTGACACTTTTTGCGTCACTAAATAATAACACTAAAAATATTTAAAGGTAATTAATTACTGTTATATGGAGATTGTAGATATCTTTCTACA
Source organism: Escallonia herrerae (assembly GCA_033070095.1). Classification (NCBI taxonomy): domain Eukaryota; kingdom Viridiplantae; phylum Streptophyta; class Magnoliopsida; order Escalloniales; family Escalloniaceae; genus Escallonia; species Escallonia herrerae. The sequence continues at coordinate 573,826 of JAVXUP010000124.1, forward strand.
ATTCGGATAGCAGTCGAAATTTTTTTACGGCTCAATACACTTATGCCACGGCCAATCACATGAAAAGACAAAATACCCCTTGTTAAAAGCTGACATGTCTTCTTTCTTCTTAATGGCTCGTCATTTTGAGGTCGATCGCTTTCATCAAAACTCACCGGCACCACGGGTCATTCACCACAGCCATTTCCTATTGAGTGAAGGGGAATTTGCTGAAAATAGTCGATTGGGAGTCGACATTGCCTTTCCAAGCTTTCACTGTGCTAGTCACCTTCCTCCAAATTTTTAGCCGGAGTCACCACCGGTCTACCATGTGCACAATGTGGCAATAAACAATGTTAGGGAGACGGCTTCGAGCCGTTTCACTTTGGAAAATTGTATAAGAGTTGCATGGATTTACCAAATTTGAAGAGAGATTTGAAAAGGAAATTTGATGTGCTAAAATCCCCTTTAGAAATAATTAGTTCGGACTAGTTATTTATCAAATTTCTTCTATAAAAAGAGTCTCCATAATTTTAGGTAACTTCTTCCATAAAAGGAGAGTCTTTCTTATTAGTTTGTAGGGTTAATTACTCACGTCATCCCTGAGGTTTGCCCTAAATTACACACGGACCCGCCTATCTTTGTAAATTACACTACGCTCCTAAAATCTAACTTTCTTTAACGGTGTTAACAGCTGGACATAAAAAGACATTTATGCCCTTGTATATAAGTACACATTGTATGCGCTCCTATGTGCTTGTTTACACATCATTTTGTCGCTAAGATACTGGCATACGCGGGTAATATCTAGCAAATGGAGCTAATCTTTGTGGTTTAGAAGCTTGAAATGACAATAGAAGGCCCTGAGGAGAAGAAGCATCCATCGCTCCCCTCCAACTACGTCTCGCTAGCACACCTCAAAGACCGATGGTTCTAGCTACACCAGCAGCAACAAAAGCTGAACGACGACGGAGTGACCAGTGTCCCCAACTACTCCTCCAATCGCACGACGCCGGATTCGAGCACTCACCTGCATCAACCGGCGAAGAACAGCCGGAATGCCGGATTCGAGCAAGCCGGAGCGGGTGGGGGCAAAATTTCAAGACATGCTGAACAAGGCCTACGAGTTGGCTTGCCCTAAGTCGATACCTGTGCGCACCCTATCTTTTCGGTCGAATCGCCGGTATCAAGAGGTAAGAGACGGCAGGAGTGTCGAGGTTAGTGAACGGGAGCTGATGGGAATGCAGATTCAGGACAAACGGAACGAGGCCGACGAGTCGACTCTGCCTAAGTCTTTACCTGCTCGTGCGCCACCGTTTCGATGAAATCAGGCGGTGAGATACGGCAGGAGCGCCGAAGCGAAGGAGCCGAAGGCGGTGGAGACGAAAATGCAAGCTGAGGTGGCTCCGGACGAACCCAAGACAGACGAGTCGAAGAAGAAAATGAACGAGATCGACGAGTTAACTCTACCTAACTCGTTGGCTATCCTCGGCGTGCGAGATTGTATATGTATGTTTTGTAGCCCTTGGGAACAGGGATCGGTTTCCCTGTGGTTGTCGATGTGCCGGTGTCAGTTGTGGATGGGTATTGGTGATGGGTCGTGGTGATGGGGATAGTTGATTGGCAGGGACAATGAATGTTGCTGGCGGTGTGGGTCTTGGGTGGGTGGTTTTCGTTGGGAGGTAGAGGCTGGCGTGGTGGATCGTCGTGATGAGTAGATATGCAAGGGCAGTGGGTGATGCCGGCATGGTCACCAGGATATCGCCGGAGGTGTGTTGGAAGTTGTCGCCGGCGGTGATGGATGGTGATGTGTAAAATGAGAGCAGCCGACAACCCTATTTGTTCATGCATTATTGGTTATACAGTGTGAAGTTTTGGTTGTACAACATGCATTATTGGCTGTACAACATCACTGTTGGTAAAAGTTAAAAAAAGATATAACAGAAGAAGAAGAAAAACCTAAAGGGCAAAGGGGGGTTTAATTCAAGAAAGAGAGGGTAGTTTTGGGGATGAAAAAGATAAAAAAGTAGTGTCAGGGAATCTTTAGACGGAGTTAGGGTCTCCGTCAATTTTGTGGGACTCCGTGAAATGCGGGTACAAACCTGGAGGAGCGGAGTGTAATTTTCAAAAGATAAGGGCGTCCGTGTATAATTTTGGGTAAACCTCAGGGGTGTCGGGAGTAATTAACCCTAGTTTGTACTTATACACCATCAAATTATCTAGGTTAAAATTTTCAAAAGTAAATCTACATATAAAATACTCGCTTTGACAAAATCGCCCAAGCACTAAATTTGTAAATCAAGGAATTTCAAAATGAATGAATTTTGAAATACAAGTTGCATTGAAATTCTTCATTCAAACACACTCTAATTGAAAAATCTCATCCAAGCACACACTTTTTCAAATGGTAACCTTAAGTTATCTCATAAACCACATACAATCCCACTTCCCACCATCGATAAACCTCCTATCCCTAATCCTCCCACCACCTCTGACCTCACACCTATTACCCACCCACGGTCCCTCGTCACCCACCACAAATCTCCACTAGTCGTCATTACCAACATCCTCCATACACAAACCCACCACACACATACTCGTCATCCACCTACCCTTCCACTATCACCCAACAACCCCTTTTGCCGATCTCTCTCTCTCTCTCATTCTCTCACACACATCCCCCCGGGCCCCCTCCAGTAAACCACAACTGGCACCGCTGTCATCCCCCTCTCCAAATACCATCCAACCCCAAACACCAGTGCCCATCTCTCTCTCTCTCTCTCTCTCTCTCACACACACACACACACACCACACAGATGCGCGACCATCGGTGTCGCTATCACCCTATGCTCCAAACACCATCATGTTCCCACCCCAAGCACTAATGCCCATTACCCATCATAAACACATATAGATATGCATGAATAATAATTCGGGTTTAATTTTTAGAAGATATTATAAATTAGGTGAGTTCGTTTATGGTGGTAGTGGTTGCGGGAGAATGGTGGTTGTGGCGTAGATTGACAGTGGTGGGTTCATTTCCAGTGGTGGCTGCGAGCCAATGGTGGTGGGTTTGTTTGATGTGTTTAGTGCAAAGCAGTGGTGGTTCAGGTGTAGATCCGATAGTTGTGTGTTCATTTTCAGTGGCAGAAGCGGGGATAGTGGGGGTTAGGTTGTAGCACTCTCGAGCCACGATGGGACGGAGTCGTGTGTAGTTCAGTTGATGTGATGGCAGTGAACTAGTGTGAACAGTGGGTGGGTTAGGTAAATTTATTTATTTTGCGAAGGGTATTACTGTCTTTTCATTAATTTTGTTAAGTCTATGTACTAAAAATTAAATAATGTAGCAAAGTGTTATAAAATACGATAAATCTCAGGAGACTGGGAGTGATTTACTGTTGTTGTTGGAGGAAGGGGGAATAGAAGGGGGAGAAAGCGCAAACTGCAAAGGGAAATGGAATAGAGGTAAAAGAAATTTCATATTGTGAATAGAAGAAGACCATTACATCTGCTTAACGAGATTGCCACAACCCAATTTACTAATGCTTATTTCAAAATCCTCTGTAAAAGTGAAATCTTCAATTCAGTTACTTCATTCAAACACACTCTTAGGAATTTCAATTTGGCTGAGGATTTGAAATTACCTTGAATGAAATTCATTGTTTGGTAACTATAAAACGTAATGTGTTAACTTCTAGAAGGGATTTGAAAGAAGGATTTGGAGAGCAAAATCTCTTGTTGGAATAACCGATCTATAATAGTTTTTTGTCAAATTTAGAGGAAAACTACCTTTTTTTTATGTGCAACATATTTTTTTACTTTTCTACCGTTCATCGCTCTTTCCCCCCTTCTTTTTTAGTCTCAGCTATCTATTTTTCATTTTTGGTTTCACCAATGAATTTATAGTTCATTTATTCCATATCCAATTATCGTTATACAATACTTATCTGCAAATATTGCCAAACGTTAATCTTTAACAAATTTTGAGATTTAAGAATGCAAGATTTTAAAATGAAGAACTTCTTAGTATTTTAAAATTCTTCATCCAAACACACATTAAGAGAAATTAAGTCATCTTAAAAAAAATGAAACAAAATCTAATAGTAGAAGGTGTTGGTGTAATTTTTCTAATAAGGGGATAGCGAGTGTATTAAATCCAAAATTCAAAAGTACCCAGCGTAATTCTCTTTCAAACGTAACATCAAGGACCACTCGCGAACAACCAGGGATCAATAAGGGTTACTGGCAGCCCACACGGTGGCCAGCGGTGAAAGCCACTACTTTGGTTCCAACTGATTCTTTTTTTTTGCTCTTTGTTTCCTGTACTAGCTAAAACAGAGAGATACTAGAAAGCAGAGAGATAAGAAAGCAGGGAAACGGGGGGTAGGGAAGAGCATCTCAATCCCGCGAGAAGCCCTCCCCAGGCCATGGCTTATTTTTAGACAACGAAGGCAACAATACCAGTGCAACATTGAACATAAACCTTTTAACACAGCCGAATAACTGAATAAGGACGGACTGATGCAAAAGAAAGAGGAGCTAAGGCAGGCTGAGGCTATTATACTGTACAGTCAACTATCATAAATGGTCTGAATCATTGATTCCGAACCACCCATCATTGTCTACTGAAACAAGTGTCAATCTTTCACCAAATAAAGACGTCGGAATAGCATTTTTTACCGATTCATCTTCCAAGTACATTTCACTGATTGACCGAAGGAAGGTAATCAAAAGGTGAAGAAAAATTCCTACAAATAGTAAATCAGACTATAAATTGAGCTGTTCTATCCAGCAACTGCACATGATTAATTAGAGTGAGAACCTGGGTCTTACCCACAATGCATCAAAGCGTAACTAAAGGAAGTTCTTGCAATATGAACTGCGAAAAAATGTTGAATGGGAATCATTCTTTTAACACCTTTTGACAAAATTTCCCCACGGTTGGTCTCTTCTGTTCATTACTACTGGTCTCCGCTGCATTGGGTCCCATTAGAATTGACGCCCCCGCGAATCCGCTTCTGCAGATGCTCCAAGCTGGCAACCCGCTGCATTGAAGCTGTTCTCCCCATCTTATTACCCCCAACTTCTTCTACTGCAAGATTCTGCTGCACATTATCTACCAAACCATTTTGGATTCTTGGATCATGAGTGGACATGTGGGAATTAGGAGCGGGCTGATAAAAGTGCTGTTTAGGGTCATCGTGCACGGGAACGGCAGCATCGACCGATGAGTTAGAAGGGCTGCTACAAGCAAAGGATGGCATGCCCATTGTCGGTATCTCAGACATGGCCCGCAATAGCGGGCTTAACTTAGTAGCTCTCTTAACTGCCTCTTCGGCCATCTTCACCTGCACAAATAGTCATCAGCCACAACGAATTTTGAACGAGTCCCTCGCTAGTTTTTAAGCAAGAAGGTTCTCTGAACATTTTTTGCTTTTATCACTCATTTTTCTTTTGCCTTTAAAAGGAACGGGAGAAACCTTGATTGCTCTGGTTTCAGTCCTCAACTTGCAGTCGCAAGAAAAGCCTGAAGAGGTGAATGTGCACTCAACTTAAAAAAAACTCCAATGCACTACTTACCTTCGCTCTCAGTGTTTCAAGATCAGCTTTTAGTACTCTATTGTCAACAGCTGCATCATTGTACTTCTGGGTTATGTCACTATAACGCTTCAATAACGAAGAATTTTCAACTCGTAATTTAGAAACCTAAAAGACCATGTGGAGGATATCATTAGAACATTGCAGGAACAATATTGCTCAAAGCTGATAGTGGGCCAGATAAGAAACAACCTGTGCCTCAAGCTCAGTCAAATGGGCCTGTTTTCTTCTTCTTGAGCGCCGAGCAGATTCTCTATTTGAAAGCATTCTGAGAAGCAGCAAATCATAAATTAAAGTAATCGAAAAAAATTACCAAGAAGCTGCCCTAGTAGTGAACAGGAAAATACTGATTCTCATGAAAAGAGATCAATGTAGTTAATGCACAGAAAAATTAGTAAGTGCGTGCAAAGTAAAGCAACAATTTTTACAGGTAATGTTGTACACTAAAACGTGATTGAAGTAAGATCATAAGCAAGCACACGATTTCAAGCTCCATGTGTTGGAGAAGGCAAATGCTACCACGAAATTGAGGCCAAGATCACTCAGCCTCGGAAACTAGAAAAAGAGCATCAGAAAGATACCCACAAGTATCTATTCTTTTAACGTTGTGAATATGATGTCAAAGTTGAAAACAAGACTAATCACAGTCACTACCCTAAAATGAAAAATATTATTGGGAAAAGCCTTAACATCCATTGGCATCTGCAATCTTTCAAACAATTCCTACAGAAATTTGAGCTTTCAATACGGCATTTAGGCAAGGTATACGGTTAGAGGAACAGTCCCAATGGTGTTATATCTTACCAATAGGTGACACATTGAATAGACAACAGGAACGGATTGGTCCTCAGAAAAGCAAGCACAACTGCTGATCACATGCAATCTTTAACACATGGTACTGGACATAACATATTCCAAAATTCACGAATGCCAAATTCGGCTTTTTGCTTTTTCGTTTTTGGAATAAAAGAAGTGTGAACCCATATGACCGCAAAGAATGGTGAGCAGAAATCACCTACTTAAATTAAATCAAGTGAAGAAAAGATAAGCAGGATATGAGGAAAATGGGAGGGCTAATCCCCTCACGCCAAATAAACAAAGATTCAATGTGAATACGAAACTTATATCCATGCAAATTTGGAGTAAGGCCAACATCTTCCTGAAAAGCAACCCTTTCTAGTTGTTGAAATGAAAAAGAAATGACAAAAATCTTGACTAAGCACAATAATGTGCAACTAAAGGTGAAACCATAACTACCTCCTTACGCGTTTTACGTCGGCAGGATCCATATTTTCATTGGTTTCTGTGTCTCCTTCAAGGTCATCATCATCTGACTGTTCTCTTGATGAACCACTTGTTGTTGACTTTACCTGGACCTCGGGTTTCTTTTGCATTGCAGGCAAGGAAGTAATAACAAGAGGCTCGCCAACATCCTTATCGTTTCCCTTGGCAATATCATAACCAGATCCTGCATAGATAAAAGAAATAACGGGAATGGCAATATCGTAGTACATCCCAATCACTGTCATGCTACATTTAACATGTTTGTCCTATAAAGGCATCACCACACAGAGAGAGAGAGAGAGAGAGAGAGAGAGAGAGAGAGAGCAAGCACAACCAAAGGTAGCCAGTGCTAGATTATCTCAACTATAGAATGTCAAGTACATACAGATCCTAATATACCTTCCCAGTGGGCATACATTATCAGGATAATGAAGCGTCCACCTCTTCATTGACTTTTCGACAATCTATCAGCAGTGAACTAAGACTTTTATGGCTAGTTAAGGACCTTATATTCTTACCCAGATGACTGCAAGAGTAAATGTGTGAACAAATCCCACAGAATCAACAACTATCCTCTTTATAGTATAAGGGTAAGGCAATAGATTCCTTCCTCCCTCACTTCCCCCACCCCCCACCCACAGGCAATTACAACGACTCAGTTTGTTTTTGATAAGCGCATATGGGTCCATGTGAAAGCCCCCAGGCTAACAAGCGCTTGAAAAAAAGGCTATAGATGTGCTGAATCATTCTGTCTAACGAGTAAGCTTTGTTACATGGACTCTTCAAAATGGGTGAAGTACCCGTGTCGGACACTCGACACTTGGACATGGGTATGGGATATGTGTCCGACACCTCTCGTAGGATATGCCACTAACAACACTATCTTAAAGTGTTTATTTTAATTCTTTATTGCTTTGAGATGATATAAGATTTCAATTAAACAATGTGTCACTGAAAACATCATGTTACCCAAGGAGTAACTAATAAAAAGTAATAGATAGAAATATTTTGTCGTGTCCCCGTGTTTTGGGTTCTGAAAATTAGACGTATCCGACACTTGGACACATCCAACTCGGACACTTGTACCGAGTCCGTGTAACACAGCGTGTAGGTACTCGTAGGCTCCCTAGCTAATTTTCCATTGCTGATGACTCCCATAAATTTCCACAAAATTCCAATTGCCAACATATTCTTTTGCAATGGAAGAACCACTAAATTGATCAATTGTTCAGACACGAAACTTAGATGAGTAATAAGGACGACAAACAGTAAGAAAATGCAAACTCTTTAGCTGTATGACTCGACCACCTCTTCACGGTGCTTAACTATAGAGCACAGATTTGGAGCGCAAAATGGAAATAGCATTTTGCACACATAGAAGCTACACAAACTCAGTACAAGTGTCAGGTGCAGGTTATGTTTGTAAGCATAAGCAAAATACTCATATTTACACAAATGTCCTTTGATCCGGTTATAATGGTGGTTTATTTGACATACAGTGTCTAGGTTTAATTTCCACTCTTCTTAGAGCAATCATGAGAAAAAGAACACATAAAATAGTCCAGGAATCAGAGACTGGTGTGGGCAGAGACTGGTGTGGATGTAGATACTATACGAGTGCGGATACGCGAATACGTCAATTTGAAATTTTACAAAATACGGGTGCGGCGGGGATATGGCAGATATTATAACATATACATTATATGTGAAAAAACTTTCCAACCAAATGAGTGAGAGTTTGTTAAGTTTATGGGTTGTTTCGTAAATATTGAAATTGTTTAACAGAATGCAATAAAGTTTATATGTGGAAACTGTTGCTTCTTTTAAGTGTAGGGGCTAGTTTAAGTAATAAGTTTTTAAGTGGGTACCCAAATAAAATAGAAGATTGGTTGGATGCAAGTACAGCTGTCAAAACGTGAACCATTGGATAAACCTTGTCTTTGAGAATTGAAAAACCTCAAAAGCAACATCCATAACGTTGATAACAGATTGTCTCTCCATCTTCTTCTCTGGAATAACAGATATGCTGCTACTGCTCGCCGTCGCACACGCTGCTGCTGGGTTCGCCGGTGATCACTTCTTCCTCTTCTTCTATGTCTCTCCACTTCTCTCCGGTTTTCCCTCCATTTGAAAACCTTGACATGCGATCTCTTTATGGGTTGAGAAAATTTTGATTTCGAACATGAAGTATCCGGTTCATATCTCGGGCATGTCGCTGACGTGACCCAGCCGCACCAGAAATTCAGAAAATTAGTCATATAAATAAATGCACCGATTGGCGCACCCATGCCGCACCCAATGGACACCCAGTGCTGGTGCTTCACCCAAACTGCAGCACCCTTGCTTCTTATAGTATTCACTCTGTCCCAAAATAAGGGATAGGTTTGACTCTTCACACAAGTAACACCCCACTTATTCACGTTTCCCATTCTACCCTCTTCCCTCTCTCTCCCCTCTACATTTCACTAGAAAATGATTAGCTAACAGATATGTACCTACCTAAGTTGCACAGAGCGGGGGGCGGGGAAGCGTCAGGACCTGGGAGAACCTGAGTTGGGAGCGTTGCGGCTGTATAATTATTTAAAATAAACTTTACTTTATGGTATATCCTAGGAAAACTTAAAAATATTGCATTCTTGTAAAATATACTCCCTCCGTCCCTAAAAAACTGACCATATTTCCTTTTTGGGTCGTCCCACAAAAATTAATCACTTCCAAATTAGGAAAGATTCTGTAGGTATTTTTATATATTTATCCTTTTTATACTTTTTTTATTCTATTTCTCTCACCACATTTAATTCTCTACCAACTCATTTTCTCTCTCCTGGCCCACCACTTTACACTTTTTTACTCTATTTATCTCTCCACATTTAACACTCAACCAACCAATCATGGCCCACTCTCTTCCCCCCTCTCTAAAGGGTAAAATGAGAAAGACACGCAATATATAACCTAAATCCTTAATATACGTACAAAGTCAAATGGATCGTTCTTTTAGGGACGGAGGGAGTATAACAAAGTGTGCTTAATTTTACAATAATTAAAAGTTAAAGGGGGAATATGAAAAGAATAAAGAACCCCAGCTGTCATGCCCAAGATATCATGTGGGGACGTGGCCAAGCCACAGCCAACAACAATTCACTAATGACCTGTAAAGACAGACTAATAGGGCCAAAGCCACGTGCTTTGCCTTCCATTTCTCGGTAGACACCTGTAGAAAGAAACAGCCGAGTTTCTCTCTCTACTTCTTCTCTGTTCATGTCTCTTCGTAACCCTAGCCTCCAATAGTAACTACCCAAAGAAAAAACAAGGAGAAAATCTCCATTACCGATGAAAAACAAATCCGCCCGTACTTCCGTTCTCTTGGGTCGCGCTCCAGATGAGCTCCCAAGTTAGGAGTGCAGATTCGCGCTTCGAAGGAAGATTCGTGGCCTTCCTACACGAATCCTGCAACTAAGGTACCTACCCTCATCATCAACCCCCAAACCATACCTCCCTCATATTGAGAACTCTTTTTCGGTAATTCATCTTATCATCTTTTACAATCTTAATAACTTCCCTAAAACCAAACCAGATAAGCCTTAAGATGTAGGTTTAATGGTGAATTAAAACAGTATGGTAAGTTGCAGCATGGAGTTGATAAAAGTAGTGAACTAAAGCTTGGTGCTTATGGTGCTCCGCATGCATGAGAGGTGCAAAGAGAAATTTTAATGGCTGGGCGGTGTACTAGGCAGGTTGGGCAACAATTGGTAGACCAACTGCAAAGCTGGGCATAAATTGGGTGGGGCATCGAGGAGGCGCTTGGGGTCGCCGAGGCAGTTTATACCTCAAAGTAGTTGCAGATCTGTTCTTCACTTAGATCAGTGTAAGCACTCTCCTTATCATAGGACAGCATAATTAGAAACAGAACATCATTTCAATTACTGCATGGACAAAATAGCAATTATAGAACAGGTAAGTCATAAAAAAGGATATTTTCCAAGTATCATGGCTACTACACATAGGCACCATGCAGATAAACTGTATATAAGAACATACAGTACTTTCTCAAAGCAACAAAAATAAAGAAAGATGGTAAGAGGGGGGCGGGGGATGCATGCAGCTTTGCTCCCACTGTCGTGGAGAGAATGTTTCTCAGTTTTGAACCCAAGACCTCCTCGTCACAATCGAGTGCCCTTATTGTTGTGTCAAGGCCAAAGATTAATACCACAAATTGAGATACTAACCATTAGGAGGATCCTGAGATCCTAAATCTGGGGTGTTGGAAGCCTGCGATCCATTGTCAGGTAAAGGAGCAGAACCTTGAGGCTTTGCAGAAGATGCCTGTAGAAAAAGAATGGAAATTGTAAGCGTTTGCCTTTGACCAAAGAAAATGAAACGCTATAGTCTGTAGAATGCATAAAGCAAAAGGAGATGCAATGAATTCAAAGCAAGGATCACAAAATAAGTTATGTTTCCCACAAATTAAACAAGTGTCTATAGCCTGTTGGACCAAACAAAGCGGGCACACGTTGATCATAGGGGGGTATTGACAATATGACTTTCACATTGCTTCCAAAATGTAGCTTACCTTTTTTCACTTTACCTGTTACTTTCACTCATCTACACTTGTAAGAGACACGAGAACAGGACATATAACTGCTTGAGGATTGTATTAGCTAATCAGTAATGACTAAGAAAACAAAGGAAGGAAAACGGTCTCATGTTCTCTCCCTAAATTCATAAACGACTTTAAATTGACAGAGCAACAAAAGTTATGTTAAAAACCTATTTCCTTTGAGAACCATAAAGTGTTTAATATAGACAACCAAAACTACACCGGAGAAGAATCGGTAATAAACAAACAGAGTTGCCTCGATTAGAAATTATGTGCCTACATGGCATAAAAGTATGAAACAATCAAAGTTACTTTTTATTTGCCGCGTGTCATTTTTTATTTGGTCTCTTTTGCTCAATTAGTACCCCCATCAATATCGCTTTGGCCTCCTTGTACTTTCACTAACAGACGCATTACGGCCTTGTCCTTGAACAGGTAGACGTATCAAACACTTCCCAAAGGCATCTGGAACATGTATACCCTCAAGTCTAGTTGCAATCCCTTCTAAATTCTCTTTTAGTATCTGTTTTATGGTTGGTTTCGTACAGCAGTAAACTCTACATTTAATACAGCATAATTCCAGGAAATAAACTAAGCCGGACTTTCTCGAGGTATCTAACGATTCTTTCGAACAACGGCTTAATATTTGTAACAGCGCATACAAGGAAAATGCGAATCTGGAGCACAAGAGAAGAGTTAATCCAAAATGAAAGGCACTATTGAAAAGATATTATAAAACATTAACTTCTTTTGTTTGAAAATTCATTTTTCAACTTGGAGTATCTCCTTCATGTCACTCTAGGCAAGTACTTTACAATTTCGGATTAGAAAAAAACACCTTTAGTATCTTTGGTCAACTTTAGTAGTATTCACCCAAATAAGTTTTTCTTTCATGGGTTTACTAGGTCTAGGAGTGTATCTTTTGGGGTTCCAAACAATCATCTCTAGCCTCATTTGTCCAATAAGGTGATCATGTTTTTCCATTTTTATTGATATATAAAGCAGAAACTGCCAGCCAATAAAAGCATATTGTATGCTGTCTTTAATTTTCTAGCAAGGAGTCTGTGCAAGAATATGTGGTACAGTCTTAGCAATTTCTTTTTCTTTTTTTTTTTCCCTTTTTTGGTGGTCAGAGAGGTATTCTATGAAGCAAGGACACGGGTGCAGGTGCGCATACGACACGGGTGCGGATAGGCGGATACGGAATTCTGAAAATTTTAGGATACGGGTGAGGCGGGGATACGGCAAAATTTTGAAAAAAAAAATTAATTATATACACTTGGTATTAAATTTCTAAACAATTTGAATCTTAATAATCATAATACATGTGTTTGATATATGTAAAAAGATATTAATATTCCAAACAAAGCAGTGAGTTTTTAAGTTTAATGGATTCTTTCGTAAATTTTAAAGCTTTCAACCAAATTAGTGAGAATTTGTTAAGTTCAATAGGCTCTTTTATAAATATTTAAGTTGTATAGTTGAAAAGAATAAAGTTTTTATGTGGTATCATTTTTCTTTCTTTGAAGTACTGGGGTTGGTTAATGTAATAACTTAACAATTGGGTACTTAAATAAAATAACAAACTTGTGGATGCTAGCTGCCCAAAATAGTCAAAAGTCATCTCCATCCGGCCAACATAGATAACATCGGCTCGTTCTTCTTCTTCTTATCTAGAAGGACTGTCGTCGATAATTCCTTCTCCTTCTTCTTCGATTGCTTCTACTTCTTCTCTCACATTCCTTGCTGATGGTCGCTGGAGTTGCCGGTGGTCACCGTTGGTCACAGATTTGCCCGGTGGTCACAAATTGCCGGTGGTCAGAGGTTGGATACGCACTCAAGCTGCAGCCAGTATTTAAGATATTAAAAAAATAAATAAAAAATGTTGGACACGCACCCGACGCGTACCCAGTGCTGGTGCTTCATCCTAAGTGCTGCACCGGTGCTTCATAGGAGGTGTTTCAAGTAATGACTTAGGGAGTGCTTTAAATATCTGCTATGTAAAGTATCATCTGGAGAAATATGCTAGCAAACTGTTGATTTGGTAGATTGAAGTATAGTGTATCTGACCTGTTGGTTTAATCTTTGGCAAATTCAAAGGCCATGAAGATGATACTTCTACATTTGTAGTTACTTTAATTGCCGTTCCTAATCTGTTCTAAAAAACTTCTGCTCTCCGAAACCCAACCTAACACCTCCAAATAGTGTAACCAAACAGTGACAGAAAAGGTTTTAGATTTTGATTACAGAAAATTGTAACTAGTAATTTTCTTTCTCTTATTCCTACAAAGTTCACACATTTTTCATAGGTGGTGATTAAACAGGATGCACAAACTTGCAAATATTTCATCTCAAAGGACTGAGGCCTAAAGTCTATCAAGAAGCAAATATTTCATCTCAGCAAAAGAAAAAAAAAAAAGAACCCCAATAATCATAGATAAAAGGAAGAAGGAACAGAGGTAAGAAGAAGGGAAGTAAAAGCCCCTAAAAAAAGTAAAAACCTTGATGTTTTGTCAATCAAAATGCACATTAACACGTTCCAAGTACATAGCAAATACTGAATTTCACAGCTAATAGTACCACAGATAAAACCCAAATCATCTGTTTGGTAATTGACAAAAAAAAAAACATGAAGAACAGAAAAATCAAAGATAAAGTTGCAATCTCAAACTGAACCCTTCTTATAATGAATTTTGAGAGTAGAAGCAAAAAAATCTGCACTTATTTCTATGCCTCGTACTCTGCAGACAAACTGAACCCAAATAACAACAAAATGAGCAAACCAAAGATGTAGAAAAGTTAAAGCCCGTAAATACAACAAAACCCCCAATTTTTTTTTCGATTATACCCACATATGCACATCAACGATCTGAAAATAACACACTTGCATGGAATAATCAAAAGACAAACTTTCAGTCCCAGATTAAATGCATCTTATAGTTAATTTAAAACTCAGAACAAATGATTTATAGCCTCCTTTGTTTTCTTTTTCTCCCCAGCCAAAAAAAGTAAAACAAAGAAGTGCAGAAGTAAAAGCCACTAAACAGAGAGAAAACCTCAAATTTTCGTCAATTACACAGATATCTACATTAACTCTCTGTTCGGTAGTTGCAAAGAAAAACACAGGAAGAACAGAAACATCAAATGATAAACTTTCGATTGCAGATTAAATCCATCTCATAATGAATTTACAAACAGAAAACAAACGATTTGTATCCTCCATTCTGTTTCTATTTCTCCGCAGCCAAATAGAAGCCATAGTAACAAAATATGCTCCTTATATCCTTTAAATTTTCGCTTTCACTATTTACGAATTCTTAAGATGAATTCAGACAAAGCGAACATTAAAACAAACAGTAATCACAGATTAGGCCAGTATTGTTTGACAAATAAAACTAGCGAAAACAGCTAGAAAAGTCAACGTGTGCTTGTACTGAATCTATCACAGGAACTCTCAAAAAGAGCAACGAACATACCCTGGTCAAAGCAACAGCGGCACAGGCCAAATTGAGGCGGCTTTTGAGAAAGGCCTGGTACTCCTCCGAATCGGGAGGAAAATTGGGCGGTGGGCCCGAAGCGCTGTGGGCCTCGGGGGCTTGGCCGTGGGCCTTGGAGATCTCGAAAACGGCGTCGTTGAGAGGGGGAGCGGCGGCGGCGGCGGAGGAGGAGGAGGAGGGAGGGGAGGAATCGGGTGCGGACGCGGAGGCCTCCTGGAGGAAGCGCTGGAAGGCCCACTCGGAGGAGCTGCGGTTCATTGCGCTGGTCGATGCGGATCCCGCGGCGGCGGAGGCGGCGGCCGGTGGTTGAGAGAGGCGGATCGGCGGCGGGGACCAGAAGTGGTCGGCAATGTCGTCCACTGAGAACACCCTATCCATTCTCGCATGTATTTCTGTGTGCGTTTGTCAGCCGACAGTAGAGTAGACGGTTGATTTAAATGCCGGAGATTCTGCTTGTCCAAGATTAACTTCTGCCCGCCCGGAGATAATATGGATAGGATTTTGTATTCAGCTTTATAATCTTTCTTTCTTTCTTTCTTTCTTCCCCTTAAAAATTGAAGTTGCTATTAGTCAATTTGTTTGGATTAGTAATCAAGATATTTAATTAAAATAAAACTTTTATAGAGCCGTCGCGGGCATTTAGCAGCTATTTGGTTCGTATCTACCGATAATTGAGAGTGTTTACTCACCCAATTTATATTTTAAGCTCCTCAAAATCCTTGTGTATTGGGAAAAAAAATGGAGAGAAAAGTTTTTTTTTCCCGTGGAAATGTAAGAAGTGGGTTTTGGGATGGATGGTGTTGTATATACAGAAATTAGCAGAAGTGTCTCCATTTGTATCCGTGATAACATTTTAATTTTTTTTAGACCAAGTATTCAATCTGGGATACATCGTTAAAGATGAAAGATATTAAGAATTAGGTGCCTCTTCTAACCATATTATCGCATCATTTAATAAACCTAGCATTCCTAGCTAGCTCACGAGCCACCTTTTTTCTCGATTTGTCGAACCATCTCAAAGACAACATGGCGAAAGCCCCTTGAAAATTAATGTGCATTTGCTATAATATTACCGACAGAAGACAGGTTGACATTTGTCCGCTTTGTTGCAGTGACTACATTTGAAGGGTTACCCTCTGAATGGATGCTCTAGAAACCACATACGAACGCAAATTTGATTGCTTCAAACGCACCCGAGGCCTCTAAATAGACTTCGACAATTAGATTGTAGATTTAGGTGTAGTTATTTTTATACTGCTTTATGGTGAAGTTGTTTTCGTATAAATAGGAAGCGATAATTCTAGCTATAAAATTGGGTAATCTCTCTTTATAGTTAGTTTTTTTATTAGCTTCTTTGAACAACAAAGACATTAAAGTGCCTCCATAAGTAGAGTATTTCACTTGGGAAAACTTTGGCTGCAATCTACATTATAGGAAGATCTTGCAAACTCTTCATATAGTGACAAATGATGATCCTCTTAATTAGTACAGTAGAAAGGTTTTTAAGAAATTATCGGTGACTTAATGGTCACTTTATATGATCATGTAGGCTATTCCTACTAAGTAGAAAGGTTTTTAAGAGCAAATTATCGTTAAAAATATGTGAGCGACGTTTAATGGCTGCACTTTATATGATTGGAGTTTAGGCTATTCCTACTGTGTCTACGGTCAAAATCTTTCTTTCTTTTTTATTTATTATCAGGAGTGTCCTATTATCATATGTAAAAGCAATGATAATATGGATGAAGTAATTACCATAATCAGTCTAGTCTAGAGAGATTTAGAAGGTACTATTTTTTTCAAAGGAAGAGTAAAAAAGTTATTGTCATTGAAATAAATGCAAGAGATTATGATATTAGGAATAAATAAATTCATTCCGGAAATTATGCTAGCTAAAAACTTAAAATAACTATTCTATGGAAAGGATTTTAATTAAATTTAGCAGCTGCTAACTGTACCTTTATAGATTAGGTAATGTTGACAAATTTGTTAGTTTTTCTTTCTTAATTTATTGGAATCCTCGTCCATCGAGAAAATAAGAAGTAGGTTATAATTTTCATCTCTAGTAATATAAAATAGTCACTAAAGCTGTTATACTCGAGATGATATAAAACATAAGATCTTTATCCCTTTTTAACATACATAAAAATAAACTTCATATGTTTAAGAAGAAATTACGGACAAAGCCACAATTTTCACAAAGTAGACACTTTATCCAAAAAATGTAAGAAAATTGTATCATATTCCTCCAATATCATATGGTTCCATGACCATAATTAACACTTTGGCTGACGTGGTTAATTATTTCGTATTATAAAAATACCAATATTATCCTTAGATACATATGTATTTTACTAGAGTTAAATATAAACTAAGTACCCCAAAAGTACACGAAACTCTCACTTTCAGGCACGTAAGAAGTCTGGAGTTTTATTTTTGTAATTATGAAGTATTTTTGTCTGAATTCCTTGCTTTGCTCTTAAACTATAGGGGGCAAAAGCATCTACCAACTTGGGCTTGCTAAGCCCCCACATAACCACCACCATCATTTTGCGAAGACACCACCGCCAAGACTAACACCCCATTCTCTCTAGCATCTGCCCCACTCTCTTCCAGCCACCATTCCGTCGTATTCTCTCCAAATATTAATTCTACTACTCCGTCGCGACCCTCTCATCTCCAATCCGTTGCGCATGTGGATAGAACTGGTAGGGGGTTTGTGTAGATATATGTGTGTGTATGGAAGGGGGATGTGTGTGTATGTGCAGGCAACTGTGTGGTGGCAGGTGATATGGGATGGAAGAGGGGGAGAAGGCGAATGTTGTGGGTATGTGTTTGGGGGTGGGTGATGGGCAATTGGGGGAGAGGGGAAGGGGCGACCATGTGGATGTATGACTGTGTGTTGTCTATGCATGTTTGTGTGGGGTGGGGGTGATGGGCAATGGGGAGAAGGGGCCAGCATGTGAAAATGGTATTGATTTCTGGGATATATCTTTGTCATTTACATGTAGCTGTATTTATATACACCAAAGAACAAAACTAAGGCCTAAAATTAAGCTATACATATGACAATGCTAGAACTAAGCCCAAAACTTAAGCTTGTACAAGAGGAAAGGTAATAGATCATGGAGGTCATGATTCTGGGCTGTCAAGATCCTAGAGCTTAGCCAAGATTTAAGCTGCACTATCCTTGGCTGAATTTGTGTGATACGTTAAGACTCCCCCTCAAGTTGGAGCATGAAGATCACAAATGCCCAACTTGGATTTTAAATACTGAAATTGATCACGACCAAGAGACTTTGTAAACAAATCAGCTAGTTGATCATGAGAAGAAATTTTAATGGTGCGGATCAAACCCTTGAGCAATTTTTCACGAATGACATGGCAATCGATCTCAATATGTTTAGTACGTTCATGAAAAACAGGGTTGGCAGCAATGTGTAGAGCAGCTTGATTATCACAATAAAGGGGTACTGGAGTTGTCAAAGGCATGCCAAGATCTCGTAAGAGAAATGAAAGCCATGTAAGTTCACATGTTGCAACAGCCATAGAACGATATTCAGCTTCAACAAATGATCGTGAAACAGTTGTTTGCTTCTTTGTCTTCCAAAAAATGGGACTCGAACCAAGGAAAATGCAATATCCTATTGTGGAACGTCGAGTCATGGGGCAGCTTGCCCAGTCAGAGTCACAAAAGGCTTTTAATGCAAGATCAGACTGGCGATGAAGAAAAATGCCTTGGCCGGGAGAACCCTTCAAATAGTGTATTAAACGATGGGCAGCATCAAGATGAGGTTGCCGAGGTTGATGCATGAACTGACTTAATATATTGACAGTGTGAACAATATCAGGACGAGTGACAGTAAGGTAGATTAGGCGACCAACCAGTCTTCTATACGGAGATGGATCAGAGAGTATGGCTCCTGTTGAATTTGAAATTTTTAAGTTTTGTTCCATGGGAAACTCAGATG
Source organism: Escallonia herrerae (assembly GCA_033070095.1). Lineage (NCBI taxonomy): Eukaryota > Viridiplantae > Streptophyta > Magnoliopsida > Escalloniales > Escalloniaceae > Escallonia > Escallonia herrerae. The sequence continues at coordinate 592,752 of JAVXUP010000124.1, forward strand.
GGCGAGCACCAGTGAGGCCACAGTCATCAAGGATGTCGAGGGTATACTTGCGTTGACAGAGATATAGACCACGAGATGAGCGTGCAAATTCGATGCCCAAGAAATATTTCAAAGAACCTAAGTCCTTTGTATGAAATTGGCCCCATAGACGAGCTTTGATAGATTGAAGTAAAGTGACATTTGAACCTATTATAAGAATGTCATCAACGTAAACAAGAACAAAAACTGAAGCACCTTGTTGACGAAGAATAAATAAAGAGTAGTCAGCTTTTGACTGGATGAAGCCAAGGCTCAGGAGAGCATTAGAAAATTTAGAAAACCAATTGCGAGGAGCCTGTTTGAGACCGTAGAGGGACTTTTGGAGCTTGCAAACAAGATGGTCCCCTTTGCGTCGATAACCAGGTGGTGGAGTCATGTATACATCTTCAGCAAGGTCTCCATGTAAGAAAGCATTATGGACATCCAACTGATGAATTGGCCAATGACGTGCAACAACAATAGTGAGCAAAACACGAATAGTGACACGTTTGGCAACAGGTGCAAAGGTGTCATGGTAATCAATTCCCTCAATTTGTGTGTAGCCTTTAGCAACAAGACGAGCCTTGTAGCGTTCAATAGATCCATCAGCTCAACGTTTAATCTTGAAAACCCATTTAGACCCAATGGCTGTCTTACCAGGAGGTAGAGGAACAAGTGACCAAGTATTGTTTTTGGTCAAGGCAACAATTTCGGATTGCATTGCATCTCGCCATTCCTGAAATTTCATGGCCGGGTGGAAACTAGTTGGCTCATTAGTAACAGTTAAGGCAGTAAGAAAAGCTTTATGAGGTAAAGAAAAACGATGATAGCTCAAGGAAAAAACAAGAGGATGACATGTACCTTGTCTAGTAGACGAAGATGAATTAGAACGGGCAATAGACACATAGTAATCTTTGAGATAACTTGGTGGTTTATGAGTTCGAAGAGGTCTACCAATGGATATAACAGGGTCATTAGGAGCAGGAGACATAGGAGTGGAATGTGTATCACTAGGTGGGGAAAGAGGAGAAGGTGTAACAGGTAGTTGGTTAAGAATAGGAGAGGTGGGTCTGGGAGAAGGTGACTCTGTTTCAGCTGGAGGTAAAGGAAAAACGAAGAAGAAGAGAGGGTGGGAGAATGATGGATATGGTAAGGAAAAATGGTCTCATCAAATACAATGTCACGTGTAACATAAATGGTCTTGGTGAATAAGTCATAGACTTTAAAACCTTTTTGACCATAGGGATATCCCACAAAAATGGCAGGAGAAGCACGTTTGTCAAATTTGTGGGAAATATTAGTGTTACGAGCAAAACAAAGACAACCAAAAACTTTAAGATGTGATACATTAGGTTGTTTTTGGAAAAGAATTTCATGAGGGATTTTATATTTTAGGATAGGAGATGGTAGACGATTTATAAGGTAGGCTGCAGTAAGGACACATTCTCCCCAAAATTGTAATGGTAAGTTAGCTTGGAATCGTAATGCTCGAGCAATGTTTAGGAGGTGACGATGTTTACGCTCCATAACACCATTTTGTTGAGGAGTAGAAACACAACTAGATTGTTGATTGACACCTAAAGAATGGAAGAATTGATAAGTATCTTTGTTAAAAAATTCGCGAGCATTATCTGAGCGAACTTGGCAAATGGAAGCGTCAAATTGGGTTTTGGCCATAGTGAAAAAATAACGGATTAGACTATTGGCTTCAGTTTGATGGTTCAATAAATAAACCCATGTGCTACGAGAAAAATCATCAACAATAGTGAGAAAATAATGTGCACCAGATAAAGAGGCTGTGCGGTAAGGGCCCCAAATGTCAATATGAATTAACTCAAAACAGAACTTTGTACTAATCGTACTAGTTGGAAAGGTAATCGAGTTTGTTTGGCAACTGGGCATACAGTGCAAGTACATTTATTTGAAATGGAAATAGTACTATCTAATGCTGTGAGTTTGGGGGAGAGAGAAAAAGCGAGATGACCAAGACGCCAATGCCATAGATCAAAGTGTGAGCCAGGAAGCGTTGTAGATGCCATAGATGGAGATAAGTCCAAGAAATAAAGACCACCGCGCCGTTTACCCGTTGCCAAAATCATCTTCGTCTGTGGGTCCTGAAAAGTACAAGAGTCATGAAAAAAAGGTGACAATGTAAGGAGATTGAGCGGTTAATTTACTAATAGACAACAAATTGAAGTGGAATGAAGGAACATGTAGAACATCAGGAAGAATGAGGTTGGGGAATAAAGGGACACTACCAATTCCAGTGACAAGAACATGAGACCCATTAGCTAAACGAATAAATGAAGATGATGGTGTACGAGAGGAAAAAATGTGATATCTGAAACCATATGATCAGTGGCTCCAGTATCGATAATCCATAATGGGTGAATAGATAAGGTAGAGAAGGAAAAAGATGTACCTGCAACATTAGCTAATGGATGTGGATTACCAGTAGGGAGCAACATCAGAAGTTGCTGGATTTGATCAGCAGTGAGTGATGGAGCATTAACGCTTGATGTGGGTTCGTCATATGCCACAGCATTAGACTGAGAGGGATTCCCAAAAATAGGAGTTGAACTGCGAGATGCTTGTCGTGTAGGACCACGAGTTACTGATTGATAATGGGATCGGCTACAACGGTTTGAGCCATTATCATTAGTTCGAGGGGGGTAGCCATGTTGTTTAAAGCAGCGACTATCTGAATGACCATCCATGTCGCAGTAGTTACAGTGGTAGCGAGGACGGTTACTGTTGTCTTGCCGAGCAGTTGGACGAGAAGAAGAATTTGGTGGCTTGTGAGTTGTAGCCATCGCTGCTGGAGAAGGTAAAATTTGTCGAGAATCGTGAAGTGAGCATTGTCTCTCTTCTTGTAAGATCAAGGAATAGGCTTTTGCCATGGATGGAAGGGGATCCATCAGTAGAATTTGACTTCGTACAGAGGCATATGACTCATTAAGTCCTTGTAAAAAATCCATGAGAGCATTGCTCTCAAGAAAATCAGTGTGGGTTTTCATGGCACCACATGTGCAAGTGGGTGGTGTTCGATACGAAGAGAGTTCGTCACTGTAGGCCTTTAGGGTGGTATATATGTAGAAACTGAATCTGTATTTTGCGCATTGTTAGAGATGGCTCGCCGTATCTCAAAGATGCGGGGAGCATTTTTTTGAGAAAATCGATCATGAAGATCGACCCATACGTCACTAGCAATAGTTGTCCAAAGAATGCTATTGGCAATAGCAGGAATTGTGGAGTGAATAAGCCAAGAAGTGACCATGGAGTTGCAGCATGACCAAGAGGAGAATTCAGCAGAGTCGGCAGCGGGTTTTTTGATGGTTTTGTCAATGAAACCAAGCTTATTTTTTTGCTTCGAGGGCCATAATCACAGCGCGACTCCATGTAGGATAATTGTCACCATTGAGCAGTTGGGTAACTAGTGGTGTACCTGGTTGATCAGAGTTGTGAAGATGATATGGGAGGTTGGATCAGCAATTGCTGGGTTTTTTTAAGAAGCCATGAAGGAGATTAGATGGGTTTGTGGCTTCTACGAATTAGCAGGTTGTATAAGGAAATTAGATAGTATGGTAGGTGTTTGTTGAAATGTCTGAGAGAGATTGATTGTTTGGGTCAGAGAAGAATGGCTAGTTTTGTAGGCTCTGATACCATGTTAAAATGGTATTGATTTTTGGGATATATCTTTGTCATTTACATGTAGCTGTATTTATATACACCAAAGAACAAAACTAAGGCCTAAAATTAAGTTATACATATGACAATGCTAGAACTAAGCCCAAAACTTAAGCTTGTATAAGAGGAAAGGTAATAGATCATGGAGGTCATGATTCTGGGCTGTCAAGATCCTAGAGCTTAGGCAAGATTTAAGCTGCACTATCCTTGGCTGAATTTGTGTGATACGTTAAGACAACGGGTGGTGTGTGACTATATGAGTTCCACGTGTCATCTCTTTTTATGTGTGTCAATGTGTGAGTCTGTGTGAGTCTGGGGTGGAGATCGTGATGGGCAATGCGGGGGAGAGGGGGAAAGGGCCAAACTAGTGCATGTGTGACTGTATGTGTTCTATGTTTGTCATTCGTGTGCGCGCCCGTGCGTGCATGAGAAAGAATGAGTGTGGGGGGTGGGTGGGTGTGTATGTGTCGTAGTGGCCGGGGAAAGGGCGTTACAATGTGAGGTTTGACGGGCAACGGTGTGTGTTTGGGGTTGGTTGTTTGGGTATAAGTGTTAATTTGGTGGCCTGTAGTGGAAGGTGGCAGAAAATTAGTTTTTTGCCATAATTTAGAGGTAAATTAACACTTTTGCTCCTGACAGTTTAGGAGCAAAGTTAGGGATTTGGATGAAAAATACTTATTAATTGCAAAATTAGAACTCCAAACTTTTATTGTAAAAATTGAAAGCATGATCCTCAAGTAAGATTTTTGTATAATTTTGTGGTACTAATATGCATTTAACCCATTTTTTGAATATGTATATACGAATATATGCATCTCTTTCTTCTTATTCTCTCCGCCCTTTCATTTTCTTCCAATTCTCCAATTATTTCATTTGAAATTCCAACGAAATCAAGAGGAAACCCATGAATGAAAACATTAAAGCAAACGCATGGAAAATTTTTCATTTGGAAACTCCAAAAAAATCAAGAGGGAATTTGCGAAGGAAACCTAAGAGCAAAAGCAAGAAAGAAAGATGTAAATAAAACCCAAGTTAGCACCATTTCCCCCGATGGGCAATGGAGAGACCGGAAAAAACCAGACATTTACTGAGGAGATTAGATCGGTGTTGCAGCAAGTTTGTGACTAGTTGGGTTGTGATGTCATGGTGTTGCGGTCGAGTTATGATGTCATGGTGTTGCGGTCGTGTTAGTAGAGGGGGTAAATAGTGGTGGTTTTGGTTGTAGTTTGTGGGTTTGATTGTGGGGACCAAATGGCTTATTTTAGGGGGGGAGAATAGTGGTGGTGGTTGCAGCTGTGCCTTTGATGGTGGGGCCGAAACAGGGGGTGTTGTCGCGTCACCGCTACGTTGTCTGAAACGTGCGAGAGTGATGCTAATAGTTAAACCCATTTTTCCACAAACACTCACACACACACGGATTTGCAGATATGCACCACATACTGGCAGGCACATGCACACATGCGCTCGTGCGTATTCACACACACACACACACACTCTCTCTCTCTCTCTCTCTTTCTCTCTCACTCACTCACACATACGCACGCACGCACATTTAATATGTTCGTCTGTGTGTATAACTATGTGTGTGTGTGAGAGAGTGTGTGTGGGGGTGTGTGAGAGAGTGTGTGTGTGTGTGTGTGTGAGAGAGAGACAGAGAGAAAGAGAGAGAGATTGTGGGTCTAAAATGGTAAAAGGAAGGTTGCTGGCATCAATGATCCATGGTGGTAGTGTTGTGGGAGCTGATGACGCTCGCGTGTCTGTCATGGTGGTTGTTGGGTGGTGGACATTGGCATGTACGGAATACAAATTTTGAAGATCTGCACGTGTGGGTTTGTTTGTTTGTTTTTTTTTAATATCTATTTCCATGTGTGAAGATTTCTCTGTGTGTGGGGTCTTGTATGTGCAAATATTCGTGGTAATGGTAGTAGTTGTGGTGGTAGGTTGTGTTAAGGTAGTGTCGTAGTTTTAATTGGTGGTGCTAGGGTGATGCATTGTTGGTGGTTGATGGTGCCTGGTGGTTGGAGTTGAAGGGGGCAAAGAGAGATGACGGCAGTTATATGAGTAAAAGAGAGAAAATAGAGAAAAAGGTTAGAGGACAATCGTGCCTTCTTACAAAAATTGAAATTTATTGCCATTCCGTCTAGTCAACAACAGAAGTGATATCACCGCAAAACATAGTCTTTGGCTATAATTTATCCTTAAATTCTTGAAGCTTAGTGATATTATTCCTAACAATGATCAAGATATGAGTAAAGTGATTATCGTTGTCTATCTAACGTCAAAAGCCTTAGACCATTTAAGTAATTAGGGGTCAATCTTGTCATATGGTCTCACATATTTTTATTTTTTTTCAGGATGTAGTATTAAAGGGATGAGTAAGATAGCTCATAAATTTTTTATTCTTTTGACAAAACGTGTGTACAATTTATGACATCGGAAGAAGAATTGCACAATTGTTATATGACAAAATGGGTGCAAACTTTTGATCCTTTTTGCAATACATGCATTTTATATTTTGTGTCGTCGTACTTGTCTCAAAAACAATATCTAAACAATTTTAACTTCACTATAACTAACCACTAAACCTCACAAAGTGTCACTCACATATAATGATTTAAATAAAAAACAACAGGTAAAGTTTGAAAGCCTAAATCGGAACTGCAAATCCAAAATAAGAATTACCAACAAAAGTTTATTTCTTTTCAATACGGACCAATTATTCTGGGTTGGATTTGGAGCTCTAGAAATTGCATTAATTGGCTTAATTTGGTGTTAACTTGTCATAACTCATGACAAGAAACTTAAACCAAAGTCAGTGACGTGCAAGGGAACCAAAAAAGACAGTGGACCCAACCAAATCCATTCGTCCGGAATTTCCGGAGCCGTTTTATAAAAGCAAAACGCTTGTGGCGTGACTTTAAAAAGGCATAATTCAACTGAAAAATACATTATGTTCTCGCACCTTCATTTTATTGCTAAAATGTTGGGAACTACAAACTTCTCTTATAAAACATCGTGTATAACTGAAAATGCCTCTAAATATATTTTTGTTATAAAAATTTTGTTATTATAAATTTTAGCAAAAATCACAAAAGTATTTAGCGACCATTTTCACCATTGCAGAAAAATTATACAGCAGAAAATCCTTTTGAATACATCTATTTTTAGTCATTAATGACTAAGAAAAGGCATAATTCAACTGAAAAAATACATTATGTTCTCACACCTTCATTTATTGCCAAAAATATTGAGGACTACGAACTTCTCTTATACAACAGCGCGCATACCTAAAAATGTCTATAAATATATTTTTACGATAAAATTTTTGTTATTATAAATTTTAGTAAAAATGACAAAAGAATTTAGCGACAATTTTTACCGCTAAACAATTATTGCAGAAAAACTGTACAGTAGAAGATACTTTTAAATACACCTATTTTTAGTCTTGAATGCACTTTTAACTTTAAAGCAAGAGTCTTAAAAAGCTTATGAAATATAAAATTTGGCGCTCCAATATGTACTGCGATAAATGTTAAATTTGAGCCACAAACAGCGTTAGGCCCCATGCACTGTTTGTGGCGTCACTACTTTGTGGTTTTAATAGCATAATAATAAAGTTCCATTCGTTTGTGGCTTCAAACGGACGCCACGTGCCATCAAAGCGGTCTCATCGTCTTTCTGTCACTCTCAACCCTTTTCGTATCTGTAAAACATTTGTTTGGAATTTTGGATCACAATTCGGTTAGTGGATAAGGATTGTGGGTGGGACCCCCCCCCCCCCACCCTACAAGGAATGTAACTCAAAAGGAAAGAATTTTTTTTTTAATTTATTTATTAGATCTAGATGTACTTAGTAGTTGTAGTGTTGTCTAAAGAGATAAATAAATATAATCGAAATTGAAAAGGGTTTCTGTATTTGTCTATTTTTGTGTGTTTCTAATGGGATTTAAGAGATCTGTCTGTATATATAGGTATTACAGGTATAACCTGGTTGATCTAGGAATAAATACAAGGAGTAAATTAAAGAGATTTCTTAATTTACGTAATTGACTCTAATACATGAGATCAAGCTTTAAAAATTATAGATGGAACCGCTTTAATCAAAAGATTATATTAGAAAAAGCGCTAGAAGTGAAATAGAAGGAAGCACTTTTAAATAGTGATGAATGATATAACAAGGGATAAAAGGTATTGTTCTAGTACTAGTTCATAAAATTAAAAAATAATAATAATAGTTTGCAGACTTTATTGGACGCATCGTATTAAGCCTGCATCTTCGGACGGGTCAGAAGGCCATGTGTGCTGTTTGTAACAATTGAAAGTTGAACCAAAGAATGTGTATTAAGTTACTGCTGAATTTCAATTGAAGGAGCATGTCTAAGAGGGTACATCATTTTAACACCAGCTACATGTAACTATGCTTTGTTTGGGATTTGGATCAGCAGTAGCATATGGATAAATATTATCGGGTCCAGGCATGAGATACGTAAGGTTAAAGAGATAAGGCCAAAGAGATGAATTAAAATGAAACATTTCTTAATTCAAGTTAAAAGAAAAATATAAATTACTTGCCCTTCAAATTTTATTCTAGTTGACTAATGATGTGGATGTAGATGAGTAAAGTTTGTACTAAGGGTGTCGTTTGTAACACAAACCCATTAACCCACTTAAACCCACCCATTTAAATGCCACCCAAACCTATTCATTTAATAATTGGCTCTTAACGGGTCAATTATTTTACAACCCGATAACCTACCGGTTTAAATGGGTTTTAAGCAGGTGCCCATGAAACCATTTAAATTAATTGCGAGAAAAACTCTAGGCCAACGAGTCAATAACAAATTGCTTGCACCATTTGCGACCAGCCGGCACTGCCGTCATACCATGTCGGAGTCATGAACACTCTGCTATCCTCATCACCTGTTACCACTACAAGAAACATGAAACCACCCACAACCAAGCACCGTCCTCCCTCCAGAAGCTTCAAACTTATCATCTGTAAAAAAATTTAGCAAGACCTCGAGCGAGATTCTTGATTCAGAACCATCTAGGCTCAGATCAATTGGAGGGCTTTGAGGGTAATAATAATCTCCAAAGTACTGATGGGTGGCTCAAACGGGAGCAGGGGCAGTGGCATTGAGAGTGGTGGTAGTAGCAACCCGACGAGGATGTGGATGTTCTGGGTCCGGGGGGGGGGGGGGGGGGGGCATTCAGAGTGGTGGATGTGGATATTTGATCCGGCGGTAGGGCTGTTTGGTGGATGTGGATATTCTGGTCTGGCGATGAGGCTATGGTGGCGTTCGGAATGGTGGTTATTAACGACATGGTAGTAGGAGTGCCCTGTTGCTGTTGCGATTGCAGTTGCATGATGTAGTTTCTGGTGTGGCAATAGAGGTGGGTGGCGGTGTGGCGCCGGTTGCTGGTCTGCGGATCAGATTGATGAAGATGAGGAGAGACTCGAGCATATTAATCTGACTTTTATGGGCCATTTTTTGTTTGACAGGTCAACCCATTTAACACATGACCCAATTAACCCACAATTAAATTGACCTAAATAGGTAAGTCACCAATTTATACCCATCCCATTCAACTCAGACTCAAACCCAACCCACCTACCAAGTTTGCCACCTCTAATTTGTACCGTTTGGAGTGCCACGTGGCATATACATGACAAATGAATAGTTTAAATCATAACTTAAATTGGTCTCTACTTGTTTTTACGTGGTTTTTATGATTTTTATCTAATACAAATACCAAAAAATACAAAAGTTAAATTAAACTTAATTTTATTTGAACTCAACAACGAGGATCGAGTGACCTACGTACCCAATCTTACTGGTCGGGGTTACAAACTCATAGTTTTGACCCTAGAAGAGGCCACCTAAATCTTGGTATGTGGTTTTTAGAAGTCTAATGACCACCTAAATCTTGATTTATGATTTTTAATATCTAATTAAAATCAACCTTTTCTGATTGAATATAAGAAAACTTATTTTTGATCAAATCTTCTAGTTGCTTTAAAGTCCCCTTTTAATCAACTTCTCCCTATTGAAAATTTAGAAAATGTTTTTATGTACACTTATCACCGACCAAAAGTTTATCATGGGGAACGATTTCAATTTAGTATATAACTGTTCTAATCTATTGTATCTCTTGACTCGAACCCCGACAGTCAATTCCAATCCAAACTTTCTATCATATCTAGACCTTAATGTTGATTAACCTCATACTGACCTGACTGACCGGACTAAATAGATTAGGCCTACTATACTGGACTGAGACTACAAGATTGGACTAAAATAATTAAATAAGGCCTAAACTATAAAATTGAGATATTTACAAAGCTCCTCGGACAGACTTGGTTCTTCCAACTTTCACGAACTTTTAGCAATACACTCTTTCTGCTACCATTTCATATATATGACTGAAAAGCTAAGACACGTACACACACAAATATTTGCACACTGATCCATTCAAACTATCTAATGTAACAAACTTGGTTTCCTAGATCAACGAGATCTTGCTTGAAGTGGTGTAAATAATCTTGGCGTTTTGTTATAGTTGGCCACCATTTTCTTAAGTACTTGTACATTGCAACTACACAATTGCTCTGTACTAGAATATCTTTCCGAACTTGTCCACGTACCTTAATGTGATCACTAGCTCATGTACCTTATTATTAGAATAGTGATCACATCAAGGTACACGAGCTAGTGTAGTGCAAAAACATTACTTGTATGGTGCACTGTAACATTAGAACTCGGTGGTAGTTTTAACTTATGTAATGCTTCTAATCCGATAGATTCGGCATAGAAGGATTAAGATCGTGTGTTCAAAGGAAAATTTTAATGTACGATTAAGATCGGCACAGTACGAGAACATTGCGTGTATCTATTTAAGAAGACCCGATTAGATTGCTTATTGCCCTTGGAGCTAGATTGAGCAATTATCTTAATCAATTTGATTGAACACCAAAACTACCATGAGAAATCCAATGAGCTCCATTTGCATCTTCTTCTTATCACCATTTCAGACCTACATTGACACACAACGAATCCGCGTGCACCAGGACACACGCACACTTTCTCGCGCACATAGGGATCTGTGTGCATGCATCAGCATCACAGACTCGCGCATATATCACATAAATGCACACATATTCACACACATGCACGCGAGCATGTGTACACACGCTAGAGAACATACATATCCAATGTGTTGGGCGTGTGTTTTTGCAGATCAAGACATGTGCTGGGTGTGTGTGGGAGAGTGAAAGAGAGTGAAGGTAAGATGGGCACGTGGGCAGTACACATAGAAATAATTATACGTATTTTATTTGAAGAGTTACGGGTAATTCTAATACTGACATTTTTAAAATGGAAACTGCCACGCAATCGAAACCGTTAGTTATTGTCACTGAACTTATAGTTTGGAGGATTTAACACATATTTGATGCAGGAGTCCATTCTATCAAAACTGAATAGATCATTATACCCAAATATTTAAATGCGTTAAGATTAAGTAAATAAAATTCTAATTTTGTCATTAGAGGTGTTTTTGTAATTTTGCCTATTAGAGTTGGGGCTAAGAAACAATTCATATTTTTCTTTTCAAACGGTGGGTTATATTTTTGGGATTTGATGACCGAATTTAAATTTGGATTTTAAAAAATTAGAGAATTTTAGACGTAATGGAATTTTTTTATAATTCTAATAGTTTTAGAAATATAATTATGGCAAATCCCAAAATTGCACCTTCAACTTTACATTCTGTATAACTTTAGTACCCAAGTTTGAAGGTGCGTTAAATAAATATCCAAGTTTGAAATAACGTACCAAATCAGTACCTCGGCTGACGGACGACAGATGTTGTTAAAAAGTCAGAGGGTAGGACTATCATTATTTTAAAAAGGACATAAAACCTATTCCATAGCCACTTGGGCCTCCCTTTTTTCTTACCTTCTTTTTACGTTCCCAAGGCAAACTTGAAATCTTTGCAAAACTATAACTGCCAAAAAAAAAATATAATGTCTTTCATCCCCAAATTCAAACAAAAAATTAGTCTTCATTGAACACGATTAAGCATATGCGAATCAATCTGGGGATATCAATTATTGGAATTTGATGTGCGGTAAGTCGTTTGGGCTAATTTTAACACGCTTTAATGGGTGCTTGTGTTAATCTTAATTCGATATTATGGGTGTTTGAGGTAATCTTAATCCGAACTTGCACTGTGTAATTTTTTCGTATTTGCAAGGTGAATGGAAGAACATGCTTTGTATTTCGAAAGTGTGGTCCTAGAATAATAATATGCTCTTAATCTTGGAGAATGTTCCATTTTACAGTAAAATAATATGGTCCCTTTTTCTTGTTGATTGTGCAGACCCAAATAGTACATTGTTTATTCAGAGAATCAACCATGAGGAAAATTTAGAAATATTCCACAGAAAGTGTATTACCCATGTCATACTGAATTTGTGGATTTATGTGAGATTGATATTTTTACTATGAGTCAGTTTGGAAAATTTTGAGATGGTTTAGGGCGAATGGATTACCTTGATATGTTCTTATTAATACCGAGGAAGAGGTTAGAGGAAGGACTAGTTAAGTTAGAGGGTCACAGTTCATTTGTGCAAATGCGAGAGTATAAGACTGAAGATAGGGTTTTTGCCATACATCTTGTCCACAGTCGATGAAGTGGTTAGTAGGAAATAGTTTGAAGCTGGGTGGCTTCAGAATTGGCCCAAGCAGAAAATTGGCATTGTTATAGAGGAATTCTATGAACATGGTAATGTGGTTCAACCTGAAATTGGTCTAGAGCTTGCTTTATACCAACCTACCATTATAGCCCAAAACACTCAAAAACAATTGACTGTGGGGGCATTAGAATATGTGTAAAGGGAAACTGGCACTGCAAATGAAGGGGCTAAAAATGTGAGCTCTAGTCAGGGTGTAGATGTACGATATAATGAAGGGGCTGAAAATATTGCAAGTAGCAAGGGTGTGAATGCACAACATAATGAAGGGCTGAACATGTGACCTCTTGTAAAGGTGTAGATGCACAGCATACTGAATAGGTTGAAAATATTACTGGTAATGATGGTGTGACTGCACAGCATAATGACGGGGTTGAACATGCTGCTACTACTGAGGGTGTACATACACAACATAATGAAGGGGATGCAAGTGCTACTCATAGCGAAAGTGTACCTGCAAATGAAGAAAAAGTGATAGTGATTTTACTGGTATAGATGAATCAAATATGGATAGCTTTTAGTAAATGTGATAGTGATAGGTCAGACCTTGAAGAAAACTGAGACAGTGACTATAAGGGAACAACGATGAAAGCTTAAGATCAGGTGAGTTGAGAAGGATGGGGAAAGTGCTGGGTTGCAAAAATAGAAGTCGAAGGGCAAATGGAACGAACCAATGGGTGAAGGGGCTAAATCCAAAGGCAAAGGGAAACAGGTAATGGCCGAAGGGGGTAAATCCAAGGGCAAGGGAAAATAAAAAGAGGTAATAACTGAGGGGGGTAACTCTAAGGGCAAAGGGAAAGAGCCAATGCTGGATGTAAAGATTGAAGATATTTATGAGTAGTTTGACTCTCGCTCTGATAATGAAAGAGCACCAGACTACCCTGAGTTTAACCCTAGAAGTCAGAGGGGGAAAAGCCTCATTTTGAGGTTAGAATGCTTTTTACAGATAATATTTTTTTCAAAAATGCTGTCAAGTAATACTCATTAAAAAAAGCAAGGCTAATTAAGTTCACAAAGAACATGATAACCAAAATCAGGGTTGTTTGCAAGTCCAAGATTGTGGTTCATTTCTATATGCATCAGCACATGATAATTCCATGTTAGTGCAAGCAAAGACAATAGGGGAAAAGCACACATGCAATAGACAACACATTTATAGGGCTGCAGAAACTAAATAGATTGCACAGAAGTACATGGATAGGTTTTTGGTTAACCCAACTATGCATGTCAAGGAATTGAGGAAGACAGTTTATAGGGAGCTTAAATTGAAGCTCAAAAGGACCACTACTTACAGGGTTAAGAAGTTGATTCAAGCACTGATCAGTTCGACTGTAGAGGAACAATACAATAAGCTTTGGGATTACCTGGTAGAATAAAAAAGTGTTAGTCTTGTGACCACTACTATAATGAAATTGGATGAGCAAAGTATCATTGATGGGAGTGACAGTTTTCAAAAGGTTTACATATGTCTTGGGCAAGAAAAAACAGGTCTTAGGTACTGCAGGAGGATTATTGTGATGGATGGCACACATCTAAGAGGGGCAAATCCAGGTCAAGTCATAACTACTGTAGGAATTGATGCCAACAATTTCATGTATCCTACAACATGGGCAGTTGTAGAGTCTAAGTGTCAGCAATCATGGCTCTGGTTTTTGGAATTGTTGTTTGATGATGTAGGGATACAAGAGTCCGACAAGGATGAGTGGACTTTCATCTCAGATAAGCAGAAGGAATTGGTTCATGCACTTGACACATTAGCTCCAAGAGCTGAACATAACTTATGTGTTATGCATTTGCATGCTAACTTCAGGGATGCAAGTTTTAGAGGGAAAACATGGAAAGATCTTTCATGAAAGGCTGTTTTTGTATTAAACAAAAGGTATTTTGAAAGGGCAATGAAAGAGATTAATGATGAGAACCCAAGCAGTGTCCACTGGCTTGCTAATAACCCACCATCATAGTGGGCTAGGTCACACTTTAATACAACCCCTAAGTGTAACCTCTTAGCCAATAACTATTGTGAATCTTTCAATGGATTAATTGCTGAAGACAGGAAACAACCTATTTTGATCAAAACTGTAGTGATGAAGTGGTGGTGTGTGAATAAGAAGACAATAGAAAGGCAATAGAAAGAAGCTTTATGTCCTAAGATACTTGCCATCTTATACAAAAAACCAAGGCTGTAGGAGACTGAATTGCATGTCACTCGGGTGCTTTAAAGTTTCAAGTTCAGTATGTTTGGGGAATTACATTTGTAGTAGATGTGGCTAAGGACACATGCAGTTGTAGGAAGTGAGATTTGAGTGGAATACCTTGTTCTCATGTCATAACTTGTATGTGATTAAAAAACTTATAACTTGAAGATTATGTCTCTCATTGGTATATGAGGGATACATATTTGAAGGCATATGACCTCATAATCTGTGATGACCCCGAATCATCAATCACCCAATTCATATTTTCAAACAAAGTCACGAGGCAATTCCAATCAGATTGCAATACCCAAGCGGCTGATATTATAACCTCAACACAAGCATAAATATTTCCGAGTCAGATTACAAGCCCTAAATATAGGTTACAAATAATTCTAAAACTCCAAAACTGCAAGTCCCGTCACATTTCCCCTTGAACTTGCTCATCAAAATAATCATCTGCACTGGAAAGGTAAATGGTGGGGGGTGAGCCGGGTAGCCCAGTAAGTGGAATAATCATATCACCATAGGATTAGAATCAAACACGCTAAACAAATCAACATCAGTCAATATATTTGACAGTCAAACCGTCAACACAACCGTGGCTTAGTACCCCGAACAATTAGTAAACCAATTCAATATCCAGGTTGCACATAACACTTCTGCATCTTGCTTCCGGTATCCTCAAAGGGATCCGCCAAAGCTCAGCTGTATCATAACATACCATGCACATTGACAAATCACTGGAGCACTGTCATTGATCAAAAGTACTTAAGCCACGTCCCAAAAACATATTTCAAAAATAAGATATTTACTAACCTCCAAAACAAAACATTTTAGCAAGATTTCAGAACAACAGTGTTTAAGAGTATGAGGAACGTTAAGAAATAACCACGTGGTACAAAAGAATAGTGATATGTAATTTCCCTTACCTAAATCATGAAGAATTCACTTATACCATTGCTCGCAATCAGGCCCTATGATTCCTTTTTCATCTTTTCTCACTCTTTAGTTGTTTACTTACTGATAAAAGTCAAAGATAAAATAACTTGAAAAGATCTAGGGCCTATTTATAGAAATTTCTAGGAAGCACGAGGTGTAAAGAAACACGACGTGGCGAGACAAGGCTATGCAATCTAGCAAGCACGACAATGCTAACCAAAGCACAACAAGGTTTGAAGCACGAGGTGGCAAAATAAGGATGTGCCACCTAACAAGCTCGACAATGCTAACCAAAGCACGAGGTGGCAAAACAAGGATGTGCCACCTAGCAAGCACGACAATGCTAACCAAAGCACGACAAGGCTCAAAGCACGAGGTGCCAAAACAAGAATGTGCCACCTAACAAGCACGACAATGCTAACCAAAGCACGACAAAGCTCGAAGCACGAGGTGGCAAAACAAGGATGTGCCACCTAACAAGCACGACAATGCTAACCAAAACACGACAAAGCTCGAAGCACGAGGTGACAAAACAAGGATGTGCCACCTAACAAGCACGACAATGCTAACCAAAGTACGAGGTGGCAAAACAAGGATGTACCAAAGCACGACAAGGCTCAAAGCACGAGGTGGCAAAACAAGGATGTGCCACCTAGCAAGCAAGA
The DNA here is from genome assembly GCA_033070095.1 of Escallonia herrerae. Taxonomy (NCBI): domain Eukaryota; kingdom Viridiplantae; phylum Streptophyta; class Magnoliopsida; order Escalloniales; family Escalloniaceae; genus Escallonia; species Escallonia herrerae. The sequence continues at coordinate 609,011 of JAVXUP010000124.1, forward strand.
CAAGGCTTGAAGCACGACGTGTCATAATACTATGTTGACACGTCACAAGCATGACAATGATATGTAGCATGAAGTGTCGATCAAAGAAGTAATCAACACTGAGTCCTCAATAAGCACGAGGTGTCACAATTGTGCGAAGACACCTAACAAGCACGGCAATGTCAATCCTAATTGTCACTTAAAATCATCATTAATTTTTTCCTCAATCCAAGAAGTAATATTTGAACACCTCTAAAATTTTGGGGTGTTACATAATCAACCCTATGACCAGCTTTAAAATGTGGGATTCAAGTGGATTGGTTGGAGTGTTACCTTTATTGTATAAGCAACAGTCACCAAAGAAACTGAGGAAAAAAGCTGGGGAGGAGAAGGATAAGGATCGAGGTAAATTGAAGAGGGTGAAGGGCAGTGCTTAGTGTAGCATATACAAGTAGAAAGGGCATCATAAGAGAAATTGTCCAATGAGACCTTTGGAAACAACACTGTTAGAGCAGATTATGCACATGTACTTTATGACCTATATGTGCATTTATTCCAAATTTGAATTCTTCCTTTTATAACTTTGTGGCTTTTTCGTCTACTTTATAACAGGTGAAAGTAGATGTACAGGTGGTTGGGGGCCAACCATAATCTAATCCAACTAATGCACCTTCATCAAAAACTGAGGTGCCCATACCTAACTATTTTAAATGTATACTGTTGCTTTGTTAGTCAAACCTAAATTGTTTTAGTAAAAAATGATATCTTAATTATTTGTGCAGGGTAGTAAGGCCACAAATGTTAGAAAGAGAGGGAGGCCAAGGAAGGAAGCATTGAAGAAGAGGTAGAAACATGTGCTTGCACAAGACCCCATTGCTAGTGAAGAGGATGAAGAAACAAGTGTCTGCATAAGACCCTATTGCAGTGAATGAGAGACAAGAACAAGTGCATGTACAAGACCCCATTGCAGTGAATGAGAGACAAGAACAAGTGCCTGCACAATACCCCATACAAGTGGCTGAGAGACATGAACAGGTGCCTGCACAAGATCTCATGCAAGTGGCTGGGAGACAAAAACAGGTGCAAGCACAAGAGTGCAAGTACAAGAACACAGTCAGTGAGAGGGAAGAAAAAACAGGTTTCTGTAGCAGAACCCCTATAGTGAGTGAGAGGAAAAATAGGTACCTGCAGCAAAACCCAGTGCAGCAAGTGGGAGGAAAATATAGGTACCTGCAGCAGAACCCTGAGTAGTAAGTGGGAGGAAAAAATAGGTGTCTGTAGTCAAACCCAGTGCCGTGAGCGTTAGCTCAAGAAAGAAACAGGCACCCCCTACAGAGTCAAGTCTAGGTCAAAGTGTTATGGACACCCAAAATATGCCAAAAAAGAGAGGAAGAGTAGGAAACACAAAATCTGGGAATGTTGACAAAGAGAAGAAGACTAAGTGGAGTAAGTACAACCTTGGAAGCCTTCCACCCATACCAATTCCTGTAGAAAATAATAAAGTTAGTTTTGTATATCCTGAGACCAGGGCTCCACACCATCAGCAACTATTGTAAAGGTAGAACAAGAGCAAGAGAAACAAAGGAAGACCAGGCAGGGTAAGCAGTAAGCAGAAACAGACAATTATTTGATGTATAGGGCACTCATATGTGTAGGCCACAATGTAGTTGATGTCATAAGGTTAGGTATATGCATCAGCAATCAATATATTGATTATGTTCTTTTGGATGTTATGTATTCACATTAGAAGTTGCTGTAATTTGAGGTTACTTATTTGGTGCAAAAAATTGGTTAAAGGAATTTTTGTGGGTGTATTTAATTCTCTGTAACATTTAGTACTTAATTGGTATGGTTAAAATAATCAATGTACTTACTTGGTACGATTAATTTAGGGCAGGTACTTGTTTAGAACAATATTACCCTTCCATTCAGATATGTCAATGACTCCTTAAAGTATGTTTAGGGACTTCTTTGGGACAAAGTATTGTTAAAAAAAGGAGTTTGTGGTTTTATTTAACAAGTTCAAGCCCTAATTTGGTACAATGTAAATCTAAAGACTCATTCTGAACTGAGTATTTTCAAAAGAAATCTGCAGTTTTATTTAATCAGTGGTACATTTTACTTTTACCACGTTTGCTTTTCCTCAAAATTTGCCATTACCATTACACAACCGAAACACCAAATCCAAGCATTGCACACATTGATGTTTCAAACACACACGCGCGCGCGAGCACATGCACACACGCACGGACGTTGTGTGTCGCGCGCGCGCGCGCACACACACGTACATACACAAAACACACATTCTTATAGTTAAAATACTCGTGTTTGTCATTAGCTCAACAATTTCTCAATAAGGAAAAAATGAACTAGATTTGATACTTTATTGTTGTTCTTCCTAAATAGAGCCAGATCTACAAATTACAGCCCTTCTTCTACAACACTTCTCCCACTCCCACTTACAATCAGTAGCAATATTACAGTCCATGTCAGTGCAAGTACAGCCTTCAACCAACAATTCATCCTTCTGGCTCACTCCAATTCCACCTTGACCACTGGTAGGTGTCGCCAACAAAAATAAGCACAATGCTGGATCTGCAAAATTAGTGAGATTTTTGTGAGATATCTGTAAAGTGAAAATTGAGACTGGTAAAATGGCAAGTACTGGGTTTCAAGCTAATGAAGCTCTAAAATTAGGGCTTTGCAACACTTACCCCATTATTCCTGTAGCTCCAAATCGCCTCCCAGGATTTCGAGTTGTCCACGACGTCATAGATCTTGCCCCTTTTGTGCAGTGGCACAAAGAGGTATTCATGGTCTTTGTGAAAAACTTATGCTGCTATGGATGGGTGAAATGCGTGTTTACAATTGATGGAGGAGATGACCCTATTTGGAGGGAATTAAAATGGGAAAGAAGAGAGATAAAAGATAAATTGGTTTTTGGAGGGAAATTGCCTTGGGAGCATAAAAAGGAGGTAAGAGAAAAGGGTGGCCCACTTGGCCATGGGACAGGGTTTGTGTCCTTTGTTTTTCAACGGTATTTGCCATCCGTCAGCTGAGGTACTGATTTGGTACGTTATTTTAAAGTTTGGTACTTCTTTGGCACACTTTCAAACTTGGATACTAAACCTGTATAAAATGTAAGCTTGAGGATATAATTTTGGAATTTGCCCATATAATTATATCGCTTTAAGGATTTTGATACTTTATGTACAAGATATTTCCTGGGTGAATAAGAAAACTTCAGAAGATCCTCTAAAGAATCTTTAGGAAGAAACTTTTTAGGATTTTTGTCATTGCTTTGAGGTAAGAGCTTATTTTTTATCTTATGATTGAGATTTGTGGTAAGAATCAAATAAATTATTGTGATTGTTAGGGTCTAATTAAAACTTTTGGGTATATTTATTTTTAGGGCTTTTGATAAATTTTGACTGGGAAAATTAAACACTTTGAATGTAACTGTGCAATTAGAGGTAAAGGTATACTTTTTAAAATTTGAATCCATTTCTTTGCTATCATTGTGCAATGTCGGTAGAAATTTTTTGAATGTTTCTTGCTGTCTCGATTTTTGTGCCATTGTTGTTCAATTTCAGTTGAAAATTTTTGTATGGTTATTGTCGCCTTGATCTTTCTGCCATCAATGTATAGTTTCAGCTGAAATTTTGTGATGTTTCTTGTTGTCTCGTTTTTCATGTCAGCATTGTGTTCTTCTTCAATTTCACTTCTATAATGCTTCAATGTGCATATAATTACTTCTCCTTTTAGAATGATATAATCAATGTACTTGCCCACTCTCGTGAACCTCCTTTACGGTAATCCATGTCTTGTTCATTAGAAAAATGTAACGAAATGTTTATTTTGTTTGCTTTTGTATGTCTTGTCTATGTCGCATGCCACATTACAGATTCTCATGCTTGTACTTTCATGTGTATTTTTCTGTGTTCACTTCTTAATTACTCATGTAGAACTTTTTCTAGTGAATTAAGTTTTGTTGAGTCCGTCGTTGCGTCCTCTTTCGTTTTGAGCCTAATATTGAATGAGTTCTGGAATCAATGGACATATCCTATATGAATGTTTGTAACTATCTGTTTATGTTTGTACCGTATCATTTTGTGTAACTCAGGAAAGACACTCATTAGCTCACATTGTCTACGCAGCTTGTTGGTGTCGTGATAAAGTATTATATCTGTGTGTTGTTAATAATGTGAGCCATGTCGGAGTGATGTGTGCCTTTTCTGTTTCTGACTTACTCTCGTGGATTGGAATGTAAGCTAGCCCAGTGGGATGAGCCAGACAGTTTGATTGACAGTTTTTTTTTTCCTTCAGTTTTAAAATTCAGTTTTTAAAATGGAACTGTTTTTTAAAACTCCATTTTGGACTTTTGGATTTTCAGTTTTGATTTTTTCTTTTGAGATCCAACCTTCAAAACTCTATTAGAAGAAAAAAAAAAGCCAATTTAATAAAATCCATTTCTTTCGGTGCTCACCCACTCTCCCCCACCAAACAAACACACCACCATTTCTTATCCTGTTTCTTATCATGTTTTTTGTGCTAAAATTTCAGTTCATTCATGGTTTGAATTTATTGGCCATCCCTTGTACAGGTGCAGCAACTGCCGAATCCCTGTTGCACTTCGTGACGACCTTCTCTCCAAATCTTTTATGTGCCTTTTCTGACTTGTATCTATCAAATTTCTTACACTGAATTTTGGTTAATGACCATTTTAAGCCTGAACATCGTGTTGCGACTTTATCAAGAGCCCGATAGGACTTGAAGAAGCAGATGGTGCAGAAGCGGCGGAATATGTCTCAACCGTGAATGTTGTAGATGAGGAGCCACTCTTATGTGCCACAGTTTCATCGGAGTTGTATTTGTGGTGATTGAATCGATGGGAGGAGGGCAAATTAGGGTTCTACTTTGGATTCAAGAGGGAAGTACAAAGTGGTGAATCGGTTGGTGGAGTCTGTGCTCCCAGTCACGGTGGCTGGTGGAGTCTGTGCTCCCAGTCACGGTGGCTGGTGGAGTCTGTGCTCCGTATTGGTGTGCTCCGTATTGGGTTGGCTGGTGGGGAGAATGAAGATAGGAGTCTTGTGCTTCCACGTGGAGTCCTCCAGAATGAAGATGAAGAAGATGGATTTTTTTTTTCTAGATTTACAATTTTGCCATTCAGTTTAGTCAAAAAAGTGGCACATGACATGACATGTACATGTACATGATTACTTTAACGATTATTTTGGACGGACGTTTGGTTTTGGAGTCGTTTGGAATGATTTTGTCAACGTTAAGGAACAGTATTGCCAAAGTTGAAAATACGGAGAGCGAAGTGCGGATACGTGTGACTTCAGGGGACAGTTTTGTCATTAACCCTTTTGATTATTATTTTTTTTTTGGAAATTAAAAACTAAAACTGTAAATGATTTCAAATAAACCCGAAGACTACTTTCTTTTGGTTAGTTCTACTTCTTTCTTCTTTCCTACACTGTTAATGGTTGGTTGTAATTTGTTCTATCCTTAATTTCCTGCACTCTTGGTTACTGATTGTTTAGAAAATGCTTTATACTTTTATTGCAATATAACTTTTGTTATGGTGTTATTGTAGAATATTTGCTCCGAGATTTTTTTTATTAACTATTGTTTCCTTGCTTGTACATAAACTATTGTAACTATCATAATTTGTTGCATACTTAGGCATGATTTAAGAGATTACCAAATCTACATTCTTTCAGGTTAGCTACATGGCCCTGCCGCTCTATGAATTCTTTCATCATATTGTTATTGAGAAAAATCATATCCATTCTGTGATTTTATTCTTTGTGGTCATCTCTTCGCTTTTAAATGCTTACTATTGTTTCGTCATGCTTAGATCAAAAAAGTTATTGATGCAGTTAGTACTAAGTACAACTTCAATAGAGATATATCGCGCTAAATGAAGTGAATTAGATGCGACGCTGAATAGCGTATATAGGTAATTGTATGACGTAATTATATGTGATTAAAAGGCTATTTTGGATGCCACCAAAGGTCTTCACAGGTAAAATCTATGAAAGCATATGTTAAAAGCAATTTTGGCAATGGTTCGTACCATTAGCGATGACGGAAATTTTCATAAGCTAATATTTTTAGATAGTATGGGTAGGAGAGGGCACCTTCTATTAACAAATCCGGAGATTCCCGAATCGATCACCTTTCAAGAAACATCTTATAAGTACACTATGTAGGATAGAACAAATGAGGCAAACAACTTGTAACGAACTAGTCTCGGACGAATGTGAACAAATAGCTGAAATTGTCAATTACTTTTCCATCGTACTTGCCGCCGATATCAAAGATACTTTTTTTTTTACAAAATTTTTAACTAACAAAGTGTATTACTAAAACATTTAATACTTTACCTCCCACAGGTTTGTCGCTATAAAAAACCCCATCATGAAGAATCGATAGAAAACATAGAAAACCTTAAATTGGATGCCTGCAAACGTGGTAAGTCTCGCGCATAGATCACTAGTTACATATCTTCCTTCAGTTTGAGACCAACAACAAAACCTTTCTTAATTCCATGTATTCGGGCAAACAAAACCAAGCAATATCATCTACCACATTCAGACTTCCAAACAATATCTTGTGGGTCCCACCACCCAAGAATGCCCCATTCATGATTAGACCAATGAAGCAGGAAGCAGCCAGTTTTATGTCAGATAGCGCGATGCGCGCAAACTCTAAAAGAGAATGGGTTAAAATTCCTAAACCGAGACGTGGTGGCTAAAGACAATGTTAGGAAGTTTGGAGACGTCGACGGGGGCATCAGGAAGATTTACCTTTTAGTTTAATAACCCGCTCACCCTGGAAAAGGCTCACCTAGAGGTAGGGTCCAGTAGCCGGAAGAAAACTGCACATTGAACGGTGTCCGGTGCCCCCGACGGCCTTTGAAAATTTGGAGTATCAAGTGCCTCCCATGCCCAGTCGTACTCATAACCGCTTCAGGTTTCCAATGTGAATAGTCTATAGTCAATGGAATAATGTAGTCAAAGGAAGTTTGCAAAATATATCGTAACCTCTGGGAAAGGATTGGCTCTAAGGGGTTGGGCACAGGGCCCTAGTTTGAACCCGTCGGCTTTCTGTAGACTGCTCAAGTTTTTCTAGTGGCTAGAGCCAGTTGTCGTGTGCCAGCAGGGGTACGAATTGAGAACGGCCCCTCGAGAGCCTTCCCCAGGTTCTAACAGCTGATTCATACACATTAAGGGGAATCTGACTACTTAATTAAAACAAAGCATTGCGATGGTCCTTGCTTACATTAACATAATGTGATTTCTACCTAGTGCTCTAAATGTCAAAGTGAAGAAATTCAATGAGCACCAATAAAATGCGAGAGTAACTATGACTTTCTTAAGGTAGCTAAATGCCATGTCATCTAATTACTGAAGCACATGAATGGATTGACGAGATTCTCACTATCCCTGTCTACTATCCATCAAAATCTTAGCCAAGGGAACAGGCTTGGCAGAATCAGTTGGAAAAGAAGACTCTGTTCAGCTTGGCTCTAGTACGATTTTGTGAAATGACTTGAGAGGTATATGATAAATGGGAGCTAGCAGAGATCTTTACTGGATGAGCCCGCACTTCTTCTTGTTAATCCGATCCTTTTTTTAACCAGAAATAGATCTAAAAAGAGCCAGTCTTTTTCTTTCTATTGCCGGAACGATGAAAGTGAAATATCACTACTTTTAACATTATGTTACTTATCAGAAGTCAGACAAATCGGTGCACGCAACTTAACTTGGGGATGAAACACAAGGCCCGCCTCGACCAGCAGATCTGGCTAGAAGACATTGTCATTTGGGGAGTACGATTGGGGTTACACATCTGTTAAAAGATAATTCATGTATCCTAATATGAGCTTAACACGACCAGAAATCTCTTGTAGAAGAGAAGAGTAAAAGCTAGTTTGATTTTGATATATATTACGAATGCCAACCGTGAAATTGTGGCCTAGTGATCCATTAGACCTTCGTTATTTAAAGCAATAGGTGCTAAAAATGTTATCACAGGAATAACTAGCTTGTGGCAGCTAAGCATCCATAGCAATTGCTTTTTGATCCTTGAAATCAACTCTTCCTATCACTATGAAGCAGAAATCACTAAGTATTGGATTATTCAACCACAATAGGGAACGTGAACTGGGCTTAGTCTGTCATGAGACAAGTTAGTATTAACGTATTGATGACAATAAATCAACCTAGTATGAAAGGAACTGTTACTTTGCACTATTAAGCATGATAACATTGTTGGGCCCATTCTCTAACAGCTTAAGCTTTTAGAGCAGATGATAACTTAACATAGTATCAGAATTCTGGTTGAGCAAGGTCTTGGGTTCGATTCTTTCCGCTTGCATATTTGGTCCCCCTTTATCAAAGTGCTGTTTGCACTCTGTTTCTGCTTATTACTGTCTTAATTTATCTCTCCACGTGCAATCGGGGGCTTGTACATGAGAGAGAATCTTAAGCATGATAACTTTCTTGGGCCCATGCTCTAACAGCTTAACCTTTTAGAGCGAGCAGACGGTAACTTAACGTGCACAATTGGTGATTGCGCTTGGTTTAAAAGCCAGTGACGTGATGATACCCCGTGTTGGATTATGACTGCTGAATGCCTATAAGTCAGAATCCGAGCAAGAAGTGACGCATGCGCCGGCCCTCGTTTGCCTACCAGCAGTAGAGGTTCACGGATCCTCAAACGCACGTGTCGTTGGGCAAGCCCACGTGGTGGACGAGCCAGAAGGGAACCTCGTTGAGTAACTACAACCTGTTCTTCTTTGGGAGGCAAACAAAAACTAGAGGCACACAAGTAGTAAAAGATGTAAAGAAATCAAGAGCAGCATACATATCATTACTGGCCACAAGTGCTGGAAGGAACATAGAGATAAATGAAGTTCATCACAAAGTCCCTTCAGGCGAGAAAAATATGTAAGAGGTTGGCAATATCATCTCTTTTGAAAACAAATATTGGCCACTTGATTTGATGAATGCGTGGTGCATTAGTCTGGCAAACGCTCATGAAAATCCAACCAAATGGCATGAGCCGATTCAGCATACTAATGCTATGTGCAAGGTAAGAACTGTCGGATCATAAAAGCCATTGCATGTTTCTCATAAAGGGAATTCAGATCTAATAAGGATGGCTTTGGAATCCTGCCATCGACAAACCACCTTCATACCTGGCAAAAAGATCCAAAGTGGCATGATTTTCACCGCTCAAGGGAACTGAAACAAGAATAACAGGGGGTCTATCAGAATGATGAAGAAAATAGGGAGATGCAATGGATTCATTGGGCCGAAGGGAAGAGCTAATTGTACTGCCGCTGTTTGGTGAAGAATCCATTGAAGGGACAGGTTAAGAGTAAAAGTGCAGGCAGTGGAATGGATCGTAAACTCTGGTCTGCTAACATATATAGTTCACATTTAGGGTATGCCATTATAATGTACGTATTATCCTCAGTAGAAACTTACACTAACAGAATAAAAATGTCGATCTCATGCAATAACAAAACTGATATCGATACGCCATCTCCACAATTTTTGTTCCTCTATACGGTCACCAAATCAGTATTTATTATCTATTTAAGTACATTGCTTATTTATGTTTTGCCACAAGGATTAATTTATTCTGTTAAAAGGAAGTTCTCCCACTGATTAAAAAAACGTGATTATATTTGATGAAATATTCTATTCTGTTGAATTTTCATCACCAATAAGTTCAAACCAAGTAAAAAAAATTGGCATTATAAGATTCTTCAATAGTGTAGAGTGACGAAAAGTCACAACCTAACGTAGCTCACTATTATATCATTGGCCACGGCGCAAATTAATTTGGATTCTGTAACAAAAACCAACTAATCTGGCCTTGATCACTTAATTTGATCAGCTCGTACAGTTCACACGTAAGGGAGGGGAAGACTTTAGATCATTAGTTATTGACCCACGTGACGCCGTTTTCTTTAATCTCAGATATGTTTGGGCAACTTGGGCTTTTGTATTTGGGCCAGTTGGGCTTTGAACTCGGGTTTGTAAGAACAAACGCATGTAGAATCTATATATAATATAATATATAATAAGCGAAACGAGAAAAGTATTGATAGTTTTTTTACACAACACATCATCATTTTTTTTACGACACGTCATATCTTTATTTTAAGATTAATTAACTTCTATATAAGTAAATCTTATTCAATTTAAAAACTAATTCTAATCATTCTAAAATTCTATCTAATCAATATACTAATCTATTAAGATTTCTTTTTGACAATATGTCATTGAAATTTAAACACTAATTCTAATCATTCTAAAACTCAACCTTATCATTATACTATGCAAAAAATAACATATGCTTTATTCTGATCATTCTAAAACACATCGGTTATGTAAAAAATAACATATGCAGATTAATATATGAGATATATTAAAAAAATAGTATAAATATAAAATCTTTTTTATGTGAGCATTTCGTAAATTCAACTAATTTTTTGTTGAAAAAGTTTTGAACCAATTTTATTATGGTATTTTTATTGTGAGTAATTAAACTCTTAAGCTTTCTAAATCCTGCATTAACAATATATATACCATTTATGATTTTATGTTAACTTTTATAATTCTAAATAAAATTGCATATACAATATAAAAAGATATTAGTTATGTTGTGATAAATATAGACTAAAACTTAGATTGAAAACCTTATTATATCTGAAGATAAATCTTACTTAGTAAGTATGCTTATTGTATACTTTGTGAAATCATGGTTAAATTTTGTTCAACAATTTTCTTACTACGAAGTTTTGAACTATCGTATACATATAGTCATTTTGGTTAAACTTTTTAAACTTTATATAATTACCTCATGCACTGATTACTATTTTTTCTGTCTACTTTGTTGGTAGATTACATTTGCTTCTAAAAATATCATATTATTCTTACTTAATTAGTCGTGTTGATTAACTTTTATAAATCACATTCTATAAACAAATATATGGACTAAAATTTTCTCTATCAAAATTAAACTAATATGTAATTAATGTTATGGACAACCCATTCAAAGGAACAAATTATTTTTATTAGATACTTAGAAAATAATAAAAATGTCTTGTGTAATAGCAAATTAGTCTCAATATTTTCTCCGCATATTTTTATTAGTAGAATTTACTTTTACTTTTTTTTTGTTTACTAGATAAAACTTTTAATTTTTGTCCATCTATATAGTTTTCAAATCAGAATTAGTAAATATGCACAAGAACATTGCTTATTGATATTTCACCAGAAGTTATTTTATTACAAGAAAGTTCAAGCTAAATATGAAAGTAACTATCTTTATGAAATAACCATAAAATTATATAATTGTGCAATATATTTTACTATGCATTTCAAAACTATTAAAATAAATTACTATTAATAAACCATCTCGTGCTTGGTACGAGATTCTGGACTAGTTTAGAAATAATAAACAATGATATCTGTATTAATATGTTGAAGGAACTAAGGCTTAGAGGCGCGTAAATGTTTCTTAAAATAGTTGAAGAAGCATATACTCGAGGGGTGGGTGCAGGGTGGACGGTTCAGATATTCACGACCAAGAAGTACTGAGCAAATCAGAAAGATCGAAAAAATTAGCCTCTCTCAAGTGCAATCGGAAGACTACTTTGACAAATCTATCTTTGGGATTCAACCAAGCCAAGATTCACTGTTCATCTAAAAGGGTTGCATTTTTTTAAAAATGGATCATGTATCCACCTCTGAGCGATCAAAGCATAAGTTTGAAACGAACTTTTAGTTCAAGTATTTTTCTCTCAAGTGAAGATCGTGTCTCTTCTTACCGATTTCTAACCCTTTACCCTCTTTTATACAGTGGTAAAAAGATATATGTTCTTCGAACTTTATCAAGTTCTTTGATTCATCATACCAATTTAAGATTCATCAATAAATCTAAAAAATACAATAAACTCAAAAATGGGTAAATCTTATCCCAAGAAGTATAAATAAACCTAAGTTCATGAATCCTCAAATTGAAAAGCAACGTTCAAGAAACAAAACTACTTGGAAATTTTAAAGTCTTAAGTTCCTAGAATTTATATGTTGCAAAAATGAGCATTTTTATATATTTGGATTTAAATAACGAATTTGAAAGACATTTCCAACAGGGTTTGTATAAACTTTCATTTTTATGGGTTAAGGTTTATCAGATACATCCGAAGGTAGAGGTGTAATGGGAGGGAGGGGAAGACTTTAGATCATTGATTATTGACCCACAGAAACTCGTCTTTCTTAATTATCTTTTTGGTCGTTAAGATGTCTTAACAACCGGTACGAAGAAGACGAGCGCTGGTACATATTGACTCTAATATCATTGGCTGCAGTGCAAATTAGTTTCACTATATAACGTGAACTGATCTCGATCCTCAATCCTCAATCCTCAGTCAGCAGTTGCTGTAAATTGTTCTCATATACTTCTCCTTGCAGAATTAGTGCCTGCACAAATTTGAGCAAACTTGGGGTGATTACAACGAAAAATGGCCGACGCTGCTATTTCTTTCCTCATTAATAACGTTGGAAAACTGCTCATGCAAGAAGCAAGTAAGCTTGTTGGAGTGGAGGGTCAAGTCAAATCACTCCATGATGAGCTGAACTTGATCAAGGAGTTCCTCGGGGACTCTGAAGGGAATCGAGACAAGGTCAAGGAGTTGATGAGCCAGATCCAAGCTGTAGCTTATCGCGCAGAGGATGTTATTGACACCTATGTCGTTAGCATGGCCAGGCACGGAAGGAGGAACACGCTGGAAAAGTTCTTGCATACCCGCGATCGTGCCGTGATGCTAAGGGGTGTTGCAACAGATATAGAGCGCATTAACAACGACATCAGAAGAATTTATGCAAACAAGGATACGTATGGGATTGCGAGAGGGGATGCTAGTGAACTCGAAAATAGGAGAAGCTCATTGTCCAGGCGTAGAAGAAACGTTGAGGAGGATGAAGTGGTTGGTTTCACGCATGACGCTGAGAAGGTGATGGAGCTGCTGAGACAAGGTGGTAGACATCGCGATGTGATTTCGATAATTGGGATGGGCGGTTTGGGCAAGACCACCCTAGCAAAAAAGATTTACAACCATAGCTCCATGAGGAAGCGGTTCAAATGTTTTGCTTGGGTGTCCGTGTCCGAAAAGTTCCGTAGCAGAGAGTTGTTGCTGGGCATTTTGCGGTGTGTGACGCCAGCTGCAGAGGTTCTATACCAGTTGAGCGATGAAAAGTTAGAGGAAGAGTTGAGGAAATACTTGGTGCACAAGAAGTACTTAATTGTTCTCGATGACGTGTGGACTACAAAGGTGTGGGATGAGATAAAAGTAGCTTTTCCTGATAACCTCAATGGCAGTAGGATATTGGTAACCAGCCGTGTAAAGGAAGTAGGTTTACATGCAAGCTCAAGCCGCCCTTACTTCCTTCCTTTTCTCAGCGATGATGACAGCTGGGAACTGTTTTCAAAGAAAGTGTTCCGCGGTGAGGCTTGCCCTCCACATCTTAAAGAAAACGGAGAGCAGATAGCAAAAAAATGTCGGGGATTACCTCTTGCTATTGTAGTGGCGGCAGGTCTCTTGGCAGCAAGAGACCAGAACACAGCCACCTGGTCTGAAATGGCTACCAATTTTAGTTGGTACCTTAGCCGAGACCCAGAAAGATGCTTAGATATATTAGCCTTGAGCTATGAAGATTTGCCTACGTACCTCAAGCCTTGTCTTCTGTACTTTGGCGTTTTCCCCGAAGACTTCGAGATCCCTGTAAGGCCCCTGATTAGGCTGTGGATAGCCGAGGGACTTGTGGAGAAAGACAACAACAGAGAAATGGAGGATATTGCGGAGGATAACTTTGATCAGCTCATTGATCGGAGTTTGATCCAGGTGGTCCGTAGGAGGACAGATGGTGTCGTCAAAGTTTGCCGTATTCACGACCTTTTGCGAGACCTTTGCATTTCAGAGGGTCGACGTGAAAAGTTTCTTGAAGCCCATCAAAGGGAGGTTAGTACCACCTCATTTTCATCCACCACTACCTTGTTCCGAAGACTTTCTATCCATTGTAGCACCTCCACGTATTTTCCTTCCATTCCCTCTGGCTCTAATTCATCACAAGTCCGGAGTCTATTATGTTTTGGTACCTCTCCGGGCGACCGTTTAAGCATGGAGACTTTCAAATTGCTTTATGAACGCTTCCGGTTGCTAAGGGTATTGGACCTCGGTTCGACATTGGTTCACGTCGTGTCCCCTCAAGTTAGGCAATTAATCCTATTACGATACTTGAGGATGAACGCTCCTTACCTGAAAGAGATTCCATCATTCATGACGGAACTTCCCAACCTTCAAACACTTGATTTGAGAAAATCACCGGTAGTATCTCTTACCAATGATTTTTGGAAGATGCAACAACTGAGGCATCTTTTCTTGAGTCGATGCGGGGAAGTGTTGCAAGGTCGAGGAACGGTAATGTCAAACCTCCAAACGCTTTCTTTTGTACATGTTAGTGTCGCCAGCTTTTCTCCCTCGCGGGGCACTACCCTGTTTCCAAACGTAAGAAAACTTGCAGTATATGGAGGTAACCTTTATGGTTGTAATAAATTGGAGCGCCTTCGCACTTTGAAGATTGTGGGAAACATTTACAAGGCGATACAACCAAAAATTCTCCCAAGATGCTTGACTAAGCTAACCTTGAGAAACACCAGACTACGTCAAGATTCGGTGGACACGCTGGGACGTCTTCCAAACATTCTAATACTCAAACTGTTTGATGATTATCTATCTACCTATGATGGTATTCTAGTATTTGGAAAACGGAGTTTCTTACGGCTCCAAGTCCTCCATTTCGTGGAACTAGGTTTCTCGCTCAGCGGTTGGTGCGTGGAGAGCGGAGCATTGCAGAGCCTTCAATACCTACTCTTCCGTGGATGTCGTCAATTGAGCAGTATTCCAGATGAACTGAAGCATGTAACTACCTTGCGCCATGTGAAGACCATGTGGTGCTCAGACACTTTGGCAGAGGATATATCTCGTAAACTGGGGAAGGACGTCGACTTCTCGATTTCGTAACTACTACTTTCCAATTCTCTGTTTCTTCGTTTTACGGCAGGTTTTGTTTCCTTTTCATTCTTTCGTCATTGTACTTTCTCCTGGAAAGTAACAGTGGTTATACTAAGGATTATGCTTGGAAATAAGTGGGTGCTATAGGACCAGAACTGCGGTTTTATACGAGATTGGCTTACAATATACGGTGACATAGTGGTGTACGTAGTCCTATCTCTTGTTTCAATGGGATTTCCTCTGTTCCTGGTAATGTCTAAAGATGGTGTTATTGTGGTACAGGTTAGTTTGACAACGCGCGTCTGAAATGTATTAGGTTTTTCAATTCGTCGCCTTATTTTCAGGTTAACATAAATCATTAACCAAAAAAGAAAGAAAAGAAAACTAAGGCTTGTAATCTTGTGAAACCAGCGATTAAAATTCGGGAAATAAGTTACACATGTGTTAGACACCCAATCAATACCTGAATCAGTCTCTACTTGTTTTCATGTGTTTTTCACCCCTAAGAGAGAAAGGATTCACTCGGACAAGTACCAGGGAGAAAGGATTTTCTACTCTCTCTCTCCCCCTCATTTAATTCTAACAAAAAACTAGTAACCTCTGGGACAGCCTTGGTTGTTTATACCAAGGGCTGAAGCCACAGACGAATTACAAAAGGAGACCAACTTACCATCCTTGTCGCCTCAAAGAGATAAGACTGAGAAAGAGAGATCAGAATACATTATTGCCGTACATTTAACGCTCAAAAGTGAACCAGTCAATTCAAGCAGAAATCGATCGGTAGACTTTTCCATCTTAATTTATTTTAAGTTCAATCCTAGAAAGAAAAGACTACCTTTTTAACTATACACACTTAATAAATTTAAAATCGAGACAAAAATTCAAATTAAGACTATTCCAAATATTAGACTTTCGATCCTTGATAGACCTAAACTTTGATTAAAACCAAACTAATTAGACTACCGGACGAAATGGATTAGGTCTACTGCACAGGACTAGGCCTACAAGACTGGACTAATATAGTATAATTTAATAGTTTATGTAAGATAAAGCTTAGAATAAATATAGAAGCAATGCCTAGAAAATTGAGATGCTTACAAAGCCCACTGTAACGGAGTTCGCCTATAAGCGAGTATCATTGAAAACAATGCATATTTATTCCTCTGACTTTCCCATTACATCCAGCTTGTGAGCTTTTAACACGCACACACACGCTTGGTTTAACTTTCGTGACCTTTAGCAAAAAAGTCATTCTACTATCATTTCATATCTAATTATAGGAAATGGATCACTGCAGTCACCGGGGGTTACAGCAGGGGTGGCCCTCTCTCTCTTCCCCCTCTCACATTGTTGGGTACAACACCTCTGCTGTAACTCATGGTTACAGCAGAGGTCTTGTATCCCTATATATATATATATATATATATATATATAAGTCGAAACTGAGAGAATGTAACATTCTCTGTCCTACTTGGCATGCCTCTTTTTTATGCCAATTGACATTCAATCAATTAAATAAGTTTTACTTTTCTCTCTCTTCCACGTCACCATGTTCCATTTAAAAACAAATCTCTCTCTCTCTCTCTCTCTCACTCTCAATTTTAAATTTATATCCCATTCTAATATATATCTCATTTAAATCTTAAATTTTTTTTATATTTTACACAAGTCTAATATGTTTTCACAATCTAACAAAATTAATCTTCCTCCTTTTACTTTATTATAAATCATATAAAACGTATATGTATATATATATATATATATCTGTATATACATATAATTATCTCTCATGTTGCATTTTCTTTTATGTTGCAAAACTTTTTATACTATTTTATGTAAGTTTATTAATAAAAATCTCAACACGTGGGTTGTTAATATTATTACTAAAAATGGTAGAAAACTCATAAAAATGTGAAAATAGCATTATTTGTTATTATTACTCGACATATAAATATAAATTTTTAATTAGTCGTTATTGGTCCCGTGTGCAACGCACAAAGTTAATACTAGTGTATGACTAAAAAGCTAAGACACACACACACACAAACACATTTGCACACTGATCCATCCAAAGAATCTAACGTAACAAACTTGGTTCCCTAGATGGGATAATTCAATTTTAGCCACTCGTACTTTTTGAGTTGTTTCATTTTGGTCCCTGTCCTTCAAAATACTTGAAAAAGTCCTTGTACTATGTTTAATCATCAAATAAGCCCCTCTGTTAGCTTTTTCCTGACCAAAATGACCACATGACAGGAATGTAATCTGTGTTTGGAGGGCATTTCTGTCAAGCCATCTTTCTATAATCTGTTTTGGAGGGAGAAATGGACACATTTGAGCTGGAAAAGTGTCTTATATGTTTACGCTCCAGTGAAAAAGAAGGGTAAGAGGGAATTGAGGAGAGAAAGAAGGAAGTGGGCGAAATAATGTGTCATTGTAGGAAAAGAAGAAATGTTGTAACCTCTTGGACATGTACTAATCCTAAAAAGAGATTTTTCAGTTGCAGCGATTTTATGGTAAGCAACTTTATGCTCTGGTTTCGTTGATGCTCCATTGTTTGCAAAGATTTTATAGGTTGATGCTCCATTGTGAGGTTGTGTCGCATAATTGGTTCCCCCAATGTATGATAGATCGAGGGCACTTATCCCAGGTTTATTGAGAAATATGAAAAAATTGGAGATGAATTTGGCAACTATTAGGAATAGGGAAAAGCTATATTAGGCTATTGTTGTGCTGTTGTTATATTATGTCTTTGTTGTAAGTGAGGGTGTAAGAATGTGTTTACATTGATGAAATGAAGGAAAATCTTGTTATTGAAACTGTATTTGTTACCTTATTGATGCTATAAATGTAGTGGTTGCATTGACAAAATGATGAGAACCATGATGTACTACAACACTGCATGCAAAATATATTGATATCTAACACTTAAAAATACTAACAACAATTGGGCAATACATTGAAATCTACCACTGCAAACTACGAACAAGAGTCTGCTAATGCTTAACAGAAAAAGTACATAATTATAAATACTCAAACATTGAAAATACAATTACAACTGGACTTCAAAAGCAATACATTGATACGTTAATTTTACAACCAGTTTTAGGCCAACAAAATAAACCGGTAAATTTACAATTTACATGTTCACAACCACTTTGAGCATTACAAAAGCAATTACAGGTCAGCTTATATGTCTACAACCATTTAAGCCCACAAAAACATTCCCAAAATAACGAGCCTAATTGCAGGTCAATGACTATCTTCAAAGTTTTTCTTCCTTGTCACTTGGTTGTTTCCCACATTGTCCATTGCCCACTCTAACCTTCATATTAGTAGTAGCTGCTTGTAATGATGATAATTAATTTGACATATTTTTTACCCCTATAGTTAAATGAAGCTTCCTTGACTAAGGTGCCACCTATTTTATGCATGATAAGAGGTGGTCGTGACCTAAACATAGGGTGCCCATCTCAGTGGATGTCATACGTACTTGGAGGTTGCTGTGAATCATGAACCAACTAATAATTGTTGACAAAAGTTAGGGGTTCAAACAATAGCACTAAACACAAAAAAAAAAAAGGAAAATGGACAGGTCTCACGACAGAACTGTAACTTGAACTAGTAAGCCCCCATACTGGTCTTAGAGTTGGTTGTGACATGGAGGCATGAACCTGCAAAGCAAAACAACAAAATAAACATAAGTTTTTTTTTTTATAATAAGAGAATTGCATTGATAAGATAAAAGGTTCCATAGGAAATATGGCCTTACAGATAACAGTCTAAAAGGCAAACAGAGCCTCAAGACAGAAACACCGCAAGAGAGAAACCAAAGGAGCGGTACAAAGCAAGAACCCACTACAAACATAATATACACTCCATCTTCTCTGATAATCGTCTAGCTACTCAGGTTATCACGTACCCAATCTTGGTAGACGGATATGCGAGCCTGACATGCAAAATGAGCTAAAGATTGAGCTTCCTTCAGTAGGCATGGGCTAGCCCTGTTGAGACTGTAATGATGGAATAGCTTTAACAGGTGGCATAGATAAAAGATTATTGGTGCCACCGTATCCAGTATGTCTTCAAACCTCGACATCTTGGAAAACTTGGGCGAGAATGGAATCTGGAGAGACCCAAATACGCCAAGCAAGTTTCGTAAGTAAGGCAGTATTCATGAGTCTCATGGCTTCAAAAGCTAGGCCCCTGTTTTCACGAGGCCCACATAAGGCGTGCCAGTTAATCCGATGAATATCCCGATGGCTTTCATTACCCGACCACCAGAAATTACTGAGCAATGTATCAATTTAGAGGCATACTGTAAAGGAAAAATAAATACCTGCATACGGTAGATAAGCAAAGAATTTAAAACTGACTTGATGAGGGTAGCTCTGCAACCTTTATTTAGAAGAACTCCCTTCCAGGTAGCGCATCGAGCTCGGATTCGGTTAATAAGATCCCTAAAAAATGCTTTCTTTTGAGTAAGAGGATCCAACGTTCCTCCCAAGTATTTGCCAAATTCACAGGTTAGTGTAAAACCCAATTTTCGACGGATAAAGACTTGTAATAAGTTTGAAACTTTATTAATGTCATCAACAACTACTTCACAGGCACCAGCTAACACCCACACCATTTCTACCATTCGCTGCCACCAACACTTTCATTCAAGTCATCACCACCTAACTCAATTACTTGATATCTACATCAACCTCACCTAAATTGCCACCATTGTTAACAACTTGACGCTTTAATAAAAGTGGTGCAATACTACGCTTAACATACACTTTAATGGTTCTATCAGGTAATATACTGGCAAGTATGTAAACTACAAAGTCATCATTTGCTATATATACTAAACCAGTTTCCAATGACTCTTGGGGAAGTCGAAAGTAGTACCCACATGGGCCAAGCTGCATTAGATAACTTATCTGGTTCTTACATAGACATAAAATCAGGATCACAACTCAGAAATTAATCAAGACCCCAAATAAGCATACTTAGGTGAAAGTTTAATGATTCCATCATGATGAAGCTCTATATGAAAAGCTCAGATCCAACAGTTGCATTACAGTTCGAAAAAAGTATTAAATTTAAATTAAAGTATATTGTACTATTTATAGGAGATAAGTAACTCTACTGCTCATAAGTAACTGTACTGCTCATATATTGCTCAGGGAAACAACATATATGCTTTGCTTTGCAATGATATAATATAGCAGAGGCCACAGTACATCCATTATTGTGCACATAAACCAAAAGCTCTAATTTGAAATGCAAACTCTACCGCATTTAGTAAACGTAATCTTAAACCAACAAATTAGCATCCAATGTTTAGCACTTTACATGACAAAAAGCAACAATTCTATGCCAAAACCAATTTGTGTTTGCCAAAAGCAAACACATAGACAAAATGCTACAGATCAGAAGGCATTTCATCCAGGTTTTTAGTCTACCCCTCTCTCTCTACACACACACACACACACACACACACACACACACACACACACATATATATATATATATATATATATGGAGCTGATCTGTTGAGAGCGCTAGCAAACTGGGTTAAGTTGCTAGCGCGATCTGGCCGTCCACGCCAGATCTGTGGATGGTCTAGATCTTTTTTTTTTGCATTTTTTTAAGTCCGTCCGCCACATAATGTGGCGAACAATTTTTTGACAAAAATACCCTTCAGCTTAAAAAGAGCTCATTAATGCTCTGACTTTTTTTTCTCTTTCTCTGTCCTTTCTCTCGTCCACTACATAATGTAGCGGACTAGTTTTCTTACCTTTCTTTCTCTCTCTCTCATTAATGTTCTGACTTCTCTCTTTCCCTTCTCTTCTTTCTGACTTGTCTCTTTCTCTCTCTTTTCTTACCATTTTTCTCTCTCGTCCTCCTCTTCTTTCTTCTTCTTCTCTCTCTCATTGTAAGGACCAGTTAGCGAGTTATCATGAAGGCGCATGTTGACAAGCTAAACATCAGGAGTGGGGAATCTAAGACCATCGGGAGAAATCATTGAAGGCCATCAGGAGTGTAAAATCTGAAAATGAAATTCAGGAATGGAATTATCAATGCATTCAAACTCATTACCTTGCACATACAACGGAATCTTAAATTGTAATTCCCCATTGTTTCATCTCCGATTCACCTTAGGTATAACTGCATAAAGTGGTGATTTCACTTTCCACTTTTTTAACATGGACTGTATGTCCCATTTCAAGAGCCGAAGCATCTTCATCTCAAGAATTGTGCAAGATGCGAGTTTGAAGAAATTTGGTTAGTAAAATCATTAAAGGAGAAATCTAAGACCATCAGGAGTGGGGAATCGATGCAGATAGATGATGGACTGGTGAAGCTGTTGTTGCTAACATTGAAGATCATGAGAGTCGACACCATCTTCAGGAACGAAGCCTGTAGCATTTGTGCAAAGACGTTGCTTGATAAGTCAACTACTCGAATTGTAAATGGCAGGGATAAAGATAGCGGTCTCTCATTGGATAGCTTGTTAAAGCTCAGATCAGGGAGGTTACTAGAGAGAAGGTGAGAGAGAGAGAGAGAGGTGAGGTTTCCCAGAGAATGAGAGATGGATTTACGGTGCCAGAAAACATTCAATAAGAGAGAGAGAGAGACAGAGACAGAGAGACATAGAAGTCAGAACAATGATGAGAGAAAGGAAAAAGAAAGTGGAAAAAAAGTAAGAAAATTAGTCCGCTACATTATGTAGAGGACGAGAGAAAAGGACAGAGAAAGAGAAAAAAAAGTCAGAGCATTAATGAGCTCTTTTTAAGCTGGAGGGTATTTTTGTCAAAAAATCGTCCGTCACATTATGTGGCGGACGGACTTAGAAAAAATGCAAAAAAGATCTGGACCGTCCACAGATCTGGCGTGGACGGCCAGATCGCGCTAGCAACTTAACCTAGTTTGCTAGCGCTCTCAACGGATCAGCTCCCATATATATATATATATATATATATATATATATATATATATATATATATATATATATCTATTTCCCTCCCGTCACAATCACACAAAAACAAAAAAACACATCGTAGTACATTGTACTATGGAAATATGATATGGTTTATCTTTGTCATTCTGCATGCTTGTACAATTATGTATTGAATAGGGACTACCTAAGGTTCTTTATCTTTAACTTATTGTGACTATATAAATATCTCCACAACTACTATTATTTAATGCTCTTAATTATATATACCGTGTTATATCCTCAGAGTCATTAAGCGGAAGCTTTGATATGCATCAATACCTTGGTATGTTAAGATTTTGTTTAATGCATAATGAGGGAATATACTCTTACATGACATCCATAGTTATGGCTATTCACATATGATGATATGATAAACCTGATTATTATGAATCGTGGCCACATCTTTTGATAAGGTATTTCTACCGCTTACTAAAAGGTTGATTTGTTTCTTAAATCAATTAAATGATCATAAAATTAATTATTATCATAAGACATATGGATAAACATGTAAGCACGGTACTTTAAGACCCTAATGGTAATTACAAATAGCTGTGGAGAAGCAAAGTTGCATCGATTAATTAGTAGGGTTAAAGCTGTAATTTGATAAAGTCCTTGACTAAATTACATTTCAATTTCTAGAGTTTATATTCAAAAAAAATTAGTGTAATTAATTATTATTGAATAGGTAACACAATTGGACTATAAGTTATAAGCTAAGCAGTTGAGTTTTATTATAGCTAGAATTAAAAGCCCACAAGTCCTTTTGCAAGACCACACTTGAATCGTAAAGTTAAGGAAAGTCTTGAATAGATAGAAGTAGGATTGAAGAGGGACATATGAACCATAAAAGGGGGGCAACCACGTCCCCTCCCCCAACCCCCTTCTCCCGAGTTTTTTTTAACCATTACTATTACCGTTCATCAATACTATTCATCGATAACTGTACATAGGATACTGTTCACCCTGCTTTGAGAAGACTCTCTCTCTCTCTCTCTCTCTCTCGTTCCTTATAATATATTATCTCTAGCTTAGAATTATTTTCTAAAAGCTTAGGTTGGAATATTGCAAGAGCCCACACTTTTGACCTAAGATCACAGAAAGGAAGACTAATTAATTGGTGTCAAGATCAACATCAAATGTTTTCAAGTTCTAACATAATTGCAAAGCTATGATCTAATTACATGTCTTCTTTACCGCCAGTAATCTATGAGCGTTAAGGCAAAGTTTTTTTTTTCTTTCCGCTACAAAATTTTAGTTACCTACAGGATCTTGTTACCTCTACATGGTTAACATCGACGACTTAGGGGTGACGGTGACTCAGCAACGGTGATGGCAGCGAACGTAAAACATTGCAACTGGTGTTGGTGGCCGGTGCTGCGAGCTGTCGAACCCCTCACAAATTAACCATTTTCTACCGTCAAGCCCCTCACAAATTAACCATTTTCTACCGTCAAGCCCACTACCCGATCGATGTACCCACCATCGTTAAACAATCATTCAATCAATACTTAATCATACAATAACCTCAATTCAATAATCAACTCCAATGTATTAGAGCTTTTACAGTAACTCAAACTCTCAAAATAAATATTTTTAAATGACAAAACTGAATTTATATCCTTGAGAAATAATTTAACCAATACTTTCCCGCACATGGGATTAACTATATGAAATAATAAAATTTCAGCCAACTTCTTATTCTGACTCTAATCTCCCCAAGTATTATACTGAAGATTAATACTTGTAAAGGGAACATATAAGAGTAAGATTTTGATAGCTCAGTAAGGTTGCTCAAACTTCAGTAGAAGGATACAAATGATTTACAGATTTAATGCAATTGTAATATGGGGAAGATTCAACTCAATGTTTTAAATATGATATCAATAAGAACACTTTCATATACGATGCAAATAATTACATATGTTATTGAAGATGAGCAATTAAAAAGTTACACAGGCGGTAATCGCTTAGTAAAGTCACAGGCGATGCTCACTAACACTGATAACTACAAATGCATTTGTGCACTGGCTAGTTCATCAAGGTACGAGCCCACACCAATACATACCAAATCCTCTAATGCACACCAACTCTGCCCGATACACACCAACTCTCGCCAATGCATACCAATGTATAATCTCATGTCAATGTTCAGAATACGCACCAACATATAATTCGATGCTCGATGGGCAATAAAAGATAAGTATCGACAGGAATGTCAAAAATTGCTTAAGGCTCAAAATAAGGTTTCATAGACAATCACCACATTCTTGTGACAATTTTATAACTAGAATCAAATGGCATTGGAGAAACAAATAAAAAAACATACCAAAGAGAAGAAGTAGCGTTCGGATGGAATTCCTTACCTCAATTCACACTATGCGATGTTACGCAACCTCGTTCGAAATTTCTTGAATTAACCTAAATTGACGATGTACTTATTTGAACAAATTCTAGCCTCATGACACTATAAATCCAATGCAAATTACTCACTTCGACACTCTCAACCTAAATCAAAATGAAACGGATCACTCAGACGGTCAAACTTAACCGATAACCCCGCAGACTCTATAAGGCATTAAGACCCTGTAATATTCATAATGAATCCTTATAATATATTTTTATAGCTTAAAAAATCATAACAAGTTACAATATAAATTTTCTGAATACTTTTGAATTAAAAATAATTTTCTTAAATACCAAAACAAGCCCAAAAATTAAAATTAATACTTCTAGCTCAAATCAAAGTTCCATAATTTTCTTGATAGCTTCATAAATATATATATATATATATATATATATATATATATATATATATATTATGAAACTGAAATAAGGATTAAAAAGCACCAAAATTATTTTAAAATCATATGTTTTGCTAAATCAAATACAATATAGATTTAGTCCCAGTAAACTTTAAAAATAATGAAACTACAACTGAAACTTTTCAATCAGAAACTTTACAAAATTTTTAAAAACATTACACAAACTTTCTTTGAATTTATTAAGAATTTAAAAGACTCCAAATGAATTTTAGAAAAAATAAAATTTACAAAAATATTAAAATATACTAAATAATTTAAGAAAAATCTAAAATTTTACCTGTAGTTTTCAAATGGCCTTAAGAAACTATTTGTGATCTTTTAAAAATTTAAGATAATTGCAAGATACCAACCGTCAAGTGATACAAACTGTGCAAGCACAGTGTACAATTTTTTTTACTGCACAGCACAACACCTCTTCATCCTCCTTACAACACCTCTTCATCTGTTGTATGTGGAGCCTGATTTCAATCCAGAGACATTGTTACAATGAGGTAGTGACTTGAAAGCAAGTTTTTGTGAGGTTGTCCCACATTGCTTATTGAAAGAAGGTCACAACTTAGCCCAAGTATATAAGTATTTTGTCCCACATTGGTTATTTAGAGAAAGATCACCTCTTAGCTCTAAATAAATATACATGGTCTTGTATTATTTTGGGTCAAGAGAGAAAACCACAGCATAAAGTGGGGGTTAAGATTTTGGTTTTAACGCTGCTGAATAGTGAAATCGAAATCTGGTCATACTCCGAGGACGTAGCCATATTGGTGAACCTCGTAATTCTTGTGTTGTGTGTTTGGTTTATTTGTTTTTAAATTTCTCGTTTCTTTGTTCTTCAATATATTGCTCCGTAGTTGCCGCGTTTCGTAACAACTGGTATCAGAGCTTGGGTTCGAGTTTTACTCACGTAGATTTTACAATTGAGTGGGAGCAATGGTCGAAGAAGGTAAAGGAAAGATCGAGAAGTTTAATGGTATGAATTTCCAGTGGTGAAAGATACAAGTTGAAGACTACTTGTATCAGAAGGATCTGTATCTACCGCTGGTGGGAGAGAAACCTGAAGGGATGAATGCGAGTGAGTGGGCGATTTTGGACAGAAAGGCGCTGGCTACAGTAAGACTTAGCCTAACCCCACAAATAGCATTCAATATCTCTAAGGAAAAAACTACTGCTGCTGTGATGAAAGCATTGGAGAAATTGTATGAAAAACCTTCTGCTTCGAATAAGGTATTTCTCATGAAAAAACTGTTTAATATGAGAATGTCTGAAAATGGTTCTGTTGTTGATCATTTAAATGATTTTAACGGTGTTACAAATCAATTGGAATCTATCGGCATTAATTTTGATGATAAAATTAGGGCTTTGTTATTTCTGTGTTCACTGCCTGATAGTTGGAATAACTTGGTGACAATAGTGAGTAATTCTTCTATTTCTGGAACGCTAACACATAATGATGTTGTGAGTTCTGTGATGAATGATGAAATGTGGAGAAAGACAATTGGTGATGGTATATCATCTAGTACTGCTTTGTCCGAGGAATCCAGAGGTAGACAGAATAACAGGGGAAGAAGTCCTACAAAAGGAAGATCAAGATCAAGATCAAGAGGCAAGTCAAAGTCCAAAGGGAAAACCATAGTGTGTTGGAATTGTAACAAGGAAGGTCATAAGAAGAATGATTGTACAGAACCAAAGAAGAAAAAGGGAGCAGGGGGAAGACAAGGTGATGATGAAGGGGCAAACATGGTAAGTTCAAACAAACGGACATATGACGATTTATGTCTTTCAGCTACAGTGGATGATAATTCGAAAGTGTGGTATGTAGACTCAGGAGCCTCGATTCATTGTACACCTCATAGGGATTGTTTCAGTGATTATGTTCATGGTGATTATGGACATGTGACTGTCAGGAATGGATATCGGTGCAGCATTATTGGAAAGGGAAAAGTCAATTAAACTGTCAAATGGAGGAACCCTAATTTTGCATAATGTTAGACATATTCCAGAACTGCAGAAGAACCTTATATCTGTTAGCAGGTTGGATCGTGAAGGCTATTTTGTGGCATTTGATGAAAACAGTGGAAGGTGACCAAAGGGTCGATGGTGGTAGCAAGAGGAGAAAGAGTAGGAACCCTATACACTCTTTTAGGTACCCATAACCACTCTATCTCTTTGGCTTTTACAGAAAATCAAAGAACCACATTATGGCATCACAGGTTGGGACATTTGAGTGAGAGTGGTATGAAAATTCTACACTCAAAGAATGCATTGCCAGGGATGAAGAACATTCAGTTGGATTTCTGCGAGGGTTGTGTCTATGGAAAGCAAAAGCAGATCAGTTTTCAGAAGGATGGTAAAGAGAGGAAGACTGAAAGACTGGAGTTAGTTCATACAGATGTTTGCGGACCTACTGCAGTAAAATCTCTTGGAGGTAATTTTTACTTTGTTTCTTTTATAGATGATGCTAGTAGAAAGACTGGATATATGCCATCAAACAGAAATCTGATGTTTATCACACTTTTAAGAAGTGGAAAGCTCTTGTTGAAAATGAAATAAGGAACAAGGTAAAAAGCCTAAAATCTGATAATGGGGGTGAGTATCGTGATGGAGGGTTCTAAGAATATTGTTCCAATAACGGTATCAGGTTAATAAGAACTGTTAAGAGGACACCTCAAGAAAATGGCTTGGTAGAGAGGATGAATCGAACCATCATGGAACGAGCAAGGTGTATGAGGATACATGCTGATTTACCTCTACAGTTCTGGGCAGCAGCTGTGGATACTGTCGTATATTTAATTAATAGAAGTTCATCCAGTGCTCTCAATGGTGGTATTCCTGAAGAAGAAGAATGGTCAGGTAAACCAGTAAATTATTTTTTTCTGAGAGTTTTTGGATGTAGTGCTTATGCTCATATTGATAAAAAGGAGAGGAAGAAACTTGACTCTAAATCTCAGAAGTGTGTATTTATTGGATATGGAGGTGATGAATATGGTTATCGTTTGTGAGACTACGAACATAACAAAATCATCAAGAGTAGGGATGTCATATTCGATGAATCACGGTTGTATAAGCATAGGTTACAAGAACATGGAATTGAAAAAGAAGACAAATAATACATGGAACTTGATGAGCCAGAAGATGGACAGATACCCAGGATAAAAATTCCAGAAGTCCTTGATGAGACAACTGATACTGAAATTAGAGCTGGTGATCAACAACAAGTGCCTGAAACTCTTAACCTCAGAAGAAGTAGTCGGGTGAGGAAAGCTCCTGACAGACTTTGTCTTCCACTATATTATATTTTGTATACTAATTCTGGTGAGCCAGAATGTTATCAAGAAGCGATACATGATGAATCCAGGTTACAGTGGGAGCAAGCCATGAAAGATGAGATGGCTTCACTTGAGCAAAACCAAACTTGAGATTTGGTAAAGCTTCCTGCAGGTAAGAATGTTATGTACAATAAATGGGTATACAAGATTAAAAATGAAGCTAGAGGAACAAAGAGATATAAGGCAAGATTAGTTATGAAAGGGTATCGGCAGAGGAAAGGTATTAATTTTTAAGAAATCTTCTCTCCTGTTGTGAAGACGACTTCAATTCGTACGATATTGAGCATTGTAGCTATAGAGGACTTACATCTGGAGCAGCTGGATGTTAAGACAACATTTCTCCATAAGGATTTAGAGGAAGAAATCTACATGCATCAGCCAGAGGGTTTTGAAGTCAAGGGTAAGGAGGGAATGGTTTGCAGGTTGTAGAGGAGCTTGTATGGCCTAAAGCAAGCTCCTAGATAGTGGTATTTGAAGTTTGACAGTTTCATGAAGCAGACAAACTTCACTAGATGCGACTCTGATCACTGTGCTTATTTTCAGAAGTTTAATAGTGAGGACTTCATTATTTTAACTCTGTATGTAGATGATATGCTTGTAGCAGGTTCAAGCATGGGAATGATTAATGAATTCAAGAAGAAGTTGGCAAGTACTTTCTCTATGAAGGACTTGGGAGAGGCAAAACAACTTCTTGGCATGAGGATAACCAGGGACAAAACAGAAAAAGTTATGGTTGTCACAGGAAGAGTACATTGAGAAGGTTTTGAGGAGATTTAACTTGCATGCCTCTAAACCTGTGACGAATCCTTTAGCAGCCCACTTCAGGCTTTCAAAGGAGTTGAGTCCCAAGAACATGGAGGATGAAGAATTCATGGCACAGGTACCGTACACCTCTGCTGTGGGAAGTCTCATGTATGCCATGGTCAGTACAAGGCCGGATATTGCACATGCAGTTGGAGTTGTGAGCAGATTCATGACAAACCCAGGAAAGGAACATTGGCAAGTAGTGAAATGGATTCTTAGGTATTTTAGAGGAACATCCAGGTTCTGCTTATGTTTTAAGGGTAATAACATAGATGTGCGAGGCTATGTAGATGCAGACCATGGCGGTGATAGAGACAACGGGAGAAGCACCACGAGATATGTTTTTTTTTCTGTAGGAGGGACTGCAGTAAGCTGGATCTCTAAGTTACAGAAGATTGTTGCATTGTCTACAACAGAACCAGAATATGTAGCTGTGACCAAAGCAAGCAAGGAAATAATTTGGCTTCAGAGGTTGTTGACAGAGTTGGCATATGGGCAAGTAGATTGTAAGCTATGGACTGATAGTCAAAGTGCAATACATCTTGCCAAGAACTCAACATTTCATTTGAAGACCAAGCATATTCAGTTGAGGTATCACTTTATACGGTCTCTGTTAGAGGATGGACAACTGAACTTGGAGAAGATTGAAGGCAACAAGAATCCCGCGGACATGTTAATGAAGGTGGTTGACAGGCAAAAGTTGAGCCTATGCTCAACTTTGATTAGTCTTCGTTGATGCTTCTTGGATGAGTATGACTAGCATTTGTGTGGAGTTTCAGCATTGGAGTTGTATCAATCTCCAAGTGGGAGATTGTTGTATGTGGAGCTTGATTTCAATCCAGAGACATTGTAACAATGAGGTAGTGACCCGAAAGCAAGTTTTTGTGAGGTTGTCCCACATTGCTTATTGAAAGAAGGTCACAACTTAGCCCAAGTATATAAGTGTTTTGTCCCACATTGGTTATTTAGAGAAAGATCACCTCTTAGCTCTAAATAAATATGTATGGTCTTGTATTGTTTTGGGTTAAGAGAGAAAACCACAACATAAAGTGGGGGTTAAGATTTTGGTTGTAACGCTGCTGAATAGTAAAATCGAAATCTGGTTATACTCCGGGGACGTAGCCATATTGGTGAACCTTGTAATTCTTGTGTTGTGCGTTTGGTTTATTTGTTTTTAAATTTTTTGTTTCTTTGTTCTTTAATATATTGCTCCGTAGTTGCTGCGTTTTGTAACATCATCCTCCTTAATTTTTTGTACCCACTTTCAAGACTCCCGAACACACACACACACACACACACACGCAGTAGACTACACACCTCACAAACCCACTCACACACAAATACCTTCACATAGGCAATAGCTTCCTCTTTATTTTTTCTAGCATCCACACACAAAGTACAACAGTCACAGCAGCTTCCCCCTCCTTTCTTGCTGCTTAATCCCATATACGCACATAACACACACACACACACACACACAATAAATACCTATAAATTCACACACAGACGCACACACACAGCACATCCCATAGCAGATGCTACACTTTCCACACCCACTGTCTCAAGGCAGTGGGTCCTCTCTCTCTCTCTCCCTCCCTCCCTCCCTCCCTCTCTCCACACCCCCCGTTTTATACCTACGCACAACGGCACAACACTCACTCTCCGTACACCATCCCCTTCACAACACTTCACAAGGTACAACACAACCACTGCCTCAACGGCTGTGGCTTCTTCTTGTTAACACATGCATACCCACATGCACTCCCCAAAACCCACTTCACGGTAGCCCTCCTGTTTGCCAAATAAATGCATAAATACACACTAACACGATCACAGATGTTTATCGACAGCCATCGCAATCCCAAAGACTGCCTGCATCTCACAAAACGCTTACACTCTTGCACAGCAGACACCTTTTTCTCTTAGCTTCCTCCCCATGCCCCTATACACACTTTCTTGAGCCCACTACCACGGCCACCATGGCTAAAACTTTTCTAATTTACGCCCACAGAAATATCACGGCAGCCATCAACACAATTCCAATAAAACCTTAAATGATTCGAGACAAGGGAGTAGAAGACTTACCTGAAAAATATTCGCTCCGTCAAATTTGCGAGTCCCTTTCTTGATCATATTCCCTCTCTTTTCTCTGTGTAAAGTCCTCTATCCTCTCTCTCTTTCTTTTCTGTTGTAATCGAAAGAGAAAAATTCTCTTTCCATGTGCCTAAAATTCTCTTTCTCATTATTTTCCTCTCTTATTCCCTCACTTTCCTAATTTAAAGAGTTGACATTAATCTTAAATAAAAATCAGATTTTATTAAAATCTTTTTAATTATTCAATAGTTCCCAATTTAATTTTAGATTTATAATTATCCTCGCTTCACTAATCGTCGCTAAGAGTTATTGATAAAATTCGGTCACGCTAATTGTTGCTAAAGACCTCAATCAATATTATAACTGTTATAACTTATGATTCTAAAATTGTCGCTAAAGATCATAAACTACAATGCTCCCCAAATTTGTAGCTAAAGGTCCACTGAATAGCCTGATAAGATTTTATCACTAACCAGTCTCAAGTCTTGGAGTATTATATCCACCATACCCACCTCTACCACCAGCATCTAATTTGTTATGGCCAGATCCATAAAACTAAGAGAGATAGAGAGAGAGAGAAGCTGTGATAAAAAAAAAGGATGTGCTAGGTAGTAGCTACGGGGATGTTGGTGGTGTGGAGTGATAGGTGTGACGACAGTGAGAAGTGGGTTGGTGATGCCTACGCAGATTTGAAAACGGGGGGAGGGGTTGGTGTGTCTGTTCAAAGGAAGAAGATGAGAAAACTAGAAATCACGAATATAAAAAAAAAACAATAAGTCTTTTTCTTGCTTTATATAATTATATGTAACTAATTTGACATTATGACTATTATTATATGTACATGCACGACACATGCTTATTTAGAGGGGCACTTTAGGAAGAAATTTCTATGGAGGAACAATTTTGCAATGATATTAGTAATGTGGAGGGACACTATTTCAAAATTTCAAAATACGGGAAAAGACTTGCATAAATGTGCATACTACTGAGGACAATTTTATATTTACCCCCTGAAATTATTGCTTATTTAAGAGCATTTTAAATAAAATAAAATGATTCCTTTTTATAATTGATGGCATAGACAAAAATTTAAAATCATTCATCCATTGTACACTTATGTTTACTAGTGAAAACAACCATGAGATCTTGCAAAAGAAACATATCGAAGAAATATAAAGGAAAGAGGCATATAAAAGAACCAAGGCAACGAAGAAAATGGTATATCTTTCTCATTTTGTTTGGTTTGCATGGTAGCTGCTTTATAGCATGAGCAGCTGATTAAATTAGGGAAAAAATTAAAGAAATTGACAGCCTTTACAAACATGATTTTGTTTATATTTTTGGGATGTATTATTCCTTGTAATTTCTCTCAGTAATTCATGTGATCCCTGCAATACTCCCCCATCAATTTGGTGCATAGATATCTCTAATGATCAGCTTGTAAAGAGAGTTATGGAAGACTTTGCTTGGAACTGCTTTTGTGAGGATGTCCGCTAACTGCTCTTCTGATTCCGCAAAACGGAAAACATATTATTTTTACTTCAAGCTTCTCCTTGATAAAATGTCGATCCACTTCAACATGCTCTGTACAGTCACGTTGAACTGAATTTTGAACAATTTGTATTGTTGATTTGCTGTCGCAAAACATGTTCACAGATGATTTTGATGAGTGACCAATCTATGCCAATAATCCTTCTAGCTAAATTAGTTCACGTAGTCCTTTAGCCATGTCTCTAAACTCAGTTTCGCACTAGAAAGAGCATTACGTTCTGCTTCTTGTTTCTCTAAGTGACTCAATTTCCCCTTACAAATGTGAACTATCCATACGTTGATTTCTAGTCAGCGGCATTCCTACCCAATCTGCATCTGTATAGCCATCAATATCCACGTGGTGGTGTTTTTTGAACATGAGTCCCTTCCCAGGAGAGCATTTTAAGTATGTAAAATCCATATTACAACATTCATATGATCTTTACTTGGATGGTGCATAAATTGGCTAATTAGGTTGACAGAATATGCAATATCTTGGCTTGTATGCGACAAGTAAATTAGCTTGCCTACAAGTCGTTGATAACTCTCTCTATTTGTGGGAATCT
This sequence comes from Escallonia herrerae, assembly GCA_033070095.1. NCBI lineage: Eukaryota > Viridiplantae > Streptophyta > Magnoliopsida > Escalloniales > Escalloniaceae > Escallonia > Escallonia herrerae. Next base: position 642,220 of record JAVXUP010000124.1, read on the forward strand.
GGCCTTGATGTTCTCTTCCATGGTTTTGAACTATAGGAGTGTCAGCTGGTTTAAATTCAAGTATCCCTATTTTAGCCAACAAGTCCAAAATATATTTTCTCTGTGAGAGCAAAATTCCTTGTGTAGAGCGAGAAAATTCTATTCCCAAGAAATATTTGAGTCCTCCAAGAATTTTCATCTTAGTTGTTAAATACTCCAACAAGTTTGTAATCTCCTCCTCATCATTTCTAGTAATTATCATATCAACAAAATAAATTATTGAGGCTGTCACCATACCTTCCCGAGGCTTCAAGAACAAGGTGTGGTCATCATTGTTTTGTTTAAAGTTGTGTTTCTTTATGGCCAAGTTGAAGCATTCAAACCATGCTCTTGGGTATTGTTTTAAGCCATAAAGCGCCTCATGTAACTTGCATACAGTTACTGCTTCAGAACTAGTAAAGTCACTAGTATATCCACATAAACGTTTTCTTTGAGATCTCCATATAGAAAAGCATTCTTCACATCGAACTAATGTAGTGACCAGTGTAAGTTAGCTTCAAAAGACAATAGCACCCTGACTGAATTTAGCTTTGCAATGGGAGAAAAAGTTTCTTTGTAATCTATACCATAAAACTGAGTGTATCCCTTTCCTACAAGTCTTGCTTTATACCGATTTCTTGATCCATCTGCCTTGTACTTGATGAAAAATACCCAATAGTTTTTTTTTTCCTTCAAGCAGCTGCACCAGTCTCTATGTGTTCACTACAAGAAAAAGTAACTTTTGCGACGGACAATTCCGTGGCTAAAAGTCCCTAATCCGTCGCTAAAGACTTTTAGCGACTGACACCCCGTCGCTAAAAGTCTGTTGCCTATAATCTTGTTACTAAAAGTTTTGTGATGGAATTTTGAATCCATCACCTAAAAATTGACTTTCAAGGACAGACGTATTAATACAATTAGCGACGGAATTTTTGTATTTTAATTTATTTTTTTAAAAATAATTTATTACATAAAATATTTAGCAGCGAAAAATTTTGTCGCCAAAAGTTTAACGACATAATTATAGCGACAAAATACCGTCGCTAAACTTTATGCAAAAATTGATGACTCTTAGCATTTTTAAAATATTTTTTTATTTGTTTAATACTCAAACCTGTAATTACAAATTCTCAACAACCATTCTGAATCCAATAAATATTTCTCAATGCACATTGGGGTTACATAATTGTTGATCCACCAGCAATTATTTAACCCTAAAATAGACACAATACACACACACACACACACACACACACACACACACACACATATATATATATATATATATATATATATATATATATAAAGAATGGATTCTATACTAATTAAAAAATAAAATGTATACCTTCAGGAGGGCAGGGGAACGGGATACAATAGAGTAGGGCCTCGGGAGGGAGTACAAGTCGGGGGGGGGGGGGGAGCAGGGGGCAAGGTAGCAAAGTACAAATAGCTAGAAGGGGAAGGGCTCAGGGGTCCGCGAGTCCTGGATCCTGCTGATCATCCTCATCCACGGGAACACAGTGATTCAGATCCGCATGTCTAGTAGCAGTACCCTGCATGTAAAGGCACAAACGCATTAATCTCGAAAGCAATCGACTATAGTGTTTAATAAACTTATATAGTGGTTGTACCTGATCATACGCCCTGATCATCCTATACACCTCTGCAGTAATGCGATGAATCTCGTCCTCGTGTAATAACAGTCACTCTATGGTCAGTGTTTGCGTTTGTGGAGGGGTAGCGGGCGATGGGGACACTCTTATCACGACACGTGCAGTCATACCGGGTAGGCCGGGTACGCGGCCTTTCAACCTATTGAGAACCCTGGTATATTTAGTCATCGCTTTAAACCCCAGTACTCGTGCTCATACTCGTGGACCCCCAGTAAAAGAATTTTACGACGTGCTTTTAATGACAGATAATTCCATCGCTGAAAGTGTGTTTTAGCGATGGAATAGTCGCTAAAAGTCCGTAGTAAAAAAACTCTTTTTCTTGTAGTGGTTCATATTTTCTTGTGCTGTCATTTCTTCATTTATCGCTTGGACCATTTTGAGCTGCTTAAGGCCTCCTATACTGATTTTGGAATATGTTATGAGGATACCTTGTGCATAAAGGCTTTAAGGGGATGTTACAAGCATTTTTTACAAACGTAGTTAGCTATAGGATACCTCTTCCCATTTTCTTTATGGTCTTGTGAATATCGGCCCGGTGGCTTGCCATGATTTTGCATGAAAGATAATTTGTAGCCAATAGATTTATTAAGAGTTGTGTCAACACGAGAATCCAAAGTCCATACCTTAGAGTTGGGAAGGAGGAACTGCTCTTCTTTGGTAGATCGTATAGATTGCTCTTGGCCACTAATTGAAGTGATAACATCATCTTCTATTATTCCTGATTAAGTCTTGGTTGCTTCCTATGATAGTAAATGAGCTCCCGTGTTTACATCCGTAGTAAATTTTCACATTGTTCTAGTATAGTACTGTCAAAACTCGGCCATCCTTCCCACAGACTCTGCTCTTTAGGAGACATCTCCCCCTGCATAGAAGAATGGTAATTTGATTCTAAAAAAAAGGAAAAAAATTCAGATTCTAGAAAGATGACATCCATTGGGGTATAGAGGCACCTAGTCAAGGGATCGTAACACCGGTAGCCTTGTTTATGGTTCCCATATCTAAGTAAAATACACCTAACAGTACACAGATTAAGTTTGGTCTGCCATGTTTTGTGAATGTGCACATATGCTACACATAAAAATCTTCAGAGTGGAAGCATCAAGACTGAGGGCAATACTCTGTAATGAGCAAGAGTTTGCAAAAGGGTCTCAAAGTTCAATACTTAGGATGGCATTCGATTGAACAAATATCACTACAAGAAATTTGTCATTTAGCGACAAATAAATCCTCGACGAACTTGGGTTCGTCAACAAAGGTATATGAACGTTGAGGAATACTGAGTTCGTCGATAATAGTTCAATATTTCTTAACGAATGCATTTATTCGTCAATAAATCATAATTTTTATCGACGAATTTAGTAATTTGTCAAGAGATGTTTGACGAGAAGTGGCCCAGGAGAAAAAAGAATTTTTGGCGCATGTTTGAACTTACTTTTCACAATTAGCGACGAATATAGTTCGTCAAGAAAGCCGAAAAAAATTAAGCTCCCTTTTCACGCTTACTTTCTATCTCCATGTATTACTCTCTTACCTTGAACTTTAAAAAAAAATTCTTTATACTGCCTCTCTCTCTAATAGATCTGGTGTTCGACTTCTCCACTCTCACCTCGCATCTCTCTCTGGCCGACGGGCGATGGCTGGAGCGACAGGCCCCTCTCTTTTTCCCTTGAATTGAGACAGCCCAAGAGAAGACTGCCCTGAAGAAGGTCTTCAGTTCTTCCTTCTTGTTTCAGATCTGAGAGAAGACCGGCGAGTGATCAGTGACGGAGGCGGGTGACAAGCGAAGGCTCCGCCGGCCAACATCCCTCTGGTAGGCGACGAGTCGGCGACGATATCTTTGATTCTCTCCGACCCTTGCAAATCTGCAATCAACACAGGCAAGTTCTAGTTTTCAAATTGATACTTATTCAAATTGATGCTTCAATAGTTCAATCCGATTGTTCAAATTTGTAGTTCTAGAATGGATTTGATTCAATTGATAGTTGATTGTATATTTTGTTTAGATTAGGCTTTAAACTTTTGGGGTTTTAATTAGGGTTTTGATTATTTGTAGCCCTTTAATTTTGGATGGATTTAATTATTTGTAGTTGTTTGTTGAGGCATTGGTACTATCATCTTCATGGATATCACGTTAATATGATAAGATTATGCAGAAGCTGAAACAAGCTACTAAAGATAATGATAGAGGTGAGAAAAATGGGTCGAAGGGTGCTATATCCTTCCACATAATAAAGTTCCCTTAAAAATAATTCTTTTGATTTTCATTTGATTCCTCTGTCTCAGATGTCGTCAATGTATGTATTTAATAATTCAAAAGCATAATTGACACGTGGCATATTGGTTGTGTCTCTTTGGTTTTCCATTCTTTTGGAGGAGTGCGTTATGACTTTCTCACAATGGTCATCACGGGTTTTGTGACTTTTATACACATTATCACTTGATCTGATGATTTTATTCTCTCCAATAGCTCGTTTGCGAGGAGATGAATTTTTCCAAGTATGTAGATAGCAGTTGACTTTTTCCAAGTATGCCGTGTTTTGCTCTCCAACTTGTACTATAATCTGCTTGAATATGGAAATTTGATTTTATGTAATCAAATTAAGGACTCTTGTACAATTTTTCAGTAGGTGAGGGTTTTGTTTGAGTCGTTCATGTAGTATAAGTTGTGCTTCAGTTGGATTCTTGTTCTACAACTTGGTGCAAATTTTGTTAGACTGACGATTCTTGAAATTTTGTTTTATACGAGTAATAATTATCGTAGGCTGTTGACTGGTTCTGATAGCTTATTTTCAAACCAAGCTTGCTTGAAGTTCGGATACCTGTTTGATATTCTAAAGTTTTCTCTACTAGTTTACCCTAACAGTTTGAGTAAGCTATAAGGTACAGGTTTTGGTTTTGCTAATGAAGACCGAGAATTATTGTCCAAGGGGCTGCTCAATAGTCTAGTCAATATCGTGGCATTATTGTCGTTCAACTACTTCTTTTGGGATTGTATGGGCAGCGTATATTACATGTACGCAAGTCTTCTTGTCTTCCAACTAGTCATAGTTTTATAATCTGGGTGCCTGGAAAATTACAAATTCAGTGAGAAAAAGATGTCCAGTCTTTGATAGTTCGCTTGTTAGTCAAATGAGCGACATCAGCACCCTTTAGCGTTGCTATCGAAAGTGATGACCTGCAGCTAAGTAGTTTTCTCACAACAATTTGGTAGCAAGCTGGGCAGATTTCTCTCTTTGTGCATAGCTCAGTTCTTCCCTGACTGGAATGAAATTCGATATGCAAGCTCAAAATAGGAATGCTCTAACTTCTATACTTCGTGCTATATCCTTCCACAGTCTTTTCATCTTGGTAAATTGTGTCATACAAGTCGAATTTTTTTATCCCTAATGGGTTAAGGGCTGATCTAACTTCTATACTTAAAAAATGTCTATGGTAGCACACGTAACTTTGGTGGTATTCATATTGCAGAAACTAAGGCACGGTGAGGCACTGTTTATTGATTCCTTTGAGAAATGGCACAAAAGCCAAGAACCTAAGCAACTTTATTTTACTTGGACACTCTTTTGGAGGATATGTTGTAGCTAAAAATGCTCTCAAGGTAGTTGCTTTCCAACATTGATTTTGAGCAATTTCTGGTCTTATGGTTATGCTTCCCCAATCCCGATACGTGTCCATTGACACCGTTTCACTGTTGGTGTAGCATTCTGAGCAAGTACAACTCTTGGTTTTAGTAGGATCAGCTGGACTTTCATCCGAATCAAAACACAAGTCTGAGTGGGTTACCCAGTTTAGAGCTTCCTGGAAAGGAATCGTTATGAATCATTTATGGGAGTCCAATTTTACTCCTCAGAAAGTTGTCAGGTGATTAATTATATTGTTTTGTTAGTGCTCTTCTTTTCATATTCCAGCACTTCAAATGCTTTTAATATGCTTCTTGCAAAAATGGTCAATCTATTAGCGCACATTGAGTTTATGTCTATAGCATTTGTGGTTCTTTTGCTTGAATCCATGAGCAAATTTTTGACAATTAGAATGTATATTTGCTCTTAATTAGATCTTTATACACCCATGTATGCCTCATGCTCTCCTTAAATGTCTCTAAGATAGGTGACACATTTAATGCTCTTGTTGGCATAAAGTTATAGGTGTTTTCTAGTTTCATTCTATCATTTATATCTTGTGAGACACAGGTGAATATGCATATGTATCCATCCAATTAGGGAGATTAGCTCTTGAATATGCAGTGTTTTACTTCATGTCATGAGCTGCACCTCATACTTTTTCTAAGCATGATTGAATATGTAGTGTTTGTCTATCGTGTTGCACGTTCCTTATGATTTAAAAGCTTGCGGAATGTGTAGATAGAAGATTTAATGAAAATCATGAAGAGAGTAATTATTAAAACTAACATATGAATGATACTTCTCTGAAGTATCAATGATCATGATTCAGACCTATTTTTTCCGTACATGCATATGTGTCTTAAAGTTTAGCTGATTGTCCACCTTGTCTCGTCATGGAATATGGGAATATATAAGTAGTTGAACTGTAAAAGTTGGTAAAATGCAAAGGTTAAGAGTTAAGACATATTTCGTTTTGGAGCATATATTGTAGCTAGAAGTCCTTTGGATTCAAAATGCCAAAGAACATAAAGTAAGGAGATGTAAACCATGTAGTGGATGATGGTTTTGTAAGGATAAGCTACAGGCTTGTCCTCTAATATGGAAAACAAGGTAAATTCAATTAATCGGATCTTTGCCCTTTATTAGAGATTTCAACAACTGTCTCACTTTTACCTTTCTAATCTCTTGACCAGATTGATATCTGTTGGAGTCCTTGGGACCTTATAGGGTCCTGTTTTAGAAGTGTTGGAGTCTATATGTAGAGGACAAGTTCCTTATGTCCTATATTCTAGATAACCAGGGTGTCGTGGTTACTTCACATTTTGTTGACAAGCCATTATACTGGTATCTTATAGAGATGGTTATGGGGGCATTATCTATGGCCTACACTCGATCATTTTAGGGTGAAAGCTTCAATATCCATCCAATTAGGGAGATTAGCTCTTGTAACCTATCAACTTATTATGTAAATGAAGGTAAAAGGAGATGAACTATGAAGCTATGAAGAAAAGATAGAAGAACAAATGCTACGATTAATATGAAAAAGGAAGAAAGTGTGAGCAATTATTGATTTTGTGAAGTTATTCTCATGTTGACCATTTTATCATCCTTGCAGAACCAGAAAGCTTAAGGTTTCTTAATTAAAGGCTGGATTTTGGGAATCCACTTCATAGAAAGACACATTTGTGGACATGCATGACTGGTTTATGGAAGCCATGACATCATTTTTCAGTCAACTTGAATTGGATTGTTAGCTTTGTTGTTTGCATGGCTGTTTGGTATGCCTGACAAAATGTGAGCAATAGCCTGAACTATAATTTACGTGCATGCCAGTCTTTAGAAGTTTTGTATGTTAAAAAGGATGTATCAAAGTCTAATACTTTGTGTTAGTATATTCTTTTAGGCTATAGTTGCCCAGGGCAGATCGCCCATGCTTGAAGATCACAAATATCACACCTTATGACCATGCAGTTAGTTGGATGCGTGGGAAAGTGTTTTTGGGGAGCACAATTTAAGGATATTTGGGAATGCGAGGTGGTTGTTTTCTTGTTTCCATGGACAAGGCTTTTCCAAATCTTTTGTAATTTTTCTATTACAGCTCTTGGTTTAAATGAAGATGCTAGAAGGTGATAAACCAGTAGCGAAGAGAGCTCCGATTTGACCAATACTGTTTACGAATGTTCTCCCTGCTTTATGAGGAGAAAATACTTCCATCCTTCACAATGATCTTGTGCTTTGGATATAAGTTTATTCAAGAACTCCTCCATGTGTGTTACAATGTCTAGATTCGTGCATATATACGACCTGAACTTATCTCCTATTCCGATGCCCAAAGTCGATTATGGTGGCTTGTAATGTGAACATGCCTAATGGCTGAACTTGAGCCCGGCTCTGGAGGTGGTAATTTGGTTCTGCCTTTGGATTTGTTCTACCAAGCTTCCACTTTATATCCAATCTTTTTCCCCACAAGCGCTCTCTTTAGCTAGCCTATTCATGGTCCAAGCTTTCACTAATATAAGTGCATCCTACGTTTTAGTTCTAATTAAGGATACGATTGTATTACATTGATTGCCAGTGGAGTATTGCTTTTTAGATAGAGATTGTTTGTAAACTTCCATTGTATGGTGCACTGAGCACTGAACAAGTTTAATTTCTTTAGCTATCTTATACTTGCTTCTTGAGAGGCTAAACATGATTGAGTAATTTGATTGTGCATTTGTGATAAAAAAAAAGATGTAATTGATGGTGGTGGATTGCATGGAGTATGGAGCGATTTAAGCAGCATTGTAACACGAATACTTCTATTCCTCTTTTCATTTTTAATGCAAGCTTACAATCATTGATCTTTTAATTGCGGTGTTCTCGGATGTGATATATGAATCATCTCTGGACATGATATGAAGCAAGTGGTCGATATTTTATGCCTCACCGACCACTAGGATGGTTGCATTTGTATCAACATGTGCATTGTATTTGTATAGTTCTAATTTGTACTTAGGATATGTCAAGCTTGTTGCTATACGTACTTATGTCCTTACTTTGTAACCAACTAAATCTTTGTAACGGATAGCATTAGTTTTATGTATTAGATTAAGATTTTTTTCTGATATTTGTCGCTAAATCTTTCTAATTATATGTCGTTAAATAAAATATTTCTAATATTTGTCGTTATAATTTGATGCTCATCAAAGACCAAAATAATCGTCGCTAAAGGGGCAACAAGTAATGACAAACTTTTTTATCGTTGAATGTAGTTTTTAATGACGAAGCAAAGATGTCAATGAATAATTATGACGATTAATGTTTTTTGTGACGAATTTAAGTTCGTTAACAAATGTCACCATTATCGACGAAGGAAGTATGTCAAAGAAGAATTGTGACGATCAATGTTTTTTGTGACGAACTTTAGGTCGTCAACAAATGCCACCATTATCGACGAAGTCAAGATGTCAAAGAAAAAATTGTGACGATGAATGATTTGTTGACGAACCCAAGTTCGTCGATAAAGTAATCCATTCTTGATGAACTTAAACATTCAGCGACAAATTTGAGTGAACTATTTCGACGAAATAATTTGTCGTTAAATATTAGACATTCCTTGACGAAGTATAAAATTGTCAATAAATATCAAACATTCAGCAACAAGTAATGACAAACTTTTTCGTCGTTGAATGTAGTTTTTAACGACGAAGAAAAGATGTCAAGGAATAATTCTAACGATTAATGTTTTTTGTGATGAATTTAAGTTCGTCAACAAATGTCACCATTATCGACGAAAGAAGTATGTCAAAGAAGAATTGTGACGATCAATGTTTTTTGTGACGAACTTGAGGTCGTCAACAAATGCCACAATTATTGATGAAGTCAAGATGTCAAAGAAAAAATTGTGACGATGAATGATTTGTTGACGAACCCAAGTTCGTCGATAAAGTAATCCATTCTTGACGAACTTAAACATTCAGCGACAAATTTGAGTGAACCATTTCGACGAAATAGTTCGTCGTTAAATATCATACATTCCTTGATGAAGTATAAAATCGTCAATAAATATGATTTTTATTGACGAACACAGATGTTCGTCGAAAAATACCTTTCTTGACAGCGAGTCTTTGACGAACTTCATGACAAATTTTTTTCGCCGATGTATGTATTTCTTGACAAATAGGCACCCTTTCTCGATGAACCGTGTTTGTCGAGAAATGGCAAATTTCTTATAGTGTATGCAGAGGCCACAACTTCATCTGTCCAATATCTTTGGGGGTGCATGTGCTTCTATCAAGAGTGCTTGTGTGTTTTAAGTGCCTATTCTCTCGTTTCGCAACTCCGTTTTGTCGTGGAGTATATGTGCAACTTGTTTCATGAAATATACTGTATTCTTGAAAGTATTGTTGCATTTTATTTTACTATGTTTGCCACCATTATCCGATTAAAGAATCTGAATGTCAACTGAAAATTGAGTTTTGACCATCTTGTGAAAAGAGTGAAAAATACCAAAAACTTCACTCTTATCCTTCATCAAATAAAGCCAAGTCATGCATGTGCAATCATCAACGAATAATACAAACCACTTAATTTCTGAAGAAATCATGATCAGAGCCAGCTCTCAAACATCCGAATGTACTAACATAAAAGGTTTCTCACAATTTTAAAAGTTGATAGGATAAGGAAGATGATGACTCTTAGCTAAAATGCAAGTTTCACAGAGAAATAAATATTCACGTGAGTCTGAAAACAAACTTGGAAAGAGATGCTTTAAGTAAGAAAAAGATGGATGTCCCAGTTCATAGTGCCATAAACAAATTTGTCTTTCCTCGTCGTTGGTTCCATGTGCAGTATTAATCTGTCCAAGACTAAGGGGCCGTTTGACATCATTTTTTTTTTGCTCTTTTTTTTTTTTTTTCCAGTTTTACAAATTGGAAAAATTAGGAGTGTTTGGTAACCTTTTTTTTTTTCAATTTAAAAAACCACTTTTAAAACTGTAGAGTAAAAAAAAAGAGGAAAAAGCTTTTTTGGTTTTCACTTAAATTTTTTTTTTGAGACCTCCACCACAACACATCCACCGCTGCCCGGCAGCCACCAACAGCCACCGCCGGCAGCCACAACCCACCGCCGCCCGACAGCCACCTCCAGCTGCTGGCAACCACCACCGGGCGGCAACCACCGCGACAGCCACCTCTGGTCGCCGGCAGCCACCTTTGGCCACCACCGCCGACTGCCACCTCCGGCCATCGTCGCCGGCGACTGCCACGATAACCGCCGGTCGCCTGCCAGCGACCACCTCCAGCCACCACAAAAAAAAAATCAAAATAAAAAGGGTTACCAAACACAAAAAAAAAAAACTAAAAAAAAAGGGTTATCAAACACCCACTTATTTTTGTAAAAAAAAATAAAATTAAGCTACTCTTTAAAAACTGAAAACAAAAAAAAAAAAGTTATGTCAAACAAACTAATTAGATCATCCATGTAGTACAACCCTTCTCTTTTAGTACCACAATCAATATTTTCTTATTGTGAAGATCCTGAAACAAGCAAAACTTCATATACATTAGTGCACAACAATTTAGTTCTTCAGTCACTTGTCCAACAAATAGTACTTTACTAGAAAGGGATGGAACCAGTAGAGTATTTAAAAGTGTAAAAGATGGTGAGAGTGCTACTTTTCCTCCCCATGTGACCGCATTGTTACCCCCATTGGCATTAGCAATGCATGTCCTTTTTGGTTAAGTAGTTTCAGTAAAATCTTGTGAATCAAATGTCATATGATATGTAGCTCCTGAATCAATAATCCGTCTTCCGTTTCATTGATTATCTAAGGCCCTTGTTTTAATCGCAATAGCAGGTAGTACTCCCTGTTGTAGTCTGAGGAACAACTGTGGCTTGGTAGATGCGGCAACAAAAGTGTCTCCAATATTCATAAGAGCAACCCAGCCAACATCACGTTTCTTTTCTGCTTTAAGGTCATGCCACCATTTAGGATTTCCATGTAGCTTAAAGCAAGTGTCCCTAGTATGTTTTGGACTTCCGCAATGCGTGCAACCCACTTCTTCTCATTGTAGTTTTGGTTTTGCTGACAAATTTTGTTTTCCATTTGAAGCCAGCTAAAATGAAGGTTGTTGCTGTGACTCTTGTCCTTTTGTTAACATCACGGATTGTCTTAAATCTTCTCGGCGAACATGCGCGTATGCTTGCTTAATTGTGGGAATCGGTTTAAGCTAAAGCACATCTCCTCAAATTTTATTAAGTCGATCATCTAGCCCGTCTAGGAAAGTATAAACTCTATCTTCCTGAAAAATAGAGTTATATTTCTCTATGTCATATTCACATTTCATCGGATTTGGTCTCCGAGAATTAATTTCTCGCTACAAGCCTTGTTGGTTATTATAAATGTCTCGATAGACTCTCCACCTTGTCTCATCCTTGTCACTTTTTCTTTGAGATCATATGCTTGTAAAATGTCAGCCCCATCATAATACGTTATAGCAATAACATCCCAAACCGCTTTTGCCATTGGAAATCAAATATAATTTCTGATTGGTTTTGGATCCATGGAGTTGATTAGCCAACTCTTCACCACTACGTTTTTTGTCCTTGATTTCTAAAAGTAGGATCTGTCTTTTGCGGCTGTGGAAGATCTCCATTTATGTATCCTCCGAGATATACATCTCAACAACCTGGAACAAAGTCCATAGTTAGTATCATCTAGCTTGATGTCGATCGGTGCTGCAAGTGTCTCCTGACTTGCTGCTGCTGGAGTTTGATTCATATTTTGAGATAATCTAGATCTCAAGTCTATAAGTAGAGAACTCTCTCCTCCAATTTCAAAATTGTCGGTGGATAGAGATTTCTCCGCATTCTCTTAGCCTCTCGTGTTTGTCCCTCTTCTTCTTTCTTTTTGTTGTTTTGAAGGAAAAAAAAACTCTCAAGGTCTAGGCCCTATTGTCCCGCAATTTTTGATATGGAGGCTAACTTTAGAAGTAACGCCACGCAGGCGCCTACTGGACGCTTACGAGGACGCTTATGAGGCGATGACTGGGCAAAGTCTCCAGAATATTCTATACTCTTCTTGTACATTAGAGATAGATCAAGAATATTCTAGAATGGTAGAGAACCATGTAAATAGCTAGAGAATTCTAGAAGTAGAATATGATCCGTAGGATCGAATGTATCTCCACCGTCCGTCGAGAGGTGGACAAGTATAAATAGCCAAGGCCTCACTTGGCCAAAGCACACAAGTATTCTTGTAATCAAGCAATACAAGCATACATTCTCCCAAACTCTCTCTTGTGTTCTTCTCTTGGTTCTTTTGCTTCTAGCATCGCCCAGCCCGAGTGGAAGGCTGACTTAGCATGAGCAAGGGGCTCACTAGCTAAGTGCCGTACGGTTCGACGTAGCGAGAAAGTTCGGTCTGTGACAGGTGGTATCAGAGCTTGGTTAAGAGGGGTCGTGCCAAGCAAGGAGCAACAATGGCAAGCAAGGATACTAACGTTGGAGCATCCGGAGTTACCGAGGAGAATGTCGTTGCGGAACGTGGGCGAGATCCACTACCACCCATCGGTGGGAGGAAAGGTGGTCGTGGCCAAAGCAAGTCAAGAGACACAATCATTTCCTTGGATGAACGAACGTGTGTCTTGGAGGAAACCATGGGCGATGTGAAAGACCGCTTGGGCTATGTCGAGCAAAACCTCCAAACCTTGGAGGATCATGTGTTGGAGGAGCTCGAGTCGCTCTAGAAGGCCGTGATGGGTCAAGATGAACTGCACACTCGATTCATGGAGTTGTTCGCGAATCTTCAAGAACAACTCGACGTGGTTAAAGTTGGCGTGGAGGAGACGAGGCAAGAAACGGCCATGTGCAAGAGGGCCATTGCGGGTGGAGCCGTCGTCACTCATAGTCCAAGGGTGGACGCGCCAAAGCTGAAGGAATTCAGAGGTAAGCGGGATGCGAAAGAGCTAGATAACTTCATATGGCATATGGAGCGCTACTTTGAAGGTGCTAGCATTACGGATGAGAAGGCTAAGGTAAGAACTGCCACCCTCTATCTCACTGACACGGCTACTCTATGGTGGTGTAGAAAACACAATGATATCGAGAAGGGTCTATGCACCATAGACACTTGGGACGTGTTCAAGAAAGAGATCAAGCGGCAGTTCTACCCCGAGAATGTTACCTACGAAGCAAGGAAGAAATTGAGGGAGTTGAAGCATAAGAGTAGCATCCATGACTACGTGAAGGAGTTCACTACTCTCATGCTCCACATTCCCAACATGACGGAAGAAGACCTCCTCTTCAACTTCGTTGACGGCCTCCAAAATTGGGCTAAGCAAGAACTTCAACGCCGAGGCGTGAAGGACATTGACGAGGCCATAGCGGTGGCGGAGTCGTTAATGGAGTATGCAAGAGTGGGGGACTCCTCGAAGGTGAAGAATGCACAAGTGGCTTCGAAAGGTAACCACGCCAAAGGTGGGGGAGACAAACCCAAGGCGTGGTACAAGGGGAATAACCAAGCCGGCACAAGCAAGTCCGAAGGCCATGGCAAGCTAGAGGAAAGGCGAGCCAAAAGCAAACCCAAGGACCGATGCTTCTTCTGCGGAAGGCCGCATTGGGCAAGGGATTGCCCACGACAAGGCAAGTTAAATGCCTTGGTCGAGGAGGATGATGAGCCCGATAATGGAGCTGTGCACATGGGCTCGCTCCCTCCAAATCCTCAATGCACTTCATGCCAAAGCCGTGGCGAAGGTTCCGATGGGAGAGGGCCAAGCTTCTACGGGCAAGGGGTTGCTCTATGTGGAGGCTAAGTTAAACGGGAAGCCCACGCAAGTGATGGTTGATACGGGGGCAACCCACAACTTCATCACAATGGAAGAGGCCAAGCGGCTAGGCCTCAAAGTGGTTGGCGACGGAGGATGGCTAAAGTCCGTCAACACCAACGCAAAGCCTCTACAAGGTGCGGCACGACAAGTGGAGACGTGCCTTGGTTCATGGAGGGGCTTAGTGGATTTCTCGGTGGCCCCAATGGATGACTTCAAGGTCGTGATAGGCCTTGACTTCTTGAGACAAGTGAATGCCTTTGTGTCGCCTTACAGCAATGCAGTGCATATCATGGAGAAATGAGCGTCGTGTGTGGTGCCTATGTCGACGGGGACGTCTAGCGCCAAGACTCTAGCCTCCATGCAGCTGTCGGCAATGCAAATTGTGAAGGGAGTCAAGAAAGGAGAGGCAACCTACTTGGCGGCGCTAAAGATGGAAGACCATGTGGGGGACTCAACCGAACCACTACCGAGGGAGATCGAGGAAGTCCTTGGGGCAAACAAGGACGTGATGCCACCCGAGCTGCCGAAGCGGCTTCCACCTAGGAGGGAGGTGGATCATCAAATTGAGCTTGAGCCGGGGGCCAAGCCACCATCAATGGCACCCTATAGAATGGCACCGCCAGAGTTGGAAGAGTTGCGGAGACAACTGACCGAGCTAAGGGAGGCAGGGTATATCCAACCTTCCAAAGCACCGTACGGAGCGCCAGTATTATTCCAAAAGAAGCACGATGGTTCGTTACGGATGTGTATCGACTATCGGGCTCTTAACAAGGTGACAGTGAAGAACAAGTATCCAATTCCATTGATCGCGGATCTTTTCGACCAACTTGGGAGGGCCAAGTTCTTCACCAAACTGGATTTAAGGTCGGGGTATTATCAAGTTCGCATAGCCGAAGGAGATGAACCCAAGACCACATGTGTCACAAGATATGGAGCGTTCGAGTTCTTGGTCATGCCGTTCGGCTTGACCAACGCCCCAACCACATTTTGCACACTCATGAACAAGATATTCCATCCTTACCTTGATCGGTTCGTGGTGGTCTATCCCGACGACATTGTGGTATATAGCAACACATTGGAGGAACACGTGGAGCATCTCAAGACGGTGTGCAAGGTGTTGCGAGAGAACGAGCTTTATGTCAAGCGGGAGAAGTGCTCGTTCGCCAAGGAAGAGGTGCACTTCCTTGGTCACATCATCAAGGGCGGAACGCTTCAGATGGATAAAGAGAAGGTGAAGGCGATCAAGGAGTGGGAGGCGCCCACAAAGGTCTCTGAGCTACGGTCATTTCTTGGCCTAGCTAATTATTATCGGCGGTTTATCAAGGGCTACTCAGCAAAGGCAGCCCCATTGACGGACCTACTCAAGAAGGGAAAAGCATGGGAATGGTCCAAGAGGTGCCAAACTGCCTTCGAGGGGTTGAAGGAGGCAGTGACGGAAGAGCCAGTTCTAGCTCTTCCCGATCACACGAAGGTGTTTGAGCTACAAATGGATGCATCCGATTTTGCAATTGGAGGAGTATTGATGCAAGAGGGGCATCCAATAGCGTTCGAGAGCCGCAAGTTAAATGACACCGAGCGGAGGTACACGGTGCAAGAGAAGGAGATGACCGCAGTGGTTCATTGCCTACGCACGTGGAGGCACTACCTGTTGGGGAGTCGGTTCTTGAGCAAGACCGACAATATAGCTACTGGCTTCTTCCAATCTCAAAGGAAGTTGAGTCCGAAGCAAGCTAGGTGGCAAGATTTCTTGGCCGAGTTCGACTACGTGATGGAGTACAAGCCGGGCAAGGCCAACTTGGTAGTGGATGCCTTAAGTCGGAAGGTGAAATTGGCGGCTATGTCGGAGGCAAAGGGAGACATCCTAGAGGAAATCAAGGAAGGAATGGAGCATGATCCCTTAGCCAGACAACTCTTCAAGCTTGCGGAGAATGGGCAAACCCAACGATTTTGGGTGGAAGACGGCCTTCTCTATACGAAGGGCCAACAGGTGTATGTTCCTAAGTGGAACAACTTGAGGAGGAAGATCATTCGAGAGTGTCGCGACACTCCATGGGCAAGTCATCCGGGGCAACGACGGACATACGCCTTAGTGGAGGCGTCATACTACTAGCCCCAAATGAAGGACGAAGTGGAGGCGTACGTGAAGACTTGTCTTGTGTGCCAACAAGACAAGGTGGAAAACCAATTGCCAGCGGGATTACTCGAGCCTTTGCCTATCCCCGCACATCCGTGGGAGAGTGTAAGCATGGACTTCATTACATGCTTGCCAAAATCGGAGGGATGTGGCTTGATTATGGTTGTGGTGGACCGATTTTCCAAGTATGCAACATTTGTAGCATCCCCAGCCGACTGCACAGCGGAAGAAGCAGCTCGGCTATTTCTGAAGAACGTGGTGAAGTATTGGGGGCTACCGAAGGTTATAGTGAGCGACCGAGACCCAAGGTTTACGGGTAAGTTTTGGACGGAGTTGTTCAAACTCCTTGGCTCGGAGCTGCACTTCTCAACGAGCTTTCACCCTCAAACTGATGGACAGACAAAACGGGTGAATGCTCTACTTGAGTGTTACTTGCGGCACTTTGTTAGTGCCAACCAGACAGATTGGGCAAGACTTTTGGACGTGGCTCAGTTTTCGTACAATTTGATGAGGAGCGAGGCCACAAACTAAAGTCCTTTTGAGATTGCCATAGGGCAACAACCACTCACTCCCCTTACATTGGCGGGTGACTATAAGGGGAGAAGCCCATTGGCGGCGCAAGTGACAAGGTCATGGAACGAGCAAGCAGACGTGGCGCGCTCTTATCTTGACAAGGCCGGGCGCAAGATGAAGAAGTGGGCGGACAAGAGGCGACGGCCGAAAGAGTACAACCTTGGAGACATGGTGATGTTAAAGCTACTTCGACAACAGTTTAAGTCCTTCAGGAAAGTACACAAAGGGCTGATTCGAAAGTACGAAGGACCTTTTCCCATCGTGGCAAAAATTGGGAAAGCATCCTATCAGTTGGAGTTGCCGCCAAAGTTGAAGATTCACCCGGTCTTCCATGTCAGTTTACTAAAGCCTCATTATGACGACAAGGAAGACCCAAGCCGTGGAGAGAGTCATAGGGCACCAACAGCGATGGTGAAGTCCTATGACAAGGAGGTCGAGTACGTGCTTAGCGACAGGCTCGAACGAAGACGAGGTGTTCCACCAACGCGGCACTACTTGGTGAAGTGGAAGGGATTGCCAGAGAGAGAAGCTACATGGGAATCAGCAAATGATCTTTGGCAGTTCCAAGACATCGTAGACCGATACCGCGAGGAAGTTGCGACGAGGGCGTCGCGAGATTAGGTGGGGGAGAATGTCCCGCAATTTTTGATATGGAGGCTAACTTTAGAAGTAACGCCACGCAGGCGCCTACTGGACGCTTACGAGGACGCTTATGAGGCGATGACTGGGCAAAGTCTCCAGAATATTCTATACTCTTCTTGTACATTAGAGATAGATCAAGAATATTCTAGAATGGTAGAGAACCATGTAAATAGCTAGAGAATTCTAGAAGCAAAATATGATCCGTAGGATCGAATGTATCTCCACCGTCCGTCGAGAGATGGACAAGTATAAATAGCCAAGGCCTCACTTGGCCAAAGCACACAAGTATTCTTGTAATCAAGCAATACAAGCATACATTCTCCCAAACTCTCTCTTGTGTTCTTCTCTTGGTTCTTTTGCTTCTAGCATCGCCCAGCCCGAGTGGAAGGCTGACTTAGCACGAGCAAGGGGCTCACTAGCTAAGTGCCGCACGGTTCGACGTAGCGAGAACGTTCGGTCCGTGACAGGATGCTCTGATACCATAAGAAAATGGTATATCTTTCTCATTTCGTTTGGTTTACATGAGCAGCTAATTAAATTTGAGCAAAAGTCAAAGAAATTGACCACCTTTACACAATTTTGCCAATATTTTTGGGATGTATAATCCCTAAAATTCCTCACCATAATTCGCGTGATCCCCAATTCCAGCAAATGTCAACCGGCAATGCTGAAAATGAAATAGTTAATATATTACAAGAGGATGATACAATGTTATATTGAGCACACTCAAATTAAAACTTCAAGAAAAAGTAAACGGTATATAAGACCTAGGAAAATAATTTTAGAGTTAGTCTTATCATGTCCAATTAGTGTTGAGAAATTATCAGGTAAATGGAATAGAAGAGCTAGAAAAATAATATATTATGGTTACTCTTATCCTGTCCAGTTAGCGTTGAAAAATTATCAGGCATTTCAATATCACAAAATTATTTAAAACTTCCTTGTTTGGATAAAAAACCAATTAACAATCCCATCCCGTGCATTTGCACAGGTCCATTAAGTAGTAAAGGAAAAAAATGAAATAGGCTAAATAATTACTTTTAGTTTAAGTAAATTCAAATCCTATGAAAACCTGTCATTTTTCATTAAATTTCACCTGATAGAAAAAAATTAATCCAAGAAATCCAATCGGAATACCTTGTTTTGTTATTTCAAACGACTATAATAGAATATTTAAAATGAAAATTTGTCAATTCTATTGTTTTAAAAACGCTCTAGGGACTAAGATAATATCAAAAGCCACATGAATTTCCTGCACAACATAGCCAAAAAAGCAAGAAAAACCGAAATAGTAAGCTCATATGAAGCATTTTCTTTATGCACCAAGCCCGACTAAGGTTGGGCTAAATTTCGAATCCCCATGGCAGTACACATCACCACTCCATTTATCTTTTTTGGTAAAGGTCCGAGTGAGTTATTTCATTCCTTCTCAAAAAATATGTACATAGTTGTTCTCTCTTGCCAACTATACAGTTCACTAACTATGTTCCTTTACAATTTTACAATGTACAACCTACCAGGTTCTACCAAGTTCTCTTCATGTTGCCAGCATCATCAGGTAGAAACTGAAGATCATCTGTTCTGGAGATGTTCATTTGCTCAGGAGCTACGGGAAGTAGTCATAAATAAACTGCGGGTATCTCCACAAGTACAAACTTGGAATGAAATGCTACACTATGCAAGCAACAAGTTCAGAGGAAAAAGTTTGAAAGCAAAACTATGTAGACCTTATTGCAGCTACATGCCATGGACTACGGGAGGAGAGGAGTGCAAGATTCTTTAAACAACAAGCCGTGTCAGTACACCACTCCATTTATCATCACCATACCCTGCCCGTTAAATCCAAAAATTATGTCACTTTGCTGTAGTAAAGTATGAGGCAACCCACACAACTCCCACCAGTCTAACAGAAACTGCCCACCACAACCCAGCGCTCCTCCCTGTCGCTACCCACTTCTGCAAACGGTTCACGCGACCGTGAGTGATGCTATGAATTAATTATTTCTACCATAGAGCTCCTCTACAGCGCTCCTCCTGTCGCCACCCACTTCTGCAAACGGTTCACGCGACCGTGAGTGACGCTGTGAATTAAATATTTCTACCATAGAGCTCCTCTACATCGCACGAGCTGTCATTGGAGCGTCACACTATCACGATAATGACTCAATATTAAGTAATCGTCTTGATAAACAATGCTAACAGCCCATGAATTGTTTGGTCCGGCCATGGTTCTAAGAAAAATAGTAACTACTTATTATCTGGTGGTTAATTAATTTTTTTATTTAAGGAGTTTCACGCGCTCTCTAACTATGCACAAATTAAGATAGCATAAAGCACAAAATTTAACTTCTTGTCGAGCATGAACAACTAGCATTGGCTGTTGACCCAGAAGAAGACTTTAGATCATTGACTGCTGACCCCCACGTATATATATTGGGCAAGTTGGAAAAGTTTTATTCTTAATCTGCTGTATTGAGAAGTTGAGGGCCTATGACAAGTATAACTAATCTGATCATCATGTGCATGGCACGACGGCTTGCAGAAGGAAAAAGTGAGTTTTTTAAGCCTGAAATATATATTGGGCAAGTTGGATAAACTAAGTACCTACTCTTGGACATAGCCGTCTTAAGAACTCGAGCGTGTGTGCGGGGGTGGGAGGAGGGGTTGACGTCAAAGTCGTTACATCACTGCAACTTAGCTCATTTCGTCCTATCCTTCCCAGCTATTTCCTCCATCATTCCGAGAACCTTCTTTTATATGCTTCTTTAATAACCTGCACCGTATTTAGTATTCGCTCTTGCTCTTTAAGATAAGAGAGAGACTCAGAGCTTTAAGAATCCTCAATTATTGATCCAACCTCCTTCCTGCCTCTCTCTCTCTCTCTCTCTCTCTCTCTGTGTGTGTGCAGTGATCGACCTGCTAGTTGATCAACGAATTTGTTGAACCTCTTGATACAAAATGGCAGCCAAACGGTCTTTTCATGAATCTGGTTCAGATCAAGATCAACAAAACGAAAAACGAAGAAGAACTAGACCTACACTAGCTTCGTACGTCTTAGAAACTCTACCTAGCTGTTTGTATCTATATCTGTTAGATTTAGACAATAAAACATGATCATATGTTTAATTTGCTTTTGAAGCTGCTACTACGTAGCATTCTTTTGACTGTTCTTTCGTTTCTTTAATTCCAGCGTCATCAGTGAAGTAGTTATGGGGAATTTCTTGCAAAATTTCTGCTCAGCGTTGGAGCCAATGCTTCGGAGAGTGGTATGACTGTGAACTGTTAGCATACTCGTACAGCATATTTCTTACTTGAACGTTTTACGAGTCGTGCTTGTCACAAGCAATATACATTTAAATGCTACATCATATTGCTCGTTCCTGTTGGCTGAAGTATAGCATCCCCCTTTCAAACCACAAACCGTAAAACCTAAAACAAATATGTGACTCTTACACGTACCATAAATCTAGCATGTTAATATACTCTCCTTGCTTTCGTTTTTAGGTCAATAACGAGGTGGAACGTGGACTTAGGAGACGTACACCATCTTTAACTAGGTCGGCTTCATTGCGAATCCAAGCACTTGAACCAACTAGCCTAATGCTCATATTTACTAAGGATCTTTCACTCCCATTATTCACCGGAAGCAAGATAGTAGACGTTGAAAGCAACCCTCTCCAAGTAATTCTTGTTGATACAAGAGGTGATCAAAACATCCCGACAACTCTTCCTTATCCGGTCAAAGTAGAGATCATGGTTCTAGACGGGGATTTTCCCCGGGGAGATTGCGAGACATGGACTAGTGATGAATTTGGTAAACATATTGTGAAGGAGAGGACTGGCAGAAGGCCTCTGCTTGCAGGAGAGTTGAATTTGACCATGAGAGATGGATTTTCTCCCATTGGAGACATTGAATTTACAGACAATTCAAGCTGGATCCGAAGCAGAAAATTTAGGCTTGGTGCAAGAGTGATTCAAGGGGCACGCCAAGGTGTGAAAATAAAAGAAGCCATGACAAAAGCATTCGTCGTGAAGGACCACCGCGGAGAACGTAAGCCTTTCCTAGTTTATACATTTTCTTTTGGAATTTTCATCATACTTCAACACCCATTTACTATAATTTGCAATTTGATGCACTAGTGGTCCAATTATGTTCTATCGTAGCTAAATATTCGTTTTCATTTATATTATGCGTACAATTATTACTTGGAATATCAACTCCCAAAGTACATGAAAACACCATACTATCATACGATTTATTGCAAGAAACCATTTTTCTAATACTATTCCTTCGACTGTAAGTGAGTTACTGAAGTGTACTCATGTAGTAACCTACAACTATCTGTTTATAACAATTGAACTAAGTGTTGTTGTATAATACTATTGGCCTTTGCTTAAATTTAATGTGTTATACCAAAAACATTGTTTTAATTACATCAAATTAGGGTTCTTCGTTGATGTGAAACTTTAGTAGGCCAGTAACTAAAGGCGTTGCACTTTCATATAAGTGGGACCATGACCTCACATACGAGTTCTTTTAAATCAAAGCACATATTTCTTTGTTCAAAACCGTTTGTACCAATATACTAGTCCTAATGCCAAAGTAAAAATTGCGGGAACTCTTTATTACTTAATCAAAGTTCATATGTGCTTTGACACTTGTACCTAAGCACCGTTAAAGATTGTTGAGCAACTTGTAACTTAACTGTTGACTAGTCCATCCGACATAACAAAAATAACATCAACAAATAAGATATGGTTGCACGTTTTACATGTACAACTTGAGTCAACAATAGTTAACGCACTATCAGTTATGGTTTTAATCATCTCTAGAGACCAAATGAAACTTGTTTGGCCATACGAATACAGTTTTCTGTTGGCTGAACGTTTTCTTTTTTGTTGTAAACAGTGTACAAGAAGCATCACCCACCGATGTTGAAAGACGAGGTGTGGCGTCTTGAGAAGATAGGGAAAGACGGAGCTTTCCATAGAAAACTAGCTTCTGAAGGCATCAAGTCTGTGCAAGACTTCTTAAAGCTCTCCATTGTCAACCAATCCAAGCTTAGAACGGTACATACTCCATCTTTGATTGAAATGACTTCCTCTGATAATTAAAATACATTCTAAACTTAAGAACAAAGATAAATAGAAAATTTTTGTGCCATGTCTCCATTTCTTTTTCTTAACAGCTTTTAGGTGTTGGAATGTCTGAGAAAATGTGGGAAGTAACTCTAAAGCATGCTCGGACCTGTGTTATGGGACGCAAATTGTACATTTCTCAAGGACCCAACTACACAATCATCTTGAATCCGATTTGCCAGGTTGTCAAAGCGGTAATCAACGGCCAAATATACACTAACCGAGACCTAACAATCTCGAATAGGGTATGAAACGTCAAAGATATATATGCACTTTATTTCCAGCCGTAAAATGATGTTGCTGGTTTTTAAGTCGGATTAATCAGATCTAAGCTAATCATTAGTGGAAAATTCAGGCATTTATCGAGAATTTGGTTAGAGAAGCATGTACAAATTGGAACTCCTTAGAAGAAGTCGATGGGTTGTCGAACGCCCCCGCACTACTCACCCAAGGTACATATTGTTGCTTTTCGTTTCATATGTTTTCTATTTTACGAAATTTTTAGAGAACATGGGAACGCATTAATTACATAGTTTTTCATTTCTAAAAGGTCAAGCATAATTACTGTCGTTTAACAATATGTAGCGGACTGGTTGAGTGTGGTGCAGCCGGTTTGCTACAACATGCTGCCTTTCTTTCTTATCATATCTGTTATCAACGCTAAATTAGTTTTCGTTTCATCCATTTTCGTAATATTGTTTTCTGGTAGTAATACTTAAATGCATTGTGCATATGCTTCTCAAATAATGCAGGTGATTTCGTGGACCAGTACTCAAATCAGTGTCATGCCACAATAAGATCAGATGAGCACCATGCAAGGTTGATGGACGAATCGATTCAAGTGGCTTCAATGCAAAGCAATGCCATCTTTCAGTGTAACGACTGCGTAGTAAGTTCTGCATATATCAGCAGTACCCCCATTGAATATGGTGTCCGTTATAACTTCTCGGAGTCTTCATCTGACAGAGAAGTTACGTTTTCTAGGTCTTTCGTCCATGGAAGTTGAGAAAACTTTCCTGGCCGCCCCTTGAGAAAACTGTTGTGGTTTGGCATGAGAACTTGTTCTCTAATCGCATTGCCCTTCACTAATTCCACTGCGATCTCCGCCCCCATGTGTTTCGTGTAGAGGCATGATTAGTTGAGCCTCAAATTAATAAATATCCTGTATGATTGTTTTACCTGTTTGCATATGGTCTGTAAATTTTGGTTAAGAGGTACATTAAATTCATTCCAAGATGGAAAAGTGTTCTTCATATCCTTCTAAAGAAATGTCGGTTGAGGTGGGTGGACTATTATCACATGGGTGAAGAAGCAAGCTGCTGTTGTTTCACATGGGTGGACTATATTCCTTCTTGCTCAATCAGCATACACAAATGTGTTAACACCTTGTGGCCTAAGTTTTAGATATACTTTAATATGGCTCACATCTAGGAAGCATGGATTCTGGTGCGGGTGCGAATACCATACGTGCATGGGTGCAAATATGTGGATACGTCGTTTTAGAAATTACAGGCTACAGGTACTGCGGGGATACGATAAATACTTTAGTATGGATTAGATATATAGGCGTGGAATATTTTAATATTCCAACCAAAGTAGCAAGAATTTCTTAAGTTTAATGAGTTGTTTCTTAGATATTGAAGCTTCCAACCAAATTAGTGAGAGTTTGTTAAGTTTAAGGGCAATTACACTCAGAACTCCTAACGTTTATCATGAATATACTCAGCTCGTACTAACAATTTTTATTAGAAGCAACTTTTTCTCTCACGGTGTTACTGGTATGATGCAAAA
The DNA here is from genome assembly GCA_033070095.1 of Escallonia herrerae. Classification (NCBI taxonomy): domain Eukaryota; kingdom Viridiplantae; phylum Streptophyta; class Magnoliopsida; order Escalloniales; family Escalloniaceae; genus Escallonia; species Escallonia herrerae. Next base: position 666,623 of record JAVXUP010000124.1, read on the forward strand.
AGAGATTAATGCCCTCAAACAACGTCTTCTTGAAATTGGAGGGAAAATGAAATGGCAGAGAGGAAGGGGTGGTCTTGGATCGAAGGAATAGAAAACGAATCAAAATCAACCGGTAAACCCATTTTGATTTTGCACTAATGCCATCTTGTGTTATCATCTCAAACCCGACGTACTCACATCCTCGATTTTGCATTTGTGGTCTCACTTTGTTATGGATGAACTCACATCTTTAGTTCGAGATCTTTGTTCTCATCTCAAACGTGATGGACCCGTTGAAGGTATGTTTTCCTTATTATTTCTTAATTTACACTCAGAAAGCTTCATCCCTAGGCTATTCTCATGAAGCCCTAATTGAACCCCTAGTTGGAATTCGTGATTGAAAGCCCTAATTGAACGTCCAATTCAATTTGTAAGTGAAAGACGTAACTTAACCCCCAATTGAATCCGTAAGTGAAAGCCTAATTAAATGCCTGAATTGAACCCGTAATTGAAGCCGCAATTTAACCCATAATTGAAAGCCCTAATGAACCCCCAATTGGACCCCAAATTGAAAGATCTAATTGAACCCTAATTGAAAGACCTAATTAATTGAAGCTTTAATTCAACCCCCAATTGAAATCCCTAATTCAACCCCCAATTAAAGCCCCAATTGAAAGCCCTAATTAAAGCTCCAATTGAAAGCCCTAAATCTTCTTTTTAATCTATATAATAATATATAATAAGAGAAGTGTGACCTTATTTGCGCGACACGTCATCGCAGAGATATGCAGAGATATGGCTTCTTTGCTTGACACGTCATCGCATTATGTTTTCAAAGTAAAATAGAACTATAACCATTATAAGAGTCACTAAAGATTTAAAATGTTATTTTGGATTGAGTACTTATCTCTTGATAAGTTAATTTCTATATTAGTAAGCCTTGTATAAGTAGAAAAACAATTCTAAACATTCTGAAACTCTAACTTATTGATGAAATAACTTAATAGGACATAATTTTGATTATTGAATCCTCAAAACGAAATTCATATATCTAAAAAACGAAAATAATATTATCATCTTAAATGTGCTTTATATAGTTGAAAACTCAATTCTAAACATTCTGAAAACGCGACTTGTCATCGCAGAGATATGACTTCTTTGCTTGACATGTCATCGCATCATATTTCAATGTGAAATAGAACTATAACCATTATAGAGTCACTAAAGGTTTAAAATGTATTTTGGATTGGGTCCTTATTTCTTGATAAATTAATTTTTATATTACTCCGTAAGCCTTATATAACTAGAAAAACAATTCTAAACATTCTGAAAACTCTAACTGATTGATGAACTAACTTATTAGGACTTAATTTTGACTATTGAATCCTCAAAATCACTCTCTAATGTGAATATAAAAATTCATATATCTTAAAAATGAAAATAATATTATCATCTTAAAAGTACTTTAATAGTTGAAAATCCAATTCTAAACATTCTGAAACTCTAACTAATTTTGTAAGTGTCACTAAGAGTCTGAAATACTATATTGGATGAGGTCCTTATTTCTTTATAAGTTTATTTCTATATTAGTAAGCCTTATATGATTGAAAAAGTAATTCTAAACGTTTTGAAACTTTAACTAATTAATGGATTAACTTATTAATACTTAATTTTGAGTATTGTATCCTCAAAATCGCTCTCCAATATGAATATAAAAATTCATATATCTTTAAAATAAAAATAATATTATCTTGGATGAGATCCTTATTTATTAGTAAGTTAGTTTTCATATTAGTAAGCCTTATATAGTGAAGAAAAAACTTTTGCTTGTATTGCCTTATTTCGTCTACTAATTCTACACATTTTGAACCTCTAACTAATTAATGAACTAACTTATTATGACTTAATTTTAACAACTATATCCTTAAAATTACTGTCTGATATAAATATATAAAAAAATAGATCTAAAAAATAAAAATAAAATATTAGATTTAGAAAAGAAACATATGATGTTACAATTGAGATTGACACGATAAAAATGATGTAACAATTGATTCATCTTTATTTTATTTTATTTTATTTCAATGATGTAGCAATTGATTCATCTTTAAAATCCTTTTGGTACAATAGAAAAAATTGACATTATTTTTTTTTTGTTGAGACCATACGACCAAAAAATGACTGTATAATTATTATTAATTATATTACAATAATTTTAAATCTTATTTGTAAATATGATAGTTGAAAAGGATTTAAAGATATATGCCAAACATTTCAATGTATGTAAAGGTATGAAAATAATATTTTGGATGTGATCCTACTGTTTAAGTTTATTTAATTCTGCTTCTAAACCTATAAATTTATTAACTTTTTAGTAATTAAATTTGATTATCATGTCCTTAAACTAACTTTCTAATATGAAGATAAACAACCATGAATTTAGAAAACAAAAAATAACATATGAGATTTATAACACAAAATCGTGTTACAGTTAATTTATATTTATTATGATTGATTAAATGTATATGTATTTACACATAAAATAATCATTAAAAAATTATCGATATAACATATAAAATCAAAAATAAAATTATAGGACAATTTTTTGCTTTGATAAGACAGTAAGATCAACAAAGTAGCTAGATAAGCAAAAATGAGATTTTGAAAAGAAATCATATACTTAGTATAAAAGAAAAGTTTGCAATTAAATCAAATAATTCTTAATTACTATATTTTATAACATTTCAAACCTTTAAGATGCAAAAATTGAAATGTCATCAGATCATAATTTCTATATAAAATAAATTATAAACATTGTAAGTGTCTTTGGAAGCCTCAAATATTATCTTGAACAGTGTCCTTATTCTTCATAAGTTAGCTTTTATATCAATAAGATTTATATATTTGAAAAACTAATTCTAAGCATTCTGAAACTTTAACTAATTAATGATCTAACTTATTGCGACTTAATTTTAATTATTTTATCCTTAAAATCACTCTCTAATATGAACATAAAAATTCATATATCTGTAAAATGAAAATAGCATATTAGACTTAGAAGAGAGAAGAAGATGATGTGACAACTGAGATTGAAACAATAAAAATATTTTAACAATTGCTTCATATTTATTATATTATAATATATGCTTACCGTGGTCCAGTGTTATTAAAGGCGCCTAGGTGCAAGGCGCAGCTAGGCGCACAAGGCGCGCCTCGCCTAAGCCTAGGCGCAGTGCCTTCAATAAGGCGCGCGCCTTGTGCGCCCAGGCGCTTAGGCGCTAGGCGCATAGCGGGGCGGGAGCCGCAAAGCTAGGTGCACGATGTGTAACCGTTCGATTTGGCTTCTTGTCTTCACGTGGACCGTTGATTTCTCTTTTAGTATTTTACCCTTTTTGTCTTTACCAAGTCAAAACACTTTTTTTAAGACTAAAATATAAAACCTAACTAATTTGTTAGCGATAAAACACTTTTTATCGCTAATTGCTCACCAACTACGTTAACCTTTATGTGAAAGCTGTTGAAGACAGAGTACACATGGCTATATTATGAGACCTAATTGATTTGTTAGCTTCACTTTATATTGTTCATAAGGCCAAAGCTCAATCTTGAGAAAAGATTTGAATTTTTAGTCCCTATATTATGCTCATTCCCATTGAGATCGATCTAATTTTTAAAAGTAGAATTTATTTTTATTGTTGGAAGCTTGTTAAATTAGAATGTTGATAGTTGAAACTTTCTCTAATGTTTAGAAGTTTGTTAATTGTCATGTTCTAAATTTTTTTTACTTAATTTTTTTATTTAATGCACTTTTATTTATTTTTATATATTTTAATATTGCGCCTTGCTTCGAAAAGGCGCGTGCCTGCGCCTTGCGCCTAGCGCTTAGGCTCCAGAGACCTTTTGCGCCTTAGGTGTGCTTGCGCCTTTAATAACTATGCCGTGGTCGATGTAAAAATTTGTCTAATATAATATGTAGCATTGAAAATCTTTTTGGTACATTAAAAAATTTGATGTAATCTTTTTTTTTTTTGAGACCACACGATCAACAAATGACGGTAGAATTATTATTAACTAGAATCCCAATAATGGCAAAGTTTATTCGTAAATCTGATAGTTGAAAATGATTCAAAGCTATATACCAAACATAACAGTGTATCTAAAGGTATGCAAATATTATTTTAGATGTGATGCTTATTTTAAAGTTTATTTAATCTTGCTTCTACAACTCTAAATATGCTAATTTTTTAGAATTTGATTTTGACTACTATGTTCTTAAAATTAACTCTCTCATATGAAGATAAAAAAATCATATATCTAGGAAATAAAAATTATTATATTTTACTAAATGTGTATGTATTTACACATAACATAATTATTACAAAAATTAATCTACATAATATATAAAATCATTAATCAAATTGTAGGATAATTCTTTGATTTGATACGACCGCACGATCAACAAAGTAGCTATATAAGCATAAATAAGATTTTGAAAGAAATCACATATGAACTAGAAGAAAATGGTGCAATCAAATCAAATTATTCTTAATTACTATAGTTGAGAACATTTAAGAACTTAAAGATGCAAAAAATTTGATATGTCATCAAATTATATTTTCAATGAGAAATAAAATATTAAACATTATAATTGTCTCTAAAGGTCTAAAATATTATCTTTAATGAGATCCTTATTTCTTGGCAAGTTAATTTGCATATCAATAAGCTTTATATAATTGAAAAAACTAATTTTGAGCTTTATGAAACTCTAACTAATTAATGAACTAATATATTATGACTTAACTTTAACTACTGCATGTATTCTTAAACTCACTCTCTAATATAAATATAAAAGTTCATATATCTAAAAAATAAAAATAATAATCAGAGAGAAAAAATGATGCCACGATTAAAATTGAAACATATATATATATATATATATATATATATATATATATATATATATATATATATATATATATATATATATATATATACTTGATTCATATTTATTTTATTTTAGTATATGCTTACCGCAATGGATGTAAAGATTTATAAATAATGTATAGCTTTTAAATTCTTTTAGTAAAATAAAAAATTGAATGTATTTTTGGGTGGGACCACACTATCAGCAAATAACAGTACAATTATTATTAATGAAGACTGTTGTAATGATAAAACTTAATTGTAAATCTAAAAGTTGAAAAGGATTTAAGCTTTAGAGTAAACATGTTAGTGTCTCTAAATGCATGCAAATATTGTTTTTAAGTTTTTTTATTTTTGAAAAAATATATGAGGGCTATATTAGGAAGACTTATATTATGTGAAAATTAATTCTAAAACTCTAAGTGTACTAATTTTATTAGTATTTAATTTTGACAATGTCCTTAAAACTAACTCTCTCATACAAAAATAAAAAATATGTATCTAGAAAACAAAAACAACATAAGAAACTTAGTAGAAAAAATTAAAATATGTTACAGTTAATTTAATTTTATGTTAATTTAATACACACACACACATAAAAAATAATCACTGCCAATATCTACATAATCTATAAGATCAATAATTAATTTATAGGATAATGTTTTGTTTTGATATGACCGCACGATCAACAAGTGGCTATATCGCATATTTGAAATTTTAAAAACAAATCACATATGCTTTAAAAGAAAAAAAAAATAAGGTACAATTAAATCAAATAACTTTATTTTGAGAATATTTAAAACCTTTATGATGCAACAAAATTTCCGTCTAATTCTGCAAATCTAATGATTTACAAATTCATTTTTATATAGAGCCCTTATGATCAATAAAAAGACTTTTTTCAAATATACTTGATTAAATTTTCATTAAAATAAAGACTAATTGGTAAATTTTAAACAACTTATAAGCATTAAAACTTAATCATGATTATGATGGAATTGATTATAACCATAATTGGTGACTATTGTGCAAGTTAGACAGCAAATAATTGATAAACACTTCGTTTATAATATTAGGCTAATATAATAATATTTGTTATTTTTTGCAAGCTCATTATAATTATAGCTTTAGCCTGACATATTTTGGTATATAAATGTTAGATTATGTTGTGATAAAACAAGTGTAATTTATGAGAAAATATCATTGGATGCATTTAGTGGATATAGAAATTATAATTTGGAGAGAAATAATAGTCATAAGAGATGTGAAAAATAATTTCAACACTCCAAAATAAGGACATGTCATGTTTATCAATTGAATATTCTTATTACTAGCATCTTACAAGAATTAAAGAAAAATATATACATAAAATATTGGATATTATATGATCGTTCTGTTAAATTTATTTTTGTAAAAAGTAATAACTTATTTGAAAGTAATAAGGTGCGTAAATAAGTCCTGCTAAATTTAAGATGCAACTTTATTACTTTTAAATTTTTACTTAATTGTTATTTAACCTCAGGAACATATATATAATACCTTAAAGACTCACTGAAGTTAAAGAATTAAATCTAAATGTAACATTTATAATTCAAAAGGCATACTTGATAGCGTCACCATATTTTAATTTAGATTACAATCATAGTTGGTATTTAACTGTATACGGTACTAGCATAATTAATCTATTACTTTAAAGTTAACAACTTCAAACGAAAGCTTAAAGAAGACAAATATCTAGCGGCTCCATTGTGTCGCTATCTATTATTTATCTTTCAACTTGCAATATAACAAAATTAGAGGTAAACATACATTTATATGCAAATATCTCATAATTATTGCATGCAGTCTAATCAAACAAACAATGCTATTTAATAAACGAAAGTTAGGAGCAATGCAAGTGAATTCATCTTTTCATATTTTACTTAAGTTAGTCGTGATTAATTCAGATACTAAGATTATTCTTTATAGCCAAACAATATATTTTTTTATACTGTTAATTTTTTTGTCTACATGGTACACATTAATACACTTTTTAAAAACCTTATAATATACTTTATTTTATAAACAGGCCTGAGCTTGGCTCTGGTTACTCGGCTAGTTACATTATAGAAAGGCAAGCGAGAGGAGACATGAACTACTGTTTCACTACCGTAACATGGTGAGAGCCATTGTTGATGTGGATCTTGACTGATACAAACATGTGTTACTGCTTACTGATGCAAGTGACCTAAGTTTGAAAGACCTTCCTCCTAATCTAAGTATAGCTATTGCGATCTACTTTACTTTGCTCGGAACCATTGCTTGACATGTTTGCATTTTATGAGAATTCTAGGGAGATACGTGTTTTCTTAGAAACTATGGGAGCAAAACCTACAGCAGTTAGTTATCCAACATCAAATATAGGGCCAGCTAATGATTGGAAAATAAGAGAAGAGTTAAGTGAGATTGATAAAGGCTTAGGGGCAAGTGGTGAAGAACTTATGACAAATGAACATCAGTTAACTGAAGATGAGTTGTCAAACTGTGATGATGATGATGAAACCCCCCTGTACAAGTAATGCATTCAAGCAGTAAATGTATACAGATACATGAGAGGCAAGTTGCTTCAATATAGGGTAGTTGAGAAAATTAGTGTATTAAGAATGGGTTTAGTTGGTCAGAGATAGGAATGAAAAGAGAAGGTTTGCTGCCAACTGTGGCAATCCTAAATATAGTTGGAGAATATATGCATCTCATATTCCTGATGGTAAAACTTCTAAATTCAAGAAATTTGGCCCTGAACGTTCTCGTGAAATGGACAATACAAACAAAGAGACAATTCCAATTCGATCGCACAAAAGTTGATTAACTGCATTAGTGGAAATACTAATATTACTTTGGTGGTATGCAAGAACTGTTGCTAGAGAACTATGACGTAGAGGTTCATAGAATGCAACTCTATAGGACAAAAAAGAAAGCAATAAAAAATATTAAGGAGTCTCATGCTAAGTCATATAAAAGCTATGAATATATGGGCATATGGTGATTAAGACTTATCCTGATAACTTGTTCGAGCTTGAAATTCAAGGAGTTTCACTTAACTTGGATTTGCCTCACTTCCATCTACTACTCTTTTTATTTATAGCTGTGCAGAATGGGCTGAAGAATGGTTGTAGGACATTTCTTGTAGTCGATGGATATCATCTCCAAGGCCCTTATGGATGTGTATTGATGTTTGTTGTAGGTCTTGATGGGAATAATATTTTGTACCCTATGGGATTTGCTATCGTTAAGAGGGAAAACACACAGAGTTGGAAGTTTTTTCTACATTTATAGCATCATAGGGGGTGGTCTTGAGCCAAAGCCATGACTATTCATGTCTGATGGACAAAAGGTATAGTCCAAAATTTTTATTTATTTTACGCTTATATTCTAGTTTATTGTGTTATTGTACTTACTTCATTGATTTTACAGGGTATTGAGATTGCCTTGGCTGACATCATATAATAGGCAACTGATATAAGGTGTTGCAAGCATCTTTATTGCAACTTTGGGTCTAATTACCCTAGGCAACAAATATGAGGCCTTCATCTTCGGCCGCAACTCTCCATCTCTGTCTGCCAATTTCAAATTGAAAATGTTATCTTAATAAATTATTGTAATTGTGTTTTGATAATTAACAAAATCATTCGTTCAACAAGAACCAAAAGAATAAGCTTAGATGCGCATGAATCTTCCCCCAACCGATGTGGAGGCAGGCCGGAGATACTGGCCGACGATGGAATTGTCTTGTGTTGGCTGATCTGATTAGAAAAGAGAAAGAGAAACTGACGAGGAAGAGAGAGAGAGACTGACGGAGAGAGAGAAACAAAACAAAAAGAGTGATAAAAAGTTGACCAAAACGGCGTAGTTTTGGTCGCTAGCCTTACTCAAGTTGCCTAAGGCTAGCAACATATTCGCTTTTCCCCATATATATATATATATATATGGAGCTGATAAAATGATAGCACTAGCAACTTAACCCAAGTTGCAAAGGCGATCTGGCCGTCCACGGGCGAGAATGGATGGCCAGATCGCGCGCCACAACAACGAATTTTTTCACCGTCCGCTACATTATCGTCCGCTACATAATGTAGCGAACGGTAAATTATCGTCCACTACATTATGTAGCGGACAGCCAAACAGCGCTAGCAACTTACTAGCGCTATCAATGGATCAGCTTCCATATATATATATATATATATATATATATATATATATATATATATATATATATATATATATATATATATATATATGGAACCAAAATCAAACGTGCGTGATAGAAGAGCAACAGGCTGAGAACATGTAACAAAAGAAGCACCGTCTGTACTTGTGCAACTTTATGCTAAGATGGTGTTTGTGATTGATTTTGGGATGGTCAAACTTGATTTAATCTAGATTAAATCAGGTTTGTGGGTGTGTTGGTGGCAAAATATATTAAGAGATTTCATCTGCCTCAAAAAGCTTAAAACTGATTAAATCCATAATCCTGAAAAGTGAAGATTATGAAATAATTACTTTTCTCATAATCAGGTTTGACATTTTAATTTACCATACTATCCTCATATTTCTCACAAAATGACATTTCATACCCTTTAACTAATTTGTCAAAGTTATCGTACTATAAACACTAATGTGAGACAATGGGTATTTTTAATTTAAAGTAAAAAATTAAACAACTTTCGTATGTGAAAGAATAACTTTTAGATAATTTATTTGTGTAGTATAATTATTTACAAATGAAAGTTATCTTAACATTATCTTTTAAAATGGAAATTAAAAAATCATTTATTAAGTGTCTTGTACGGTCATTTTGTCCTTGTAAAACTGATTTAAGCATTTTTTTTTATCCAAACACTTTTATAACTTTAAGTTAATTTATAACTACTTTTTTCAAATAGTAATGTAATTCTACTTAAAGTAGATTAAATCAGAATTTTAAAACTGATTATATTTTAGAATAATTCGAAACGGGTTCTAAGGAACGGTTTTTACTTCAGATTTTCATACCACTAATGGAATCCCCCCGCACAGGGTGCAAAGGGTAACACAATAGCAAGTTATTCCGAATCCTGTCTGAATACCTCCACCTTGAAATCAAAATCCTAAGCCGTTAGCAAGCTTGCATAGAAGTTTCGTAGAGTAGGCCCTTGAAGGCGTCACACCTACTTTTGGGCCAAGAGTTACTCTTAAGAATAGTCTGGGATTGTAGTCAAATTTTGGTGATGAAAGAGGAAGTGCTAACCTTGCTTAAACAAGCGCAATACTAGACTTAGGGGTCGTGCATGTTATGAGCCAAAATTTGCGACGTGATACGTTCCTCCAAATGTTTAGTAGAGTCGATGGATGACGAGGAAATGCTCATAATCATATGAATGAGTTCATCGAGGCTGTTGGTGTTTACAAATTGATCCTGAGTCTGCAAGGAAGAGAGCTCTGCAAGTCATCTTCTACCAGCGTAAAACATTGTTTCTACCGGCATACAATATTGTTTCCTAGGAAGCAATTCCGTAGGAAGTTCTTTTGTGCTGATGAAGACTTGTCCTTGACGACACTCGCTAGGGAAGGGCACAAACATGGAGAGGACTTGTCATCATACCTTAATAGGATCTATGAGAGAGCTCCAGAACCACAGCTAATGTGAGTGGGCAGGGAGGGAATTGTTGGGGAATGCAAACTCGTAATATGTTGCTTCCAACCCCATCCTTGGCTATTGTCGGATCTTCAAGTTGGCCCAAATTTCAACCTTTGGCCAGATCTTCGAGGTTTTGGTCGGAATTTAAGTTTTGGTCTGATAATCAATCTGTGGCCGGATGTTTGAACTTTTGGGTCTATGATCAGCCTTTGAGGCTCAAACCATCGCCAAGTCTAGCCAATTTCCCAGCGACGGCCTTTCCGGTCGAAATTCCATGATCATCGTTATAATCTATTAGATCTAGCGTGCATGACGGGTCACCGATCCCGTTGCCGTATTTCGACCGTTTTCCCTGCTACGGCCTTTATTCTCGAAATTTCAGAATGGCCGTGTTTTCTTTCAACGGGTTTAGCATCAGTGTCCCCGACGAGTTGCTGGTTCCATCGCCGGATTCTGGCCATATTCCCAGCGACAGCTTTTCCACTCAAAATTTCTAGATCGTCGTTTCGTCATAATAGATGTAGCGTCTAGTTTTCACAAACGGCGAGTGCATTCTGTTCGCAATTCAGTATAGAACTCCTGGGTTGGGTCATGTGGTACTGTACGGTGGTGGTTAGGAGTTGCGTTTTGGTGAAGGTTGAGATTTTGCTTGTGGGCGCGAATTTAATGGATGCGCTACGTACGGTGGTGGTGCTCTTCTTTCTCCGCCCCTCCCCCGCCCAATTACTCTGTCCTTTGACTTGCAGTGCTTTCCTCCACCCTGCTTGTACTGGTGTTGATCCCTTTCTATTAACAGTAGTAGTGTTGGGTGGGTTGAGCATCTGGGTGAGATGCTTTGGCTGGGCCTGGCTAATTTGGCGTGATTGATGTGTTTGGTGGCGGTGGCTATTTGATTGCTTTTTTTGTGCTCCTTCCGGCATAGGTTTGGCAGTACAAGTCCCTCCAATTCGTGGATCTCGTGTGGTTTGGTGGTAGCTACGGCTAATAATTGGCGCTTTGTTTGATACGGAGGACTTTTGTTTTTAGTCCAGTTGTTGCATCGACAACAACGTATACGTGTCGGGATGAAATTGAATTCTGGTACTAGATCTGATGATTGCTAGGCCTTCACGTATACGTGCCGGGGTGAAACTGGATTCTGGTACCAGACCTGATGATTGCTAAGCCTTCACGTATACGTGCCGGGGTGAAACTGGATTCTGGTACCAGACCTGATGATTGCTAAGCCTTCACGTATACGTGCCGGAGTGAAACTGGATTCTGGTACCAGACCTGATGATTGCTAAGCCTTCACGTATACGTGCCTTCACGTATACGAGCCGGGGTGAAACTGGATTCTGGTACTAGACCTGATGATTGCTAGGCCTTCACGTATACATGCCGGGATGAAACTGGATCTGGTACCAGACCTGATGATTGCTAGGCCTTCACGTATACATGCCGGGATGAAACTGGATCTGGTACCAGACCTGATGATTGCTAGGCCTTCACGTTGACTAGCGCAAGATCTAAAGTTTGAGCCGTGAGGACCGGGAAGCTACTTCCTACATGGTTTGGTTTTTAACTATTGGGAAAAAATAAAGTTGGGTATCTCATTGATTTATTTTGATCTATCAAGATAAACCTTGATATTATTTCTTGATATTTTTCGATCACCAAATTTTTGATATTGTTGGTAAGCCTCTGCGTTTAAGCAAGTTTGAAGTGTAAGATGCGCTTGATTTTTGTTTGATTGTAACTTGTTTAAAACCACTCAAATACCGTTTACTATTTTGACATATCTGCTCATGTTTATCTTGTGCAACTTTGTTACTTAGTGTCACGGGTACGTTGGGACATGCTCTCTGTTTGTGATGCTGTAAGGCACTGAAAAAATTCTGTAACCTTTGTTACCAATATCATTCTCTTATTTATCAAAAGAAAAAAAAAGGATTAGGGGAAGATGTAACAGTACACGTTCTTGTCAAACCATGACCGTGATTTTGTGTACGAAATGATGTAATGATGTTAACTTCGCAGCAAAAGTGGAGCTCAAGTAGTAAAAGTTGGATCTCAAATAACAATTACTGTATTGCATTTGTTTAGTTTCCGTTCGTTTGGTTTTTAAACGGGTAACCTTTGCAAGTTTCTTTAAGTTGAGTTAGAATGTAATATATGCTCTGCTTTAATTCAATTAGAATGTGTATAAGCTTATTAGGTTTATCGTTACGTTTCGACCTTTATGGTCATGTATACTGAGTTACGGGATTGTCGTGACCTATAATCTTTGTAAGCTCTACAACAGAGCGTCTGTAAAACTTTCATTTTCAATACAATTCTCATATTATACCAAAAATAATAATAATAACAATTACTTACATTTTTCATTCCTTAACGAATGCCTATCCTATTTTCGGTCCATTACGGTGAACTGAACGTCTCCTTTAGATTAAACCAGAATAAAGTTAACAAATCAGACATGTTTTGACTCACAGTACATAGATTCAAATCTTTCATGCAACCTTCTATTTTCCTATAACATATAACAATTAGAGGTACTTTCGTGGCTTTTATAAGAATTTGTGCTATTCTCTTAACAAAATTTACCTTTTTCCATATGTTCAGTTCAAAATTCAGTTGTCAACTTTGCTTCTGACTAATCCTGTAGAGGAAAAGCACAAAAGATATACTTATTTCGGCAACATTTTCACGGATTTTGGTTCAATGTCATATATTTCAAGAAAAGGATCAATAAGATGGATAATGAAACTTGAAACTCTTGTAGAGAACTCGAATGAGACAGACTTCATAAGGTTATAAGATGGAAAATGAAACTTAGAACTCTCATAGAAAACTTGCCAGAGAAAGACTTCATGAGGTTATTACCAGCATACAACAGATTTGCTATGGATAACTAGATAGTACAGTAGGAGCATATAAGCTCTCCTCGCACGCTAGCAAACTCTAGAGCGAAATACGAAACATACCAACTTCGCTTCTAGAAGTACAGCTGGGAAACTGACCGGATCACTCCTTGCCGTCAGCAGCACGAAGAGATCCAAGTTGGACGGGGGCCTGGGTTCCCACCACTTTGGACGACCCATAAAGCGACATATCAGTACCTTTGGATTTTTCTTTCTCAAGCTGTTCTTTGATCCAGAAATAAGTAATTCTCAACCCATCCTGCAAAGTTCAAAATCAGTCTTTCTATTGTGCCATGAAATGAAGCAAAGAAAAAAAATGCAGCCACCAGTTTATAGAACTCAGAACCGTTCAAGAAGGAAACTCAGATCTGAATTATGTACCTTCAGTTTCATAGTTGGTGCCCAGCCAAGCTTCTCTTTAATCAGCGTATTGTCCGAGTTACGACCACGGACACCCTCAGGGCCAGGAATGTGGTGGATGGGGAGCTTCTTGGTCTCAAAGCTGAGAACAATATCAGCCATCTCGTTCATGCTAACCATCTCATCACTTCCAATGTTCACAGGCTCCCGGAAGTCTGACTTTGTCAATCTACAAGACACTATCAATGAGAGTGGACCATTGAAGAAAGATATAAGCAAGATTTAAGCCTGTCCAAATTTGTTTTAGAAGATTATCACTTCAAGTGCAAATTAGGGCTTTACACATTACCGCTGCCACATCATTGGGTAACTAACAATCCAACAAAAAGGGAACAGAAACGAATAAAAAAGAGCGGAAACATGCTGCAAGCACACCCAAACTAGGGCTTAAGAAATCATGGTTGTCAAAGTCCAACGAAGAAAAAACAGAAACAAAATAAATAAAAAACAGCGAAGCATGTGCTGACCGACGCGCACTCATGAACACAAATATAGAGAGACAAATTTGATTGAGAAGTCATGAAATTCCTAAAGCTACCACCTTAACCAGTTAAGTCCGCATGGTGAGGAGAGACAAAGGGTGTCATCTTCAGGGAAAGATACAGAAAATGCATCCGCAAACTCTTGCAGAGGGCAAATGCATGTATAACACCCGCATGCATATGTTCAAACAATCAGCCACTGCATGAGTAGCTGCACATACGATAGATATAGCATGCAGACATAATACAAGGTTAAAAGTGCCAACAAGCTTTCGATCATGCTAACCAGTACATTTGTCGTGCTCAGCAAAGTTTGAATGAAAATAGGATATACACAGCCCTAAACCCATTCCCAACATCTAAAGAATCCTTCATTGATGACTTGAAGCTTTGCAACGAATAATATAAATGACAACTACCTAACGTTTTTACTTTCTTCTTTTCTTACTTGTGGCACTAGAATATGTACATGTATTTGGTTATGGGAAATAGTATGAAACATCGTCCCTTAATGGAAAACATGTAACTAGCCATAACAAGACTAATTAGGAAAGGAAAAAAAAAACACCATTCAACTAATATGGCAATCTTAGAATCTGGTACATGAAATTAATTACTGATTAGGCACCCTGAAACGTATCCAAAATTAAATTTGCTCGTTAACATTGTAATAATATTGTTCTCAATCCTTGTAGTTAGGCTGAGAAACGACAAAAGGTAAATCATGAAGACAATATTGTCTAGAGGTAGCTGTCAATTCACGTACAGTAAGGTTCTGTAACGGCTGTACAGCCTTAACAAAATTATGACGAACTGCATGAGATTGTTAGGATCTGCAACAAAATAGGGTGTTGGTCTTGTTCTAAACCAACAATATCTTTGTCAGTACCGGAGACAGAACACATGGATAGGCCGAAAACGTTTATAATTATGGGCACATGATTAGAATAAGAAATAATCACGTGCACATGATATCCACTTAATTATGAGATCTTTTATATGGAAAATGATTATGCAACAGAAACAGCAGGTTGGTCAGTATGAGAAAGTTTCTTTATTTTGCAACTTCCGTGCCGTGGCCTTTTCCTTATCAAGACGTACTCGACCTCGTTTGATTTCTTTGACCTTCTGATGTTTTTCTTCTGAAAGCAAACTATGCAGGTGTAGTGTATTACGGCATCATCATATATCAGCAAGTTCCCAAAGATAAATACAAGGTTTGGTGTTGTTGAACTTCAAGCGGAAAAATGTTACCCTTCACCTACATGAACTTCAAATTCTTACCTTAAAACACCTTCGACACATTCGTCAATGAAGGTGAAGGATCTAGTTTGAAGTCCATCACCCCACATCTCAAACTTATCAGTCGAAGTGAGCGCTTTTCTGCAGAAAGCAGCAGGAGCCTTTTCCCTCCCACCTGTACCAAAAAGAGCAAAGCGACAACATTGATCGTATTTATATTAGACAAAAGCATCCCACATGTAAGTAATTGAAGCATTAACAGCATACCTTTCCAAGTTCCAAAAGGTCCATATATGTTATGGAACCTTCCAACCCGACATTCGATTCCAAAGTCTGTGTTGTAGTGCTTGCACAGCTCTTCTGTCGCTAATTTCTCCAAGCCATAAGCATCTTGAGGCTACAAGCCAAGCACAAGGATAAGATCTCTCCATTGCATACAATTATTACAGAGATTAGATACAATTTGTCTGCATTGTCCTTGACGTATGCGTAAGACTAAACAAACCTCCGCAGGCCATGCATCAGATTCCTTCAGGCTCACGTTCGTTTCAAGTTGCTTAAACTCAGGATAAATGCAAGCACTAGAGGCGTAAAAGAACCTGGATGCAAACAGCTATGAGATGCTAGATACTTCATGAAAAGTAGTGCAGATTTATGCCACAATACATGAGGATATATTCCGCGAAAACCATACAGTTACACTTTCACTTTGAACTAGATAAACCTTATCCGATTCTAAACATGAACTTGTGATACAAAAACTAGACCCAAATCTAATGCTTAGAAGTTAACAGACCTTTTAATCCCATTTATCCTAGCAGCCTCCATCATGTTGAAGCTGATCATAGTGTTGTTATACATGATAACTGAGTGATTGGATTGAATGAAGCCCATTCCACCCATATCAGCAGCAAGGTTAAACACATGGTCAGCTCTGTTGGTAACCTTCAGGCAGTTTTCCATGACCCGGAGGTCGACAAGATGGAATTCATGACAGAACATATCTTCTGTCATGTGCTCGTTCTTCTTCCAGTCAGAAGCAATAATGTAATGTCCCTCATTTTTCAGACGTCGCGCAATGTGGGACGCAATAAAGCCACCAGCCCCAGTAATCGAAATCCTGAGCTTTTCGGATGGCCAGTAGGGTTCTCTCTCAAGCTCCTCATAGGTGTAAGAACCATAATCAGCACCCTCGTTACTTGCCATCCTACGAAGCTTAAATAAGTCAATAGAAGCATAACAATCATACCCAAATATTTTACAAGTCAAGAAACATTAGATATTTAAATGCCATACACACAAACAAACGGTACAAGTTCTAGATAATCCAGGGAAAAAGTGCTGATAAATAATTGTCTGTGCAAAACTTGTTTCTACACCCATACTTCAGTTGGGAATTCCCTAGATATACAAATCTATGAAAAATCAATTTAGACTTTGTATAAGAGCACTAGGATAGAAACAAAAGGAAGTGAATCTTTTATATCTTAACATTCTTTAAAAACCAGTTAAGAAATTTAAAAGTGCAACTCCAAAGTGTATGAATAATTAACCAGGATCATGACATCCAGCAGAGCAACACATAAGTTCCGAACTGATAACAAGAAGGAAAGAAAGAAGCTACCCCTACCCTGCACGTCTTACTAAATCTTACTCCTTAACTTGAAAGAGGCGAGGGGGTAATCTTGACTTCTTTTTTCCTGGGTGGGATTAGATACAGTTGTTGCTAAAAAAAAATATAGTATTATTAAAGAATCGTAAAGTTCAGATTCCGAAGAAAATTTTTGCAACAACTGTAAATAACAACGAACCATCAGAGCGAAGCAAAGGATCTACAAATGTGATGCAAAAAACCATTGTAACCACAATCAGGAAACCCCAATTCGGGTTCATGGCATTGAACCCAGATGACAAGTATTCCCCAAAACCCACGCGTAAAATCACACACATTTTCAATCAACAAGAAGAAAGAATCTAGACCGAGAAAAACTAGGCTACAAGTTAGATTTTTTTACCTCTAGAAGCCTGAATTTTGGGTGAACTGGAGCTTGAGAAAGAGGAAAAAAAGGATGCAATGCAGGGGTAGCTGAGACAGAGCCGAAGAAGGGTTATGAGGCAATAATGAGGATGTTTCGCAACGGCTGTCCCGGTTATATAGAGCGCGGAAGGCGAGGCAGCAGTGACAGAAGAGCAACACTCTTTTGTTTTTCCCACCATGTCGTGATTCGTGGGGCAATCTTCCTCGTGCAATTTCCTGCGGTGTGAATGAGAGAGAGAGATGATTGATTGGAGTGAGAGAGATTTCGTATATCTATTGCTTTCTCATTTTTCACTACAACTTTATAATATATCCTTAATAGATGTCGTAGTTAGATTTCAATGTTTTTAAACTTGGACCAAGTCGTAGGGGTCACTGGTTCAATCAATTGGGACTAGCCCCGAGTTTAACCAATGAAGTCATAATTATGTCATATTTATTGTGAAAAGTATAAAAGAAATGTTCAATATTGTATACATTATCGAAACTTGTCGATATGTTAGTATGAGACGATGAGTTCAGCGTCATGAACCCAAATTAGTTGCTATTGTCGGATGCAACATACTTCGAGGCGTGCGAAGGTTTGACCTCATATGGATTGGTGTAATCTTGTTACGGCTCGAGGGTTTGACAACTTGCTATCTTGTCAAATTTTTTGTACGAAATATTCGACGGCTGATATGTCGAGTTTTTGAGTGTTTTCAAAATAAGTAAGCACACAAATCTTTGAGAAAGATTGACAAAAGTACCAATACCCTGCCCATCGAGAAAACCTATTTATGTGCAATAGGGTATACCCTCTCTTTTAATAAATCGTAAGTTGATATCAATCATCTTGACTCAAGCTTCGTCTATCAGTATAATTACATTCCTGCGAATTTTCTATTCGCTGTTGACAATAACGTCCTCATTCTAACCTTTTTCTTAGTATAGTTACGAGTGTCAAAGCGCAATCCTCTCTTCGAGTTGTCACATTAAGTATATCTGTGGGTTGGACCATACGAAAGAAATTAGAAAGACGAGTTTAATGAATTTTGAATCGGCTCGATTGAAGATAAGATGCAACGGTGAGTAGGAAATTTGAAAATTGGTACACAAAAGTGGTGATGGTAAGTAATGAGAGCTATGTCAAGCAAATAATTGTATCAAGGTCAATTGCTCTCCTTGCTTTTAACTAATCGTCGTATTACAAGGTTAGGACAACTGCTCTCCTTGCTTTTTAACTAATCATCGCATTACAAGCTTAGGAGATGAGTGACGAGGGTGGTATACAGTCTTAAAGAGAAAAACTATCAAATGGAAAAAAGTGATTTGCAACTTGTAGCAATGCAGATACAAAACAAAAATGAGGGCAGACTTGTCAATTGTGAATAATCAAAACTTTCTTTCTAATAACTTGTAACCTGCTAGCTCTAAGATTATTTAACCTACACCTACGTCCGATTTTGATGATAACTAAAATTGATTATTATGTTATCCAATACGGTTTGAGTTTACAAAGTTTTAGCAATCGTATACTCGTGCGACAATTAGGAATGCTTCAAAGATCATCGTAAATGACTACTTTAAAATTGAATTATAACGTCTTTATCATTCCTTTACTTTGTAATTATAGATATAGAGATTCGACCTTATCGATGATTATGAGTTAGAAATTGACCATGGATTTCCCTTATATGCATAAATATTCTATACGTTGCAAAACAGGAAACAAGTTTTGGGAGTAAGGTCAATTGCATTGGACAATACAATCAATTGCATTCTAATAAAGTCGGTTGCATTGCTTAAAGCAGTTAGTTTTGAAAATACAGCAGACTTAAATGAGCAATATAGTTGATTGAATTGATCGGCTTGACAGACTTATTGCTCCAACTACTTCAAAACAATTATATTTATTTCAATACCTATATAAACTAAGAGTCAGTTTGAAATCACTGAAAGTTTTGTTTATTTTTTTTAAAAAAATAAAAATCAAAACTAATTTAGTTTTTATTTTTTACAAAAACAGATAGGTGTTTAATTATCCAGTTTTTATTTTAAATTTTTTCTTTGGTGGTGGCAAAAGTGGTGATGGTGGTGTCTCATAACAAAACCAAAACTGGAAATCCAAAACTCTAAATGGCACTTTAAAAAACAACCATGTTTTAAAAACTGATTTTTAAGACTGAAGAAAAAAAAATAAAAATTGTGTGTCAAATGCGTTTTTTTCCTCCAGTTTACAAAATTGGAGAAAAAAGCTAGAAACTTTAAAAGTTGTCAAACGTTACCTAATTTGGGCAAATCTCAAAACTGTACCCTGAAGTTTACATTTTATACAGTTTTAGTACCCAAATTTGAAGATGCGCCAAACAAGTACCCAACTTTGAAAATTCGTACCAAATCAGTACATCGCCTGACTAACGACGAATGCCGTTAAAAAGTTCGAGGAGTAGGATCGTCCATAACAAAAAAAATATCTCAAAATTACTCCGATTTTCGAAGAAGTACCTAACTTTAAAAAAGTGTACCAAATCAGTACCTCTATTTTTGTCTTCCTTAATTTAATAAAAAAAAACTCTCTCTCTCTGACCAATTTATACGTGTTACTTAATTAATCATTAAAAATATATCTCAAAAACACCTGGCACTATCTTAATCGTTTGATTTTTTATCTTCCTTAATTAATCATTAAAACTCTCTCTCTCTCTCTCTCTCTCTCTCTCTCTCTCTCTCCCCTCTCCCTCTCCATGTAAGTCACTATCTCCCTATCATCTTGGAGCCACTGTCATAATCACCAGTCATCCTCATCGTCCACACCAGCGACCCACTGCCATCACGACCAGTCTTGTCACTGCCACCACTTACATGAGTGACCCATCACCACTGATCTGGCCACTACCACGTCCTGCACCACTGAACGCACCACCATCACCACCAATCTAGCGACCGCCATTACTTACCAACTTGTTTACCACTATTGTCCATGACTGCCGACATCCAGATCAATCTCCAAACACCGCTGATGCTCACATCTATGACCCAAGACAAGTCGTAGCCGGCGCATCCAACACCACCACAACCTGACATCACCACCCATGTAACTCCTACGTAGCGGCATCATCACCGCCGGTTGACTGAGCACCAATTTTCCAAAACTGGGGTACTCGTGATAACATGACATTTCTGCACAATCTTCTTCTTTCGGGTGACACAATTTTGCAAAATCCGTGTCTTGGTTGCAGGGAAAGTTTGAATGGTACTAATTGAGCTGATTTGGGGATTTGGGAGAACCTTACTAATGAAGTGAATGCGAGGGAGACCAGGCACCCACCAATTTCATACCAAGGTTTATGTATTTTGCATCAAGCCTCTTGCTGTGTGCGGTGGTGTTGGTAGTGTGCGGTGGTCAACGGTGTTGAGGCGGTGGTGTTGGGTATGTGACGACGGCGACCACACAGGTGTTGGGTTTGTGACAACAGTGTTGGTTTTGTGATGGCAGTGGTAACACGCAGTGGTCGATGACGGTGTTAGGGGACGGCAGCAATGGTGGTGGTAGTGGTGGTGGTGGTCAGGTGGTTTTGGTGGGTGATAGTGGTAATGAGTGTAAGACCCCAAAATAACTAGTAATTAAATTATTATTATGTTTAGGGCATCTTTGCAAATTTAATTATGTTTGGGGTATTTTGAAATAAGTAATAAATATTTAGGGGTCTTTTAATTATTTACCAATCTTAGAGACTTTTAAGGGCTAGCCAAGTCTGTTTACGATATATTCAGTTTTGGTTACAGAGAAATAGAAGAAGGAGAAAACTAGGGCTTTGGAAGATTGCAATCTTCTGTGCACAATTGGTAAGATTCTTGAACTCACTTTCGATTATAAGGATGAATTTGATGATATTAGAATTGTAGTTGTTAAAATTTTAACGTAAGTGGGTTAATTATAATATCTAGGTGTTGAGGTTTTCGGAAGCAATCGCAATTTGGTTAAGACTATTACATAAATTTGAGGTAAGGGTTTCATATACATGTCTGCCTCGTTATCATTATACCATTGATTGATTTTGTTTATCCGACTTTGGGTTAACAATAAGTTTATATTTTGACAAAATCGTCGTCATTCGTTTTATCGTTCCGTGTATCAATTTGCACAATTATTGCGTATCTGTGTAGTACCGTTCATTGTGTCCCTGGGCACGTGTTTGCTTCTGCCGTTTGGTTCGTCGATGCCTTTCTTCTCTTCTTTTATTTTCCTGCACGGTTACTGTGACTCGCCTATTGCAGACTGCCATGATTGTCATTTAATTCCTTAAGTACTTTTCAGACTCCTTTAGGAGAATTGCTCGTGTAATTGCAAAAGTACTTTGACATGTGTCACCTTTTAGGAGGTACATTACTTTTGTTTTCCTTTTACTCTTAGTTTCATTATTTTATAATTCAGTGCTCATTTGAACTCAGAGTTAAGCGATTTCACTTCCATTGAACTCGTCTCTTTGTCCCTTCGATTCAAGTCTAATATCAAATAATTTCTGAAATCGTTAAGCTATCCTACTTGAAATACTAAGTTTTGATATTTTGCGATTCTTATGCGTTTGAGATATTTTGAAATTCATTGGATTCCTTTGAATTGAACTAATACTTAGAACCTTCACGTGCTTAGGTTAACGTGATGCCATGACATGATATGACAATTGCTACCGGTATGCAACTTTGAACTTAGAACATTCGCGTGCTTAGGTTAACGTGCTTTACAATCACGTATTGCGTGATTGCATCGTATTCGATTATTAGTTCAAATATTCGAGTGTGACACTTTGACTTTGATTTGATCTTTGATACGACTTAATACCCCGTAATGAGAATTGTTGTGCTAGGTTATTTTTCGTCTATGCACTTTGTTTCCATATGTTTCTTTTTGACTCAGCTACATGTTATTGATTACCTACGTTGTATTCTGTGGATGTGTTTGTGCGATCTTTGCTGGGCTTTGTGCTCACCCCCTCTTCTCCTCCCATTTTTGGTAATTAAGCTGAGACAAAGGTAGAAAAGTTAGTTGTATGTGTGAGCTTGGAGTTGTTCTTTAATTTTTAGACTTCTTTAATGACTTGAAAATAAGAGATTTGTAATAGTTTTGATAAGTGACTATTGATAACACAACAAGTTTGGGAGGTGATTATTGATATTAGAATTCCGCTGCGATTATTAGACTTTGTTGGTGAACGCAATTATTTTTCATTGGAATGTGATTTAGAGCTCTGATTGCCTCGTCGAGGTTATATTTTTGTAAAATATTCAATGTATATATTTCTCGTAAGCAGGAATATTTTGAAATAGTATGTGAATGTCTACCTCCGGGTCAGGGGCGTGACAGATTTGGTATCAGAGCATAGGTTTAAGATTCTGTAGACTCTTTAGACTTAAGCATTCGATGATTTGAGATGAATTTTATGATGTTTGATGTATAGTTCTGAGTAATCTAGTTTTAGTAGTACTTCTGTTTGAAGCATTTTTACACAATAAGTTGTGATCTTATAAGTTTTTCACTATCTCAGGAACTATGCCGCGTGCAGCTAGAGGGGGTACTAGAGGCGGTCGTAGGGGTAATAATGTTACTGGGGTCAACGTGGAAGCAGAAGCCGCTCCTACTCCTTTGACTGCAGATACCATTAAGGCATTCAACCGCCTAAGCCAGAGGATGCAGAGGCTTGGTTGAGTAAGTTAGAGAAGAGGTTTAAGCTTCTGAACTTCACCGATCGTCAAAAAGTGGACCTCGCGGTGTACCAGTTGGAGAACGAGGCTAACTAGTGGTGGAAGATGGTCGAGAGAACTCTAACTATAGAGGAGGAGTAGGCATTAACTTTGGATCGTTTCCAGGAGATATTTCTTGACAAATATTTTCCCAGAAATGTGAAGGATGATATGGTAGAGGAGTTTTTGAAACTGGAACAAGGAGAGGATGAAGCAGTCAAGGACTATGAATTTGCCAGGTTGTCGAGGTTTGCAACACATGTTATAGATACTGAGGAGAGACGTGCAACAAGGTTTAAGAATAGACTATAATATGGCATCCGAAAGTTCTTGACATCTGTGACTCTAGACACGTATGGTCAGGTCCTGGATAAGGCTCAGAGAGTAGAGAAAGATTTCGAGGCTGGGCGCAAGTATTACAGGGATCAGACGCAAAAAAGAGGAAGAGAAGAAAGTAGCTCAAAGGGCAAGGATGTGGTTCAGCAACCTAAGAGGAGGAACAATAATTTGGCTATCAAGGAACCTGCTCAGAATACTCAGAAGCCAACAGTAGCTTGCAAAACTTGTGGGAAGAACCATAGTGGTGTTTGTTGTTGGGAGAGTGGTGCATGCTTTAACTGCCAGCAACAAGGACACATGATCCGGGATTGCCCTCAGCCGCTCAAGCCCCAGTTTATTCAGGGAAGGGGACAGCAGAACCGGTTGTCGAGAACTAATCAGGCAGCAACTACTCGGGCTTGAGATTATGCCTTGATAGAGAAGGATGCCACTGCATCTAACGATGTAGTGACAGGTACATTTTTCATATGTTCATCTATAGCCTATTGTTTAATTGACCTAGTTCTACGTTTTCGTATGTCTCTACGTCTTTTGCTCGTCAGCTTGGTATTGAGTTACAATCCCTAGGTAGTGGGATTTCTGTTAGTACTCCAATTGGAGTTTCTTTTGATGCCTCCTCAGTTTATAGATCTTGTAATGTGAGAGTTGGTGATAGGGATCTACCTGCAGACCTTATACCGTTAGAAATGCATGATTTTGATGTGATTTTGGGCATGGACTGGTTGGCTGCCTATCATGCCAGAGTTGATTACTATTTAAAACAAGTAGTGTTTTGCATTCCCAGTCTACCTGAGTTAGTATGTCAGTGTTCTAGACCGGTTGCACCTCCTTGCACTATATCAGCATTAACAGCTAGAAGGCTTCTTAGGAAGGGTTGCATGGGGTTCTTAGCCCATGTTTATGATACGCGTTCGTCTAGCGGGGATTTAAATAGCATTTTGGTTGTGAAGGATTTTGCATATGTTTTCCCAGAAGATCTCCCAGGACTTCCTCCAGATAGAGAGATAGAATTCTCTGTCGATCTTATTCCAGGGGCAGCTCCTATCTCCATTCGAGGCTTTATATGGGCGTAGATGCCGATCACCTTCATGTTGGTACGAAGTGGGTGAGCGAAGCTTATTAGGACCTGAGGTTGTTCAAGTTACTTCAGACAAGATACAGTTAATTAGGGATCGTATGCGTGCAGCACATAGTCAACAGAGATGCTACGCTGACAATCGCCGTCGTGATTTAGAGTTCGAGGTTGGGGATCATGTCTTTTTACAAGTTTTATCATGGAAGGGCTTGATGAGGTTCGGAAGAAAGGGAAAGTTGAGTCCTAGATATGTTGGACCTTATGAGTTTTTGGATAGAGTTGGCCATGTTGCCTATCGTCTTGCCTTTCTGCCGGATATGTCTCGTGTGCATAATGTTTTTCATGTGCCTGTTTTGAGGAAGTACGTGCACGACCCATCCCATGTTATGGAGTACGAGCCTTCACTTATTCGTGAGGACCTATCAGTGGAAGAGCAGCCTGTCGAGATTTTGGGCAAACGAGATCAGATTTTGCATACCAAGGCTATATATTTGGTAAAAGTGCTTTGGAGGAACTAGAGATGTCAAAGGGCCGGGCTTGGGCCGGCCCAGCCCAAGCCCATCGGGTCTGCTGTGGGGCCGGGCCAGTGGGGCTGCCAACCGGGCCGGGCAGGGCCCGGCCTGCCGAAGGCAAACCTAGGCCCAGTCCAGGCCCTGGCCCTAGGCCCAATATCTAGGGCCGGGCTTGGGCCGGGCCCGGGCCCTTTTTTTTTTCTTCTTGTTATTCAATTTTAAATTTCATCTCTAGGCAATATTCACAATTTAACGAACCTAATCTTTATCCTTTTATTTCATTATAAGTAATATACATATATATGTATGTATGTATATACATATTTATTTGTTAGCCATTATATTTTTTATTATATGTTAAACATTTTCATACTCTTCTTGGTGAGCTTTATTAATAAAATCTTAACACATAACAATTTATATAGAAAAATAATAAATGTATTCATAGGCCCTCCTCCTTTTATCCGGGCTTGGGACCGGCTGCTTGTAAACAAACAGGCGAAGTTACCTATTTTTTTATATATACGAAAAAATATATATCTTGCTTGTAAAAATTTATTTTATATATATGGAAAAAAAGTATATTTTGTGAAAAAATTTATTCTTAAAATTCTAACAATCAAAATAATAATGCATGTCTATCCAAAATATCAGCAATCAAAGATCAAGAAATCTGCAACGTCAACCAAAAGGATCAAAAGAGGAAAATAAAAACAAATTACCTAATCATCCAGAAGTACTTCAATATCCGAGTCACTGCTCTTCCTATCATCAATCGGTTTATCTTGCTCGCGGTATTTCGCATCAAGATAATCCTTCCAACATACACATAGCTCGAGCGACTCGGGGTTAAGACGACTCCTCCTGTCATCCAAAACCCTCCCGCTGGCTGAAAATGCCGACTCTGAAGCAACCGTGGAGGCTTGCACTGGCAGTACATCCCGTGCAATTTGGGATAAAGTTTTATACATGTTTTGATTTTGTTTCCAAAAATTTAACAAATTAAAATTAACCTGTTCTTGCCTTGATAAATCAGAATAATGATCAGTATTTGCATATACACCAATCTCATTAAAAGAGGAAAAAGTATACGAACCTGCCGAATTAGAAGTACCTTCACCTGGTAGTTGTCTTGCTACTAGATGTTCAAAGCCCTGAAGGTATGGCGCATAATACCTCTCAACAGTGGATGATGATGTAGCTCGCCCGCGCACGTCAGCAGAATTACGATAGACGTTGAACAAGTCCTCAAACCTCTTGCTCACTTTTGCTGTGAATGCGGTTGTCTCCTCTGCTGTGTAGCACATTAATTTCGATATCTCTTGTATCGAGGCGTTCACGCCATGCAACTTTAACCTAGGATCTAAACAAGTAGCCACAGTAAAAATAGCAGGCAGTTTACTCCAATATTTATTAAATTTTTGATCCATCACTTTTACTATTTCCTTAAAGGGTCCTATATATCTCCATTTTGTTAACATTGTAGCCATCTTCAGAATTTCTATTACAGCGAGAGGAGAGGTGGGATAGTACGTACCAGACAATAAATTGGTAGACGTGTAGAATACCTCCAAAAATTCAGCTAGGTATGTGGCCATCTGCCATTCCTCTTGAGTTGGCAAGCCGGCTGGGAACTGGGTTAGTAGAAAATGCGTATAGACTTCTCGGTATGCCAGAATGTGTAAAAGCATGTGGTATGTAGAGTTCCACCTGTGGACCACATCTGTAACTGCTCTCCTGCGAGGCATATTATATTGAACACACAACGTTTTAAATTGTTGTGTTCTCGGACTCGAGCTATTAACATACGCTGTCATACCCCTCATTTTGACAAGAATATCTCCTGCAGCAGCTAAACCATCTTGAACAATTAAATTAATAATGTGACAAACACAGCGAACATGAAATAATTCACCATTAAGTACAGGTTGAAGCGTCTCCTTTAAAGCTGCA
Organism: Escallonia herrerae; assembly: GCA_033070095.1. Taxonomy (NCBI): domain Eukaryota; kingdom Viridiplantae; phylum Streptophyta; class Magnoliopsida; order Escalloniales; family Escalloniaceae; genus Escallonia; species Escallonia herrerae. Next base: position 693,869 of record JAVXUP010000124.1, read on the forward strand.
ACAGCAACTTTATTATTAGAAGCATTATCAAAACTAACACTCATAATCTTATCCTTAATTTTAAATGTGGTGCATGCTTTTAATATAAGAATAGCAATGTTCATTCCATCGTGCGGATAAGGGAAGTGCTCGAAAGCGATGATTCTCTTGTGCATAACCCAATCTACATCAATCCAATGAGCGGTCACACAAGAATAACTAACAAAAGTATAAGGAGATTGCCAAATATCAGAAGTAAGACTAACTTTACCTTCAAATTTATCGAAATAATCGATAAGGCGTGCTTTAGCAGCATTGTACTGTCGGAGTGCATCGGATCTAGTTGTGTTTCTATGAACCTTTTTGTACAAAGGTTGAACGTATGTGTTCATATATCTAGAGTGCTTAGGATTATCGGCAAAAGAAAAGGCTTGTTCATCATGAATAACAAATTCAGCGAGACCGTCTCTTTGCTCTCGCTGATTATAAACAAATAACTTACCGTCAAAAGATAACTGCGTTTGGGTAGGTTCGACGTGGCCTTGTCGAGGTGCACACAGAGGGTAATGCCTGTTAAGATGTCCATTACCACTACCAGACGAAAATAATTTAGCGCAGTACTTACATCGAGCTTTTCGGATGCCGTCCACCGTAACTACATCGAAATGATTCCAACACTCGGCTTTCTTTTTTTTCCCCTTTTGGACTTCTGGCTCATTACCGGAGGCATTGCTCGGCCCTTCTTCATCATGACCAGGCATAGGGTTGAGATTATGCCACGGAGTAGTAGCTTCGCCAACCGAGCTGCGTCCTTGACTATAATGCGGGGGGTCTTCATCAGGCGTGTATTCAAAATCTGGAATGTTTTGATTGAACTCCCAATTGGCTTGGGTATCTATCATACAGCCTGTACTCATTCGTCCAGGAACGAATGGTTGTGTTGGTGCTTGGATTGGTGTTTGTGATGGCCGTGGCGCTGGCGCTTGTGCTGGTGGTGGTGCTTGCGATGATGATGATGTTTTTCGTGATGACGATGCACGCCTCATTTTCTTCAATAATCCAGCCATATTTCACGCTAAACTTTGTAAGAGTAACTAAATACACAAGTATAAGAGTAGTAATAAGAAATAACAATTAAAAGAATGAACGAGTAACAAATATTAGAGAGTTAGTAATTAAAAAGAATTTAGCAAGACTAGTAATTAATAAACAAGAGTACTAATTAGTAAATACTAGTAGTAATTAGCAAGAGTAGTAATTAAAAAGAATTTAGCAAGACTAGTAATTAATAAACAAGAGTACTAATTAGTAAATACTAGTAGTAATTAACAAGAGTAGTAATTAAAAAGAATTTAGCAAGACTAGTAATTAATAAACAAGAGTACTAATTAGTAAATACTAGTAGTAATTAGCAAGAGTAGTAATTGGAGAGGAAAATAGTAGCAAAGCTTGTAGAAATATAGAATGTTTAGGTAAGAGAGAGTAAGAAGATTGGTGTGAAAAATTAGAGAGAAATGGTGTGAATTTATAGATTTTAGAAACTTCACAAAAGACCAAAATACCCCTACAAACTATCCGTTTATAGTTGTTGGGGAGGGTAAGAGTGTAAAGGAGTTGAAAAATATAGGTTAGACTAAAATACCCCCCAAACTAGCCGTTATATTGCTGTTGGGGGGGTAAAAGTGGAATTTTGGAAAAGGGGTGGAAGAAAGGGGGGGAAAAACCAAAAATTCAAACAAGTGGTGGGGCCGCAGACCGGGCCAGAACCGGGCCGCAGACCGGGCCAGAACCGGGCCGGGCCAAACCCGGGCCGTTTCCGGGCCGGGCCGGGCCGGGCTTTTTCGCAGAAACTGAAGGCCTGGTCCAGGCCCAGGCCCCAAGCCCGCTTGTGCTGGGCCGCTACTGTTCATGGACGGGGCCGGGCCAGGCCGGGCCGGGCCAGCCCACGGGCCGCCCGGCCCGTTTGACAACTCTAGGAGGAACCATGCTGTGGAGGAGGCGACGTGGGAACTCGAGGAGTCGATGAGAAAGAAGTATCCATTCTTGTTTGATAACATGAGATACGTAAATTTCGAGGACAAAAATTTTATAAGTATGGGAGGATGTAAGACCCCAAAATAACTAGTAATTAAATTATTATTATGTTTAGGGTATCTTTGCAAATTTAATTATGTTTGGGGTATTTTGAAATAAGTAATTAATATTTAGGGGTCTTTTAATTATTTACCAATCTTAGAGACTTTTAAGGGCTAGCCAAGTCTGTTTACGATATATTCAGTTTTGGTTACAGAGAAATAGAAGAAGGAGAAAACTAGGGCTTTGGAAGATTGCAATCTTCTGTGCACAATTGGTAAGATTCTTGAACTCACTTTTCGATTATAAGGATGAATTTGATGATATTAGAATTGTGGTTGTTAAGATTTTAACGTAAGTGGGTTAATTATAATATCTAGGTGTTGAGGTTTTCTGAAGCAATCGCAATTTGGTTAAGACTTACATAAATTTAAGGTAAGGGTTTCATGTACATGTCTGCCTCGTTATCATTATACCATTGATTGATTTTGTTTATCCGACTTTGGGTTAACAATAAGTTTATATTTTGACAAAATCGTCGTCATTCGTTTTACCGTTCTGTGTATCAATTCGCACAATTATTGCGTAACTGTGTAGTACCGTTCACTGTGTCCCTGGGCACGTGTTTGCTTCTGCTGTTTGGTTATTATTGCGTATCTGTGTAGTACCGTTCACTGTGTCCCTGGGCACGTGTTTGCTTCTACCGTTTGGTTAGTTGGTGCCTTTCTTCTCCTTTTATTTTCCTACACGGTTACTATGACTCACCTGTTGCATTATTGCGTATCTGTGTAGTACCGTTCACTGTGTCCCTGGGCACGTGTTTGCTTCTGCCGTTTGGTTAGCTGGTGCCTTTCTTCTCTTCTTTTATTTTCCTGCACAGTTACTGTGACTCACCTGTTGCAGACTACCATGATTGTCATTTAATTCCTTAAGTACTTTTCAGATTCCTTTAGGAGAATTGCTCGTGTAATTGCAAAAGTACTTTGACATGTGTCACCTTTTAAGAGGTACATTACTTTTGTTTTCCTTTTACTCTTAGTTTCATTATTTTATAATTCAGTGCTCATTCGAACTCAGAGTTAAGCGATTTCACTTCCGTTGAACTCGTCTCTTCGTCCTCTTCGATTCAAGTCTAATATCAAATAATTTCTGAAATCGTTAAGCTATCCTACTTGAAATATAAAGTTTTGATATTTTGCGATTCTTATGCGTTTGAGATATTTTGAAATTCATTGGATTCCTTTGAATTGAACTAATACTTAGAACCTTCACGTGCTTTGGTTAACGTGATGCCATGATATGATATGACAATTGCTATCGGTATGCAACTTTGAACTTAGAACATTCGCGTGCTTAGGCTAACGTGCTTTACAATCACGTATTGCGTGATTGCATCGTATTTCTATTATTAGTTCAAATATTCGAGTGTGACACTTTGACTTTGTTTTGATCTTTGATACGGGTTAATATCCTGTAATGAGAATTGTCGTGTTAGATTATTTTTCGTCTATGCACTTTGTTTCTATATGTTTATTTTTGACTCAGCTGCATGTTATTGATTATCTACGTTGTATTCTGTGGATGTGTTTGTGTGATCCTTGCTGGGCTTTGTGCTCATCCCTCCTTCTCCTCCCATTTCAGGTAATTAAGCTGAGACAAAGGTAGAAGAGTTAGCTATATGCGTGAGCTTGGAGTTGTTCTTTAATTTTTAGACTTCTTTAATGACTTGAAAATAAGAGATTTGTAATAATTTTGATAAGTGACTACTGAGAACACCACAAGTTTGAGAGGTGACTATTGATATTAGAATTCCGCTGCAATTATTAGACTTTGTTAGTGAACGCAATTATTTTTCATTGGGATGTGATTTAGAGCTTTGATTACCTCTGTCGAGGTTATATTTTTGTAAAATATTCGATGTATATATTTCTCATAAGCAGGAATATTTTGAAATAGTATGTGAATGTCTGCCTCCGGGTCGGGGGCGTGACAATGAGGGTGATGGTTAATAGGTATAAATTGGTCACACACACACACACACACACACACACACAGAGAGAGAGTGAGAGAGTGAGTGTGAGAGAGAGAGTTTTGTTTTAATTAAATTAAGGAAGACAAAAAAAATCAATGTACTGATTTCGTACACATTTTCAAAGTTAGGTACTTCGTTGAAATCTATGTATTTTTTAGATATATTTTTCTGTTACTGACGGTGCTACCCCTTTAGACTTTTAACGACATCCGTCGTCCGTCAGCTGAGATATTGATTGGTACATTTTTTTTAAAGTTAGGTACTTCTTTGGCGTACATTCAAACTTGGGTACTAAAGCTGTACAAAATATAAACTTCAGGGTACAGTTTTGGTATTTGCCTACCTAAAATTTGGCATTGATTTCCATCCCTAAATTTTGGCATTGATTTCCATCATCCTTCTTATTATAAGCCTCATTTCTTGCAAATACTTAAACCTCATACCACTAACAAATCTAATGTCGTCATGAGAATTAATCTTTTTCTTAGTCAAGGATTGTGTTGTACTTCAATTGAAGTTCTTATCACTTTATCAACATCCTAACCTTTATAATGCTTATTTCGATGGCTTTATAGCTAGCACTACTACCATGAGAACACTATCAATATCACATTGCATATATGTATCAAACCATATGGGGTCATATGGTATGAGCATGCAGAGTCTAAAATGAAATTATTTGTTAGATAATTGTTACCTGTAGAAAATAGTGCGGGACATAATTGTATAATCTTTATCTAATTTCACTTCGGCAACACTAACGATGATTGGGGGTTGCTTTTTGGCTAGTACTTCATGCAAATCCTCTTTCATTTCCTAATAATCTCTCTTTAATGAACTTTCTGTTTGCAATGATGACATATGAAATTATGTCATGCATGAAACTGTGATTGAGATTTAACTTTGCCATTTCTCTTTCCTTGTAACCAGCTTTCGTTGCGCCTTAAGTTCAACTTTGATATGCTATTGCACTAAGCGCATTTGCATTAGAACTGACTTATAAATCTTTAAGACTGTCTTGTCTCAAACAGGATCGTAGTCATCTGAACTACTATGAATGTGTCTTTCCCGAGCAATTTTGACCTCACGGTCATATCGGCTAATAGAAGTGATGAGTAAAAAATAATGGCCTTCTTCATTGATCTTGACTTCCACATTCAGTAACTTTGTTGTGATTTTGCTAACTGAGTTTATAGATGATCTCTAATATCAGAACCGTAATCCATCTGTAATTGATACAACTGCTTCTTGAGAAACAGTCAATTTGTCAAAGACTTTGACATGTAAATCTCCTCCAATGTACGATGTATGGCTCAAGGAGAAGTTTCCTTCAACACGACGTACTTGACCGAGCCAAACTCAATCAGGTTGTACTTGTAACCTTTGCCTCACACTTCTTTTCACTAATCAGTGTCCGTCTTTCTAAGCTTCTTACAAGTAAGGGCTTTTATGAGTACAACATACACCAAAATATATTTGACGATATATACTTTGCCAAAGTGTAAAATTATTTTTTCCATTACAGGGCGCGACATCCAACTTAATGCGCACCATCCTCTTTTTGAGATAACAGTAAGTTAAGCAAGCTCTAATTCTACCGCAATAATCACAAGCCAAAGACATGCCACTAACAAAAACAAGTCAGCAAAAACATGTTGAATACTATTGATCAATAAGGAGGTGATAAATAAGTCACAACGCAAGATAGGCAATAAATGTAACTTCGATTATCAAAAAGATGGTAAGAGCAGTGTAATAAAATGGCCTCAACACTGAAAGTATGCGGTTTTGCAGCTTCTTGGGGTACATAAGCGCAATTGTAATTGTTATTGTACACCCCTTTTTGCTAACTATTAAATAATGATGTGGCTTTGGAATAGCTAAGAGGGTGGTCCTTTATTGACACTCGTATTATGGCTAATGACAATCATGTGCAATTTATTTGTGGACAAAGTAGAATAGAAGAAAAGCACATATGGATTCCCAACGTTGGTCAGATATGTTATAGGTCTTGCTAACATGTTCCCTAGGGGCACGTGCTAAAAATCTTCAACATGAGTATAGATATTGCTAGTCCTATGATTAGATAACAAAGGTTTACATCTTGTTTTGATGATAACAACGTAAAGTTATGTTTTAATATGTGCTTTGAGTGGATTCTTAGTACGTATATGCGTACAAACTCACGAAGACATCTTCGAGAAATTAGATATGTGAGTTGAAAAAAAAAGGAACTTAAAGCTGTAGTGTATATGCTATAAAAGCTTTACTATGTCCAATGTCAAAAAGTAACAGAGTTCATATGCTAAGTTTAATTGTGATTAGTCTTAGTTTGACACTTTGATTGATGACTATAGCCTAGAAATTGACCATAGGTTTTCCTTAAAAGCATAAATATTCTATACAATGAAAAATAGCTTTTTTGGCCTGTAGGATCGATTGTAGAAGGCCAATATAGTCGACAACAATATGGTCAGTAGGCTGATGTAATTCAACTCCATTTAAATACAGTCGCCTGCTTTCTTTGATTTTCAAATTCCAAAGGCTAGTTTTGGAGAATATAGTCGACCCATTTATTGTTGCTGCATTTAAATCATGCCTACTTTAAAAAAGGCTATATTTATGCATACACCTTTATAAACTGATTTGGACTTCATCATATACCACATTCGATGTCTATATTCATTAGATAAACATCAAAGCTTACGGGTTAAACTTTGCTCTCTTTATCCTCATTATTTGAAATCATCCAAGAGAGAATTTATGTGAGTAATCCTTTAATTGAGAGTGAACATTCTTCAAGTCATTAATTCTATGATCTCTCTACTGGACTTGAGCTTCATTTGTACTTATTTCCTTTTCAGAGTTACACAATTGATCTTTGTAAAATAATTGCGGTCAAGGCTTGGATTTGTCAATGGTGAGGTTTGTGGATTAAATGCATGTGCTTGGTGTGGTGATATCACCAAGTGCTTGAAATTGTGCTTTATCGTTCGGCTTGAGGGTAAGTCTAGCCGAACCATCTAAATCTCCTTATCAAGTATCTCTAACTTAGTCTCCTATGTGTTAGCATATTGATTGAGGTTGGTCATTGGTTTTATTAGGACACATGATTGTGTGTTAGTTTTAATTCCCCATTAACCTTTTAAAACCCTATTCACCTCTTAATTAAGGTCATTTTATTGGTTTCAAGTGGTAACCGACCCTTAACTCTTACTTCATCAATGATGGATCAATAATCATGTAAAGAAGAGGAAGAATTGAACAGCAAGAAGATGGACATACTTGCAAAATGAAGAAAGAAAGAATCACGAGAGAACAAGAAATTATTTAAGTATGTAGAATTCCAGGGAGCGTAAGAAGAAGAAAGAGTTAAGAAAGAAGAACTCCATAAAGACATCAATTAAAGCCACTAAATGGAATTATGATGACTTAAGTGGAGATGAAGGTAGTGACTTCCTTGATAGAGAGGTAAATTTGTGCTTCATGGCTCAAAAGGAAGATGAGGTAAATTCTTATATAGTGATAGCGATAGAAATTGCTTAAATGGTGAGATATATGATACTTATGCTCTTTACCATTTTTGGCGAGGAATCCAAGTTGACCACGATAAAGTGAAGGCTATGCAAGAGATGCTGATCCCACGAACAATCAGGGGTTATCCGGGAAGGATCAACTAAATTGGCCGCATCATCAACCTGTAAACCCATTTTCAAGCTGCTAAAGAAGAATCATACGAAAGACTGGAATGACGACTGCCAACGTGCCTTCGACCGCATCAAAGAGTACTTTACACTGATTTGGCTTTCATTTATTGTGGTTGTTCAATATTGCATTAACTTTCTTCCTAACATTAATGATAAACGTTGGATATTAAGGCCCCGTTTGAAAGGGCTTTTTTTTTCAATTCTTTTTTTTTCAGTTTTAGAAACTGAAAAAAATAGTTGCGTTTGGTAACCATTTTTTCCCTTCAATTTAAAAAATCAGTTTTTAAATCAACGCTGTTTCTGAAAACTCAAAAAATGAGTTTCGATTTTCAATTTTTAGTTTTGGTTTTTTTTTTTTTTTTGAAACCACCACCTCCACCGCCGGCAACCACCTCCGGCGACCACCGCCAGCAACGACAGCCACCACCATTGTCGACCACCGCCACGCCCCACCAGCGCTACCGCAAACCACCCAAAAAAAAACTCAAAATAGAAACTGAGTTATCAAACACCCACTTATTTTTTTTTAAATAATAATAAACTGCTTCTTTAATTTTCTTTTGTTTGGAAACTGAATTTTTTTTTTTGTCAAACAGAGCCTAAGTCCCTTCTTCTTCCTTTTTTAATTGAAATTAAGCCCTTCTTAACTATTCTTAACATGTGCCCCCAGGTCACGTGCTAACATTTGCCGTATATAAGTCCTTTGGGAGGCAATACCGCATTTACCATTTTGCCACCATTACCTTTTTAGTTCTCGAGGCTTGAGAATTGTACGATGACTTCTTACATTGATTAATGGGCCAGCAGCTTCCAATTTTTGGCTGTCACGTAAAACTCCTCAATAATGGAGGTCGGAATAACTGTGAAGCACAAGCCAAGTGTGTTGGTCGAGAAAGTACGCAGAAGCTGCATTTAGAGGCATCAGGGAACAAGAATGAAAACAAAGACAACCATCCCACTCACTCTCCGTTCTAGTGGAATGGTAAAGCAAGTTATTGACTGTAAAGTTACTTCGTCAATCCTTCAGAACACGTTAAATTTTGATCGTCGAGCTCCAAACGGGGCTCTAGTAGGTTTGAGGACAAGGTAATTTCTTGAACATCCATCAATGGAGCCCATCAAGGAAGCAAAATATACAACATTAATATGTTCAAACAGTAAATCGTAATGCGAGGGACTCTCTCTCATGTACTTCCTGTGTAAAAACAAAAGTATAGTTAAGGAAGAGCCTCTTGTGTCTCAGTTGTCAAGATCATGAAAAACTGGACTGGCTTCAAGCTGTTCTGCAAATTTTTCGAGGATCTCCTTCATAAGAACAACTGATTCCTCTTTCTCCAGGCGTGCAGCATTGTCTCTGTTCTCTACTTCAGAAAACATTCCATCATAGAGAAGTACCACGGCCTCGTCATCTTTTGATGGTGGTAACCCAAACTCTTTCCCGTTCTTCTCTAGAAAACCCCTAATCTCTCCCATATTCCTCTCTCCACCCTCTTCCTCATGCAATATCTTCTCTATGACATTAGTCAATTGCTTTTCGTCCGCCAAAATCTGCACCAAGTGAGTATTGGTAGGTAAAATGATGTTCTCTAAGTATCTAAGCAACTCTTTCAGAATTTGCCAGGCTCTTACAGTGGTTAAGATAACCAGTGACCAAAGCACATGCCATAACTTTTTCTCTTTCATTTTCGTTTTTTTGGCTGTTTAACTCATCCTTATTTCCATTTCGAATCTTACAAATTTAAAGGGGCTGGACTGGCAGCAACATATGTAGCTAGCTAAGTGCAACTGACTCCTAGAGGAGAAATGCATCTTGGGATCTTTAACTGGGAGAAGAGGCAGAATAGAGTACCTTCCGTATCTTAGAACCATTGATGATCTCAATGTTCTGGATGACGACAACGTGCTTTGCAGTCAGGGCTTCTGCAATTTCTTGCATAACAGGCTGTAGTACTTGCGCAAATTGTGCTTGTCCCAGTTCTTCCTCCCCCTCAGCTCCATGTTTCTTCAGAATATCATTTAGCTGAGGAAACTCTGATATATTGCAAAATCTTTACATGTAAGAATTCCTTTTAGAAACTAGATAATGGTGTCGTGGTGAGCCAAGGCAATACTCTCAGTGCATCTACATTTGGAAGTACGCAGGTAAATCATTTTCGTACTCACTTTTTGCAGGACTATGCAGGAAATAATGTTATTTTGATATGTTGAAACTTGGAAAATATCCAGATCCAGAAATTTGAATTTAAATGATGTGTCTAACAGTTTCATTCTAATGAGAGAATTGGTCAGTCAATCTTCAAATAATTATTTGAAAATAACAACAAAGCAACATGGTGCTATTAAACAAATATGTCACCAGAAGAGAAGGTAGCATTAAGTGCATCAAAAAATTCACAAACTTCATTGCCTTTATGTGTTTTAACAGAATTAGTATAATTGCAGAGACATTGAACTAGTAGTTGGAACATTGGAATGTCATGTTTGTAAACAAATGATCCAGATTACGGCATAAAGAAGCATGTCCAATCACATAATTCCGGGTTAACGTAAATGAAAGGTTTTCTTTCGGCATATGCCATGTGATTTTCTCTACATAAAGTGAATACTCGACAGGAGTTATGCCAGCTTCCACGCATATCCCTTGATGTCATCAGCGTCATGTATTTACGTGCAGTGTTACGAGCTCAGAGTATCTAATTCTAGATATACTACTCAATAGTCTACTGTGATAACAAACATATTAGTTTGTAAGGAATTACTGAAAACAAGGTCAATATGGTTTTGACTTCTTCTACAATTCTTCCCATCTTTCTTTCATTTTAACTATTTTTTTTCTTTTGTATTCCATCTCATCTTTGAAGAAGTTATGTTTGGATTTTTTCCAGGAGGCTAGGATTTCAGTAGTCAAATGTAGCATCTCAATTTCTCACAAATAGATATGTGGTGCTGGTACAAGAGTAGATACTAACATGATGGTGATGGGCTATGTGAGGGTAAATCGGAATAGAAGAGCAAAGAATAAGCCTCCTTCATTTATCAACCTATGGATAAAGAATGAGGCAATTCGATAATCATATCTTCCACCGTAAGACCTTACAAGAACCGCAATATATTATAAGGGGTAAACTAAAAAGGCATAACCATGCATATTCACTGCTGAATGTGTATGAGTGCATAGCGACCCATGAATCCTCTTAAGAAAACATAAGAAATGAATGTCGTTATAGTTGCTGTCAGGAAAAGAACAAAAACTGGTGCAGCAGGTACTAAGCGCATCATGAGAGGGAGAAAACCATAAAGGTCCATCTTTTAGGCGCATATAAGAAAGATGACATTGGCATCATGAACTTGTAAAGTTTACTCGTCCACATATATGTTCACTCAATTTCACCACATTACCTTGCCGCAGAGTTAGAAATGAAAGCACAAACCTGAAACAGGAGGAATGCCCATTTCGACACCCATATGAGCAAGTGCATTACATATCTCATTCTTACGGAGCTTTCCTTTATCTTCGGTATCTAAATCAGTGAAAAGATTCTCTGCCAACATCGCAAAATCATCTTCGTCCTCCAAAAACAGCCGGAGAGTGTTCCCATCCAAAATTGCTACAACAAGTGGCTCATCTGAAAATACATCTAGGTGAGCAGTTTGGCATTTCCATTTCATCAACTAGAGGCGGACTTAAAATCAATAGAAAGAAGAAAGCGTGGCAATGTTCAGTTTAATTAGATTTACCAAATTCTCAAGGAGTTGTTTCAAACTGAAAAAACAACTGATCATATTGTGAGCGACAGCATTCATCAGGTACCCAACCTCTAAGTGAAAAACCATAGAACAACTAACTAAAAGTGGGACAGGAGAATGGAAAGCTCTCAACAAGGATCATAGATGTTAGCAGCAGGTTCCGAATGCCATGCAGGAGTCCAGAACCCTCATGATCCTGCAGCCACCAGATAATGACCCATCAGGCCTCCAGGGCAAGCTTCACGACATCCATGCATTCATACTCCTACTCTCGTTGTGATCTTGGCAAGGAATCATAGACGACAGTAAGAAGGGGTTCTTGAACCAACCATGGTCATCATCACAGATGCTGACATCGGCATTGCGTTATTGGTTGTCTTTCATTGGCCATATTGGACATCTATAGAGCATGGTTATCAGAACCTAAGCGGTCCGGGTGGTTGACCTGGTTCAACCGTGAACCAACCGTTTAACCCGGCCTGTTCTGTAATTGGATCCGAAATGCAATTGACCTATATGAACCAGCTGAACCAAAATTATGTGGGGCGACTCGGGCATGAACCCGGGGGGTTAACTGGATCAAGAAGACAATGGCGTTAGTAACCCATTAAAAGGGACAAATACAGGTGGTGGAAGTCGAACCCTGGCCTTCAGTTATGTCCTTTTAGGATATATTCTCTAAGAGGATATAAACCGTGCTGTTTGGCTTTAAGAGGATCCTTAACCAAGCAGGTAGTTTGGTGCAGATGTAATGCAAACCGTGCTGTTTGGCTTTAAAAGGTGGTGGTAAACACAATTTACCATGATTACCTATGTCAAAGGCGTTGAAGAAATTTAACTTTCAGCTTTTCAAACTGATGACAATGATTTGATTTCATACCTAACTATATTTTCCAAACAAATTCATGAGAACGTTAAAAAGCTGTACTTCTCTTCCCGCATATTTGGTTCCCCTCCATTTTAGCGCAATCACGTGGTGATGGTGTGCATTGATAGTGCAGTGTTAAACATGAGACATTATTGCCCCATTCTCCCTTAGCTTAAGCTCTTAAAGCAATTGGTAACTTGACAAAATGTCATCCTACAAATGTCACTCTTCCATATTGCACATGTAAGGGGAAAGAACTGCCAGAACATTCATTTCCTATGCGAGTTCTTATGCTTCCACGCTTTATCTAATCTGAAGGAGGAAGTCTAACAGTCAAAGTTTGTTAAAGGAAATAGCCACAAATTTCCCCCTTTCTCCAAACAAAGGTCTGACCTGAAGTTTGGCTGGCCTTGCCTTGTGGATAAAATTTTGAAGTTTTCCAGCAAAATACTATCCTAATACTTTCTGTATTGGAAGGCGTTTCATGTCATCCAAGACTTTGGAAAAGCCATGTCTCACATCTTCTGACAGTTGACCTCTGTATCTCTGGAACAAAGGCTGGATTTTAAGCAAAACTTGGAAATCTTCTAGGGGTAATTATTTGACAGTAGACTTCAAACACCAGATATTCCAGTAAAAAATAACAATCCGCCTACTATGCAATTTCTTTGAGATATACCTCCTACTCTTATAGAGGTCAAATGGGTCATCGATTCAGAGCTTACGTTCTTCCTCTGCCTCCCAGCCCATGACAGACCTATGTGTTATTCCACTCAAATTGGTCACTATTTGGCCAAAAGGAAGAATATAGTATTTACTTATATTTGCATGTTCAAACTGTAAGACAATTACAGTTCCATTTCAACTTATTTTTCTGCCAAACCAATTTTTCCACATTCAAACTCACAATGAGTTGCTACTTGCAAGCTAGAATAGGGAACGCCATGTGGTATATGTCATAGTAACTCAACTGATCCGTTGTCCCTAAGAAGTTTTGGCTGGTTGGGGACTGATCCTTCTCTTCCACTTTCTATATCAAACACACGCTCCCTAACACATTTCAAGCAATCAAGACCTTCCTCACTACTTCTAGTGCGTTACTCTCAAGATAAAGCTTTATTTCAAATTGTGCTATTCGTGCTAGGTTGCTTGTCGCAGTTCACAGAATTCAACACTTTGTCATAGGTTGTTCATTAGTCTAGCCAGCACCCCATTCAAAGCCCCAACCCCTGCATACATTAACAAAACGCCTCCACAAATCGGCCACCTGATGCTAAATGTGGATGTATCCTGGGTGATCCCGTACTGGAAGACCAACAATTAGATAATTGTGGCGTGCTGCTGACTCAATAGAATGACAAACCACTCAAACGATTTACAAACGATCAAGATACCATCAAGAACTAAATTAATTTTAGAGAAATAGCATCTCTTCAAAACAATATCATGCGATAAGCAACGATCAGTTACTCAATACATTACTGGATAAGTTATGTAATTACGTATTTAAAAGAATATGAAAAAGGAAAATTGAAAAAAATAATATAACAGTCGAAGTCAACACCTTTGAGTTCATCGGCGATCGCGTTGACCAAGTCTTTGAGCCAGGCGGCAGCCTCGTCTTCATCGAGCTCCGTACCTGAAAAGCTGCCGGCGTCGATGTTGAGGCGGAGGAGAGCGGCGGACTTGAGAGTCTCGGGCAATGCGAGGCCGAAAAGCGACGAGGAAGCTCTTGACTCGGCTAGCTCGATGACCCGAGCCCCGGTGAGAGTGGCGGAGGATTCCGGCAGGGAGAGATCGACGGATCTGAGCTGCGAGCCGTCGATCACCGTCAAGCCTCCGTCCGCCATTGCAGTTGGAACGGGTTTTAAGACTTCGGGAGGAGTGTGAGTGCGTGTGAATTTTGAAAGCAGAAGCTTTGGGGGAGAGAGAGACGAGTGGAAGAAATGTCAGTCTTTAAGTTCCGTTATGTTGGGCGCGTACGTCATTGGCCTTTGAGATCGGGTCTAATTCCGAAATTGCCATTTCTGCATCGGGAAGTAATCCCGTCCCACATAAATTAATCATTTTTTAAAAACCGTTTGGAATTGATTCTAAAAAGTAGATTTCAGTTTAAATCTAAATCAGTTTTCAACATCAGATTTAATCTACTTTAAGCAGAATCAGTTTACTGTTTGACAAAATTAGCTGTGAACTAACTTAAAGTTACAAAAAATTATTTAGGTAGAAAGTGATTAAATCAATTTTGATATGGCAAAATGATCGTAAAAGACATTACATAAATAAAGTTCTAATATTCATTTACTGAAGTAATGTTAACACAACTTTCATTTAGAAATAACTACAATATACAAAAAAATTATTGAAGAAACTATTTTCAACCCCTATAAAAGTTGTCACTTCTTATTCTGAATTAAAGGTAGAAGAGCAAGAAGGCGACTGTTGATGAACTATTGTGTTCCCTTTTTCTGTTAGCGTAGAAGAGAATATAACTCCAGAAACTAATTAAAAGTCACACCCAATAATTAGTTAAAATGATATGAAATGTCTTTTTGTGAAAAAAATAGGGATATGATGGTAAATTAAAAGGTCAAACCTGATTATGAAAAAAGTAATTACTTCATAATCCTCACTTTCTAGGATTATGGATTTGATCAGTTTTTAGATTGTTTAGGTAGATTAAATCTCATAATCTCTTTTGCCAAACACTCACACATCTGATTTAATCTAGATTAACAGGTTTGACCATCCCAAAATCAACCCCAAACACCCTCTTAGACTGTTCCACAAAAATTGATCACTTTTAAATTAAGAAAAATATTTGTAAAATATTTTACATATTTATCATTTTTATACTATTTTTATATTATCTCTCTACATTTAACTCTGCACCATGCAACTCATTTTCTCTCTCCTAACCCACCTTCTTACATTTTTTTATTTTATTTCTCTCTTTATAATTAACACTCCTCTACTCATCCTCTCTCTCATGGTCTACTTTGTTCTCCTCATCTCTCTAATAGTTGTTTGCGAGTTTAAGGGTAAGAGAAAAGAAAAGAAAAAAAAGAGAAGGTAAGAGAAGAGAAGAGAAGGAAACACAATTATTATTTCTCTTGTTTGTAAGTTTAAGATAAAATCATTCATTTTCTCTTGTTTGTGAATTCAATAGAGAAGAAAAAAAAAGGACATCCGATTACGCATATACATTTATTCTATATTGTGATAATTCTCATAAAGATTATGAATTTATGATTCTAAAATAGAACATGATTTTGATGGGGAAACAAATTAGTTATCAATAGCATCATACAAAGTACATACCATATTAATGTAATAAATCTTGCATAACCAATTAATGTCATAATAAAAAAACAAAAATAGTCATGACTTGACTACAAGCATGCTAACATCTAAATCTAATTATATGTCACACCAAAAATAAAATAATCAATCATGAGTTAACAACCATTTGTTTGTAAGTGAAGTGGTAAGTTCCTATAAGAAACCCTAAAACTTAAAAGTCATTAAAAATTTAGTCTTCATTATCTCAAGGATAGTATGAGCATTATAAAAATGTTACTTATGAGAGTTTCCTTTCTCTCAATTTCTTCCCATTTTGGAAGAAAGATTTAGAGACAAAATTAGCCAAAGCTTTCCTCCCTTTTCCCTTCTTAAAAAAAACTCACAAATTAGAGAAAAGGGAAGAAATTAGTCACTTTCCTTTCTTTTTCTCTCCTAAAAAAACGGAAAACAAATTATAAAGGATAGAACGAAAAACACTTTTCTCTCTTTTCCTAACTCGCAAACAAGTTATAAAGTATAGAACGGAAAACATACAATACATGACATAAACCTTTAATATACGTACAAAAATAATAAGTGATCAAATTATGTGGGACAAAGGAGTAATATTAACTGGTGTTAAATCCCATATATCCAAGAAAGCAAAGACTACATATGAATTGTTAAAGAAAATGGTATAATGAATTTAAATTCCAGCCAACATGAAACCTTATTATTTTTCAGAACAATTATAACATTCTCATTCTGACAAAGTACCTGAATAGTATGCATAGTTTGTAGATATTACGGTAAAAGAATATAGATTAATAATTACAACTAATAAAGGATGCTTATTTTTATGATACAATTTTAAGTTTAATTGTAAGCATTAGACTATCATATCCCTAAAGACAATGTGTAATACAAAAATCAAAACCTATGTAAGTAATAAAAGAAAATTAAAGTTGAAACTTAGAGAGATACTAGATTTACATAATAATTAGAATGAAAATATGTGATGATTAACGTAAATCTAACCTATAAAATGCATACTAGTCAGTAGTTGCTCATAAAAAGAGCGCCACCACATCACCATAATATTAATTATGTTGGTTAAGTTCTAAAACTTGATAAACAAATTATAGATTTTTTTTCTCCACAGGGTCTTATTCAAAATTAATGTACCTCTCTCTCTCTCTCTCTCTCTCTCTCATCACCATAATATTAATTACGTTCGTTAAGTTCTAAAAACTTGATAAACAAATTATAGATTTTTTTCTCCACGGATCTTATTCAAAATTAATGTAACCTCTCTCTCTCTCTCTCACACACACACACACACAAAGGCCACGTTTGACGCGGTTTTTTTTTCAGTTTTGGAAATTGGAAAAAAAAATGTGTTTGGTAACAATTTTTTTTCCTTCTCCAATTTAAAAAATCAGTTTTTAAACTGAAGAGTAAAAAAAAAACTCCAGAAACTGGTTTTTTTTTTTTTTTCACTTTTGGTTTTTTTTTTTGAGACCACCACCGCCACCCTCCCACCGCCGGCAACCACCGCCGGCAGCCACCAGCCACCGCCGGCCACGACCATCGTCGACCACCGCCACCGCAAACCATTCAAAAAAAAAGTCAAAATAAAAAGGGTTACCAAACACCAAAAAAAAAAAGGGTTATCAAACACCCACTTGTTTTTGTAAAAAAAAATAATAATAAGCTGCTCTTTAAAAACTGAAAATAAAAAAAAAATTTGTCAAACCAACCCTAAAAATATTGAGTGACTTATAAAATACTAACCTTTTTAATGGAAAAAGTCGAAAGAGTTATAAAATACAAAAGACCTTTTAGTTTTGTCGTCAATGGAAAAACTTAAGTTACGTATAATCTGAAGCAACAACATAGGTGCAACTTGAACTTGACAACTTGTGTCTGCTCATAAAAATATAAACGTATAGTTACTTTTATAGAGATCATGATAGACGTGAACATAAAATTTTGAGCCCGTCGAAAGTACGGACTGGACATCGGTAAAGATTTTTAAAAGCCTGACCAGCCTGTAGAAAATCTAGTCCGTCCAACTTTTATTTTATATGAAATTATGTAGATAGATATTATGTGAACAAGATATATATATATATATATATATATATATATATATATATATATATATTTAGTCTATAAAATCCTCTAAGCATATGCGTTCGGAGATCTTTGAAAACTTTTGTTTTTTTGCTTTGTTTCTTATTATACGAGTAAACTTCTTAAGATTATTTAGAGTCAATGAACCGGCTGCTAAGGTCAAAGTAAACTATGTGAGGGAAGAGAACTAGCCCGTTTTCGAATAAACTGGCTGATAAGCTTTTGAAGCTTAAATGATCCAGCCAGTAAGGTTACTTTGGTCTTTTCAGTCTATACTAGTTTTATCTCTTAAAGCCAATGAGGATGACCAAATAGTGTCCTTTAGTGATGCTGCTCCCAGACCTCGGTAAAAAGGGTCTTAGTTTGCCCAAAAGGAACAAAGAGTTGGAGAGAGAAATCTCCTCTGAAAGGCTGTTAAAATTTGGGTCGGAGTTAGATAACCAAGAGTAAAAATCTAATCTTGTGCATACTTGTGTTCGTTCATCATTCTTTCACATCATGAATAATCCAAAATCAACGGTCAAGTAGTCAAAACTAGTACGAATCAAGAGGTACTTTTTATACTCATGGCATTTTATTTTAGATTAGAGTATTTTTATTTTGGATTTTCCTTCCCTGCGACCAAGTTTTTGTTTGTGATAAAAATTAGAAAAATAGTTTCTAAACTTGTCATCAAAAGAAGTTGCTTAGGGTTAGAATTTCGTCAGAAATATTTTGTTCGGATAAAACTTTGGTCTGGATTAAAATTCTAAAGCAACTAGAAGAGTTGGTCAAAAACTGATTTAAAAACATTCAACTAGAATAAGTTCAATTAAATTAGGTTTTTAAAGAAATACAGACCAAAATGAAGGTCGTCTCCCCTAGGTCAGTCGAATTACAAGATTCTGATCATGATTTGTCCGGTTCGGTATGTATCCCGCTATTGAATTCAAACCAAATTTAGGTTTGGCTTAGGTTTTGTTTGCCTTTATATGTGTTTTTAGACAATTCGCGTTTTGGGAAAAATTTGTAAAATCACGTAAAAGAAGTTAGAGATTGTTTAAGGACGAAGGGGTGCCTAAAATCTTCATATTGCAAAAATTAGTTCTCGAATCCAAATCTTCGGTTTCGTAGGGTAGAAGCTTTAAGTAAACAATTCAGAGCCGAACATTATATTTTCTCAATTTCCTCTGTCAGACATTTGATAAACTTATAAGATGGCGACTCGAGATAGACTTTGGTGTTTTAGAGGCGGTTTGCCATAATTAGGTCATGGATTTTCAGCTCAAGGTGGAGTTCTAAAAGTCAATAAAGATGTTATGGTCAATATGAAAAGTCACAAGTCGTTTAACTTGTATAGACAGATTGTTGACACTATTACAGTTGGAGTATTAATTACTGCTTCTGTAGAATCTTATACCAATAGTAGAGTTTTGTGACATTTAAGGTTCGGTCATATAAGTGAAGGAGACATGTTAGCACTTTGTCAAAGAAATTTTTTGAAAGACATAAAACTACATAAGTTGGGATGTTGCAATTATTAAATGTATGGATACAACGCAACATCAGTTTCAAGATTGCAACATTCGTACTAGCAAGGATGTTTTTCACTATATTTAGTCAGACACTTGGGGTAACACACTAATTTTTTCAAACACTTGTGCATGTTACTTTGTTAGTTTCATTGATGACTACTCTAGAAAAGTACGCTTTTATTTTATGAAAAATTTAGCATTCCCATATAGTGAAAGCACAAGTTGAAAACCAGACAGATCAAAAGTTACTTCCGAATTGACAATGACATGAAATACATATGTACGTATTTCTTGGGGTTTTATAAACACATCACCCATCACTTTATAGTTAAAAGAAGTCCATAGCATAATGGAGTTGCTGAGAGAATGAAAAGAACATTATTAGGAAGCGATAGATGCACGAGGCTAGATACAAATTTGGGAAAGAGTTTTTTGGCTGAATCTTTATACCCAACTTGCTTCATCATCAATCTGTCTCCTTGACGAAAAGGCTAGTCGATTTTTCCTTGTTCAGAAATAATTGTCTTGCTTATGTCTTTGTGAATATGGGAAATGCTCAAAACTGGATGCAAATCCAAGAAAGCTCGCATTCCTTATTTTTTAAACCGGTGCTAAACGATATTAATTGCAGGATCCGGTTGTAAGGAGAGGATTGTCAGCTGTGATAACAATGTTATCTTTGACGAATCCTCAACAATGACGCAACATGATGTCCATAGATTATTATAAGAAATGGATTAATAGTTTATTAATGACCCTGTCCTGCACTAAGACGAGTAGCAAAAGCCAAAGGCAGAGAGAAACATGCTAAAAAGGCTTCCAAATTGGTACATTTTTTAGGATATAGTTTCTTTTGCATCAGTGGAAGGCAGGGGTGATTCATCGTGCTATGAAGGAGGAGTTTACATTCAAAACAGAGGTAAATGGCTGACAGCCATGTTTGAATAAATGGAAGCACTGCATGCCCAAGAAAGAAAAGCAAGCGGGTACTATTGGGTGTTGGAGGAAGATTCCTATAACCCGCGTAGGAGCCAAAGTTTATTTTTTATTTAATGATAGATAAATGAACAATGAACAATCAATTCAGAATAACTTAATATACATTTTATTGAAAACAAGGTTAAGCGATAAAGAAATCAAACACATCGATTTTTCACGCGATTCAAGCCCTTATATATGCACCCGTGCTACTTTAGCCCTAGGAACTTCTAATCCATAATAGTCAATCTATATTTAGGTAGAGATCAAGCCTCTAATCAGTCAACGATTCAAAGGGAGTTGCACCACTCTGCACATTTGAGTCTCGCATGGTTTACAGTTTATATCGACATCATCTTCAATAGATTTATGCATGGCAGTAAGAGAGGCATCCGAAGAAACTTTGTGATTGAAAGGTTTCTTTAAGGAAGTTTGTTTAAAAGATAGTGGTATGCTTTTGCATTGGGATAATTAGAGTCCAATTGGCAAATAACAACGCCAATCCTCAAGAACCAAGGAATAGTTACTTTTGGAGAAATAAATTTGTCCGAGATCCACCAAAGGGAAGGTAACAAATGTGTTAACGAGCCTGTGACTACGAGCAAGTTCAGGCACTCCTTAGACTTGGTCAATATCTTGCAACGATATTGGATAATAGAAAAATAGACTTAGCACAGCAACCAAATTTGTGGAGAATTTGTCAAAGACGGAGAACTGCATGAAGCCTATCAAGAAGACCGTGCTTTCACCTCCCCACATCTTTGAAGTGAGAAAAATATAGTTAGTTACTTCCTTTTATGAGAAATAAAGGTCCCAGTGAGTTATTTCGTTCCATTTCAACAAAATATGTACATAGTTGTTCTTTGTTGCCATCTATACAATTCACTAACTATCTTCCTGTACAATTTTACAATGTACAACCTACCAGTTTCTACCAAGCTCTCTTCATGTTGCCAGCTCCATCAAGACACTATCTCCCTTCTAACAATAGTTGTTATCAATACCCCAAGCTTCACACAACATTTGATTAACTGAAGTTGCAGGTGCCTT
Source organism: Escallonia herrerae (assembly GCA_033070095.1). Classification (NCBI taxonomy): domain Eukaryota; kingdom Viridiplantae; phylum Streptophyta; class Magnoliopsida; order Escalloniales; family Escalloniaceae; genus Escallonia; species Escallonia herrerae. The sequence continues at coordinate 715,235 of JAVXUP010000124.1, forward strand.
TTTCCAACTAAATATCCTATATTTCACCCATTGTTGAATCACCCCCAGGCATCCCCGTACTAACACAGCTTGTTGTTTAAAGACTCTTGCACATCTCTCCTGCCATAGTCCATAGCATGTAGCTGCAATAAGGAGTTTACATAGTTTTGCTTTCATAATTTTTCCTCTGAAATTGATGCATGCATAGTGTAGCATTTCATTCCAAGTTTGTACTTGTGGAGATACCTGCAGTTTATTCATGACTATCTCTCATACCTCCTGAGCATATATACATCTCTAGAACATATGATCTTTAGTTTCTTCCTGTGTAGCACATAGCACACATTTGTCATCTTGCAATATCTTCCAGCTTTTTAACTTTGCTTTTGTTCTTAATCCTCCATTGCACAACAACCGTAGCATCATTGAGCATCTTGGTATGTGTCCAGGAAACCACAATAATTTCCACCAAAGAGCTGTATTTTTCCTTGTTCTGATTCCTTCCCAAGCAGATTTGATTGAAAATTGTCCAGAGTTGTCTAAAGACCATATGAAAGTATCTTGAGTTTAAGAGTTTGGTACAGGCAAAATCTCAAGTTCTGATTTCAGTCCCTGCAAAGCTCTTGATCTTATAGCTGGGAGTCTCCATGTGTTGTTATGCATAATGTCTTTGACCATTGAATTCATATTCAATCCAGAGTCATAGACAATTCTTTGCCCATATCTAGCAATGAATATGCCATTTGGAAGCCAATTATCTTGCCATAACCAAGTTGAACTGCCATCCCTTACTTTATATTTTATCCATTGCTGCACTTTGTCTCTGAGCTTCATTAACTTTGTCCATGTCCTAGACATCGCTGGTGGTGGTTTAAATGACCATATATGTCTATCTTTTATAATAAACATATGACACCACTTGATCCACAAAGATTCTTTTTTCCTTGCCAGATCCCATAGATATTTACGCATTGCTGCTCTATTCCATTCACCCATCCTTTTAATGCCCAATCCCCCTTCCTTTTTTGGTAAACATACCTGTTTCCAAGCTCCGAGCCCTGGAGAAATAATATTCAGTTGGGTGTACAATGAGTATTCTATTGAAAAAGGGTGTCAGGTTTTTAAGATCACTCTTAACTATTCTCTTGTACTTAGTGTGATATCCTTCTACTTAGAAAAAAGTTTGCACGCCACGCAGAGGTAAGTACATTATAACATAACCACGTAAAATCATGTTTCCTGATACTATTGCACCTACGTTTTATTTGTCAGCATTCACATATTATTTTCATCACAAATCAATGTTTCCGCTGCACTTGTATCACGTGATTCTAATAGTACAAGTCCAACAAAGCTGCATGAAGGGGACAAGTCCCAAACCGGTCGACCTGTAGAATAAGAATAGTACAGAGATACGTGAAGGGCACAAGTACAACGATCTCTTTGTCTAAAAAACCAACAATTTCATACCATTTGAAGTTCACTGGCTGTCTTAGAAAAATTTGACGTGAATTCATCAACATCATAAATAGAATTAAGCTTGGAATTGTCAAACCTCTCCCCATCATTCCACAAGGCATAAGCTTCCTTTCCATGCACGGCATTATCGCCTATATCCAGTTCGTCATCGCTCAACCTAAGCGGAACAATCAACTGAATGAACAAGCAGATCAAGCTAGTCGTGACGATGTTGAGACACACTATGAAAGCCATTCCGACGAGTTGAATGGCCAATTGGTGGAATCCGGCTGAGGTCCTGCTTGTCTGGAGGCTGTAAGCAAGGCCAAACCCAGTCGGCTACCAAGAAAAAGAGACGGCTGAGTTTAGGCATAGCGAAAAAGCCGGTAAGGATGCCACCTAGACTTCTGGCAATGGCGTGGGTGTGGAAAACGGCAAAGGTGTCGTCCACGTACCTTAGCAGCTTGATCTTGTGATGGAGTATCATCATTGTGTACCATGGGATGCTTCCTGATATTATTCCCATTAGGATGGCTACCCAACATTGCACCACTCCTGCATGAGCAGAATTTAGGAGCTAGTTAGATGAAGCGTTCTTAGTTTGGCTTTAGTACTGACAATTTTGATTGTACTATGGCCACGCTTGTTCAAAAAGCTTATAAAAGTACAATTATTATACGATACTTATTGGCAAACTTTTAGTTTTAGCGGCAACTCATTGCATAATTCTGCTAAAGATGTTGCTACAAAGACAATTCCCAAGTAAATAAAATATTGTACGCATGATTATATGGTTTGTCCAAGGTAGATGCTGTTGGAAATCATTTCCAAAAATGAATACAATATCTATGCAAGCTCACATAAAATTGTTAATTAAATAAAAGCATAAGAACATGTTTACCTCTTAGTTGTGAGTGTGAGAAACACATTTACCTTAATCCTCTTAAAAATACGGTGTTGTTCTTACCATGCGAGGTGCCATCAAGGATTCGAAGGATCACCTTGAACACCCTAGAAATAAGTATACTAGTACTGGGTTGAGGCGCGGACTAGGTCGCTCTCTTTAAGACGATTCACGCCTCGGAGTATACCGGTGCAATAGGTTCCAACGCGCCGCCTCCAGGATACAACAGCCCAGCTCTTATTTGCTGTAACTTCTCTAAGTTTGCACCACTAGAGAAGACGAAGCTTCACACAACACCCCTCTTTGCCCAAAATGTGCATTACTAGGATAAACTAAAAACTTAGTAATTCTGACATGGCAATGAAGGAGTGTTTGACCTAAAAATACTTTTTTTCAAAACCCTCATTTGTATTGTAAAATATTTATAGATGAAGAGGGCTTCTGGCCATTTTAGAACTCAAGCAATCTTGTGCAAAAAGCATCAGTCAAATTGAGAGACCACCTCTGAAAATATATATAACCATATGTTACGGTTAGAGGCAATATCATGACTACAAGGATAAAAGCCATTATTCTCTCAATAATTAGCCTTTAATCCATCCGTTGGCTATCATAAGAGCCATGCCATGCCTTCTAACAACTAGAGTAATGATAGTTAATAGCTAATTACTTCCCATCTTCAATAAGAAAATTAATAGTATTTTATGAGAAAAATAAATAATTTGTAACACCCACAATAAATCCTTAACCTAATAATTACTTTTTTTAAAATACTCTATCAATCCCCCACTTATTTTAATAAAAATAAAATCATAGTAATATTAATGCAAAGTTGGGCAAAGATAGAATATCAAGCATCATGAAAGTGGCACTGCCTTGAAACCTTCACTTAGCGTTTCAGCAATTCCCGTACTAGAGTCAAAGTGGCTCAGCCTTGAAACGATGACTACTTAAGGGCACGTGGAATCACATCACACACATGATATTCCAGGTGTTCTAAACCAAACTTCCCAAGCCAGCACGTTACGACCTTGTGCTTTATCCCAGTTTTCATGAGCGCTCTAGAGAATCAGCCCGAGTTCTCATAGGAAACAGCCCCACTTCCACGCTCGTATAGGTGAATCTATCAAGGATGCTCTCGTAACTAATACATCCCACCCGTATGGGCTATAGAATTCATTAAGAGATTATAGATAATCTCAACCTTTCAATATCGTTACGAGAACATGTACTTACACCATAGGGAAGGACAATATGTCATGAGACAAGAATAGCACATGTATAATCAGAAGTCACTCTATAATTCGTTGGGCTCCTTGCCTAGTTCTTGGGATCTCCAGTCCCTAGGAGGTTGTATCCTTATAGGTGACTTATTATATTTTTGGGCTTAAGTCCCGTCCCCTCGATGTACATCAAACCTTTGCCTCTAGCTAAAATTTGATATATTTCACACACAAATTTTTAACAAAGGTCTGATTGCAGGTGGCATTCCTTTACAATTTCACATGGAATCACCAATCCTGTATATTACTTCCAAGGCAACATTTATGTTCCCTTATTTGATCATGTCCATCAAAGTTCGTGGAGACAACGAGATGCTCCATAAAATAAAGGACAAACCATGTAAACATGGTCGATCCAAAAGCTTACACGAGTTCCACAATCACAGTGGTCAATCAACAAGCGATGCTATTAATTACCTCACACTTGTAGTCAGTAGTCTCACTCCTCGGAGTCATACTGACGTGATCAATAGACCTACTCTTCCTTTGATGCCAATAGTCTTCCACTTGCTACTGGTCATTACACCGCATCCAATAATAATAATATTTGTAAAAGCCAATTAGCCTAAAAATATCGCAAGTGTGAAATCCCGTTCTTCTCATGATGCATGGAAGAATTAAATGATTTTTTTTCCTTTTTTCTTAAGAAGTTTGTGCCTTGATTTTTAAAAGTCTTGCTAACCACAAGCTTTGATACGTGATTATAAACTCACTTGAAAAGTTTATTTGCACGAATAAGTCGGGTCATTTCTTAAATGTACATTGAAAACTAGTCCAGTCAGAATAATATAATCACATATGACAGGTAAGAGGCTAAGCAAAATAAATCATTTTCTTTCAAATCACCTAATTGTGTGTCCTTTACTCACTTATTTCACTTGTTCCTACGATTTGCCTGCATGGTAAGAAACTGTTGTCTTCCCAAGCTTACTTCCTCAAGTAAACCATATGTAGCAAATTGTTAACAAGAGATCTAGTGTAGAACCGGACTGTCCTCCTGTCTCCAGCACCATCATGCTAATTTAAAGAGAATACAATAATGCTCTGAATAAAGCATACTTTAAGCATGGCAGTGTGCTCTTTGACTTCCTTATTAACTGTTAATGACTAAATATACACAGACAGTAGCTTCTACAAAGTATACACATATAAATCAATATTTGTCAAAATAGATGTATGAAATGAACACAGACATCTCATGCAAGTAAAAGAAGCTACTAACACTGAGCAAAGGTAAATTTCTTTTGGAGGCAAACACTTAACAAAAGAGTTCCCTTTCAAAACATTCCCGAGAAAATCTATTTCGCGCCTTATCTAAGTATCACAATTATGTGATCATTCTTTGGTAAGAAACAAAATATCGTTAAACCCCAAAAACATGGTTAGTTAACCATCAACTGTCTGGCCACTTTTCAAAGGAAACAATGACGATACTACTTCTAAGATTTCCAAATATATATTTAACCATTTTTTTCATCAAAGGAAGCTAAACAGGAATCATCATCCTTATATCTCTTTTTTAACTAGCTACGTGAGGTCTCCAAACTAGTTATTTCCCAAAGAAATACAACAATGGCATTAGGGTCATTTTTTTTAAAAATTATAAAGGAAGACCATGTATAGAGGAAATTAGCACAAACCCTTTTTTTTTCTTCTAAAAAAAAAAAAAAGCTCTGAAATTGACCAAGCAAAGCATGCAACACGTGAAATTATTTTGCCATCAATAATAGAAAGTTATGCATGCATATCCTAGAGGAACCAAAAGACATAAAAGGACAATAGACATGGTTCGACGTGCTTGAATTATTTGCTTCTGTTTCCTTATGTTTAGCATCGAATAGTCTCTTGCAAGCAACTTAAGCTTGGAGTAAGTAAGGGTAATACACCCATACTATAGAAACTTATGACTGCAAAGTATGACAGCTCAAACCTATAAACAAGGTCAACGACCACACCAGTGGTTTGAGCAATTTCCTTGACAAATTTAAGCTCCTCGGGTTCACAGCATAGCCGAGATTTTTGGCATTTTGAAAGTTGAAAACATCACGCGACTTAGACCTATTTAGTAGGTCTTGTACATAATCATAACCATATAAATTATCGGGGTCATTGGGTATTCCCAAATGCATTATCTTTGCTTCAAATCCACTAAGCTAAGACCCTATTGACAAACCAGCAATTCTACCCCAACTGCAACATGCTACAACAATGTCAACGGATCCAACCTTCACTATTTCCATTTTGGATTTGCTGCTCAATGCATACAACTTAAATTTGAGTACTAAAGAAACTTGAGAAGTCAATGAGACGAACATACTAGATGTCTTCATGGAACGTGGTAAAAGCATCACTCTGCTAGTCAAGCATGACACTAATTTAAGTGCAATAGAGATTCCCCCCCCCCCCTTTTTTTTTTTTAAGAATCTAAGGAAACGTGCAAAAGAAAATCATCTTTGTTCCTTTGTACAAAGTACTATTTTGGAGTCCCATAATTGGCAAAAGTAAAATACACTTAGCTGTGAAATGATTTAGCAAGCGGAAAGTTTAAAAAGGCATGAATAACAATAGAGTGCTTTGTCTTTGTAAGCAATTAGGTAAACTAACATTTATAGTCAATGGCAAATGTAACAACTATGCCCTTTAATGCGTAGGTAACATTTTGAAAACCTAACGGTTACACTCAAATTTATTGTCTATGTATGTCTATATACAATAGAAGACTATGTCTTGTAAAGTCCCATGAACCTATTTGCAGTATTAATAACATATGCTATAGAATTTAGCCAATGCATACTTGTCATGTAGAGCACCAAGATAGTAGTTTGCTCACAAATGCAAATGTAAAAGAGACATTAAGGATCATAAGCAAAAAAAATAGTTGTCTGCTCAAAATTGCCAGTATCCAAGAACAGGATGAGGACTACAAGCTCTAAAATAAAAAGTATATCAAGCGTGCCCAAAGGACTTTATTTATTGTAACAAACATCAAAGCAAATATACAAGGAAACTTAAAAAAAATGAAACATATACATCCAATGTGGATTAGCTTACTGGAAACACATATCCGAAAGTGTACCTTCTTCCTTGAGAACTGAAACATTTCCAATGTGAGGTAGTTTCAAACCAATTCAAGTGCAACCTTTTCTTTTCTTTAAAAAAAATCAAGCCAGACATTTTCTTTACCATTTTTTTATGGTTGTCTAGTCAAGGTAAATTATGTAATAATCAAAAGTGTCACCCATGCCCCAGATGATATGTCATAACCAGAACATGATCTATATGATCCTTCTCTAGTGTGGAATATTAAGGGTTAGCACATATCCTATCTTTGCATCATCCCACTCAGAAGAAATCACTAATAAAATCTGAATTACAAGCTAGCAAATAAGACACACATGCATATAGAATAGGTGGCAAATTAATTGTTTCCAAGGTACCTGAAGGCCAGGCTAAAGCTTATGTAACCTACTAGATGTTAACTACTCAGGTATACATTCTTTCATTCGTTCATTGAGCAACTTCTTTACCCCCACTACTTCAGACATTTACATAAGCTCATCATTCAGGCATGCCATAGTTAACTCTCAACAAGAAACACTTAGAAAGATGGACATACCTCATTTGATGATTCTTTTTCTCTATTTCATACAGTTTGGATGCAAAATAAAACCACACCAGTTCACCTCAAAACAAATTTGGACGGCTGCTTTCTTTAGGCTTCATCTTCCATAGCCTAGACAATATTCAATAGGAAGAATAACCGTTGCTTCATGCATTGCACTTAACAACTTGATGTCCTTGTTGTCAATGCTCATGGAAAATGATGCAACGATATCAGATAACGAACCGTCTTAAAATTGTTGGAAATCATTTCCAAAAATGAATACAATATCTATGCAAGCTCACATAAAATTGTTAATTAAATAAAGCATAAGAACATGTTTACCTCTTAGTTGTGAGTGTGAGAAACACATTTACCTTAATCCTCTTAAAAATGCGGTGTTGTTCTTACCATGCAAGGTGCCATCAAGGATTCGAAGGATCACCTTGAACACCCTAGAAACAAATATATCAGTACTAGGTTGAGGCGCGGACTAGGTCGCTCTCTTTAAGACGGTTCGCGCCTCTACGGAGTATACCGGTGCAATAGGTTCCAACGCGCCGCCTCTAGGATACAACAGCCCAGCTCTTATTTGCTGTAACTTCTCTAAGTTTGCACCACTAGAGAAGACGAAGCTTCACACAACACCCATCTTTGCCCAAAATGTGCATTACTAGGATAAACTAAAAACATAGTAATTCTGACATGGCAATAAAGGAGTGTTTGACCTAAAAATACTTTTTTTTCAAAACCCTCATTTGTATTGTAAAATATTTATAGATGAAGAGGGCTTCTGGCCATTTTAGAACTCAAGCAATCTTGTGCAAAAAGCATCCGTCAAATTGAGAGACCACCTCTGAAAATATATATATAACCATATGTTACGGTTAGAGGCAATATCATGACTACAAGGATAAAAGCCATTATTCTCTCAATAATTAGCCTTTAATCCATCCGTTGGCTATCATAAGAGCCATGCCATGCCTTCTAACAGCTAGAGTAATGATAGTTAATAGCTAATTACTTCCCATCTTCAATAAGAAAATTAATAGTATTTTATGAGAAAAATAAATAATTTGTAACGCCCACAATAAATCCTTAACCTAATAATTACTTTTTTTAAAATACTCTATCAGATGCTATGCGGCTGTGCTAATTGTTTTCAAAAGTTTGTAAGAGTTTTTTTAACATGTTGGACATTTTCTCGATATGGTTTTTGATCTATGCTGATCTCCTCCGTTAGAATAAAGTTTTAGTACCAAGAGCACGGTGACAACAGATGCTCATATCGTCAATCTTAGCTACCTGCAGCGGGAGTGATGCAAACCAAGCCTGTGATCATGCCCTGCACCGCGCCAATGACGGAGGGCTTGCCGAAGATGGCGATGTCGAGAACGAGCCAAGTAATGAGGCTGGTGGCGGCACAGACGTGGGTGTTGAGGGCGGCAAGGGAGGAGTCACTGCTAGCGGCGTAGGGAGCTCCACCGTTGAACCCCGTCCAACCCATCCACAGCAGGCCTGCGCCGGCCAGCATCAGCAGAATGTTGTTTGGTGGAAACCTCTCTCTGTCCTTGTCACTCCTTGGTCCTACCTATTTGCACACATACGTTAGCAAAACAGACATATTCAAACTAGTAAGATACACAAATTGTAAAAAGAAAGATTCTGTCATATCAGTACATCACAGTACTAAATTCATCTGTACTTCTCTTTCTTTCCTAATCTTATGGCGTAAAAGAATATTATAAGAAAAAGGTAACGCTTCTAACACCAAAAATGAGGTATACATCTTTAAGCTTCAACTTTGATGAACAAGTTTCATCAGTTTCATCCATTTCAACGTGTATGATCTTTCATGTCTCGTTGCGTTTAAAGTTTAATATGAACAAAAAAAAAGCTCTGTATTATTTGTTTCTTACAGCTTACATCTCAATTTTAGATAAACCAAAATAAAAAAGAGTCTGCTTTATGAGGACGAGAGAACGTTCATATTGGACAATGTGCTCGTAAAAGGTGCTGAACTTTAAACAAAATGTAGAGCATGCAAACATGCAACTATACAAACAAACAGTAACTGAAAAAAGAGAAACAACATCCTATTGACAACTGATCGTATGGGGACGGTCTTACTGTGCCAATAAGCTTACTCACTACAGGAGCCAAAGGTTATTAGCAGTTGGATTGCATTAGGACCGGCATTTTTCTGTTTCCTTTGAGTTTAATTTTTTAGAAAAAAATTATCCTCCTTACTTCCAAAGGGAACAAAAAGACTTTGTTTCCTTCACAGGATATCCCTAAACTGGCCATATTGTTGTTATCATTGAAATGTAAGTGAGTTTTTCATTAAGCATGGATACTTGAAAAGAAAGCATCTCTTAATGGGGTGGAGGAAATCGTTTCAATGCTCACCCAGTAAGCTGCTGTGAATCCAGCAACACCTGCAGAGAGATGAATGACATATCCACCAGCAAAGTCGATAACGCCAAGCTTCGCCAACCACCCATCGGGCACCATATACTGTACGCCCCAATAGTATACGAAAATGTAAGCCAAAAAGTGGCACGAACAGCATCCAGGCAAGGAAGTTCATTCTACCCAAAACTGCCCCACCTATCAAAATCAATGTAATTGCCGCGAACATGAATTGAAAGAGCACCATCGTGGAATTCGGGAAGTAGCCTAGAAATGCCTGCTCTAGAAGAAACTTCTCGTCCAGGGCAACTGCAGGTTTACCCCAGAAATCGACTAGGGTATCACCGAAGGCCATGCGGAATCCCCAGCCGACCCAGCAGACGAGAACCGCTGCAAATGCATACAGAGCCATGAATGCTGAATTTACGGCCCATTTTTTCTTTACCATTCCCCCATAAAGGATCATGAGCCCCGGGACGCTCTGTAGGCCGACCGGTGTGGCTGCCGAAATCTGCCACGCGTTGTCAGCCTTGTTCATCCACTCTGCGCTCGCCTCGTCAGGCAGGAGATTCTTAGGAAACTCCATTATGGTCCTATGTCCCAGTTTTGGTGATTCAGGTTATATTTGGATGTAGGCTAGAGACCAGTGGAGTATTTTAGTTGCAAGTAGCTGAGAAACAAGAACTGAGAGAGTGGCTATATATAAAGGACGGAAATGGCTTTGGTTTAATTTGTTGGTGCTGGTCTAGCATCAAGTCTCTTCTCTATGGATGTCCATGACTTCATTGGCCGGCTAATTCAGCAAGTGGCGTAAGCACTGGATTCTATATGAAGAGAAGGGATCTTGAGGAAAGTGTCTAGTAGCAAATGCGTCAAGAGCCACGTTTGTGCCTTAAAGAAAATTACTCATGGGAAAGAGTACAAGGAAGCCTTAAATAATGAAAATCAGGCCAATTCAGTGAAGAATCACTAGAGGATACAGCCAGCTTTACATGGATACTCTCCTCAAATTAAAGTTCTCCGATATGCATCTGCTTCATTTTAGTGCAATCAATAATTTTCTAACCAAAGATTTGGGCTAACACGAATTGTAGCTACCTAGCTGTAACTCAGCATATAGCGACAAATAATACTAGTTGCTAACGGAGATTGATGAATCAGTTAATTAAGGAGGGTGCCTCGAGTGCCATAATAAGAATAGATAGGCAGTGTTGAATGTCCGTAACACGGTATCACTTTTATGAACAATTTTTTAGCGCCAAATTTAGCGGTACTTGCTAGCGTCAGAAGAATTGCTACAGATTATATTTGGTGCGCAGATTTTTAATTTGTCAAAATGCTTTGCTCATAATTGAGTGCGGACAGAACTATATATAGAGTGCCTGAAAAGTTTACCGAGTGAATAACAGACTAATCTGTGTCATGAAAAAAGGCATCAATTAATTGGAAAATATTGAAACAATTGCTTGATTTTGTATACTTTTAAATGTCTAAGTCAAAAACCATGTCAAACCATACTTCAAAACCCAAGCATGACCGCAGTATGGAGGGTTAGTTTATTGTTACATTTTGGAAAGAGGTCACCTTTATTTAAAATTGGTTAGCAGAATCCATGCATTCACATAAAATTGTACCATACATTTTCTTGAGGACAACAAACCATTAGTGGTGATCATATGATAAAGTGATAGGGGCACTTGTAGATCTCGTTTTTGACAAGTCGAAGCAAGTCTTTTATTGCAAAATTTCTCGACACTTTGCTCGACGACCGACTGAGCCGATGTAAATTACGTTGGACGTACTTATCTCATTGAGTTCTATATTTTGACTATAATATAAAGGAAATATTGAACATAGGCGCAAAATGAGCTACCATGGACTGACCGACAGAAGGAGATATAGGTATGGTAGATGTTAGAGTGATTGGAGGCAAAGGCATACAAAGAGGAGACCTAAGGTATTGGCTATGGTACCGGAGGGCAGCATCTCGCAGGGAACAAGGCTCCAAAGGTGCTCACGCGATCAAAGCTTCATCAGAGTGATGCACCACCGAAGAAGACTTAAGCCAGTGAGGCGGAAAAACGTCTTTCTATACCAACTTCCTCAGATGTCAAAGTTGTGCTCTTGGTGGGATAAATTACCATGTCATTAGTCATTGAAGTCCAAATTGGAGAAAGAAAAGAAAAATGAATGCCTAATGTTTGCACAATCAAGACTACACGTTGACAGGTGCTTGCGGAAAAGAAGTGAAAACAAAAGCAACTAACAAAAAGATTAATGTTACATAATATACATTAATATGTCAATTACCTATTCCGGATCATCCTACCTTTAAAATATTCTATAGCTTTCCTAGTCATGTTTGACTTCTCTTCGGTTTCTCGTGAGATCGTCTTTTCATGCCAATGTAAAGGCTTCACTGTACTCAGTTTTATAATTGCTTTCAAATATAATTATCTTTCTTTTCGCCTTTTCTGTCATGGTATCACAGTCATATGATCCGTCGATTTGAGAGTCTTTTAACTGTTTTCAAACTCCAGCGGATGGCCTTTCTTTTCTGCCCTTTCTTTGTAGCGATCTTCGCTTATGTACATTGAAACTCATATTGATTTTCCGTTACCACAACGTGCCTTTTGACCTTACCGTTTGTTTTTTGCCTTCTTGGTTTTGCAATTTTCCTACTTTATATGTAGTCGACATTCAGATTCCACAGCAAGCTTTACTACAAAATTCCCGGCCAATCAGTGCCAACAATCTGCCAAAACCCTCCTCACATGCCGACACGCCACCAAAATCTCTGCCACCACCAATTCTCTTCGATTTGTCTTTTCTGGTTAAGTTTAAGATGTTCTAATTGTACTATTGGCTTTCTCAAACTGTGGTGACCAATCACCTTTTCAACCCTAAAATCCTCTCCATGTGCCTCATACGCCGATCCACGCACCATTTTCTGCTTTTTCTTTGACCTATTCCCCTTATGTTGACCGATTTAGGCCATTTTGTCCCGATTTTCTTGTGCCTTAGATAGGCTCCAATCCTTGTTTATTAATTCTGAACACATTCCTGATATCCGTTTTGCTTTGATTCTCTTTAGGTTTTTCATATTTTGAGCCTCCCATTCTTCTACTTTATTACTTCTTACTTTCATTTCTTATTCGTGGCTACCATGGATCTTGTTCTTAGTCACGAATCTCATTCGGGAACTCCGCCATGTTCTTAGTCATTAGACTTTACCGCGAGACATCTATGGACATCAGACTTTGCCCCAATTGTCTTGTCCAGTTCTTAGTCGTCGAACCTCATTCCGAGACTCCCAAGGTCGTTGGTCCTTTGCCTTATGACTCCTACTCTGTTTTTAGTCCACTATAAGAAACTGCCCCTTTAGAGACCGCAGCGGGCGGTCGCTAAAGAGGTTTTGGCGGTCGCTAAACCGTTTTAAACGGTATCTAGAGGGTTAGTAGCTAAATTTTAGCGACCGCATTTTCTAATCGGTCCCTAAATTTAGCGATCGCGTTGACCATATTTAGTGACGGTTTTGGCGGTCACTAAATATTTTTTTTAATTTAAATAATTTTCTATTTAACGACTGATTTCTCGAATGGTTGCTAATTTTTTTTTATTTTTACATTCATTTTTCTTTAGCGACCGCATTGTATATTTTAGCGATCGCACGGCGCGGTCGCTAAACCTGGGTTTTGCTAAAAAAAAATTAAGTCCAAAAACCTGTCCAAAACAAATTCAATCAATCCAATACCAATTCAACAACATATCCCAAACCGATTCAACCTATCCAAAACCAATTCAATAATCGGTCCAAAAATTGATTCAACCTTGGTTGAATCGATTTTGAATGAATGCGTTAAAAGCTTTCAACGCATTCATTCAAAAACCAATTCCACCCTCTGTCCCGCATTTATTCAAATAATTTGTCTAAAAGCTATCTACTCTAAACAATAAGACACACGTGTCACATTCATTTCAATACATCAATGGCAAAGCATCATCAAACTATAAACATATGCATTAAAATCAAGTATATGAATTGAACCAAACTTTGAAAAACGAGTCAAGTATATAAACTCAAAGCTACAGAAGTCAATACATAATACCCCAACCCCTATCACTAGTCGGCAGACCGACCAATCCCGTCATCATCTTCTTCATTCTTTGATGAAGGCACGTTCGATCCAACAATGTCCTCACCGCCCTGAGAATCACCAGCACTAGGCACAATATCGCTCTGCACGAAGCCATACAAATGATTTAACATAATATATACAAATCAAGATCGCATATAAAATGACCAAAATACATAACAACTTGAGAAAATTGTTATTACCTGGAGTTTGGGTCCTGGCATAAGAAAACCGTCTTGGATCATCTTCGTAAGTCTTTCATCAAATAATATGGAGAAGCGCTCTTTATCCATCACTTTCAACCCGAGGACTGCTATAACTGGTCGCGTCTGACGACTGAGCTCTGCCTAGCAACAACTTGCCTAGCAACAACTTGATGAGGGAGGCTGAGCATACGGTCCTTCTTAGGACCCCCTGTAGCTTCTGACCACAAAGAGACCTCATCCACTGTTTGGCTACCGTCTGCCTGGGAGTTGGCCTGAACTTTTTTTCTATATGACCTCTGTATAAGAAAATAACAGAAATGTTAGAGGAATGCAACTGGTCGTAACTAATAAGGATACAATAGGAATGCAAAAGTAATACAAAAGCTGTGTGCTCATCGCAAACTGCTCCGCGTTCTCAGAAACCCACTGCCCATCTTTCTTTTTGCGTGTGTGCTCAAAGCTTCGGAGGATCGTAAGGGGCCTTTTTTCAGGGTCTTCTTCTCTCAACTACAGCTGGTGCATAGTAAATGGACAGGATCCAGCATTATGCTTTATCTTCTTCTCACTATGAGCCATATCCTTTCCTCCCTCACTCAGCTTCGCCCAGTCTATTGTACATCAATAGTCCACCAGCTGTCCCCACATGGCTTTGGAAAAGTACTCGGGGTTGTGGTCCCTGGCCATAGAGATATATGTTGCACCCGCCCGAGCTAGCGCTTGCCTCCCTACATTGAGCATCCGTTTCTTGTAGTTTTTAGAACAATGTCACTCCCAGGCCTGCCTCTCAAGTTCTTAGTCTCCGTCGGACTCAAATTTGAAGTTGTTCTAAACATAATTCAACACAATTTCATACACGATTAGCAAGAAAAATTCAGTAATAATGTACTTCTAAAACAAAAAAAAGCAATTAAAAATAGACAATTCTTACTAAGAACTTCCCCCAGACAAGTTCCTTATCTGCTTCCGCCCACGCCTTCCACATCGCATAAGGCTATGGGAGGTGTGCCTTGATAATAGGACCAATTTTGGTCCTAACACAATGCTCAACAAAGCTAATTACAAGAAATCACAAGAGAGATACATCAATCTCAATATAACAACGTATTAAGTTAGATTGCGCTAAAAGATGTCAAGGATTGAGCTTTGAAAATTAAAAACATACCAATTGTTGAGGACATGAGCAGTGATCCTCTACTCTGGGGTGGCTAGAAGAGGTATCATGCGTGTGATATCTCTAGGTACAGATGCACTAGACGCTACAAATGATTGTTCCCAACCTATTCTGGTCATACCCAAGGGATTACTAGGGGTCCCATTTCACGCGAACACGTCGACATTATCAACAGTCATTTTCTAACGCATCGAATCGGTCAAAGTGCACGCCCCCAAATCACATGTGTTTCTCGCTTCGCGCGCTTCATGTGCAACTTAGTCACAAATTATTTCATGTTGATGTCACTCACGGTAGCACGATCGTCGCACCTCCACCACCCAAGCACCTTTTCATCAAAAACATCGACTGACGGCGCAATCGGAGTAACCTCCTCAAGGGGCAAAGGCCTTGGCCGAACCCATTGGGTCGGCCTCGGCCTCCCCAAGGCCATGGGGTCAGCCTTGGCCTCCCATGGGAGGTTGGCTTTGGCCTTCTCCCCCCGGTTCTTCACTTTTCATGCAAAGTCCTTTTCCCACTTTCTTCACTTCGTACGCTTTGTATGTAACTTTGGCACCTTGTTCATCACGTGGGTACGATTCACGTCGACGTGCTCGTCATAACACAACTTTTGGATTCGTCACTGCCCATTAAAACACCTACCGTCGGCGTGCCCGAAGTTCACCAAGAAGGGGGAATGGCCTTGGCCTCCCTTCTTAGGAGTTGGCCATTGGCCTTGGCCACCCCCTAGGGTCAGCCTCGGCCTCCCCAAGGGGTCTGCCTTGGCCTCCCTAAGGGGTTGGCCTCGGCCTCCCCAAGGGGGTTGGCCTTGGCCCTCCCTCACTTGTTGGCCTATGGCCTCTCCTTTACCACGGACTTGTTTTCTCGAGTCCTTGCACCTCCTCGATGTTTACGAACGTTCGTCGTGCATCAACCTCGCAACCTCACGATGTCTTTTGTGCAACAACCTCGCGACGTCCGTAGTCCATCAACCTCACGACGTCCGTCATCCATCAACCTCGCGACGTCCGTCGTGCATCAACCTCGCGACGTCCGTCGTGCATCAACCTCGCGACGTCTGTCGTGCATCAACCTCGCGACGTCTGTCATCCATCAACCTCACGACGTCCGTCGTCCATCAACCTCGCGACATCCGTCGTCCATCAACCTCGCGACCTCCGTCGTGCATCAACCTCGTGGCATCTGTCGTCCATGACTGCATACCACTCCCACGATGCCCATCACCCAAAGTCGCGCACTACCACCGAATGACCCACCACCGACGACCGTAAACCATCACTCCTGACTTTGTAATTACTACAAGTTGCATTCATCATCATGTTATGACAGGTACACTTAACTCAAATCCCGTCTTCGGGACACCCGACGCATGCCTGTGGGCCATCTCCGTGACATTTGTCGCCGCGCCTGTGTGTCATTCTCATGATATGTGCCCCGGCACCAAGTGTATCCTTGCGACGTTTGTCGCCGCGCCCGTGCTCCATAGTCATGATTCGTGCCCCCGACACCAAGTATGGCTTCGCGATGTTCGTCGCCGCACCACTTCCATGACATGTGCCCTGGCACCAGGTATTATCTCCGCGACGTTCGTCGTCGCGCCCTTGCCCCATTCTCATGATGCGTGCCCAAGGCACCACGTATTGTTCCCCGACGTTCGTCGCTGCACCTTTGTGCCATTCTCATAACATGTGCCCCAGCACCAAGTATTGCTCGGCGACGTTCGTCACCACGCCCATGCGGCACTTCCATGACATGTGCCCCAGCACCAAGTATGGCTTCGCGACGTTCGTCGTTGCACCACTTCCATGACATATGCCCTAGCACCAAGTATTGTCTCCACGACGTTCATCGCCGCGCCCGTTCGCTATTCTCATGATACGTGCCCCCGACAACAAGTATGGCTTTGCGACGTTCGTCGCTGCACTACTTCCATGACATGTGCCCCGGCACCAAGTATTATCTCCATGACGTTCGTCGCCGCGTCCTTGCCCCATTCTCATGATGTGTGCCCCCGGCACGAAGTATTGCTCCGCGGCGTTCGTCGCAGCGCCTATGCGCCACTCGTTGCCATGCCCATGCGCCACTTCCATGACATGTGCCCCGTCACCAAATATTATCTCCGCAACATTTGTCGTCGTGCCCTTGCACCATTCTCATGATGCGTGCCCCCGGCACCAAGTATTGCTCCACGACATTCGTCACCGTGCCCATGTGCCACTTCCATGACATATGCCCCGGCACCAAGTATTGTCTCCATGACGTTCCTCACTGTGCTCGTGCGCCATTCTCATGATATGTGCCCCCGGCACTAAGTGTTGTCTCCGTGACGCTCGTCGTCGCGCCCGTGCGCCATCTCCATCATATGTGCCCCCGACCCATACACACTATGTCGCGCCCATGCGCTGCGCCATCTTCATGACATGTGCCCCCGGGCTCCTTGTCACACTACAGTGCCCTCGGCACCATACGCACTATGTCGCGCCCATGCGCCGTGCCACTAACACAGACATGCCCCAGCACCTTACTAACTCCGTCGCGCCCATGCACCGCGCCACTAACACAGTCATGCCCCTTGGCTCTCTGTCACTCTACCATGCTCCTTGCATCGGTTCATCCTTTCACCACACCATGCGCACCTTGCCTTGGTCGTAGAACATGCTTCGACCCACTCTCCAGAGTGTGCAACATCCTGCGGCGATAGGCGACTCCTCTGGGACACTATCTCCGCCAGGGAACTCGACCTGATCCCATCTCGAAGTGACTCGGGGGTCATAGTCCATAGGGGTGCCGACGCAAGCCCCCAGTGCCGGAGCACGTAGGCCAGTCACGAAAACACCCTGTCGAAGATAGTGTCCCGGATGAGACGCCTATCCCACGGGTGAGTCTTTGTGTCAAAGCACTCGGAGCGCATCAAGGTAGCATCCCGGAGGAGCCGTCTACCCGACGGGCCAGGTAGCATCCCGGAGGAGCTGTCTACCTGGCGGAAGGGGAGTTGAAGAGCTCCCTGGCGGAGATAGTGTCCCGATAGAGTCGCCTATCCCCACGATGAGTCCTTGTGCTGGAGCACTCGGAACGCGTCAAGGTAGCATCTTGGAGGAGTCGTCTACTTGGCCGGCCGAGGTAGCATCCCGAAGGAGCTGTCTACCTGGCGGAATGGGAGTTGAAGAGCTCCCTGGTGAATATAGTGTCCCGGAGGAGTCGCCTATCCCTGCGGTGAGTCCTTGTGCCGGAGCACTCGGAACGGGTCAAGGTAGCATCCTAGAGGAGCAGTCTACTTGACTGGCCGAGGTAGCATCCCGCAGGAGCAGTCGACCTGGAGGAAGAGGAGTTGAAGAGCTCCCTGGCGAAGATAGTGTCCCGGAGGAGTCGCCTATCCCCGCGGTGAGTCCTCACCATGCAGTTGGACGTCGAGTCCTCCCCACCACTACCAGGCCTGTGGGACTCTACAAGGGCTTGGATTAAAGACTAGATCAAGGGGGTTCTCTGGCCATACCGACGCTATGGAAGCCAGTCTTTCCAGACAGACAGAGCGATGCTGTGCGGGACAGGCCTGGTAAATATGCGATTTGACAGTTTGTGGAGCACCGGCAGCTGTGGACCCCCGGTGATGTGTCACTCCCGGGGAGCACCACGTGTCTCGTGATGACATCATCATCTCAACCTCTATAAATAGAGGTCTTGAGAATTCATTTGGGAGGTTGGACATTTTCAAAACACTTTCACTTTCTCACTCTAGAATCCTAGAGAGAGAAACATACAGGACCCTGACTTTGGACCTACGCATCGGACTGTGACTGTAGTCATGTATTCACCCTGTGCCATCGCCCCCGTAGCACTGCCACCCTCAGGCTCTGTTTAGGAAGCCCTTGGTCTCTGCCCTTGCGGCGCCTCCACGTCGACTGCGAACCCATTTTCTTCGGCATCAATGATGAAAAAGGAAGACTTTATATATATATATATATATATATATATATATATATATATATATATGCAACAAATATGTTTCAATTCGACACAAAACTAATATTGTCTCACCATGTACTGAAGCTACTGATGATGACATCAATTGCTCATCAGTAGTTTCGTCACCAATCCTGGGGAGAAGGCCTGACTGCGCCAGAGCAGCTCCGTGACAGCGGCCTCCAAGACCTTGGGGTGCACCGGATCTCGGCATATCTACAAAAAGACTTAAGTGCAAAAGTTAATTAAGTTTAATTAGTTTGCTTGAATAATAAATAACTTAAGTGCAAAAGTAAATTAATAACCGTGTAGTTCGCTTGAATAATAAACAACTTAAGTGCAAAAGTTAATTGATAACAATATGGCACGGCCGAGTATAAAAGACAATTCAATTTAAATAGTCAATCACCATCAATAATAGACAATTCAATAAATAATAAACACCATAAGTACAAAAGTACATTAATAATAATATTTTTGCTTTGCACAGTCAATCACGATCACTAGCAGACAACGGAACGTCTTCCTCCTCGTCGTCATCTCCGTCCCCTTCATCTTCATCGTCTTCTTCTTCGTCATCAACTTCTTCCTCGGAATCATCGTCGTCATCATCACGGAGGGCTTCAGCATCAACCTCTTCTCCAGCATGGCCTAAATAGCAAAAAGGCTAATCAACAAGATCGTTATCCTCCTGAAACGGTATCACTGTGGGAGCATCATCCTCTTGGTACATCTCAACGAACACATGATCATTAACAAAGCCTCTTTTGGTCTTGATAACAGTATGCCAATTTGTGTCATTCCTTGTCACACCCTTTACATAGAAGACCGGCGTTGCTTGAGCTACAAATACAAATGGTTCGCATGATCCGAGCCTTGACCTTATATTAACGTCTACAATCCCACATCGACTAACTCGGATACTAGCTATAATGTCAAACCATAATACACTTAAACATTACCAGTCGATTACCGCTACCATAATAATTTAGTTTAACAACCTCCTCTAACTGCCCATAAAAATCACGGTTACTATCATTATAACAGTCACCTTTGACTAAAACTCCACTATTTTGGGTTTGTTTACTAGGTTCAACTTCCATCGCGTTAACCTAAACCTATTGACAATGTACCCTTTATAACACGAAAGTAGTCTACTAGGGTCAGCAGCAAGCAATTTGAGACGAGCATCAACTCCATCCTGCATGATCTACAACAACAAATAATTTGCACAAAGTATTAAGTTATTACATCGCATATACCATCTCACTATATTAGAAATAAGATGTGCTTTAAGAACTTACGCGCTTTTGGAACCACTTAGGAAACGCGTTGTTTTGCATTTTTTCAAGTTGTTTAACTGATATCCCAAGGTTTGCAAATAACACTTCCTCATCATATTCATTGTATGTTATATAGCATCATGTTATATTATGTTCTTGAACTATGAGAAGTAAGATATAAGCACAACTACTTACACTATAAATGGTGCAACTTTATTGCAATTCATGAGAGCGTACAATGTTGCAGCAATATACTCTTTCTCGAATAAATATCGACCATTATTTGCTCCAAGTTTACGACCAAGATGCACGAATATAGAAAAACGTTCACCGAATTCTATGTCGACACTATTGTCATTGCGGCCGAGTTGATTCATCTTTATATCAGCATCAGTCTCAAAGTAAAGGGAGCAAAAGTTAGCAAGCTCCTTAAGGATGTAAGCCTCTACAATTGAACCTTCAACGCGGGCTTTGCTACGCACCTTTTTCTTAAGGTCAAACATATAACTATGTAAGAAATAAGTTAGTTTCAGCAAACAACACGTGTGCAAGTATGAAATACAATTTAAAGATGGATGAGTGACATCACCTCTCAAATGAATACATCCACCGATACTGCGTAGGTCCGTCCACTCTAGCATCATATGCTAAGTGAATGGTCAAATATTCCATCGAGTCAAAGAATGATAGAGGAAAGATTTTCTCTAACTTGCACATTATCTCAACAATATTTTTCTCAAGAATCTTAACATCACTCTCTCAGAGCACCCTTGAGCACAAATCACAGAAAAAATGACTAAGTTCAGACAATACTTTATTTACTGGCTTCGGCAAGAGGTCACGGAAGACAATTGGTATAAATCTTTCCATGAAGACATGACAATCGTGACTCTTTAAATCATAAAACTTATATTAACAAGGTTGCAACAATGTGATATATTAGATGCATAGCCATCTGGCAGCTTCAGCAGTTTAATCCACTTGCACACCTGTTGTATCTGCTTTTTATCCAATGTATATATTGCTTTGGGCAAAACCAGCTTATCATTAACCATTCATGGATGCAATTCACGCCGTATACCCATCATCTGCATATCTCTGCTTACTTTTAGGTGATATTTTGATTTGCCCTTGACATTCATGATTGTATTAAACACATTTGCAAAAATATTGTTCTCAATATGCATAACATCAAGATTATTGCGGAGAAGGAGGGTCAGCCAATAAGACAGCTCCTAAAAGATGCACATTTTCTTCCAGTTGTGTGTTTTTCCAAAGTTAGGAAGTTTTAGATTGGCAGCACATTTTTATAAACAGTACCGCATCCATATCAAGGTCCTTTATGCACATATACACTTCATCCCCAAACAATCTGTCACTTGTTTCAACGCGATGCTCCACAGTTTTATCAAACTTATCTTTTCATTTTCAAAATGGATGATTAGGTGGTAAGAATTGTCCGTGACACCCCCAAAAGGAAGCCTTCACCTGTTAAGGTGAAAGCCTTACTCACTTTCATACAATAAGGACATGCTAACCTACCATATGTACTCCATCCACATAACATACAGTATGCAAGGAAGTCATGATAGTCCACATGACTGCTGCCCTAAAGTGAAGTTCTGTTAAAAAATGCATCAAATGCTGGGGCTCTAACTTCCCATAGAATTTTTAACTCATCGATTAACGGCTGCAAGTACACGTCTATATTTCTATCCGAGCTCGTAGGTCCAGGAATAAGTAATGATAAAAACATGAATTTCTTCTTCATGCACATGTTTGGAGGAAGTTTACGCGGGACAATGATCACAGGCCATGTAGAGTAAGGTGTGCTAGAGTGCCCAAAAGCATTAAAAGCATTAGTAGCGAGCCCAAATCACACATTTTAAACCTCTACAGCAAAAGATGGGTGTCTACAATCAAATTCCTTCCATGCCTCTCCATCAGCAGGGTGTCTCAATAAATCGGGAACTTTGCTGTGAACGTTGCTATGCCATCTCATGTGCTCTGATGTTTTAGAAGAGTAATATAACCTTTGAAGCCTTGGTGTCAGTGGAAAGTATCGCAATATCTTCCATGCTATCTTCCTTTCCTTCTCACTGGTCAGTTTACACCTTGCGTGGCCACAAACCAGACACTCATTCAAGTCATTGTTCTCCTTCTAGAATAAGACATAATCATTATTACATGCATCTATCCTCTGGTATCTCAAACCAAGTTTCATCATCATTTTTTTAGCACTATAGTACGTGTCAGGCAACTTTTCATCCTCTGGCAACATTTCTTTATTAAGCTTTAGAAAAGCATCAAAGCCTCTATCACTTAGACCATGCTCAGAATTTAAGTGTGGCATCCTTGTCACAGCAGATAACTTGGTGTGCTTTGTACTTTCATTCCATATTGGCTCCTCAGAGTCTTTTAACAATTTATAAAACTTTTGTGCGCTCGAGTTTGACTCTTCTTCCACATTAGGATTACCATCGTTAAAAAAATTATTTCAGTTAATCCCACTTAATTACCATATGTTGATATTGAGAAAATCCCGGATCTCTAGGACTATACTGTCTGAATTCAGTGGGCACCCTCAAAATTGGTTCCTCGTGCTGAGTCCAATTCGTATAGTTACTCATAAAACCTCTACGGAGGAGATCATAAGTTATATCGTAGGGGGTTTTCTAACTTAACAGCTGACAATCATTGCAAGGACATTTAATCGTGCCGTCATCCACAAAGTCTCGTTAATTCAAAGTAAAGAGAATAAACCCTTTCACTCCCTGTCTAAACTCGTCCGATACCCCAATCCCACTTGTAGCAATCCTCCGCTGCATCCAACTTCTATCCACTGACATGATATATTTCTCTCACTACCTGTTGAACCTATACAAGTCGAGTTCCAATTTAACCTTCAATTTGAAAAAATTATATTGAGTAGTCACTTACAAATGAACATGAAAAAGCTAAAGATTAACTAACTTATGAGAATAATTAGTGTTAAGTAAGGCTAATTAGGGTTAATCAGTGTTAATCAAGATAATTAGGGCTGGTTAGGCTAATCAGGTTAATCATTATTGATTAGGACTAATTAGGGTTAATGAGTGTTAATTAGGACTGATTAGGCTAATTAGGGCTAATTCGTGCTATTTGGGGTAATTCATAGTTAATTGGTTTAATTAGAGTTAATAATCGTCAATTAGGCTTTAATTAAGAGTTAATAAGGATTAATAAGTATTGATTAGGGCTAATTAGGAATAATCAGTGTTGATTATGGCTAATTAGGATTAATCAGTGTTAATTAGGATTAATTATTGCTGATTAGGCTAATCGAGTTACTTACTATTGATTAGGGCTAATTAGGATCAATCAGTGTTAATTGGGGCTGATTAGGCTAATCAGGGCCAATTCAAGCTATTTGCTATAATTTATAATTAATTGGTTTAATTAGAGTTAATAACCTTCAATTAGGCTTTAATTAAGAGTTAATTGAGATTAACTGGTGTTGATTAGGGCTAATTAGGATTAATCAGTATTGATTAGGGCTAATTAGGATTAATCAGTGTTGATTAGGGTTAATTAGGATTAATCAGTGTTGATTAGGGCTAATCAGTGTTAATTAGGGCTAATTGGAGCTGATTAGGCTAATTAGGGTTGTCAGTGTTGATTAGGGCTAATTAGGTTTTTTAGTGTTAGTCAGGGCTGATTAGGCTAATCAGGTCTAATTCGAGCTATTTAGGATAGTTTATAGTTAATTGGTTTAGTTAGAGTTAATAACTGTCAATTAGGCTTTAATTAAGAGTTAATTAGGATTAGTCAGTGTTGATTAGAGCTAATTAGGATTAATTAGTATTGATTAGGGCTAATTATGTTTAATCAGTGTTAATTATTCCTAATTAGGGCTGAAAATTAGATAGAGGCCTCTTTCCACTCGTCATGAAGACATTTATACTGGAAATTAGATAAAGACCAAAGAAAAAGGATCTTCACATGGCCGTATAATCAGACATCAACCTAATGTCTATAGCTTGCAATTCACTAGTAGTAATAGAAGTCTAAAGACCGTACTACCTAGGTTGGCAGTCAACTACATAATTAACCTGGAACACAACATTCTGCTATAATGTGTAAATTGTAGTTAACAATATGAGGAAGCTCATTTTTGCTAAATTCTAATAAGGAACTGAACTAATATGCATCAAAATGGGAGAGCAACCATGTACATCCAACAATAACCAACATATATGGCCACAATGACCACACCCATGAACATAAGTCTAAAGATGTAAAAAGTCTAAAGGCAAGGTCACTAACATATACAGTCCAAACTGAAGACCAATACAGGTCGTCACAATAAAAGCTTGATTTGAAGCATTAGAAAATGTCTGACGACGCATCAAGCACTCAGTCGTGAGGGTGAATGTGACTACAAAGATCTCGTAGTCCATTCATATAGAAATTCCTAATCCCAAACCCATCACCAAACAAGATACCAACCGTGCAATAATATAAAATTTAATAATGATGCAAATAAAAACCAAATCCTTGAATCAAAGGGTTCCTTTCTAGTGAACTTATATGAACCGTATTAAACGAACCACGCTCATCTTTGGAGTTTTTTTTTTTTTGGGTGCAGTCTTTGGAGTTAAAGAACTCAAACAAAAGTGTGCAACTTTCTTATCGCAACTCAAAAACCAAAATACCCATAGTTTTACAATGTACAAATCATCCTTTTGAAATGAAGGAAATCATCAACATTGCTAATTTGATCATCTCTTACAACTAAAAACTAAAACTTTTATTCTATAAATCTTGAAGAATACAATATGTAGACTGAAGCACATAGACTCAACTTCACAGAACCGCGTATATTACCCACGTTACCAAAACACAGACTTGCCAGATTGCAACATCTATCTCTACTACAACTAAAACTCTTATCCCATCAATCTATAGAGTACATTATGCAGACTAATTAACACATAAACCAAACTTCATAGGACCTTCCTAACATCGACTGCATTACCAACACATACTTACCTTAAACCATTTTATTCATTGCCAACATACATCTTAAAAACCAACACGCTCACCTCCATCTAAAATTGATCATATAATGACCGCATAAATTGGTCATATAAAGAACACAGTCAGGAACACACAATTACAAATCTAACATGTAATAGTTCTGAATGAAAAGATAATAATGGTTTAAAATGACAATGGCAGATAATCCATCTATGCTAACCAAGAATCTCTAAGCCAAGACTACAAAGCAAACCAAGTCAAGGGCACTTGACTTATCGTGGTAGCTTGGCAGTAGTGGCAGTAGCGGCAGTTCGACTAGCATGTGATCGCAGGTTGCTTGCCGGCAATTCGTCTAGGGAGAGAGAGAGAGAGAGAGAGAGAGAGATTAGGGCTGCTTTTATAGTTTTCTTTTAGCGACAGCGTGATCAGTCACTAAAGGCGGTTGCTAAAGTCAACGATTGCTTTTAGCAACCGAGGGAACGGTCACTAAAGTTAGCAACTGTGAACTGTCGCTAAATACAGTCGCTAATTTTAGCGACCGCCTTTAGCAACCGGTCACGCGGTCGCTAACTTTAGCGATCACTTTTTTTGGTCACTAAAGCAGTCGCTAAAAGTGGCGCCACTTTTTTGGTTGACCCCGCCACATTTTTCCTAGACTTAGCGACCGCTCGTAATGTCAGTCGCTAAAGCAGTCGTTAAATTTTGATTTAGTGACCGCCAAAAAAAACAGTCGCTAAAGGCCTCAATTCTTATAGTGGTTGCCAGACCTTACCCCCAGACCTCTATGGTCATCGAACTTCGCCCCCGGACTCCTGCTCTGTTCTTAGTCGCGGGACCTCATCCCAAGATCTCTATAGTCGTCGAACTTCACCTTGGACTCCTGTCATGTTCTTAGTCATGGACCTCGCCATGAGACCTTGATGGTTGTCGGACTTCGCCCTGCAGCTCTTGTGTGTTCTTATGCCCCAGACTCTATACATGGAATATCTTAACTTGGATCTCACTTGATGCAACGCGTATCAAGACACCACTCCAGACTTAAACTTGGGTGGGTGGGGAGGGAGGGGGGGGGGAGTGTTAGATAATATGCATTAATATGTCAATTGCCTATTTTAAATTATCCCACGTCTTGAATATTTTATAGCTCTCCTACGTCATGTATGACTCTCTATTCTGTTTCTTGTATGCTAGTCTTTTCATGTTTATATAAAGTCTTCATTGTACTTAGTTTTACGGTGGCTATCTAGTATAATTATTTTTTTTTCACCTTTTCTATCAATTATAATTAATGATGAACTGGGAGGTTGCAACAAGACTATTATTTTATGGTAAAGAGATTGAAGATAATGAAATATACTATGGGATAAGACATAAATACCTGGCAAGCGACTAAAATGCCACTAATAGTGGGAAGTCAATGATCATGATGATTAATGGGAAGTGACACCGGCTTAAACCATAAAAAGGTCAGGTGCTTGCGGTAGGTTGTAGAATGGTTAAGCCTATTTTGAACTGTTTAAAAAGATTTATTGAGTGTTTGGCAAAAAAAAACTATTTAAACAGCCCCCAAAAATAGAAAAATTGTTCAAAACATAAGTACCAGTTCTTGTGTGTTTTCGGTTTTAAACACTTTTTGAAAAAACGAGTTTGACCAAGAAAAGTACTAGATGGCCCTCAGATTATTTACACAGGATATTGAATGTCACTAAGAATTTGTATTTTAGAGCTTACTAATATTTAATGAATGCATCTAGAAAGGAGGAGAAGAGAAGGTTGTTTATAAACTTTGTTATTTCAGCTCTTTATGCTTCTTTCAAACTTCATTGTTGCGAAATTTATTTTTCCTGACTATTCTTACCAATATTTAGCGCGAAAGTAACGGCTGCTTTTTAACACCATGGTATTAGATGCCGGTGGTGGTCGACAGTGTGTGACGTTAAACAAAATGAGGAAGAAAAGAAAGGGTGGGGGACCAAATCTACACTGTTTTTGGCAAATTATGCGTTTTGATTATTTAGTGATGTATTAGATTGGAACACCTTTTTTTATTTAGCGCGAAAGTAAGAGGAAGCTTGTGTACCAAAATTTTGAAGATACCCTTTGATTAATCCCATGTTAGAGGCATGTGAGCACTTAACCGTGCAAGCATATGCTAAAAGAACGACTTAAATGGTTAGATCGAGGAGTTACTAGATGATTGTATTAATACACATCGAAGCTCAATGACTATATTAAAATTTGTCCTACACATCAATTATTATTGCCATATTGCTCTCTTTTTTTTTTAATAACTTTGATGCAACTTTTTAAAGTAACAAATGAGTTGAACTACGACCGCCTAAGATCAAGGAACAAAATGCTATTACTTTCTCCTATAAATTCAAGTTAATCGAGTCTAGGCCTGTCAATGGATTGGAGTTATAAGAATTGATTGGAGCGGATTGGATCACTAGATATTTAGATTGGATTGGTCCAATTATTTAAATGTTGTCTAAGCCACTAATTTATACACGCACACACTCTTTATCAAATATGCAAAGAAAATTTTGATCAAATGCATAGAAACACTCATGCACAAACAGTGTCTCCCTCCCTCTCCCTTAATTAAGTCTCTCGTTCAAAGGTCAAATATTAACAAATTTGTCTTATAACTTCCTGTGGGCCAGCGTGTTCCATCCCAAAAATAGCTGGCCGGCCGATTTGATGAACAATGGTGGTCCGAGTACAAAGAGCCAAGGGCCTAGACCGGGGGTGGGATTCAAGATCCTCCAGAAACGGTCCGGCCCGGCCCTTTATAAGTCTAAATCTGGCCCAATTCAGAAAAACCCGTACCCGACCCTTATTCGGCCCGTCTAAAGCCCAAACCTTGCCCGGTCCAAGTTCGATTCAAGCTTGGCCCAACCCGAATTAATTTTAATTTTCAAAATTACAATTTTATCCCTCCAAGAGCTATATAACAGCTAGTTTGAGGGCCATTCAACCTTATTCCAACAGCTCTTTTATGTACTTTTACATATTTACTCTCTCAATAACTATATAGACAACTAGTTTTTAGGGGTATTTTGATGTTTTAAGATGTTTGAAAATTCTATAAATTGATTCATTCTCTTCACATTTTTCATACTAATCTTCTCACTCTCTCTTATTTAAATTCTACAAGTTTTCTTATGCATTTTGATTTGTTATTAAGTACTAACGCTCTCATATTCTAAAATTCAAGCATTCTATAATTGTTAGTCAATACTTTAGACACTTATTTTTGTGGTTTTATTTTATTTTTTCAATTACTTTGTGTTTGGCTTTATATAAGTAAAGTTTATTGTTTATTGTTTATTGTTTAATGTTAAGTGTAAACCTAATAATAAGTGATAGGCCTCATTTACTTCATTTAGCCTTGTCAGTCTAGTCCAGTCAGTTTAGCCGAAATTAATTAGTCCCGGTCCATTGGATAACTAGCCTAGTTAGTTAGGGTTACCCAAGTTAGGTTAAAGTCGAGAAGAAAGTTTGACTTGAAGACATGAGGATCAATTTGAGAGACAAAGTGATTGGTGTGAATATGCGAAGTGTTTCCTGGAATTTGTCATAAAGTATATAAAAATTCAGGGATAAACCGGCCGATAAGTTGACTTTTGTCAAATTTGTAATTTTCTCACTTATTTTGACTTATCTCTAGCCTTCTAGATAGGCATTGCCAATCTTATCAGATTCTGCGACCCCGAACAATATAAAAAAAGGTCTAGCCCTTCATTTTTAAGGGGGCAGAAGCTTATTCTCTTTAGACCTTGCGTATCATTTCTCTGTGAAATGATATTCTTGTTCTCTCAAGAATTCAAGCCATTCAAATTCACTTTAAAAAGTCTCTTGTTTTCCTTAGACCGCGCGGATCGTTTGGAGAACATCTTTGAGTCT
Organism: Escallonia herrerae; assembly: GCA_033070095.1. NCBI lineage: Eukaryota > Viridiplantae > Streptophyta > Magnoliopsida > Escalloniales > Escalloniaceae > Escallonia > Escallonia herrerae. The sequence continues at coordinate 744,556 of JAVXUP010000124.1, forward strand.
TCAAGGCAAGCTACCTCTAAAGGGTAACTTTTAATAGTTTTCTAGCTTGGAAATCATGTAAACTTATCTCTCAATCTCGTAGTCACATTAAAAAAATATCAAAAAGAGTCTTTTTCATTTCTTTGTCTACGTCCAAGTCCCGAAATGTAGACTACTTTCCATAGGACTAGTGTCGAACTAAAATGGTGGTTTTGATTCGGATTAGTCGGATCAGAAATGTAGGCCACTTGACTCCCTGTTGTCGAGTTCAGGCCAAAAAATATAAAAATATATATAGGGTGAGTCTTGTTATATTTTACATGCTACTCGTTCTTTAGGCCAAAATTCATCAAAAATGAAGTAGAGATGAAAGGGCGCGGCGGGTGCCTGACACATTCCCATTGCATAACTTAGTTCCCGGACCTCTCTCATGGTTTTCGATAAACTAGTCATCATTTTGGACACTTTCGAGTCATCTTAACGTTTTTCTTATTTTTTCTAGTTTGAATTAGATAAGATGGTAACTCCTAAAGTGCTTCTAGGAATTTTCTGAGGCAGTGCGCCACTGGCAACTTCGCTAGGGAATAAAAAAACTAAGAGGACTAGACTTGAAATTTTCTTTTATTGATTTTGACCTTGTTAAAAATTGTATTTTCTGGTATGTACAATGTGACATAACTGTGGTATTTGTACTTTTATTTCCATACTTCACACACGTGCACGTTTCACCATGACCAACCCAGCGAAGAGCGACATATTCGAGGCCCTTGGTCCTCCTGGGCTCAGGGCGATCTCACGATCAAGTTCTTAACTCCACGTGCCCCGTACTAAAGATTCTTTCTGGTTTCTTGGTGTAGTAAACGACTCGTATACGTACTGGATTGCCCATTATTAATTTCCTAGTTATGGACGGGAGATATATAATACAGTCGAGCCGATGGAGTGACCGTCACACCGGTACTATAAGGAGAAAAACTAACACCTGGACCATTCAGTGTTTAACGCTTTGTTACGAGAATACTTCTATTGGCCAGCGGTGTGTTGTAAGGGAAACGACCAGCATTCTGTAGCTAAACTGGTAATTTCGTAAAAAAAAGGGAGACTCTGACTAACCGGCTAATTACTCGCACTACCAACCGAACGATTAGTCAGTATGTACATTACATGAAAATATTTGAAATTGGCTGGTTTATACCCTGATACAACCCACTAATCAACCGGCCAATTATCCCTCTGGATGACCTGATGATTAGTCAAAAATCTCATCTTCCATAAATTTGCAGGAAAATCCTCAAAAAATTATCTTAACCTTACTGACCAACCGGCCGATTTTTCTACTGGATAACTGGATGGTTAGTACCCCACTTATCCAGACATTCTCCCTGAAAATCATAATTACCTCACTGACCAACCGGACGGTTAACCAATAAGTGTATAATTCTTATATGGGTATAAATCAGTCGGTTTAATGTTTTGTACTGCAGTGTGCTCTGATTGTGTGATACTGTTTAGGTTATAGTTTTCTTGCTTGAGTTTTTTTCCTTAGGATAGAAAGCGTAATATATATATATATATATATATATATATATATATATATATATATATATATATATATATATATATATATATGGGAGCTGATCCGTTGATAGCGCTAGCAAAATATGAGATTTTGCTAGCGCGATCTGGCCATCCATCCCTTCGGGATGGACGGCCCAGATCTTTTTTTAAAGTTGTCAGTCGTCCGTTACATAGTGTAGCGGACGAACTTTTTTTACCATATTGCCCCTCGTCCTCGTCCGCTACACTATATGGTGGATAACTTTTTTGGCCTGACGAAAAAGTCGTCCGCTACACTGTGTTGCGGATGACTTTTTGACTGACAGCAGTCAAGTCATCCACAACCCCCCTAACAGTTGTCACACCAGTCCATCGTCCGCGATACTGTGTAGCGGACTAGACAAATCTAACTATACCAAAACTGTGTTTCATTCTCTTTTCAAAACTCATTCATCTTTCTTCTCACAATTTTTCTAGGGGCATTGGCAAGTAGATCTGCGCAATTTCTTCCAAAGAAATCCTTTAATCGTCTCATCAATCACGTAAGTTCACATTCTAATCCTTTATTCGTTCATAATCTAGAGTTTGTTATGAGTATTGCGGCTTATGCATGGTTTTGAATATGTATGCGGTGGATTGTGCTAGCGTTTGTCAATACATGTGTATTGCTTATTGTATATTGCTTAAATGTTCATGTGATTTCACTTGCATATATACAACATGTCAACTTATGTGAGCACATGCTAGCGTTGTATGTTTGAAAATTTTTACGCTTCCAACCTTGTCATTTTTTCATAATTTCAGTTGCAAAAAAATGGATTTTAACCCTGGACCAGAAGATCCCTCCGTATTATACGACCAAGCAAATCATGTCAGTACGCTCTTATGGGATGGTGGGGTAAGATCCTTATTTTATCAACTTTCCTATTCTTATGAACATTGTGTGTATTGTTTGTTTTGGTTAAATTGTATTTATTAATTCGTAGGAAAGAGCACTTCTCAACACAGTAGAAGTGTCTGATAATTTCAAAGCCTGGAAGTTGAACAAAGTCCAGAAAAGGTTACTGCGTGGGCTTGGGATTTTCACGCATGGGCAAATCTTTCAACACCTTGACCGGCACTTAATAGGTGCCCTTGTTGAAAGGTGGAGAAGTGAAACGAATACGTTTCACTTCCCTCTCGGAGAGATGACGATTACCCTAGAAGATGTAGGGTTCATCTTAGGGTTACCGGTGACGGGACGGCCGGTAATTGCTCCTCCGTCGGAAGCAACGAATAAGAGAACCGCTAGGGACTTCTTTACTTCGATACCCCAGGATCAATTTAGCACTGGTGGTATCAAGTTGAAGTGGTTGGTAGATACCTACAAGGTTCTCCCGGAAAACTACACGGACGAGATGCTTGTGCTGTACACACAAGCTTTCCTCTTGTGGGTGATGGGGGCAATTCTGTTCCCAACAACGTCGAAGAATACGGTCAGCGTCAAATATTTACCGTTGTTGGGTAACCTGCTGGAGGTTGGGGATTATGCCTGGGGTGCAGCAACTCTTGCGTACCTGTACCGAGCATTGCACAAGGCAACGAGGCCCGACTCCAAAGCTATATGTGCGTGTCTCTCGCTATTGCAGGTATATCATACAAATCTTCATTACGTGCTTGTTTTTTTTGTTGAATCTACATTTAATTTTGACGATACTTTATTTAATTTGTCTTTGCTCTCAGGTGTGGTCTTATGAACACCTTGCTACCGGCGCACCCAGGCGTAGGGACGGAACGGATAATGTGTGGCCTCGGTTGTGCGCCTGGGAGTACAGCCGGAAGGACAGCCACTACCCGAGGAGAGACGATCCCCATCATAACATTACGTACTATCGGGGGGAGCTCGACTCGCTATCTCCGGGCCAGATGCGATGGGCACCGTACAAACGTTTGGCGCGACGGGTGGAGAGTCGTTCGTCTTCACGCTCTCCGGGTTGCAACGCACACCCCTGATCCACTTCGAGGTCGCAGAGTGGCAGCTACCAGATCGTGCTATGTGCCATTTTGAGTGCCTGCAGGGGTTGCCAGCCGATGCGCCGGATATGAGGGGTAACAGGAACCCACCGGGTGTCGGACGGTTTGGCAAGGCAAATGCGCACGACTTGTGCGCACGAGAACTTGAGGTTTAGGATTCCTGGCAGGACACGTTGGCGGCCATTGTGTCGGAGCCTGACCCCGTGATCAGCATCGAACAGTACAATGAGTGGTACTACCGCATCACCCGGAGGAGAGTAGCTCCAGTAAGGTTTGAACGCGGAGAGAAGTACCACCCTAGGGGTCAGATCGATGAGCAGATGGCATACAATCTGGTAAGTTGCCCAACCAGTGCTTTTAATTGACCTTGATGATTCTAAGTGTGTATGAAGTTACTTATTTATTATCTCTTTGGATGTAGGTTAATGCCTCGTTCGCCTTCTTCCAGAAGTTGAGTGAGCGCAAGGATCTGGTGGATGCAATGGGCGAGGAGCTTCGCCAACAGGCCGAATTGTTGGCTTATGGCTGCAGCCATTTTTACGCCAAGCATCCGGGCAGCCTTCAGGCGTCAACCCCAGAATGGGGGAACTCGGGTGGCAGCCCCTTTATGTGAGCTCGGGATACGGTGATCCCTCGGGACAGACTTCGGGGGTGAGCCAGGGATACGGTGGTCCCTCTGTACCGGGAATGGGCACCGCCAAGCACCATGGGCCAGGCTCAAGCACCATGGGAAGAGTACAGTGCGCCCTCTTTCTCTTTGCTTCTGGACTCAGAACCCCAACCCCTCTCTCAGAGTCAAGTCACGCAGGACTGGGGTTTCGGAAACATCAGTCTGTCCAAGACACTGCCCATTGTCCCGTGGGCGGGACCATCTGTTGCAGAAGGAGGGCAATATCCCCCGGTCGACCCCCCCGAAGGAGTGCAATATCCCCCGGTCGACCCCCGAGGGGAGTATCGCAAAGGGCATCCACTGAAGCCCCTAAAGCCGCATAAATGCCAAATTATCAGAGAGCGGTATTTTAGCGGGTTCCCCCGAGACAAAGCGTTATATAGTGTGAATCACCCTGAGGGGATGGATTACCGTTGCTCGTGGGGAGAAATGTCCTCCCTGGCTCCGGGGAGTTGGTTAGACAGCGGCGTCATCTCTACCTACGTGGAGATTCTGAAGGAAAGGGGTCGGGGGCGACCGAATGAGTATCCGGCCGTATTTTTGTTGGATGCCTTTTTTCATAGCCTCCTAGTGGCTGAATGGCATGAGTGGGTCGAACGAAGGGGAAGAAAAAGTTGAGTCAGTGGAGACCGTCTGATAACCTACGAGCGTATCTGAATAGGGATAGTCCAGTGAGCTCAATGGTTGCCCACGTGTTTCTAATCCCATTTCTAGGGGAAAGCCACTGGTACTTGGTTTGCTATGAACCAACGTTAAAAGTCGTATCAGTGATCGACAGTCTCCACGACGATACCCTCCACATGCCTGTGCTGCGGATGTATAAAGCCCAGCTGGACTCTATGGTAATCTTGAAGTTGATTGTTTAATGCTTATTGTAACTTGCCAATTGTAAATGTTAACTCGTGTCTTACGCCGTTTTCTATTTCTCACAGAATATATTTTGTGCCATGGTCAATGCTATCCGTGGTGTACCTGTACCGGCGCGGCCAAAGCTCCATTTCTGATTGAAGAAGACGAGGCCCAAGCAACATAATACTTCGGACTGCGGCGTCTTCCTATGCATGTACATGGATTACATCTGTCAGTCTGAGAGCCTCAAGGCGGCCACCTGGAGTTTAGGATGCGTAGAACGTTTTAGATATAAGATAGCTTGGCAAATTTTGAAAGGCCGGCCTAGAGAGATTAGGTTTATTGAAAATCCGTCTAAGGACGAACATCCGGCTGAACATGAGGACGCCTAGTTGACATTGTACCATTACAATAATTTTATTTAATAAATCGTGATTATTTATTTAGAAAGTTGTCATTGGTGTGATTTTTTTGTGTTGAGATCAGTTGATTTGTGTTGAATGATTGAGTGATTTATTTGTGTCCATATCAGTGGACATTTGATTTGTGATTAAACTTGGTTTTTTTGCTCTCATTGAGAACAATTGGTTGGTGGGAAACAAAATTCATTGAGAATTGTTTAGTTGAAAGTATCCGTCCGCTACACAGTGTAGCGGACGTCCAAATACTGAAATTTTCTAAGTAATGAAGTTGATTGTTTTTGCTTCTTTGTCCGCTACACTGTGTAGCGGACGTCCAAATACTGAAAAATTTTCTAAGTGTTGAAGTTGGTTGTTTCTGCTTCTCCGTCTGCTACACAGTATAGCGAACGTCCAAATACTGAAAATTTTTCTAAGTGTTGAAGTTGATTGTTTCTGCTACTCCGTCCGCTACACTGTGTAGCGGACGTCCAAATACTGAATCATTTTCTAAGTTGGTTGTTTATGCTTCTCCGTCCGCTACACAGTATAGCGGACGTCCAAATACTGAAAATTTTTCTAAGTGTTGAAGTTGATCGTTTATGCTTCTCTGTCCGCTACACAGTGTAGCGGACGTCCAAATACTGAAAAATTTTCTAAGTGTTGAAGTTGATTGTTTCTGCTTCTCCATCCGCTACACAGTGTAGCGGACGTCCAAATGAAAAATTTTCCAAGTGTTGAAGTTGACTGTTTCTGCTTCTCCGTCCGCTACTCAGTGTAGCGGACGTCCAAATACATTGTGTTGAAGATCTTCTGTTTTTAATAAATTGGCGATCGAAGACTTGTTTTAGCCACGGAATCAACAATCTCAATATCGATTAACAATAAAAAAACGTATGATTAACAATCAACAATCTCAACATCGACAGAATCTCAAACGGCACAATTAAGAACCTAAAAGTTGGAAAAATAATGAACATTTGACGGAATCTCGAAGCTTGAAGGGAGCTGAAAATGGAAGCGAGTCTGAAGAAGAAGAAAATTGTGCTGAAGGAGAAGAAAAAATAATGTCCGCGATACGGTGCAGCGGACGTGTGCCGTATCTATGGTACAGACAATCTGAAATTATGTCAGTCGTGTCAGTCAAAAGTTGTCGGAAAGTCGTCCGCAACACAGTGTAGCGGACGACTTTTTGACTGACGGTGTCAGGCCAAAAAAGTTATCCGCCATATAGTGTAGCGGACGAGGACGAGGTGCAATATGGTAAAAAAAGTCCGTCTGCTACACTATGTAGCTGACGACTGACAACTTTAAAAAAAAAGAGATCTGGGCCGTCCATTCCAAAGGGATGGACGGCCAGATCGCGCTAGCAAAATCTCCTATTTTGCTAGCGCTATCAACGGATCAGCTATATATATATATAATTTTTGAATTAGACAATTCATTTGGGACCCTAAAAATTTGTCTCTATGTTTTCACATCGAGAATTATTTGCAGATGAAGAGATGTCAAAGTGGCTACTTACTTCCCAAACAGATCCTTATACTTTGACATCTCTTCATCTGCAAATAATTCTCGATGTGAAAACATAGAGACAAATCTGTAGGGTCCCAAATGAATTGGTTTATTCAAAAATTATATATATATATATATATAGACACACATACATATAAAGGAAAAACCCTTTTGGTGTAACACTATTTTGGTGTTACATAACTACCTATCTAGTATCGCGACACTTGGCACTATGAAAAAATTCTTAAAAGATGACACAGAACAAAAATATGGTAAATAGTAAATAACTACCTCAAGGCATATTTGGTGTTCCATATATTAGGATTCATTAAGAAGTATAGTCAAAGTATATTTTGAAGGCCAAGCTTGATATATAAGAATATCGTATCACTTGATTTTATTTTTGCACACGCGATAACTCGTATATATACATATAGTAAATAAATAAAATTAAAAAATCAAAATAAAATAGAAAGGCTTTTTTTTTGTTGCTTTTTTTAGAGAAAGGTGACAAAGCTCCGACATTGGGACCAATCTTAAGATTCTCACACATTCCAAAAGCTGAATAGCTCCCTCATATCCCTGACCTGGTCCGCATCCTTAGCAAACTGCAACAAGGCTTTCAAATTGACTTCACTGCCATAATACTTCGGCAAGAAAAGATCATCAAGGAGGTAGAATATCTCATGAAGAAGAATAAGAGTAAGGAACTTGAAGAGGAATCAAAGAAGGATAAAGGAGAAGAAAAAAAGGGTGATGATCTTAAGTTGAAGGCTGATTGCTAGTATGATTTCGATCATAAAGGAAATAATATCACTATAGAATGGGAGGAAAAACTAGCAACGCTTGAATCTCAATGTTGATATATGTCTTGTATTTATGTCCCATATCGGTTACTCAAAGAAGGTTGTTACTTGGCTCTTAGTATATAAGACATCTTTTCCCAAATTGGTTAGATAGAGAAGATCACTGCTTATCTTTAAGCATATGTAAGCTGTCTTGTATAGTGTTTAAGGTCAAGAGAGAAGAGTCCTTATTTGAGTAGGAAACAAAACAAAGAAGAGTCATTCTTTGAGTAGGAAAACATTTGAGAGATACACGTGAGGCAGCATTGTAAATCTGACTTGTGCAAAGTAGATTTGAGTTTCTCTCAGTTTTTCGTGTTCTCTTGTTTGGTTGTCATGTTTTATACATATTTATTTAGAGTTATTTCGTAACAAGTGGTATCAGAGCATTCCACGTTTATTTTTGGGCAAAACTGAAATCAATTTTAGAGAATAAAATATGTAGAACAACACGACCATGAAGTATGCCTATGACAATTCGATGGGAAAACGAATTTTGGCATATGGTAAAGCACGGTGAAGGATTAGAGCAGTGCGATAGGGGATGTCGAAGCACGCATGAGGAGCAAGCTCGAGGCACTTGGAGAGCACTTGCAATGGACTGTCGCAGGTCAGGTGGAGCTAATCTTCAATAGAATAGATAACTTGGAGGTAGATAGTCGACTAGCAGTGCTAGAGCGGAAAGTCGATGTGTTCACAGAGGAGCTAGATGACTTGATCGAGGAGAAGGTCGCCATTTTACCAAGTTGGAGGTGCAACGGCGCAAGGACCTCAAGGAACAAGTCATGGAGCTCCAAGAAGAACTAGTTGCTTGTAAGAATGAGCTTACAAGAGCTACGAGGCAGGGGTGTATCGCGGTGTAGCCAAGGCAAAAGAAAATATCGGAGCCGAGATCGCGCAATGGAGCGAGAGAGGCGAGGCAGGTGGATAACTTATTTTGGCACTTGGAGCGGTACTTTCAAGCCATCAACATTGACGAGGAGGAGGAGAAAGTGCAGATGACGGTCATATACGTTACGGATACAACTACCTTATGGTGGAGGTGTCGCTATACGGATGGGTGTGATGTCAAAACATGGGAGATGTTCAAGCGGGAACCTAAAAGGCAGTTTCATTCAGAGAGCATCAAAGATATGGCAATGATCAACCTTCAACGACTGCGGCAGAAGGGGAGCATCTGCGAGTATATGAAGGAATACTTGGCTTTGATGCTCAAAATACCGGAGATGTTCGAGAGGCAACAACTATGCTTCTTCGTTGACGGGTTGCAACAGTGGGTTGCCACAGAGTTGCGGCAGAGGGAACCTCTCGACTTGGCTTTCGCCATGGCGATTGTCATGAGGTTGGAAGACTTCAAGCAACATGAGAGGCCGAGATGTCTAAGGCACGAGCGTGCCAAAGGTGGGGGAGACGGTAGGTCGAAGAATGGCTCACCCAAGGCAACCGATGATGAATGAAGTGGGGACGAGCGACATCGCCACCATCACAAGGGGTAGAAGAAGCATGAGGGAAGTCGCAAGCAGGGTGACTCTCGTGACTACAAGGCTCATGGGGGGCCTAAAGGAGGATGCTTTTACTGTGCATATCCGCATAACAAGAAGGATAACCCGTACAAGGGCAAGATGATTGTGTTCCTCAAGAAGCACAAAGGCAGCAAGGGGGATACTTTCAGCAGCGATGGGGAGGCACGCATGGGGGCATTATAGATGGTCAATGCGTTCGTGCAGAAGTTGAAGGAAGAAGCTGCCAAAGGGAAGAAGATCAAGAAGAGATGAAGCTTGCTCTACGCAACAGTGGACGTTGCGAGGAAGACTCAAGAAGCACTTATGGATACCGGGGCTATCCACAACTTCATGAGTCTGAGGTTGTCGAGTGGCTTGGCCTAAAACCAACTAAGGATGGGAGTTGGTTCACGGTCGTGAATACCAAGGAGAGACCGACGAAGGGAGTCATCAAGAATGTCGATTTGAGGATCGGCGGATGGACAGGGAAGGCCGACTTCAATATCATCCACATGGATGAGCTTGGGGGTGATTCATGGAAAAGTCAAGCGCAACGCTCAATCCATATTATAGGGTGATGATGATGGCACGTAAAGAAGGCTAACCGAAATGGATGATCCCGTTGGTATCCACGGATGGGGCTGATGCACGTAAGGTGATTACTGTGCTACAACTGGACAAGGGATCGACGCTATGCTATGGTGAGCGGCAGATAGGGTCGAGGACTTACGTAGTTGAAATGTTCACGAAGGCAGCAACGACAGAAAAGTTCAAGCATTGCTTGAGCTTGATTCATCTTTTTTCTTGCTGAGTTTGAGGTGGAGTACATCCCTACCTTTAAAGGAGATGCAAGGTGGAGTACCTGAAAGAAAGTACTGAAGGCATATTACACTTTTCTTATGTAGTGGTTTGTTAATACAAGCCAAGGGGGAGATTGTTGATATATGTCTTGTATTTATGTCCCATATCGGTTACTCAAAGAAGGTTGCAACTTGGCTCTTAGTACATAAGACATCTTGTCCCACATTGGTTTTGATAGAGAAGATCATTGTTTATCTTTAAGCATATGTAAGTTGTCTTGTATAGTATTTAAGGTCAAGAGATAAGAGTCCTTCTTTGAGTAGGAAACAAAAGAAAGAAGAGTCCTTCTTTGAGTAGGAAAACAGTTGAGAGATACACGTGAGGGAGCATTGTAAATCTGACTTGTGCAAAGTAGATTTGAGTTTCTCTCAGTTTTTCGTGTTCTCTTGTTTGGTTATCGTGTTTTATACATATTTATCTAGAGCAATTTTGTAACACTCAAGTTACTCGAATGAAAAGGGCCAATGACCCCATGGACTTTAGTACCCTTACTCTAAACTTCAAAGATAGGCCCCTACCTAAGTTTAAGATACCCGACATGGACATGTTTGATGGGACCTGGGATCTAAAGCTCTATGTTAAGATGTATATGCGTATGCTAGCTCCATATGAAGTTAGCCATAACTATTTGGTCCAGCTGTTCCATTAAATCTTAGCAGGGTTGCTGCTTAATGGTTCCACACCCTCGATGACTTTGGAATCTGAACGTCGAATCAGTATGTAATGAGAGAATTTATGAACCGTTACCAGTACAACTCTGATCTCGACATCACTCGGATAAACTTCCAAACCACCAAATCAAGAGTCCACCAAATCAATATCTGCATTCATAATCCAATCGAGAATAAGGCTGCAAAATGTTCAATCGCCCATCAGCAGAAAAGCATGTGAGCATAATTGGGGACAATCTTTTGTCGGCATATCGTGAACAAATATTTGGCCATTATCACACGACATTCAAAACATTGATTGGTTCTCTCATTCAAATTAATGATGCTATCAATAAAGGGACGGTAGCCCAAGATGAAAAATAGGGAGAATACCAGAATGGATCAAAGAATTCTAGCATAGGCGATGATGTGAATACATTTGAGTTTTAAGAGGAGGTCTCGCAAAAGCCAAACACTAGGTGAAAGTTCTCCAATTTGCATACCTCAATGACAGAAGTGTTTAAGCAGCTACTCAGAAGCGGTATAATTGCCAAGTTGCCCCTTACTGCTACACCAAAAGGGCCTGACCTGCAAGCTTGATATGAATATCACCAAGGATTCGGGCACTACACGGGTAAGTGTATGACCTTGAGGAATGCTATTCAGGATCTCATTAACAAACGTAAGATTAGTCCTCCTTCCAAACCCAATATGAAAAAGCCTCTACCTGTGCACCAAGTGGACACAGTCAAGAAATCTCTCCAAGCGTTAGATCCTTCCATGCTCAACTAAAAAGAAGATAACATAGGCCAGATCATCCAAGTTTGAGACAAAGCATGTTTGATGTCGGATTAATTGTCCTATGCCGAACTAGAACCTTAGCTCATTTATATTTCAAGTGTTTTTCTTAGCATTTTCTAGATTATCTTTTCAAACTTGTTCTTTTGATGAATAATGAGTCATTGTTTCTCCTTACTCCTTGATTGTCGATTTGGTCTTTTGCGGCTAATTATAAAAAAATACAAACAACACAAAAAATTTGAAAAAGTAAAAAATAGTTTCTTTCCCCTATTATAAGTCTCTTTTAGAGTTTGAGTCAAACAGAATTTATGTTTGCAATAATTTTAGGAGTCCATCCTAAGCAAGCAACCCAATTTATAAAGCATGAGAGAGTTGCCCGATTTCATTCTGGTGTAAATTCATAATTGACTAATCACTTTTAGATATTGCGCAAAAGATGATTCTGAACATTAAGTTTAGCGGTTTATCACGTTCATACGTTTTTTTTACACTTGGGGGTGGTGACTCACTATCTTTTCAAGCATAAAAATTATAATTTCACTTCTTTAAAAAATGAATGTCAAAAAACCTAACGGGAGAATCTGGTTTGAAACTTACACATTCTAGTAAGAATTTAGGAAACTATCATGAAAATGCCATGACTTTTTGTTCTTGGCCAACCTATCACAACTAGCATTCACCAAAAGCAAGTCTAATCCTCAAAGATAGTGAGATGTCTTGACGGTGTCAAGACTTTCTCCTGTTCAAAGCTCACATATTCCCTCCCTTAGCATGGACCATTTATCTTTAAAAAGAAAGAAGAAGAAAAAAAAGCCCGCTAGACAATAAAACCCTAAAAATGGCAGTCTAGGTAAAAATTAGGGCAAGACAAGAAAGAAAAATGAAAAAGAGACCTAAAAAGAATGTAGGTTTGCACATGCCTTCCTTGAAATGTGAAAGGATATTATCTTCGCCGTAGGTTCTTCTTTGTAGATGTTCTTAGGAGTTTTCCTTGTGATTTTATTTCCACTAGGGTTATGGCAAAGCCAACCCCACTTACATTTTTGTCTAAGGGATACTTGGGAGTCTCTCCTCATGATAGTTTTAATAGTACCCCTCTGTCTCCAATCTATTTCATGTTCAGTCTTGTCTATATGCATTTCGTCTAGGAGGTCCCTAGGAGTCCTCTCTCACGACAGTCATGATAATGTCTATCTGTCTCCGGTCTATTACATAGTTAGTCTTGTCCATATATTGTCTAGGGACTCCTTATGACTCCCCTCTCACGACAGTTAGGATAGTGTCTATATATTTGTCTTCTTGTGCTCACCAAGGGGCTCTATACGAGTCTCCTCTCATAAGAGTCATGGTAAAATCTGTCATTTTTTTATTTCATTGCATAATCAGTGTCATCTGTGTCAACTTTTATCGAGGGGCTCCTTGTGATATACCCCTCATGACAATCGTGATAAAGTTTTTCATTTTGTAGTGCATTGCATAATCAGTATATTCTGCATGCATTTTGTCTAGGGGCTCTCTGTTATACCCCTTTCACGACAATCTAGATAAAGTTGCCATTTTCCAGTTCATTGTAAAGTCAGTGTAGTCTGTATGCATTCCTATCTAGGGGCTCTATGTTATTCCCCTATCCTGACACTTAGGGTGAGTGTCTTTGTCTCGTCTAAGTCTAGATTATCAAATTCTATCTCCTACCCTTAGTCTTCAAGAAGAAAATGTGGAAAAATTTTATAGTAAAAATTTTGAAAAAATAAGATAAATATTTGATTCTTGATGTAGCTTTTCAATCACGCTCCTATCTTTTATTTTTGCAGGTCTAGTTTTGAGTTCGAGGGCATTTGACCCTCTCTTCAAGTCAGTACATGAGAGTCACGTATAGTCTTTTTTTTCTGAATCCAGTTTCGATCTACATTTGGTTTGATTCCTTTCAGGATGAGGTATAGGTTACAGTCATTTTCCAGTCCAAGTGCGCGTCTGAGGGTATGTAACCATCAATTCAAGTCAGTACGTGTATGTCACGTACTTTCCCTATTTTCCCAATCTGGATCCAGTCCCAGAGTATTATACTCTTAGTCCAAGTTAGTACGTGAAAGTCACGTACAGCTTTTTCCATCTCCCAATCCCAGTCTAAATCCATTATTAATGGGTAAAAACCCTTAGTCTAGGTCGGTATAAGAATGGCATAAATCCTTATCCCAGTTTTATTCTTAGTCTAGCTTCAATCCAGTTGGCGTATCCACAGAAATTCATGTGCGCTCTTTGTACAGATATCTTTCCCTTGGTGTCAAAGCCAACAATCGCTACTAAAGTAGTTGGCTCCGATTTTGGCACATGAGTCTTTTTTGTGTGTATCTTCACATCCATCTGCTTTTACACATTGTTGGCTCTGACTTCTATACATGAAGAGTCTAATCGCTACCAAGCATCGATGGCTCTAATTTTCACACATAAGTCTTTTTTGTGAGCCTAAACGTGTATCCATCTTTATGCGTTTGTTGGCTTTGACTATGAACGGCACCTCTTTTGTGAATTGCGTTGGTCTGATTCCTCTGAGGATACGTAGGAAACGTTGCAAAGGTTCGACCTCATATTTGTGTTAGTCTTTGAGTCGGTCTAGAGTCATGTGGTCCTTTTCCATATTTTTACTACAAAAATGTGTTGTTTTACTGTGATGTTCACTTACATGGATCTCCCTCACTGAAGGGCTCTATAGACACTCTATTTTTGTAGTTTTTATTTTATTTTTTAATTAATTTTTATTGGAATTTATTAATAAATAAAGTTTATTATTTAATGTCGGGTATAAACCTGATAATAGGTGATAGACCTTATTTGCTTCATGCTGCGTAGCCAATCCGGTGCAGTTAGTTTAGCCCAAATTAATTACGCCCGGTCCATTGGGTAACTAGCCTAGTTAGTTAAGTAAACTCAAGTTAGGTTAGAGTCAAGAAAGAAATTTTAACTTGAAGACTTGGGGATCAGGTTGACTGACAAAGTGATTGGTGTGAATATGTGAAGTGTTTTATGAATCTAGTATTATCCCTAACAGTTAATCAAGATAATACCTATTTTTGGATATGATAATGTCTCGAAATTTGTCATAAAATATATAAAAATTTAGAAGAAAACCGGCTGATTTTTAACTAACCGGCAGCTTAGTTGACTTTTGTCAAATCTGTAATTTTATCACTTTTTCTAACTTATCTCCAGCCTTACAGATTGGCATTGTCAATCTTATCAGATTCTGCAAACTTGAGCACTATAAAAAGGGGTCTTGGCCTTCCGAGGATTCTTTCGAGACGTTAAGCCAAGATATATTATGATTAAACAGTATTATTTAGTATTTTATTTTTTTACCATTTGATTAGTCTTACCAGTTTTATTTTTCATTCTTGTTAAACATTTTTTAAAAATATATCTTTCTCAAGACTATCAAAATTATGGAGCCAAAAATGTCCACCACCAGTAGTACCACAATTTCAAAATCGATAGCCTTAATTTCAAGTGCAACCAATAGTGGGTATAGATACCCAAAATGTTATTGAGTTTAACCGAAACATAGTTTTTCAATACACACCGAAACATAGTTTTTCAATACACGCTTTGACAAGATCACCAGTATTTTAGTCAAGAAAGTAGCTCGATTAGTGATACTAATACTTTAAGGCAAAATCTTATCCCGATTAGTGGTCGTCAGGAGGAAGAATTGAGTAATCCTGCCTCAAGTCCACATGAAGTCTAAAAGGCAGATAAAAAGCTCAAAGTTAAGTGTTGGGATCATTTTGACAAGACTATAGCTGATGGCGTATCCAAAGCTCAATGTAAGTATTATTCAAAATAATTTTTGCATGGTAGTGACAATTCACATCTTAATAGGCATTGGCCGACATGTGCACATAATCAAGGCCATGTCAATACTAGCCAAATACAATTATCTTTTGACGGTAAGTTATTTATTTATAATCAGTAAGAACAAATAGACGAACTTACTGAATTTGTCTTGCACGATGAACACGCTTTTAATTTTTCAGATAATGATAAGTATTCTAGAATGTAAATAATTGCATGCAACCCTTGTATAAAAAGGTTCATAGAAACACAAATAGATATGATGCACTTAGAAAGTATATTGCTGTTAAAGAACGCTTGATTGATTATTTTGATAAATTTGATGGTAGAGTTAGTCTTACGTCTGAGGTTTGCAAATGTCCTTATAATATGGTTAATTATTCTTGTGTGCCAGTACATTCGATTAATACTTATTAGGTTATGCACAAGAGAATCATCGCTTTTGAAATCCTTCCTATCCGTATGATGCATCACACGTTGCTGAAATTATACTCCAAGCATGTAACAACTTTAAATTAGATAACAAGATAATAAGTGTCAGTTTTGATAATACTCCTAATGATAAAGCAGTTGTTCAAGTATCAAAGACGAACCTTAAACCTGTGTTAGATAGAATCTTTTTTCATGTTAATTGTACTAGCCATATAATTAACTTAATTGTTCAAGATGGTTGAGCTGCTATATGACCAATTATCGTCAAAATGAGGGGCATGGTTATGTTTTATTAATTCTTCAGGTCTGAGAATACATGAATTTAAAGCTTTGTGTGCTCAATATTGTTTGCCTTGTAAGAGACCACTTATAGGTGTTGTACATAGGCAGAACTCTATATATAATATGCTTTTTACATGTTATGGTAT
This sequence comes from Escallonia herrerae, assembly GCA_033070095.1. Taxonomy (NCBI): domain Eukaryota; kingdom Viridiplantae; phylum Streptophyta; class Magnoliopsida; order Escalloniales; family Escalloniaceae; genus Escallonia; species Escallonia herrerae. The sequence continues at coordinate 760,902 of JAVXUP010000124.1, forward strand.
ACAAACATGTGCATATGCACTGCCTACTAATCACGTTCGTAAAAGGCTTGCCAACTCCCGATGAATGTCAGTTAGCTGCACACTATGTTAAAATTTTTGAGATATTTTACATGTCTACTATTCTATTGTCTTAGACGTACTATCTCACATCATCGTTGTACTAAAAATTCTTAAAATAAGTAACATTTTTTTATAAATGGAGACATATGGAAGCCTTTAGTAAAATAATGGAAAAGATGGACAATAAATTTAATAAATATTTGAAGAAATTGTCTATTGTTTTTGTTGTTACCACTACTTTGGATTCTAGGTTCTAGCTGTATGATATAATTGTTTCAATATAAAAAATATGTGAAAAAATGGGCTACAAGCTAGTTGCGGTAGGTACGCTTTCACATGCTGTGAGTACATTGTTTGAAGATTTTTATAACTTATATCAAAATTTCGCTGACGTGCGTGTGCGAGCTACATCATCGAGCGGTCAAATATATCACGAGTCATTTCTTAGGTGCACTGAACATGTAGTGGAAAAACAAGTAAGAGTGGAAGATACGTCTACAGGTTCGTCTTCATTTTTTTACTTTTAAAGAAATTGGCTTATACGGAAATACTGATCATTATTCTTCATTGTCAATGGATGAGAAAAGAAATTTTGATTTGTTAAGTTTTTTGAAACAAAATGCAAATATTTATCGAACTTTATCTCAAATTTCTCGTGATGTACTAATAGTACAAGCCTCCATAGTTGCTTCAGAGTCGTGTTTTTCAGTGAGCAGGAGGGTATTGGAGTCGTCTTAGTCACTGGAGTTATGTATTTGTTGAAAGGATTATCTTGATACAAAATACCGGGAGCTACATAAAATCAGTTGATGACAGGAAGAGCAACTATTTGAACATTGATAGGAAGATCAACAATTTGAGCGTTGAAGATCTTCCATATGATTAGGTAATTTCTTTTTCTTTTTCTTTTCTGAACTATTCGAAAAATATTTTTTCTCAAAATATAGTTTAGATTTTTCCCGTGAATTTCTTTCAAAAGAATAAATGTAGTTAAAGTAAAAATGCATATGAGAATGTGTTTATTTACAAGAAATTAGATAATTTTTTTCTCACTTTTTTTTAGACCATTAATCTTTTTATAAAAAAATTAGGTACCTTTGCCGATTTGTTTACAAGTAGCCAATATCAAGCTCGGATTAAAGGAAGAGTGCCTAAAAATAAATTTATTATAAATTGAATTTTAGCGCAAAACTAAAAATTGTTAGACCCCTCATATTTAAATGCGTAAAAAAAATTTATTAAAGAGTTTGGGACGTAATGGGTATTTTGAAATTCTATTTGTTTTAGGAATATAAGAATTGTTCTTTTAGGTTATTGATAATTTACGTAGTATATATTCTCTAGGAACCTTAAGAGCACACCAAAATTCAGAAGAGCCTCCAAGGAATCCTTAGGAAGAGATTTCTTGGAATTTTGACAAATTGCTTGAGGTAAGAATTTAAATTGATTTTTGATTTGGGATTGTAGTAGTTTACGAATTTCGTTGTCATTAGAATTTGATTTGAAACCTTTGGGTTTGTCAATTTTTAGGGCTTTGATACAAATGAATTGAGGAAATCAAATTTTGGGTTTGATCACGATCAGAGGTAAGGATTTACTTTTTGAAATCTGAATTAGCGTTGGACCAATCATCTGTTTAAAGGTTTAATTATTCAATCAAATTGTCTTTGGATTCGAGAAAGATTGGCTTCGTTTGACAAAATTTTTTTTTGGTTTTCAGTTTTTAAAGAGCAGTTTTTTAAAGAGCAGCTTAATTTTTTTTTTTTATAAAAACAAGTGGGTGTTTGATAACCCCTTTTTTTTTGAGGTTTTTTTTTTGGTGTTTGGTAACCCTTTTTATTTTGACTTTTTTTTTTGGTGGTTTGCGGTGGCGGTGGTGGGGCGTAGCGGTGGTCGACGGTGGTGGTGGTGGTGGCCGACGGCCGGAGGTGGCTGCCGGCAGTCACCGGCGGTGGTGGCCGGCGGCCGGAGGTAGCTGCCGGCAGTCTCCGGCGGTGGTCGCCGGCGGCCGGAGGTGGCTGCCGGCAGTCACCGGCGGCCGGAGGTAGCTGCCGGCCGTCTCCGGCGGTGGTGGCCGGCGGCCGGAGGTGGCTGCCGGCAGTCTCCGGCGGTGGTCGCCGGCGGCCGGAGGTGGCTGCCGGCAGTCTCCGGCGGTGGTCGCCGGCGGCCGGAGGTGGCTGCCGGCAGTCTCCGGCGGTGGTCGCCGGTGGCCGGAGATGGCTGCCGACAGTCTCCGGCGGTGGCTGTCGGCGGCCGGAGATGGCTGCCGGTGGTCGCCGGCGGCCGGAGGTGGTTGTCGGCAGTCTCCGGCGGTAGTCGCCGGCGGCCGGAGGTGGCTGCCGGCGGCTGGCAGTCTCCGGCGGTGGTCGCCTGAGGTGGCTGCCGGCGGTGGGAGGGTGGTGGTGGTGGTCGAAAAAAAAAACCAAAAGTGAAAAAAAAAACCAGTTTTTGGAGTTTTTTTTTTACTCTGCAGTTTAAAAACTGGTTTTTTAAATTGAAAAAAAAATGGTTACCAAACGCTCTTTTTTTTTCAGTTTTTAAAACTGAAAAAAAATTTTGTCAAATAAATTTTCTGTTCGATCAATTCAATTTTGGAACGACTGTTTGTAAGCAATTGTGCTTAAAGGTTATTGTTCTGCTGCATCAATCTTCGTTGCTAAGCACTGTCTAGTTTACTAAAATTCTGATCATTTGGGCTATCTCGTTTTTCGTGCCGTGAAACCGTTCAGCCGTCACCATGGTCGTTCTCTCTTTGTTTTCCTTCCTGTTTGAGTTTTCGTGTGAACTGTGTATTGACCTCGTCGTGCGTGCCCATTGAGTGGCGTATGCTGCATCATCGCGGCTTTTGTGGGTGTGAGGTTCTGTTGTTCCAATTCATTTAGCCTCATGATTTCTCCACTCACACCTGGCTTCTTGCGTGTAATGGACATGCATGACTTTTTGTGTATCATGCATATTTTATCATATCTACTTGTTTTCTTCTACTGCCACACGTGTTGGCTCCCATCCAATGTAATAAAATATTTCATTCTTCAGTTGATAAAGCTATAAACTTGGGTACTTAATTTGTTATCTCATTTATGTGCCCAAGCAGTCTTGTTTCTTTGTTTAGTTATAGTTTGCTATCACAAACTCTCTGATTGGTTGCCACCACTTTCATTAAATACATTTGTGATTATTCTTTTCAGTTCAAGTGTACTTCCGACTAGTTTATAAAATTATTGGAATACTCCAGTTGAATCGATTCGCAAATTTTCGTAAAGTTCTGTCACATGACTTTGGGGTTGCGTGACTTATAAGTACACTTTTGTGAGCCGTGGACCACAAGGTGTAGTTGATCCACTAGTTTACATGATCTAGGCAGCTTGTTGGTGTCTCGCCTAATTTATTGAACAAAGTGTAGAAAAATTATGTGAGCCATGTCACAGTATATGTGACGTTTCCGTTTCCGACTTACCCACGTGGATTGAAACGTGGGCTAGCTCAGTGGGATGAGCTAGAGATCGCGATCTTATTTTCTGAACCTGGTTCCACGTATCAGTGATGGCACGTGTGACCTTATTCTAAATGGCTCTCTAGTGTTAGTTTCTGTATAAGAATACATTTTGAAATTTTGTCTTTCTACAAAACATATTTTGTATTTTGACAATTCTGGTTCGTATATGTTCTGTTAAAATTCTGTACGTCTGATCTTGTTTTCTCAGATATCTTTGTATCCCATTTTGATTGGTCCGTTGAGCGACCTTACTGGGCATTTGGCTCACCCCCTTATTATTTTACTTTCAAGTGATCAGTAGAGGGGATTAAATTACGGGCTTAGCAAAGTGACTGAGAGCTAGCGGCAGAGCTACTTTGATTATTTTTAGAAATTATAATAAGAAGAATTATTGGGATTTTGACGTTTCATTTGGAACTCCTTGTATGAGTAAATTGGAGATTAAATTACTGTTTTAGGCCTATTTGATATTTAATTGTGTAAATTGGAGATTTTCTGTTTAGATGCTCTGAATAACCTGTTTGGGAGACTTTTGAAAATTTTAGGTTTTCTGACTCTGTTTATTTGATATTAACACTCAGAAAATTCGGGGCATTACAAAAATAATTAAAAATTAATTATTTTTGGGCTTGGCCTAAGCATCGGCCCTAAATTTTGGGCCAAAGTAGGGCCCTCATATTCTTGAAGAAGTCCGGTCCATTTTCTCCAAGCCCAAGTCCTGCCCGGCCCTCTCTTTGGAAAAGTCCAATGGGCCCGGGCTAGGCCAGGCTTGTTGACATCTGTACCATAATGTGAAGATAAAAGTATTAAAGTGTATTTAACCTATGAACTGCTATTTAAATGCCAATAAACACAGAACCTTAACTACGTGCCAGAATGTGTTTAACTCATCAAATGGTGAGAAATATGAGTGGTTGCCTTCTTAACTATTAACGTGTGGTATAAATAATAATGCACTAATAACTGTGCTGATTCATTTAATTAATTAAGTGGAACTTTTTGATGCTCACAACCGTTCCAGAGTTAAACTGCAATAGTATTACGTATATCTCAAAAGCTGCTTTTACATAAGGAAGTCATGATTAACAACAAAATGAAACTAACAAGTTAACGCAATAATAGATCTACTGTGGTGCTTATTAGACAATCTTTTATTCTTTGCTTCAGATTTTTAAGTATGGTCTGAAAGAAGGCCCTAGTTAGAAAACCGACACGTTATTTGGTTAGCTAATTCACATAATTTGAAATTGATATGCTTTTTAAGCAACTAAACACTCCTTTTTTTTTATTTAGTTATCTTATTTCAAATACTTTTGTAGTACTTATCTCATACCCAAAGTCCAAGCATTTTTTCGAAACTAAAGAACAAAATGAATAGGTGATTATTTAGATTTGATAGCCACACAACTTAAATTTGCTAATGATAGATAGAAATTATGTTATTATAAAATTTTCAAACTAAAAATCTTTTTAACAAATTCATAAACATAACACAGAAAAAAGCAACGAAAATGTATCCAAACAGTGCGGGAGATTGTAACGTGACCCAAACCACCCACATGAAAAAGCCAACCCTATGCTGCTGCCACGTTTAGCCGGGCTTTAAACCTAGTACTAGTATAGCTAGTCTTGTCTCATCCTTTCAAAAAAGTGAAGACAACCACATGAACAAAGAATCAAGATTATCTTGGGAACGACCAGAGGAAACAGCGGAGAAGCGTAGGATCTAGAAATTAAATCCTGACCAGAGTGAAAAGGTAGTAGTAGTATGTAAATACCTTCAACGTCGGTACGTGGACAGTCTTAAGTCCGTTAAGCTCAAGTTTCTTGACCGACAACTTACACTGCATTGGATTCTTCCAAAAGTAGACCGTAACTTTTGCAGAACATTGTTTGTTTCCGCACATAGCCAACCAGCCAGCCAGCCTGATTTTCATGGAGACGGGTAAGAGTAGAGAGGACACATCTTCACTCCATTCGTATGGCTGGCTATTCCTGAGTAGGCCAGGTGTTGGGCTGCTTTCCGGGATAAAGATAAGAAGAAGACAAGTTGCTACAGATATTAAAGTGACAGGTCGTAAAGCAGGCCTGCGTGGATTCGCAGAAAGACGGATCAGTGCAATAATTCTACACTTTTCTAAGTGATATATGAAGTAGTGATATGGCCCGCCATGATTGTGCTGATCTCAGACCTCTTCTTTCTCCATTCTTAACACGTTGGGTAAATCCTTTGGATATAATGGCTATATATAGACCCTTATTCCTACCACAGGCCTCTATACTTTCCCTTAGCATTGGTCTTTGAAACCCTATCAATTCTGTGTTCGTGAGAGAGAGAGAGTTGTGAAGATGGGGCGCTCCAACTACTTGTTTTCGCTTGTTTTCGTGCTGATGGTTCTCATAGCCTCAGGTGCGTGCGCTCTCTTAATGCCTATGACCCATTAGCATAATTCGAAGTTTGCCACTTTCTTACGTTCGAGTGCTTAGTGTTTCGTTGATGCTAATTAACATATGGGCAAAACTTAGAAATTGCGACCGGGGCAGCCACTCTAACTTGGTTACATTTTCCTGGTAAAATGAGCTAGCAATACCATGTTAGACACTATGACAGTACCTAAAAGTGGTCATGATGAGTTCATGACTCGTGTAAAGCTACTTACACGCCTTATACAAAAGGAAGTTTTATTTAATGACTACACGTTTGATGTTTCTGTCAAGACACCGTCTTGTAGTCAGTTTTGTTATACTTGTATTCAAACCTAATATGCAAAGTTAGCTACATAAGTTGTCTCATTTAGTTGGTAGCTAGGGAGCGGCGCTATTAACACAAGGAGATTGTAAGTCCGACATTGCAATTTAAGGCCCGCCTGTTCTTAGCGATGATGATGAAAAAGATTCTTTTTTTTATACTTTTATCATTTTTTGTTTTCGTTTTGGATAAAATTACTCAAATAGTAACAAAAACTGAAAACACCTGCAAGGTGTTTTCAGCTTTTTTCACTCAAACTTAATACAATATAAGAAAAAATAGTTAAATTTTTTTTGATGAAAATAATAAAAGTACAGGAACGAATTTTCAAACTAAATATGAAAATCATGAAAATAAAAATAAAAAATAAAAACAGAAAATATATATTGTAAGCGTACGTGGCCTAAGCTTTTCAAACAACCTTATTGTATCCTTATAGCCAGAGGACTGATTGCGCTCTAGGTTTTTTAGGACAATAAACTTGCCAACAATTACCCGTTCACTGCAAACACTCAAGAACTCAACTTGAGTGGAAATGCAGATGGATCCGCATCCCTCAAAATTGTGGGTGGTTTCCCACGGAAAATTGAGGACCAAGATCGCATCAAGGGGTGCACTTGATGCCAAAAATCGCATCTCGTTAACCAACTTTGGCGACGAATACATGTTCAATTAGCGGCAATCATTCATCTTTAGCCGTGAATTCTCTGGTGCAACAAGAAATCAATTCCAGTCTTATGGAGGTTAATAACTATTTTCCTTCCACAGATGTGAGTCTGGTTGCAGAGGCAAGGACATGCCTGTCGCAGAGCCAGCGGTTCAAGGGACCATGTGTGAGCGACACCAACTGCGCTTCTGTTTGCCACACAGAGGGTTTCCACGGTGGGGACTGCAGGGGTCTGCGCCGCCGATGCTTCTGCACCAAACACTGCTAAGCTTGTACCGAGTTTCCGTGTGAGGGGGTTGGATTATCGTTCATCTCCTTTTTATGTTAATAATATATGGGTTTAGAAATAACAATGGCCCGTCGAACGCAAGGCTGGGTTTCTGCTCTTGTAATGTTTGATGGCGAGCTTAAGCTGTGATGTGTGTAACCTCTTATGCTATATATTGAGACTATTTTTAACTCTTTAATATTTATAAGTACTTTTAAAATATTAAAATGACAATTTCAATTTTACCTCATTACTTGATTAAGTTATTAGGATTTAATTTTATTACTAGAGCTTAAATAGACTTCAAATATAGTAACAAAATATTTACTAATAATATGTGAAATATAATTTAAATCTGGAAAAAAAAAATTGCAGCGCATAAGTACAAAATTGTTTTATTTACTCTCTACGAATGAATTTATTAAGACTTAAGTATGACTACAACCAACTGAGTATATTATGTAACAAAAATTCAATCGACAATCTAAGGCATGTCTGAAGATAAGAATAATAATCATCATCTAATTGTTTATCTCTATTTTTTGCAAAGTTTTTATACAAAACTATGAAACTTTTATGATAATTTGAAATAATGAGTAACTCTGTAAAACCTTATTGAGGTAAATTATGACAATTTTATGTGGACTTTAAGACGAATACTACATATTTTAAAAAAAAAACTCTTTTCTTTTTAATTGTTTAGCTTCAATACTTCACAATGATATTATGGGGTAAGAATGATTATCACTTTATAATTTTTTAACTTCAATCATGTACATAACTTTTGTAGAAAACACTTACATTTTAATGATAAATTAAAATAATCATTAACACTATGATGTACGCACATTTCCAAGTTTATTGTATTAAGAAATCCTTAAAAAGACATCAAAATTGATGGTAAAAAATCGTCAAACATGACATTGGAGGAAAACAGTTAAAATACAAGATAACAGTATATTATCTTTTTTAAGATTAATTTTACATTAAAATGATACTTACTTGAAAGTAAGTATTATAATTTCACGTGCTTCCGTTTCTGTTACACACTATTTTTATGGCACGTCTTTAATTTTAATAGGTTATTTGAGTCTACATAATAATTTGCTAAATATATAATAAGTGCCTTTTTTACCTTTTTGTGTTTCTTCATTTTCAATGCAGAGGACTGTAATTTGTATCTAGTTTAATTATTATAATCAGTTATAAAATGAGAATGTGGATCAATGATGTAAGCCATAAAGTGGACACAAAAACAAAGATGTCTAAAATTATTTAGCTGGAGTATTAGTAAAATTGTTTATTCAAATATTAGTAAGTAAATTAATGAAAAAAAATATAGTTTATTTGATTCTGAAATATTTAGCTTATGAAAATTCTCTTTTTTTGTTCGAATATAAAGTTAGTACGAACATTACTTTAAAATACCGTAAAAGTGTAAATTGATGTGGGATAATTGATCATTTATTGCATACTTTACTTTTTGAATATATTATTCTGTACACTTCCACATTAAAATATTGTTAATCATTTTGAATATATAAAAAAAAAACTTGAGCGATTACAAAATTAGATGCGGTGAGGTTTAACCATAAATTCTATATATGTCCTGTCCAACAAATTTTACAAATCTTTTGTTAAAGCCAGTGAAAACTTCTAAGAAACAAATTAAAATATTGGTTTCTTTTTCACATGTAGAAGTACGATAAGGTAGGCATGAATAAAGTTTTCGTTTGACCCTTCCGTTACTCAAATCACATAATAATATATTATTTTCAACAAACATACTTAATTTGGTTTTATCCGTTTGGGTGTGAATAGCCTCACTCACAACATATATGACCATGCACAAAATTCACTAGATTATGATACATTTCGTATTCTTCAGATGTCTTCAATATGATTTTCATCGTATCCAGTAGTAGCCAATTTATTCATGAAATTTATATACACGAATAATGTCGATTATTCTGTTTCATCGTGTATATATGCATTACTTCAATGGAAGTTATTCTATTTGTTATTTTTTTTATTCTAAACGTAGTCAGCTGACTAAAATTACGTACCGATTGATGAAAGAATCAAATTATACCTATCAAATTATACCTCAAACCGACCAAATTATATACTAACCCATATGCTTGCACGGGTCGTCCTTTCCAAAAAGCAAAAGACAACCCCATGAATACTAAGATAATAAAGATCATTACCTGAGGAGTGAGGAAGCAGTGGAGAAGCTCACGATGAAGGAATTAAATCGGTATAAAAGGTACTCCTCCTCATCCAAATGTTTTCGGCGGCGTCGGTGGACAGCGCAAGCTTCAAGCTTGACCGAGAACCTAAAACTGCATTGGATTCCAAAAGTACGAGGTAAATTTTGTAGAAGACGACATTCCTTAAAAAGTGAACTTCTGTAGAACTTTGTCTCCACATAGCCACCCTGATAGTACTGTAAAAATTAAAGGCACCTTATACTATGAGAACTATGCAGACCTTAGCCATCTTCTCTCTCCATCATTCACGTGTTGTTGGGCTCATCCGGGGAGCGCTCCAACTTCTTGTTTTCGCTTGTTCTCGTGCTGATGGTTCTCATGGCCTCAGGTGCACTCTCTTAGGATTATGCCCATATATAGCCACCTTAAGCATGATTCCTAGATTTGTTTAATTACCTTCTTACGTTCTCATGCTTAATGTTACAAGAGATTAGGATCTTCTGTTGTACTAAACATCTGCTGTAACTGAAGAATATCGCTAAAAACATATTTTAGCGACGAAAGATTTTCATTACTATTTTTTTATAACTGTAACAAGATACTTCTAACGACGATCTTTTATCACTAAAGTTGTTATAGATGTTGTACAATTGAGGATCGTTATCCTCTTGTGAGTTGTGACCAGGACAGCCACTTCACCTTGGTTACGTTTTCTTGGTAGAATGAGCTGCTTATCATATTTTGCATTCCAAGGCTGGGAAATGATATTCTCGGTTCTAAGTTCATTACAGCTGATTGCTTTGATCAATCGTTAGTGATGCTTTGAAATATCGTTCTGTCAAATTTTTATGATTAAAGTTGTAATGATTTAGTTCATCCGTAGGTTAGAAATATCAATATATCCCTTAGCGCATTTGAATGTTCCTAACGTATAGATGTCTCATTTTTTGCGCGCTCATTTGTAAGATTTTAGGCCATCACTTTGCAAAGCCTTCCATAAAAGTAAAATAAAATGGTTGTTCCATACATGACCGGAGCATCATGACAATGTTTAGAATAGTAGACATTCCAAATTTTATTTTATTTTATTTCTGTAATAATATAAGTCATACAAAGAATTGGGAGTTTGACACACTGATTTAAGTTTGCCAAATACAACTTATTTCATTATACCCAGAGGTCTCTACGCGCTCTAGCTTTTGAGGACAATAGACTTGCCAACGATCATCCAGTATACTGCAAAGATTCAAACAACTTGAAAGGAAATGCAGATGGATCCGTATCCCTCAAACTGGGGGTTGAATCCTCTGAAAAGACGAAGTTCTCAATAATGGGTATACTTGATGCCAAAAATTGCATTTCCTTATCCACTTTTTGGTAACCAACATAAATAAATTTAGCAACAATCATTCATCTTTAGCTGTGAATTTTCTAATACCACAAGAAACCAATTCTAACCTTATGGAGGTTAATAACTATCTTCTTTCCACAGATACGGGCCTGGTTGCGGAGGCAAGGACATGCTTGTTGCAGAGCCACCGGTTCAAGGGGGCATGCGTGAGCGAGACCAACTGTGCTTCTGTTTGCCACACGGAGGGTTTCCACGGTGGGGACTGCAGGGGTTTGCGCCGCAGATGCTTCTGCAAGACAAATTGCTAAGTGCGTACCGAGTTTCCAGCAACTAAATCTGTGTGAGAGGGTTGGATTATCGTTCATCTCTTTTTTAATTTGAAATGGGTTTAGAAATAACAATGGCCCGTTGAACTTATGGCAGGGCTTCTGCTCTTGCAATGTTTGATGGCGAGCTTAAGTTGTAGTGTGTGACCACTTATGTTATTGAGTGTTTAACTCTTGGTATTGAGTTCATTGTTATAAAAGGCGCGCTTACGCACAAAGCGCATTGCCTGCGCGCAGTCCCTTAAAAAAAGGTGTGTCTAGTCGCAAGGGTGGTGGAGGCGCATAAAAAATCTCAAAAATCTTAATTTTTTATTTTTACATTGTGGCATCATATCAACTGTTCATTATTTTTTATTCTTTGATACATAACATAATAAATCAAAATATAAACAAAAAAAGAAACCTAAAACCCCAATCCCTAATTAATCGATTCTCGTATTATTATTCATGGTGTTAGCGTTCCGTTTTCAATTCTTACTTTTTTTTAAAAGTAAATCTACTCCTTCACCAGCTTCACGTTATAGACAAAGAAGATGAACTTGAGAAGAAATCCCTATCAGACTTGAAGCCTGTGATTCCATTTGAGGAAAATATTATTGTCTTAACCCTTACTGATGATGAGGATGACGTTGTCATTCACTTAGGTTTAATGTGATTTTATTGGTTAAATGCACTAATATTTATTTATTTTTTATTTTATGCCTTACTTCGAAAAGGCGGGCGTTTGTGCCTTGTACCTACGCTCTAGAGATCTTTTGCGCCTTAGGTGCGCCTACGCCTTTAATAACTATGATTGAGTTTCATCTCCTCTCTCACATATTCTTTAGATTAAAGGTAACAAACTTATAACTACATGCAAATAATTCCCTTCTTTTGTTTCCCCGTGTAATCAAGAGAATTGCATATGTTATAACAATTTTTACAGACAGAATCGAGTATAATAAAAATTATCATGTAATGAAAGACGACCAATTTGTTGCAAGCAAAGACCCATACGGACCTAGATCCATCACCACTCTGTATATTATTCTTATTAGGAAAAAAATGGCTGCTATCCTGGTTGGGAGAATCTTCCTCCTATCCCCTATAAAGCAACAATCAATCATCTCTAAATGTCTTTAGTAACTTTTATTTAATGACGTAAAAAAAAACTGTTAAAAATTATCGCTGAAAGTGTTAGAAAAAAGTCACTAGAAACATTTAGCGATTATTAATTGTCACCATACACGAAATTAGAGGAAGATTCATATAATTCGGATAGAAGCCAAAATTTGTTCTTATTATTAGTAGCTGTACAGGTTCCAGCAGGATAGAAAAATAGTCATTTTAAACAAGTTATTATACTTCTTATCAAACTACAGGCTGAACCGAAATAGCATTTTCCTTTTGTTGCTTTCTCCATAAGCAATGCACGTCCGCTCCGAAGCTTGACCAGCATCGATCACAACTTCCTTATAGGTTAGCAGCAAAAGCATTAGGTTTTCCCGCTGAGGAGCATGGTTGGCTGCAAGTCCATTATAGCCTGGTCTTCACATAGCTCAGCGAGCTGTTCCTCCGGTAGCGTTACCGTCACTGTTCGTGCGAGCCCCGCCTCCGGAGAAGGCATCACCGTGATCAACCCTTCACCTTCTACATTTCCGACACGATAGGTCACGTGCACAGGTTTCTCACCCTTCTCAAATGCTGCTTCATACATGGACAATTCACAGGTGCTTCCTTTTGGGGTGATCATGTGTTCCATGCTAATGCATGTCAGTTCAGGACCATACATCCTGAAGGGTTGTGCATACTGTCCGATCTCACCCTTGCGCGATTCAAACCAGTTAATACCTGACAAAAGCTCTTCTCCATGCAAATCTGCCACATGGCGATGCACCTCCCCTGCTACGTGTCCTAGCCCCGCGGTGTCCAGTAGCTCAGCATCCAATGATAGTAGCGAGAAATGTAAAGCATTGCCAAAGTACCCATAAGGAATTGGCCCGTGAACTGGTTTTCTAACGTCTAAACAAATTGAAAGGGAGTGTTTCTGATCATGTCTTGGCATCTTCAATCGCATAATCCGTATCCAAAACAGTGCAGCTAGCAAGTCAAATGGGGTGGCATCAGGGCACTCGTCATGAATTTGAGCAAGGCATTGCTTGATAATTGCGTGAGAAAGCCTGAAGGTAGCAGTGGCCATTTTCTCGGATGGACTTTCTGCCGATTTTGACTTCGTTCCAAGGTATTTTATTGAGTTGATGCCCATGCTTAGAGAACGTCGAGCATTCGCTGCTGGTAAATGATAGATAGGAGGGTGACGAACAGGTTCACCCCGGTTGGTCTCCGTCCACGACTTGAAAAATAGGGTAGCACAAGTTGGGTCTGCAAGCATGTGAGGGCAGCTCAATCCGATGGCCAGGCCACCTCCTTCAAACTCATTTAACTGCAACATCAAGGACATTTTGTTATTAGTATTAAAAATGTTCTACATTGAATTTTAATCTTTCATACAGATTGTACATTGAAACGGATTTTGTATCATAAAACAGACTAGGTCAATCTAGTATATCACAAAACAGACTCAAAAGGGGTAGCCATCTAACATGACGTGTACAAACATAGGGGAGGAAACTTTTTAAAAGCTTTTTTTCGTGGCGAGACAGTGACATAAATTTGAAAACAACTTCGTAAGCATCTAACTTTGGGCATTTCGTATGCCAAAATCTCTAGCATTCAAGAATTAACTCCCCAACGTTTTTTTTTCACTTTAGAAGCTAAGATCAGCTTAGTGCATTGCGTCAATGGCTTCTTACACATCATGATCTGCGTTACATGAACTCGGTACAAATTTTCGAGTCGGATACATTTTCAAGTGTCGGATTTTCTAATTTTTAAAACTCGAGACGCAGGAAGACGGCAAAATATTTCTACATATTACTTTCTTTTATATATTCCTTAGGTGACATGGTGTTTTTTGTGATGCAAATTGTTTTAACTGAAATCTCATTTATCTTGAAGCAATAACGAATTAAAAGAAACAAAGTAACATAGCATTTTTAGTTGTGTCAGATACACATCGCATACAATACTAAGGTCCAAGTGTCAAGTGCCCGGTACGTACACTTCACGCAATTATAAAGAATTCATATAAGATAGATCATGATCACTAGTTTTTGTGTCACTACGACTGAGCTGCAAAATTTAAAAAACAAATAATGCGAGGATGGTCTACATGATCTACCTAAGAAACAATGAAATTGACTAGGTCCATTATATTAATCGACTACCCCAAAATGATTAATTTTTAGTCTTATATGGAGAGAATCACATGCACAAAATGGCATTCCACGCTAACAAAGTTGGTCGTTAAGCTAGGTTAGTTACCAAAGGATTGGGCAGGTTACGAGGGTTCAAGTAAGAGGGATATAATCCTTTCATTCAAAATTATTTGATCAGATTTGACTTTCATGCTTAATTAGGATATGAAACATATCTAATGGATTTTCCATTCTATTCCCAGCGAGAGAGAGAGTCAAAAGAAAGAAAATGGATTGGTGAATAATTAAATATGAATAGAGAAATATTTATAATAAGAAAAGTGTAAAAATACGTACAGAAACAAAATAGTAGGGATAATTGCATAAAATACGCCTGTGGTTTGAGGTAGTTGCAAAAAGAGTCATGTTGTTACAATAATTGCATAAAAATACATGAAATTGTAAATGTGTTGCACCGTAAAATTTCCATAACATAATGACAAAAATGTCTAAATTGCCCCTCTATATAAATGAGAAGGGCACGCCCTTTTCCATTTCTCTTTTCATATCTGATTCTCTCCTTCTACACTAGATTCTTTGATCTGGACATGCACGAAGACCAGCTACCTTGGATCGACGGCAGGCTCACAGCAGCGCAAGTGGGGATCGATGGGGCTAGCGGCGGTGCAAGATGTTGATTTGATTATTTACCCGAATTGCACAAATTCAGAACAAGGGTTTCAAATCGCAATGGGCAGTTTGAAACCCTAGATTTTAGTTTGTGCGATTAGGGTTCGAATTGTTGGTGGCCGCAGCACGGGATTAGGGTTTGATCTAAGTTTGGCAATTTGATTGGGTTTCGATCTAAATCAGGTTTCAAAGCAGAAATGGAAAGAAGTTCTGCCGATTTTGAGAAATTCGTTTCGACAATACTCCTTGTTGGGGTTTTGATCAAATTATTGTGGGATTGGTTTGGGGGTGATGACAGCTGCGGCATTCGGCGGTGATGGTGGCGGCAGGATTGGGTGGGCTGTTGGTGGTGATGGGATTGTGTGCAAAAGTTGGCAGCGACTGCATTGGATGAGATATAGGGTGGCGCCGGTTGTGGGTGGCGCAAGTGCTAGACGGGGTGGTGGTGTGAAGGGGCTTACACAGGCAGCGCACTGTGATGAGGCTGGTAGCTGCTAGGCACACAGGGTCAGGGTGGTGGTGGCCCCGGTTGTGGGTGGCGTAGGTGGCAGACTGGGGCGGAGGTGGTGAGGGCAGCGCCTAGGGTTAGGGTTAGGTTTTGGTGGAATTGGGAAAAGAGAGGATACTTTAGTCTTTTTAATATATGATTTTTTTACTACACTCATTTTTTAAGAGCGTGAAAAGCACACTCCGTTAATTTAGATGACTTTTCTAACTGTTGCAACCAACTACGCGTTAGATGGAGGTCTTTACAATTTTTGTAACAACAGGGGTCTTTTTGCAACTACCCCAAACTACAGGGGTATTTATACAATTATTCCAAAATAATATGATCAAAGAGGGTAATAGCTTAAGAGCACACCCCATCTCGGGGTTGATCGACCCAAGCCAAATCTAGCCATAGTTCAAATCCAACTCTACCAAAACCGGCTTTGGTCCATCTCTTTTTTTTTTTCTCTTATGAACGCTAACGAGTCCAAAGATATTTGATCAACTCAATCCGACATCAAAGAAAGTTGGAACATAGGTTTAAAGTTTAGCAACAAATTTTTTTTTTTACAAAATTTGACTATGTCCCGGAATTTCCACTTCCCATGCATGGAGATCGCACGATCCAACCATTTTATTACTCAATCTCAGCATTTCATCCTATGTATTAGTTTTAAATTGTGGCTGATTTGCCTAGATATTAATAATTTCTCTCTAGTTTATCGTGTTCAAATCAGCGCACGAATTTAGAAGTAGGACCAGGTTGGCGGTTCCGCCGGAATAGAATTTAAACCGACCAACATCTAGAAACTTAGGACTACGTTGGGCAGACTGAGAGGGTCAAGTGATTCACAGATATGCATTACCGTTAGTGTCAACTAGTTCAAGCTGATAAGTTCTCGCCAACACCAGATTGATCCCTAGTTGTGGTACACCAAAAATTGATACTTGTGTAATATAAAAACAAGAATAAACTTTAACGACTACTCGGGTCATAAAAATCTTCCTTCTACCCATATACGATGATAATTAATAGTCACTAAATATTTTTTGTGATTTTCTACTGATATTTTCAACAACGATTCTTAACCTTATTTTTTTAACGTCATTAGACAAGAGCAACTAGAAACATATAAGGAATATTAATCGTCGACGAGTAGAACAAGATCCCTTCAATTCAACTCGTTAGCAGCTAAATATTTTCCTAAAAAAAATACCTGGATACGAAATGGTGACCATATGCTAGGATCATCGGGCATATCTTCCCAGACCGTAAGATTTCTCTCTTCCGACGCATCAGCGGATCTCAGCCATTCATCTAGCGTGGTCCCCACGCTAGCCCTCAGCGTCCGAACCCCTGCTTCATTGCACTTCACCACCCAGTTACCGCCATCCCCTCGGGCAAACCGACCCATAACCGGCGGGTACATGCACAAGAGATCCGACAGCGAGAAGTCGGAGTCAAACAGGCCGCGCTCAAACGGGTTGGCCCGGTAATAAAAGATGACGTGAACTGTGTGCAGGGCCATGGCATGGTCCAGTGCTGAGAGCTCATGAGGCTTACCCCCGAGCGGCTTGCTGGATACCCATGTCAGCTTCGAGTTCACCGTGACCCGGATCTGTTCTCCGACATTTTTCACTGGAATTTTCGAAGAGAAAGCGGGCATGCAGTGGTGAGACCTTGAAAGGGCAAACCCATTTATGCTATAGACGCGCGAGTTGTGTACAAAAAGGCAGAAGTGGCATTAAATTTCTAGGGGGCCATGGGTGCAGGTGGAGGGTTAGCAATTTAATGTAGTGATTGATGGGTTAATGTGGCAGTTCGGAGTGTCCAGTACTAAAACTTGTAGCAGCATTTTCATAGTATTTTATTTTATATTTATATTCTCCTGTTCGGTGGCAAAAGGATAAAAATCCTTTGTTGTATTGTAGTGCAATTAAAAATTATAATCAAATCAGTAGCAAAATCTATACAAGATTTATACACATTCATAAGCTTTCCACGTGTTCATCGGTGATTAGGACCGTAAATGAATAGGGTTATTCACGATCAGCTCGTTGTTTGTTTTTCAAAAGCTCGTTCGTGTTCGTTTATATACTTAACGAATCGAGCTTGAACACATGCAATTGTTCATGAATTTATTCGTGAACAACTCGTATATGTGTAATATATAGTATTAATTTAACAAAATGCATCTTATTTGTTCATGTTAATAAATTGGGTCAGTGGACCCATTATCCGCCCACTAACAGATAATGTGTATTTGTTAGTTTGGATAAATACAGTTATTTAGAGAATATTTATCTCTTAAGTGTTTGAGATAAATACAATATTTATCTCCTAAGAGTTGGAGGTAAAGCCAGTCTCTAATTGTATCTCTATATAAAGGCTAGAGATATCCCAATAAATCAGAAGTCAATAGTAATAATCCTCTCTCTATAGCACTCTCTCTAGAGCAATCACCAAGCTCTAGGATTTGATTCGTGGACGAAGAATTCGACTCTAGTAGCCGTTTTCGTACCTGCGAAAAAGATCAAGCGTGTTGGAGGCTCGTAACAACAAGAATCCTACGTCGGAAAATTCGGAGACTTCGTACGGTATGTTTTCGAACCCATTACGTGTTACGTGGTAGCACAATAATGTTGTAATCGTTTCAACATTGGTATCAGAGCATGATTACTTGTTGATTCGCCTTTAACATGCTAGATTAAATTATGTGCATGTTGCGATTTTTTTCGGATACATGAACGAGACCCATTACAAAAAATTCGAAATTTATTGAGCATGTTTTCTGAAAAATAATTATATAGTTTTGTTCTCCTATGGTTGAGGATGAACTCCATAAAATTTCGTGATTTTTGGATGCATGGTTTATGAGAAATCACGATTTTATTTGTCAAGAAAACTGTGGTTTTTTCGAGTTTTGGGACTCAAATTCGGAGCATGATATTCTGTTTTTATCATGATCGGTTGGTACATAATTAATCTATGTCGTATAAGCTTTCCAACGATATATCATACGCATTATTTGGCTTAAAAACGAGAGAGATATGGCCTTAAAAAGTTGGCATCGCGACATGGCGGCGCTGGGAAAATTAGGGTTTTTCTATGAAGATGAACAGTGTTACACGCGTACCACGCGCCCAAGCCGAGCCGCATACGCTCTCCACGCGCCGCACGCGCGAGTCACGCGCCGAGTAAGCCGACCACGTGCCGCACGCTCGCAAGCCGCGCCGTGAGGAGCTGCGCAACGCGCC